>OX336389.2:1272798219-1273489714 GCA_946902985.2 Meconema thalassinum | reverse complement strand
TGTTCCGGGTCCCTGCTTTTCACGAAGTATCTACTGCAATGATATACAATAGTGCCTCGTCCAATTTTGACACAACATCGGTCAAATGTGTGCCGACTGGGCGAAGATGTTACGTCACGTCTCGTTGCGTCACGAATGCCTGTGCTTGGTCAAGGGAACCAACAAGACAAAGAAAGAAAAGAAAAACGTTTACAAAAGTGATTTGTTACCTAGTTTTCTTTTTGGAATGCACTCTATTTAAATACCAATTATTTAATATCATTCAAAATGGCATACATACAAACACATATACAGACCGATAGGCAGGCAAACCAACATTTATAATCTTTCAATAGAAGCAAGAAATCATTGCAATTTTATGCATTAGCATTATAGGGTTTGAAGCCATTTTTCAGTGTTGCCTTAGGGAACAAAAGTTTGGTGCTTTTCAGTCGGTCAACACGAATGTACCCAAAAGAATTGGGTCATACCCTAATCCTGAAAGAAATTACATGACATTAATGTGAGATTAGTGTATTTATTAATCTCGTGTAATTTCTTTCAGAGTTAGGGTATAACCCAACTCTTTTGGGTACATTCGTGTTGACCGACTGAAAAGCACCAAACTTTTTGATGTGTAACATCTTTCCACTCGGTTGCTGGATATTTTTGTGGGAGTGATTTTGAAAAATGGGACGGAAGTGTATCGGACGGAAGTGTGCAAGACGCACTGCCAGCTGGATCGTATCCCTCCTTGACATTCATCAACAAACAAAAATCTTTTTTACATACACACTAATACTACATAACAATTCCAAGACTCTTTTTTTTTCTTCACTGCCTACTTGATATTTCTACTTACGCACTGCCTTCTTGATTGTTCTCGCACTACCTTCTTGATACTCTGCTGCTAATCATATCAATATGACTCATTTTAACAGAATCCATATGAAATTTCGTGTTGTTCTGTGAATCAAGAGGTCCGGGAACTAGGCAAGCCATTCATGATCTACTGCTGTGCACATTGCATTTACTCGCAAGTTGGCCTATTTATAAGGAATTTGAGGTTATGAGCGGTGTCGCGTCTATTAATCTAGTTGATCCATATCGTATTCTTTATTTAGGCTAGTGCTGATGGAAGCTACAAATCATCTAATAAAATGAGCTCCGTATTATAAACTACAATATCTGTAAAACACTTCCTTTTACAATAGATTAATATTTGTGCCAATAATATTATAAAATACCGGTGTATCAACAATTTTACGTGAGGTTTCTTCTATGTCAGATGTTACACATCAAATGCGACTACTGTAAGGTTCGTAAAGATTTTATTTATGCATTAGAATTTTAGCAACGATGAGAAACAGCGCTATAATATGTCAGTAAATAATTCTGTTTTAGTACCATTGTATTAGCCTATTCCATTACTAGACAATAATCAAGTTACTTTCTTCAATTAGTCAGCGAATTCTGTTTTCAAACAGGATGCATTTCACAGCATGCCGCATGAAATATTCACCTGGCGTAAAATATCCGGATAGTTCTGTGTAACCACAGCACAGGTCACATTCCACATAAAATACACACCGTTTGTGGTCTACCAGTCCAAGGCACGTTTCAATATAATTAGAAATTACACATTTGATATGACATTTTCGTTTTATCGTGCAAATCAGACAAACTGAATAGGGCCCTTCCCCCCCCCCCCCCCATGTCACCCGTTGTCCAAATGACACATTTCTTAATATTAATATACAGGTATTTGAAATTTTATAAATCTAATGAAGTTGTTTTACTCCGAACTTCTGTATAATAATTTAATGGTATCTGGAAATATGTAAGGGTAATTATAATGAAAGGCCGGCCCCGTGGTGTTGGGATAGCGCGCCTGTCTCTCACCCAGAGGCCCCGGGTTCGATTCCCGGCTCCATCAGGGATTTTAGAAACTGACGTGGGGGTTGGAACCGGGTGCACTCAGCCTCGTGAGGACAATTGAGTAGCTATCGGACAGTGAGGCAGCGTACCGATCACGAAAACCGAGATTAACGGACGAGGGGACCCAATGCGCTGATCACGCGTCACCCCAAAATCTGCAGGCTAAATGGCTGAGCAGCGGTCGCTTGGTAGGCCTAGGCACTTCACGGGCTGTTATTATATTTTAATTATAATGAAACATGTTGTTTTAACCAAATATTGATCTCGGATGCTTTTTTTATTCTCGAAAAGCTCTCCATAAAATTTATAAAGAAGTGGAAGTTCAATAGTGAGCAACTTGTGCATCAGACTGTACAGCACATGGCTGGCCGAGTTGTCTTGCTTCATAACCTTCGGCTGAGCGCTTGTCAACTAAACAGCACACACCTTGTGGTCCACAGTCACGTGCTCATGTTTGCACTACCTTTAGGCCTACTGTTGAAGGTTGTGATGATTTCTGCATACTGTTTTCGTTTTTCTTGGTTATTTTGAATATTCATATTAACGCTCTTTACCAATGGTGCTTTTTGCGATTTAGTGTTCTGCATCATGGGACGTAAGAGACATGAAGCAGTTACCAAGGAGATTAGTGGGATGGTTTTGAAGAAAAGACGGGTGACGGATCCTCCCTTACATAATTAGGAATATTATGCCTACACATTTTCCATGACTTATTTTCATACTGTGTAATTCAGTGCCATGTTCAAAAGAAATCTAGTTGACCCCATTGAAGCTCTTGACTTGGACATGGGATAGTTACAAAGACATCTTAAACTGGAGTTAACGTGCGGTGCGGTGACTAGATCCTATGCATCTGCCTGGCACAAAGGTGGACTGGGTTCGATTCCCGGTCAATGCATGTGAGATTTTCGAAGTGAAATGCCATGCCCTATGGTTCGGATTCTACGTGAAAATGAGGTTTCGTGCCTCATGATCATAAGTTTAATGGCCCCGTAAAACTACAAGCTTCCTTCCTTCCTTTAAATCTTTTGAAATTCTCTTTAAACCGCAGCATCAGGCAGGCTCTCGTAAGTATCACCAGACTGGGTGCCTTCGTACCAGAGAACACCAAGAGCCGAGGGTCAAACCCTTGTTCACAGGAACGCCAAATACTAAAACTAGGTACTACACTACGAGGAGGTGGGTGATGTGTAGGCCTACTTGAAGCAATGAAATTTCTTAGAAATTGAGGTACAAAAGGCAATTCTTATCATATTTATTGAAACAATCGTCTATTCTCGACGCCCTCACGCTGCATAACTGCATTAAGATTAGGAGGTCCAGAGATGGAATGATCAGATCTCAGTGCTGGCAGTGGCCATCCGAAATGAGATGCCTACCGAGGTCCATCCTCACTCTCTCCGGTCACTCGGAAAGGGCCACAATATTGTATGTAAAGCCCAACAGTGAGATTACGTCCAACCGAACATTGGTTGATTATGAGTACATTTCCTCGACACGCAGGATATAATTATATGACCAGAGAATCAACTCTCATCCACGTACTTAGGATTGTGTCAAGTGCCGGAAAGCAGAAATCTGCCTACTGACTATCATTTTCTGAGTCAAACACACTGGCCGGAGTATAAAACATCCCTTATGTTAACCTTGGCGAACGTTTGAAGATACACGATCTGCTCATCAGTTTTTCCGAACAACATGCCTAAATTTCAAACTTGCTACATTTTGTTCTAGACCTACCTGAAAACTTGCACCCCACTTTTGAAGTACGGCGTTTTTGAATGGTGTCGAATTGATCTGGACTACCAAACTTTCTTCTTTCTCCAGGGTCAATACCCTAGAGGAACCCGAAACACCGCGACGAGTTACGTCTCCCGGTACTCTAAATGGTTATATACAGTACATCTTTGTTATGCCGTATCGTCGGTGAACATCTGTGGAATATTGCCCTCCTCTACCATTGAAACAAACAACTGCCTCTCACTTATCGCCTATTCTTCATGCGGTGGGGCTGCAGGATTAAGACATGAATTCGGAACCTAGATAAATAGCAGGTCACATATAAACGAAAGTAACTAGTTTCGATTTACCATTATCATGTCAAAGGATGATCTGAGAGATGTTCCGAAAATAATTAAATGTCTACATATTTCTTGATATCTAATACCGTACCCCCTTTGCGTTTATGTTGGCATTGACAATGCGTTTAAATTCACTAAAATTTTTGTGGTGATTTCTTTTGCATTATTTACTGATAATACCCTGAGAAATGCCTTACGTACGTCAAGTCGATACTTATAAAGGAGCAATGAGGAAAGCCTTACTGTGCCACGCAACCCACGCCAATCCTCTGCTACCCAACGGTACCCTGTACGTAATGTACCTATATACATCTGAAATTTCTTTAGCTCATTTCTTCGAGACTACTGACTGATGTCTCTCCTAAAACAACCTGCAAGTATAATTTTGTAAAAAGGGTAAAATAATTTGTCAGTTGTGTAGGCATATTAAATTTTTTACATCCAACGATGGTCTAAACACCAAATGGTATAATTATGTGTCGTTAATTTGATGGTTGTGATTAATATTTCGTCAGATAATCTGGTGCAAGGGAAATTATTTACATAATATTTTGATTTTACTAAATGTAGTGCCATTTGCACAACTAATAAACCATGATTGTTTTGAAAGTAAGCAATTCCGTCATTATGAAAGCATACATTCTATTGAACTTGTTCCCTCAGAAGAGTACTAACTTTTTACCAAGTATCAAATTATCGATTTAATTTTAATCTTCCATAGCCTATATTTAAGATGGCGTATGCACGCAATATTCCGTTGGATAGCCTTGTAACTTGAGCAAGTAAAGTCATTAACCCAAAAGTATTTCCACGTGTTATGCTCATTGCTCACTTAAAGCCTGTCGTGTTATAACTATGGTCAAGTTTTCATAGTACACAGGCCAATGTTCTAGAATGAATAAAATCAGCAGAGTAAAAAATATGTAGCAGGATGTCCAGGCAATTGTAGTGGTCTATGATAGTATTAACCGGTTTTTCATCAACAATACATTTTAAAATGTTGTGCTCCACTAGCATGAGTTGCTCTGAAATATGCAAGAAATTATTTCGCTATACATTTTACTATTAGAAGAATTTTATCTTGAGAAGTATTGCACAGCTCAGATAATCGCCTGAAATATCGGTTACATTTTAGAGATTTAGAGATTTGTAAAAAGGGTAAAATAATTCGTCAGTTGTGTAGGGTTATTAAATTTTTAACATCCAACGATGTTCTAAACATCAAATGGTATGATTATGTGTCGTTAATTTGATGGTTGTGATTAATATTTCGTCAGATAATCTGGTGCAAGGGAGATTATTTACATAATATTTTGATTTTACTAAATGTAGTGCCATTTGCACAACTAATAAACCATGATTGTTTTGAAAGTAAGCAATTCCGTCATTATGAAAGCATACATTCTATTGAACTTGTTCCCTCAGAAGAGTACTAACTTTTTACCAAGTGCATTTTAGAAACAAAACTACCAATTTCGGAAACGCAAATAGCCCTGGGGTTCACTAAGCCTACACCAGAAGTGAGTACCAGGGTAATTCCTGGGAGCAATGACGGCCGGGCGTTGAGCTGATAACTCCATCCCATCTAGTGCCGATGTCATAAGAAGTGGAAGTCTCTACCATCCACTTCTCCCAGGGCCTCCATGGCCTGTATGGAGTTGGCTTTGATTTGCTATTTTATTTATTATGATGTCTCTTTTTAAAGCTGGCACTTGCACACGTCTTTAAAAATTGATCGTACAAGTGACCTGTTGAATCAATTAATTCAAAGCTGCACTCTTTTCCGAATCCCCAAGTTCAGATTCCTCGGGCCAAGTCTATCAAATGATCGATGTATATTCGAAGAATGAACTGTCCTTGTCCAATATTCAAATAATGTTGAATCAGGTAGTAGGAATTTGTCCCGACCAATCATAACCGCTACACATTTCATTTAAAACAAGTTTTACCCCAATGTTTCTTTAAAAATGAACACCCGTGCCATCTAACATTTATGGACAGAGGGTTACAGAACTATGAACCGAATATTTCAGGTGAAGTTCTTGTTCATGGTTTCACATGTTGTAACCGTCTACACAACAGTTAACCTGTGGATATTTAGAAATCAGGCTGCACGTCACCCAGTATACCTCATTACACAACCTAATTTCGATTTGAAGTGCAGTCTTTTCTTTCAATCTGAAAGCCCATAGGTTAATTCAAAAAAGTGGTTCAAAATATTCATGTTCCCGGTGAGGTAAATTGAGTATACAGTAGCCTACTTGATTTTCCTATACCGGGATGGCTGATTGTAAAACTGGCATCGGCATAGCACTGCTAGCTTTATTTTAGTACATATAGCATAATTTCAAAAATCTTGGATTGTTAGCCCAGATCCAATCGATGTCTTTCTCAAGTTTTATAACAAATTTGGTGTTAGTTAATGAATATTTGATGTGAATGAAGGAGGGAAGCCTGTAGCTTTACGTGACCGTTAATACCACGATCATGAGCCACGGTACTTCCATTTTTATGTGGAATCCGAAACACAGGACGTAATATTACACTGCGGAAATCTCACATGCATTGACCAGGAATCAAACCTGGTCCGTCATGGTGAGGAACAAGCAGTTTGACCACTGCACTACCACGCCCCACTGTTGAGAATGAATGGGGTTACAGGCCGAGAAAAAACAAAATAATTTGCCCCGTTAGGGGTATGATTACTTGAAAGCAATTTTTGGAATTATGGGCCTCCAGATTGAAAGAAAAGAGTGCAACTCACCCTGGACTAAAAAGAACTTCCTAATGCAGCAAATGAATAGGTTTTTTGCCGTTGTTGTCGGAATACAACCTTTAAATCAGCAACAACGTCGTCAATTTCAAGAAGGAAATGGATTTATTACAGTACACAAAAAATTGATATAGGGTTTCATGGTTGATTTGGAATTTTGTGTAGATCTACTCTTATTAAAATAAGTCCCCGGTCAGCAACGTCAAATATACCGTTTCAGTACTTAAAATCAGAATTAAATATCCTATCTAATGTACGAGTAAGTTCTCCTGTCAGGTTGTATATCAAGCACGGCCGTTTCGCGCACTTCGTCGCAAGGCCTTAGGGTCAGCCTATCTTTGACGACTGGGTTCCCATCAATCGTCCTTGAAATACCGTATTTTTCCGTAGTTTCTCAGTTTCAAATCCAGGCAGATATACGCATGAAACCTTCAAATAAGAGAAATTTACTTCCTCCAAATTGTTACCCAGTTCAGTAGTGGCGAGTGCTTTCTTAAGGTGCGGAACAGTGATACACCCTTCATTCGTTATGTATCAAAACATTTCTGATCATGAGCGGGAAATCTAAATACTACTTACCATGCCTTTCGTAAGTTTAAGAACATGTAAGCCTATGCGTTTCTCTCTGAGAAATCTGAATATATTTATCTCGTAATTTCAAAACATATCAGAAAACTTCAAGTATTAGTTTACAATGAAGTTGAGCTGATTTTGGTCTTCCAGCATTCATTCATCTATTTTGGCGTGGAGTCGATCTAAGTACTGTACCTTTCCTTTGTAAGTTCCACTGCAATCCAGTTCCATAAATTCTCCAGAGGACTTAATCCTAGGCTATGGGCTGCCCAATCCAAAACTTGCAACATTGTTCTCTGCCGAAGCACGGTGCACATGGGGATTTTTTTTCTTGGAGACTGACGACGAAACCAGTCGCCAACGAAATCCTGATCCAATGACCTTGTGACATAGAGCACATAACTGCCTCGGACGGAACTCAACCTGAAGGAAGGAAGGAAGGAAGGAAGGAAGGAAAATTTTAGTTTTACGTGACCGTTAATCATGCGATCATGAGCCACGGGACTTCCTTTTTACGTGGAATCCGAACCACAGGACATGGCATTTCACTTCGAAAATCTCACATGAATTGACCGTGAATCGAACCCGGTCCACCTTGGTGAGAGGCTAACAGCATGATCGCTGTGCCACCAAGCGCCGAACTCAACATTAGAAAAGCCTTCTAAAAGGATAAAGCTCCCCGGAACCTTCAGGAGTTCTTCAGCTCCATACACGCTCCGGCGGGAGCGTGCCGGTATGAACACCTCAGTTTTAGTCCGTCGTGTGGGATTTTTCTTTTTTGATAGAGTTCAAATCCACTCTCATATGAGGGGATTACTTTCCTGCAATCTTTTCAAATGTGCAGTAGTTCCTACTCACATTGCACCACAGATGGCAATTACGATTACGACTATTGTTGAGGAGAGACTTTTGGAATGCATAAAGCTATTGCATTACTGATGAGTTTGGTATTATAATACTGTAGAAGGGCTAACCTTAATACCACGGTGAATTGTGTACCCTCCAACCAGATATAGCTAGCTGGCACTGCGATTCGGCATAGGAACCTCAGTCATCATCCTGCCTCGTCGGTGCGATGTATTTGTTGGCCTTCAACATCGAGGCTTGTCCATAACATTTTCCGTGCCTTCGAACTTATCCACAACCTGTAACACAAATATTTAAGAAATGATCAATCGTTTGGCAATATCACTTATTTTTCCTTCCCCATATTCATGTATCTAAACAAAAACATTTTGAAAGCAGCTGATACCAAGAAATTATTATGTGATTAAAAGAGTTGTTACATATCTGGTGAGAATGTCAAAATCGTTTAACATGTATCTTCTCAAATCAAATTGTCATCAAATTTCGTGAAAGTTTTAAGACAACAAGGCTCTAAACCACTAATAGTAATTCATTTTTATCTATTTGCACTAACGCATCGGATTCGTGATAAGACACAGTTCACCACATTTCGTTCATCCGTAGAAGCAATTTAAGTTTTAAGACAAAATAAAATATGCTACTATGAATTATTTATAAATTAAGACTTTGAAATCGGTGAGAATAATGAAATTTGCGTTTATTTAATAGACTCGCGTTTTAAAACTTTGTCACAGGTTGTTGAAATATGAACAACCAGTGTGGGTCAGTATTCAGTACACACACACGTAGTTTTTTACGACGCCTATTTTTCTCCTGTTGCAATGTCACAGTCAATTGAACTGAATATCGATGTACACTAATTTGAGTGCGTTCTATTGATTAGGTTCATAAAGTCAAAATTTAAACAGCATTTTGTTTGCCGTTAGAAACAAACCAATGTTTTACATTGACACTCATCATCACGTGACATACCTGATGAGCAGACTTTCTTTGAGCTGCCTCTATCAACACAACACAATAAAGGAACATTATTGAAATAACGGGTGAAATGGCACTTGGCGATTCTTAGGATATGAGGTTGAAACTTAGTGATGGCCGTAATTTTTGAGCCCTAAGTAACTAGACCTGACCTGAGTAACTAGACCTGACCTGAGTAACTAGACAAAGATTGTCGTGGCTTAATTTAGGAGTTGGGCATCAAGGTCAACTGCCCCATGCACTTGGGTGAGTGAAAATTTCTAGTGATGTATGTCTACCCCTTATTATTCCCGTTTTTTCCCAACGGGGTCGGGGATGAGATGCGATGGAAGTCGTTGTGGCGATGGTTTTTACGGCCGGATGCCCTTCCTGACGCCAACCTCATGAGAGGAGTTAATGAGAGATGAAATGAATGATGGTGAATGAAACTGGGCAAGGATGTGGGATGTGGAAGGAAGCGGCCGTTGCCTGTCAGAAGGTACCGTCCCAGCATTTGCCTGGTGTTGAAAATGGGAAACCACGGAAAACCATTTCAAGGTCGGTCGACGGTGGGGCTCGAACCCACGCGTCTACCGAGTCAGGAGAAAGCTTGGCCCCATGACTTAATGCTGCGCTTTAGCCAGCGTAGCCACGACTGTCGGTTGAAAATTTCTTGTGATAGCCTTTGTTATTTTGGTATCTGTAAGGGTGTGTGCAATTCTAGTATAGGATAGGATTGGGAAGGAAGAAAAGGGAAGCCACGGAAAACAACTTCCAAAAGGGCTGGATGGGAATCGAACCCACCTGTTCTCACTTTGCTTCACTGGGCTAGCTCCCAAACCTTATGGTGGGCCAGATATAATAGTTAACTTTTCCTACCAACTTGTTCGTATGTCAAAATTAATGCTTATGCAAATTCTTGCAACGGGAGTGCGATCACCTCGCGTGTAATTAATAGGATCGTGGTTTTAGATGTGAAAAAAAAACTGCTGGAATGCCAAAGACTAGCTTTAGGAGGTTGTTCAGGAAATAAGAATTCCTCATACTTAAAATCAAAAATCACTCCTCCACTGTTATTAATTGCATAATTAACTCTGCTATACAGCATAAGCAGTATTTTGACATTACAAACAATTATAATTTAGCTTGGTATATTGGCTTTCACGGCCAGTGAATTAAAACTCAGCAATGTTTCTAGGTTAATTTTTGTAGGTTTGTGCCACGTCTTGTGTGGGGTTTCGCCTAGGACACCAAGTGGGCTCAACAGCGGGCTCTTGTTGTCCCCGCCCGAACCCCCACAGGAGTAGCGAACTGCGCGCTACCTCCCTTCATATAGAGTGCCACTGCACTACTTTACTGCGAGAACTAAAAGCTCAAGCAGCCTCAACCTCCCTATGAAGGCTTCCAAAAAGATGGTATATTGGCTTTCACGGCCAGTGAATTAAAAGTCAGCAATTTTTCTAGGTGTTTACCGCGTCTAGGCGAAACCCCACACAGACCTAGAAAAATTGCTGAGTTATAATTTAGCTTCTTTAATGCACAGTATCACTATGTTTTCTTGTGAGTGTATCCGTTCCAGCACCGAATTTCTAGGTTAAGTGGGGAATCAAATCCTGACCACAGGTTTAAAACCACAGCACTACGAGGTGGTCTGCTTCTTTTCTGTGAACTAGCGTATAATATCAAGTTAAATTTTACACTTTTCAACCGATATTTGGGTAGAAAGTATGAGCAAATATTTTGCACTTTAAACATAAATAATGACGATGCTGTATAGAAGTTGCCATATAATACAGCCTACCTATTTGTCAATTTGCATAATGGTGCTATGGAAACACAGTTAATTTCTCTTCCCAGAATTCAATGTGATTTGAAAACATGAATTTATGTGCAGCAAGTGATTGATTGACTGAATGGTGGAGGAGGGGGTGCAGTTTGCTTTCATTATCCATTGTTATATAATGTGTATCGTGTTGAGTCGTTGCTATCGAGTTGGCTATCATATTTTCAGGGAGAGAGATAAGATGTTACTCTCCAAGACACAGTTCAAGGAAGGTTCACCGAGAAGTGTAGCAGCTAGCGGTACTGATTGCAATTTCTCTACTCCTGATTCGATACCCGTCAGTAAATTAAATTCTGACCTGAAGGTTAGAACATTTTAGAAGTAGCCTCGGGAGTACAACTGAGAAGACGTGTATTTGATTCCCACCTCAGCCAACCTAAAGTTGGTTTCCCGTTGTTTTCCATTCCTACTAAGGCAAACACTCGGATGGTACCTATTAAAAGGCCACGGTAACTTCCTTAAAATCTCCCTAAAATACACAAATTTGTACATACCTTTCAAAACCACAGTTTTACCGGGGATATTTGTAACTCAACCTAATGCATGGCACTAATGACTACGATGTAGTCCCTAGAGTAGAACAATTATTATAATCATGGATCTTCTGCAACATTATCATTCCCACACCAGCCTCTGAACTTTTCACTGTAAGAAAGGAATGCATACAATAATTGAAACAGCAGGTGGTTCATGGTATGGGTAATTATAATCACGTTGTAGTTTCAAATCCCTGAATGGCCAAGAAAGTGATCCTGACAGTTGGGATATAAGATTTTAAAAAATATTATTGCACCATTTTCAATTTTTAATTTAACATACAATTGTTCTCTCAGGTGAAACTCATGGATTCCAGTGTAAATAAAGTTAGCAAACAACTTCACTTGTACTTTCTAAACTTGCTAGCAATGGTTTAAGTATATCTCGAACTTCTACTCTACATAAATGTCGGGATGGTTCCTAACTTAAGGCCACGGGCACCTCCTTCCAAATCTTAGCCTCTATTACAAATACAAACACTATAACATACATCACAATGCCACAGTTTATCTGAAAGATTCCAAACACACAAGGACACGGGGATACATGACCACAATGTCTCAAAGCTCCTATATGCATCAACATTAACAACATGTTGCCTCTAAGGGGGCTTTTGACACTTTTCTTACAGTGTGTCCACAAGTGCAACTTACATTTCAGAAGGTTGACGTGACGTGTGATAAGGGGCCAGTATTGGGACTAGTGAAGTTGGGGAAATCGTCCTAAGCCACATTGACCTTCATTTGGCCTTTGAGGAAAAACTCCAGTTCTCAATTATACAGATTAACTGTTTTGGCAATTTATTATTCAATTAGGGACTACGGACATCTTTGATCAAATGACCATGAATTGTGTTCAAAATATCCAATACTGAATCCTATATTATTATTCCCATTTCTGTGGGGATTGAGATTACAGGCGATGAGATTTCCAAGTGTCGGATTGTGTTTAAGAACAGATGACCTTAATGACGCCAACCTCATCACAGGAGTTAACAGGAGATGAAACAAACGAAGATGAATTACACTGGGTAAGGCATTAAATGGAAGCAGTCGGGACCTATTAAAGGTACCTGCACGGAACTTACCAAAACTGAATATCGTTAACTGCAGAATACCATTTCAATAACATCTAACGTTAAGGTTCAAACCCACTCGTGTTCTGAACTACTACTACTAATACTACTAATAATAATATAAAATGCAAAATTCTGACACTACAAGACAGTTGTTTTGCCGGAAGCTTTATAGGCCTCAGAAACCATATCCCTTGTAGGAGACTCTAAATTTATAGATATTGAGAATGCAAGAACGGAAAATTCTCCGGAAAATTTATGTTTCCACGAGATAAAATGGAATGTGGATTAAGAGGAGAACAGCGAAACTCTATTCCTTAACTGACAGGTTCACTGATTCCGTATGCAAGAGGCGTCTGAAAGTCTATGGTTATATCTATAGAATGGACGGCGACAGTCTAACCAAAATATTATTTAATGTAATCAATTCAAAGAAGGTCAAAATAAACTAGCTGGATGAAATTTAGGTAGACATCCAAAAAATTAATATCACAAACAGCATCATAGAAAATCGTGGAGCCTTCAGTACAATAGTACGCAAGCACAAATCCGTGGAGGAATCTAAAACTAAGAGCAAGTAGTCCATAGAACGCAGAGTGCATCACAGTGCTTTCAGGAAGAAATATTTGGAGGGTAAGAAGGCGAAAACCATCAAGTCAGCTAAGAAGCTCAAAAGCGTTTTTTGAATGGGCATAAAGATGAAGGAGAAGAAGAAGAAGAAGTAGAAGACGAAGAAGAAGAAGAAGAAGAAAAGAGAAGAAGAACAACACCTAAAACAATAATAACAAGAAGTTCCGTGACGAACTAAAGAGCCTACTTTTCTTAAAATTTAAGATTCATGCCAATCTATATAGACCTATCTAGAAAAATAGCGAAATTAAGTTGGTAATATCGAAATTTCTAATTAGTTCGAAATATACCTGTAGCCTAATAGAACACTATTGTTGGCAGCCCTGGTGACTGAATATATTCTTAGTTCCATCTCTTAAGATACAGAATACAATATTTGGTTGAAGTCCAATGGGTAGCATGGACGTTACATGCAGTTAGACATTGGATCTATCAGCGCGCGTAAAATCATGTTGGCAACAATGTCACGTATGCGTTGGCCAGAAATAATCTGAAATATTATGATATCTTGCTGTGCCAATTTTGGATGAAATCAATTTGTTAGTATAGAAGTTACATGTATTTGAAAATTGGACCTATCAACAGGCTTAGAGTCATGTTGGCAGCACTGACGTATATTAGTTTCTCATAATTAATCTAGAATGTTAGGTACTATACTTGTGCAAAGTTTGAAGCTGTTGGCTTACATACTTTCTGATATATTAATATTTGGGTAAAAAATAGAGACAACATTTATTAACAGTTGGCAGCCCTGGTTGCTCTTAAGAATAAGCATAGTCATATCTGTTATGGTACACATAGCACATAGGAAATTTGGTTGAAATCCAATTGATATTATAGAAGTTACATGTATTTAAAAATTGGTCTTATCAGCAGTCTTAGAATCATGTTGGTAGCACTGATGTACATAAGTTACTCCAAATTAATTTAGAATGTCAGGTATTATACGTGTGCATAGTTTAAAGCTGTCGGCTTGCATACTTTCTGATATATTAATATTTGGATAAAAGAATAGAGATAACATTTATTGACAGTTGGCAGCCCTGGTGGCTCGTACGAATACGCCCAGTCATATCTGTTTATGTACATATATTACATACAAAATTTGGTTGAAATCCAATTGATAGTATAGAAGTCATATGCATTTAAAATTAGACCTATCAGCAGGCTTAGAATCATTATGGCAACACTGCCATGCATGGCCTCCTGGAAATTTAACTGAAATATTATTATCTATACGTATGCCAATTTTGAAATAGCTCCCATTCATAACTTCCAAGATATCCAACATGGAGCTCAAATTTCAATTGCGATTTTTCAGCAGTTGGTAGCACTGACATCATTTTCAAATATGGCCGTGAGATATTCAGGTATAGATCTTTACTCCTACCAAATTTCGTTTGGATTCCTGCAGCCGTTTAGGAGTTGATCGGGGGACACACACACACAGCCAGACAGACAGAAGGACAGACAGAAGGACAGACAGATACACATTTGCCCGATCTCATAAGACTACTTTTTCCTCATTTTTGCAAAATGTGAAAAGTAGGCTAAAAATAATACATACATGCCACACAGACATTACACAATATAGCATCAAAGGCAGGCCTCCAGATATCGTACGAGAAAACCAAGTACATGGAAAATCTACATCAAAATAGCAAAATAACTACGCTAGCGCTGGAAAACGGCACAATTTCACAGGTTTCCTCCTTCAAATATCTTGGAGAAATCATACTACCATCAGGACTAGACAGCAGTGCCAATGTAGGAAGAACCACCAAACTCCATAAGGCGTACAGACTGACATGGAATTACAACAACAAAAGAGTCATATCACGTATTGCAAAACAGTGGAAGACAGTTGTATTGCCAGAAGCTTATATGCCTCACAAACCGTATGCCTGGGTGGTCACTCTAAAATTACAGACATTGAAAAACATGAACGGAAAATTCTCCGAAAAAATTATGGTCCCACGAGAGAAAATGGAATTTGGATTAAGAGAAGAACAGCGGACCTCTACGCATTCACTGACAGGTTCACTGATGCCTAACGGAAGCGACGCCTGGATTTCTATGGCCATATCTTCAGAATGAACAGCGACAGACTAATTCAAAGAGATTATTCAAAGTAATCAACTCAAAGAAGGCCAAGATAAAATGGCTAGAAGAAACTAAGGCGGACCCTCGAGAAATGCATATCACAGACGACATCATGGACAATCGATGAGCTTTGAGGACAAAAGCAGCCAACCATAAATTTAGGGAGAAACCCATATAGAAAACTGGTAGGAAGTGGTCGACAGAACGCAAGATGCAACAGAGTGCATTCATGAAGAGATTTTGGGAGGTTAAGAATGCGAAAACCACCAGGCCAACTAACAAGTTCAAACGCGCTCTTTGAATGGGCATAACAACGAAAGAAGAAGAACATACCGGTAATAACAAAACTTATAACAATTGAATGGCCTCAGCAATTGAGGCGTTGATCTTCTGAATGACACTTATTGAGGCGATTTACTCTTCAATTTCGACGTTGTGTTTAACACTGCCATCTGGCAGTGGAAACCAGAACTCTACTGGACATCCTGTGGTGGAGACTTAGTTAATTTGTATTGTAGACTAATCACCAAATGTGACACAAAAGATCTCTTATGGCACAACATCTTACGAATCAGATTGCCGTAAATATTTGCCGGCATTGACTTGCGATCTTCTGATCATGACGCAGGTACTCTACCGCTGAACCAGCGATGAAGCCGATGAATAATGTTCAAATATTAGTGTGACTGCCTTGTTGGATTGGTAATGATTACGAGATGAAAGGTACATGATTTGTGTCGGAAGGACCAATAATGACACACCTTCAAGTTTTATTAAAAGCCCTCGGGTCAGTGAAATGTAAGTTATTAAGACGACACATGCACGTACAAGAAGTAAGGTCTATGAGACTTATTTTTCATGTAATACTAAAAAACAATTATTAAATTCAAACCACCACATTTGACACAAACTCTGGATCTTTGAATACAAGTAAGTGTTTCTGAGGAACTCGAGAATATGCCAGATGGCAGCACTTCCTTGGGCGGCTTGCTCTGCTATTGGTGGAGACTGTGAGTGTCAGTGCTGAGTGCGACCGCGTCTGATTCAACATGGCAAGTAGTACACTTTTTTCACAACTATGTTTATTTTGAATATATCTCGTTTTGTCAATATTCTTCCTAAACTGAACAAGAAGTTCCGTAAATAACTAAATTGCCTATTTTCATGTATTCTACAGGTAATTTCCTTTTCAAACATCTCCCGTCTATTAAACCCATGTGATGTACTGAAGAATACTTGTTGGATTGTTGGATTGACATTGATTAAGAAATGCAAGGTACACGATCTACATTGTAATAAGCCATACGGCAACAATTTCAAAAACCAAACTGAATATCGATAAGTTGTAGCCATTTCAGATAACAAATTTAACAATGATTAGTTCCGTGAAGAATTAAACAGCCTGTTTTCATATATCCTACTTATGTTAATAGCCTCTATCAACATACAAAATGTCAGTATGATTGCTGTAATAGATTCGTAGATAGTGAGAACCGTCTAAACATTTTCGACGGTCGCCATGTTGGATTTTTATATATGTAGGTCTTAGAGTTATGTACTAATACATGAAGATTATGGTGTATTATTCAAACTTCAATCGCTTGATTAGGACCCAAGGAACAAAAACGAGATTTTAAAATTTCGCACAGCTGCCATCTTGTGGTTATGAAAACAATTGAAATAAATTGGATGTCAGTGGATTAACATTAGTATAAGCATTTACCGTACCATGTTTCACTGCACTCAGATTGTTAAATTTCGAGAAACGTCTATTTAAATTATTGAATTTCGCGTCGCCGGCATGCTGGATTAGTGCTCACCAGGTTATTACAAGTCCCATAGGAGAACTATTGTTAATAACCTTCATCAACATACAAAATTTCAGTATGCGGTCATAGATTAGTATATATTGGGAACCATCTAAATATTTCGGATGGTCGCCAAGATGGATTTTTATATATGTAGGGCCTAGCGTTATGAACTGTCAGATGACGATTGTTGCGTAGGTTCATTATTCAAACATTGACTTGGATCGCATGATTGAGACTCAAGAAGTGAAAATTAAATTTTTAAAATTTCGCACAGTCGCCATCTTCAAGTCATGTAAACAATTGAACTAAGTATAATATCAGTGCATAACCATGTGTATAAAAAAGCCTCCGTGGCTTAGGTGGCAGCACGCCGGCCTCTCACCGCTGGGTCCGTGGTTCAAATCCCGGTCACTCCATGTGAGATCTGAGCTGGACAAAACGAAGGCAGACAGGTTTTTCTCCGGGTACTCCGGTTTTCCCTGTCACAATGTCATTCCAGCAACACTCTCCACTATCATTTCATTTCATCTGTCATTCATTTAATCATTGCCCCAGAGGAGTGCGTCAGGCCTCGTCAGCCGGCACAGCTCATATCCTCGCCGCTAGGTGAGGGCTTCATTCATTCCATTCCTGACCCGGTCGTAGACTGGAAACAGGCTGTGGATTTTCATTCATTTTTCAACAATGTGTATAGCCATTTGCTGTACCAAGTTTCATTGCGCTCGGATGGTTAAATCGCGAGAAACGTGTATTTAAATGTTACAATTACGCTTGGCCGCCATGTTCGTTTTGTAAGTAACAGGTTTCTAAAAGTCACATAGATAAACTTCAAGCAGGGCCGTTCATCTCCGTACAAAAGTTTCAGGGTGATATCAGTAGCAGTTTCGGAGATATAGAATGCCGCCGAAATATTTCGCACAGCCGCCATGTTAGATGTGGTTAGAAGAATTAAAATTTGAAGGACACGGGCGGGGTTGTACAAAATAGTTCTATGTTCTTACCGAGTTTCGTTGAAATTGCTCCATCCTTTAACATGTTATTAGGGGGACATACACTCGGACAAAATGTGATCTCATTAAACATTTTTTTTCATAAATGAAAATAGGCTGAAAGTAACTTGTTGAAGCCCGTAAAAACATGACGGACAATGGGAAAATATTCACTGAAGGATACAACATGATGTTTCTTGTAGGATTAATTTTTGGCACTATTACAACTCTACGAGTGTCAACAGACATATGACTGAAAATCTGCTGATGTAATTAGAGACCTATATATTCCAAAACTTTATTGATTGTGATAAATGAATGAATGAATGAATGAATGAATGAATTTTCTGTTTGACCAAGTGTTGATATGCAGAACATCTCACAGAACGGTGGACGAACTCAGAACAACTGTAAATAGAAAATTAAAGCCTAAGAAATCCTGTGGGCCTGATGGCATACCACCGTACATAATCATGGGCTGTGTGGATATATTGGTTTCTCAGTTAGCGTTTATCTTCAATCTTTCTTTAAAGATATCCAGATTTCCCGAAAAGTGGAAAATGTATAAAAATACTCTAATCCTAAAGGGAGGAAACTCTGAAATGATATCGAATTACCGTCCTGTTTCAGAAATAAATGCTATAGCAATGGTTTATAAGCACATTATATATTCTAGGATTTACAATCATTTTAATGTTGAGCATTCACAATGTCAGCATGGCTTTATGCCCGGCAGATCTGTTATTACAAATTTGCTGGGTTTTAAGGTTTACAACGCATTAGATACCAACAGAAGAAATGCCGTGATATACATGGATTTAGAAAAGGCCTTCGATAAAGTTGACCATAAAATTCTTGTCACAGAGATGTACCAGTTTGTAGTTTCTAAACCATTACTTCGATTGTTTTGTTCCTATTTAAAATATATACATCATTTTCTTTGTTTCAGAAGTGAAATCTCAGATAATTTTGTTAGTTTTTCTGGTGTCCCACAAGGGTCTAATCTTGGGCCTCTCCTATTTCTTATTTTGGTTAATGATTTGCCTCTGATTTGTTACTCTTACTGTTTATTGTTTTCTGACGATGTGAAGCTATATAAGACTATATACAACTTGAGGGACGAGAATAACCTGCAACAGTAGGTTAATAATATTACATCAGTGTGTGTTAGTAATAATTTAGTACCTAATGTAAAACAATGTAAAGTCATGATATTTGCAAGGAAGAAGGAATATATAAATCCTAGATATTGTATTGGAGAAACAACACTCGAAATTGTACCGTAGGTAAATGATTAAGGGACACTTTTCGACAGCAAATAAACTTTTAATGACCATATTGCAAATATAATTAATTCGGCCAGCAGTTATCTGGGATCCCGTTTATAAAGATCAAATTCGTCACATTCAGATAGTGCAAAATAAATTTCTAAGATACTTGTATTATAAAACGTTCAATGTGTTTTGTCCATTTGACACTCCGACTCAGTTTTTACGAAATTTGTTCAATTTCACGTCTTTGAAAATTAGAAGGTCGATAATTTCATTCCAACTACTGAGGAAAATTTTAACTGGAAAAATTGGCTGCCAAGATTTACCTAGATTCATCACTTTTCATGAACCACCAGTAAGATCTCGACAGCAAGCACTCTTTCACATCCCTAGATCTAGACGTATTCACCATTCTATTTCGCCTTTAGTTAAAATATCACTTTATAATTCAATCGATGTTCAAGTAGATTTATTCGCTGGCACTACCTCATTCAATAAACAAGTAAAAGCAGCTGTTCCTTGCATACTGGGTAGTCCTTTCTCCTTTATTTTTGTATATTAAATTTTATATTTTGTACAGTTCTTCCCATCTCATAGTGTATATTTACACAATATTTCTTTTGTAGTATTTATTTTTTTGTTCTTCAATTCTGAACTCTTTTTTCTCTCTCTTCTCATTGATGTATTTTGTATTTTAACTAGATATGTCAAGAAGGAATGTATTTGGGCTTATGCCTGTGTTCCTTTATATTGCTCAGTAAATAAATAAATAAATAAATAAATAAATAAATAAATAAAGAAAGAATGACAAGGGAATTGGAAATTAACGCTTCTTAAATGAAATTTGAATATTTTATAGGATGGTGAAATTAACTCGACGGATTAGACCTCTGCCAAATTTTATCTCCACTCATTATATCCAAATCCGAGTCAAAGCATCCTTCATACATATTTTTGCGTCCGTATAGGAGCCCTTGCGAAACGTCCACATTTACAAGGAGCATAACTATGGCTCAAACTTTTAAAGTAAGAATATGTGGAGGTAAACCACTTAATTCCAAAGTATTGAAGATTTCTGTACGAAATTGAAGTAAAGTATCTGGCTTTCAACTTCAGTAATTAATCTGTTAACGTTGTATGTATTTGACCTACCGGGTATAAGTTCAAACACAATCAAATAAATTTCATCCAGTGTTCATTTATTGCTGTATGAATGCAAACTTTCTAGAGATTGATTATATCTCTCACAGAAGGGAATGATTCGCCGTAAATATCAGTGACGATGTCATCATGCGCTACAATTCTGGCTGGTAATTCAATAACATTTGATTCTTCACCATCCACAGAGGGGTAGTTGCCGTTAACAGTTTTAACGACGTATCTTGAAGGGGCTAGAGAGAAGAGTATTTATTACAATTGTGAATGATTGTTTCGCTAGAAGTGTGCAGCACAACAGGCAAAACTTGCCTGAAGCCTCCTCCAAGAACAAACATTTTTCCACCAAATGGAAATTCGTTACCCATAATATCTTTTAGAAGACGATTCACACACATTAATGAGTGGATATTAGCCATTGGTGTTTCATCCCATATTATGCACCGCGCTAATCGATTACCTTCTGCAGCTCTGGAATTTAATTTTAATCCAGACACTGAACTCTCATTTAAATTTAGAGGAATTTTGAATGTACTGTGTATTGTTCGACCGTTTAGCAGCACAATAACAGCTATTCCATTCTATGCTACTGATATAATATTATTCCTTAAACTTCAGAACCTTTGTGTTAAGAATTGGTGAATATATGTATTTCCTGTGCCTGTGTGATCGTCAATGTAAAAGCGTTTGTCACAGTTGTTTTGTAATTTATGGAGCACGTCGGTGATTTCTTTAATATTTGAATGTTTTTCCTACTTTGTTAAGGTCATCATGTTGCTCAAATCAAAAGTGAAAACTGACACAGTCGTCACTAGTATGCTGGTTTTATTGTATGTGAGTAATAGCAGGCAAGTTAAATGTTGGGAGAGAGAAACCATGCAATTTCAGAGATTTATTAATATCTCTAAGTCACAGTGGATAATCTTTATTTTCGTGTGAAGACTTCAAATAATCCTCACATAGATAGTTTTTGTATATGTCCCAGAAGTGAAGTGCTTTGCAAGGCTGATGAAATATGCATGTACAGACAAATAGCTGTCTCAGTTGAAAGGGCACTTGAAAATCCGATGCTGCCGTCAAGCAGCGTTGCCATTCTGAATCTTTGATGAGCAATACAAACTTACTTGACGCATCCTTGTATGTAGAGTAGGTAATAACGTGGTATGTTCGGAGATCCTCAAAGCGTGGGGCATATACTACATGAAGTGTATTTTTTTAAATCAGACAGTGAAATATCGTATATGCGACCTATTACTTTTTCGAAATTCAATCGGTTTTTCCAAATACTCTACATTAGGTTTTATCCCATGCATAATGACCAGATGTTTCAGGATAGGCCTAAATGTATACAAACCTCAGTTTTTGATTTTGGTTCAGCTGAAACCATGCAGTGAATTGTGTACGTTTTAATGCTTGTGAAGCATTATCTGAAAGAAAAAATACATCTTGTTAATCTGGTAAATGGACATGTAACTGGCCACCCATGTGAGATGGTTCGTGCATAATGTAACCAAACATCCTACATCCAGCCTCACTTGAACCAACATATCAAGCATTCAAGTACGTAGAAACTTCGTCATAATGTAGCGTTCCATCATTTACCATGATTATCAAGTTAGCACAACCATGCCCCTTATAAGCATATTTACGTCTGTATTTGATTCTGTGTACACTTCCACAACTTTCGACGTTAATATGACTAGCTCCGTGGCTCAGCGGAAACGTTCTTGCCTGCTGTCCCCTAGTTTGCAAGATTGAATCCTGGCACAGTCAGCTGGCATTTGAGGGTTCGCAAATTCGAGGGAGCCATGTCACTAGATTTACTGGCACGATAAAGATCCCCATCGGGAAATATTCTGGTACCCTGGCTTCCCTAAAAGCCACAGTAGTTAAAAGAGAAGTAAAACCAACAACATTATTATAGACGTTAATATGTGATTGAAAATAAATCGATTGTATGGAACAGAGAAGCGTTAGTCGATTTCAACATTTGTGCCTTGTACAGGTTTGATATAAGTTCTTCCATTATGTTGCCTAAGGTAGGGTAGAAAACAATCCACATTATATTCAGTTTCTGGAACAAAGTCTTTTGGAAAATCCTTCTTCCATCTTCCATCTAGCAAACAAATTGAATTGGGATTCATGAGGCTGCAAGATCCATGTAAAATGTGTGCCTTTATTCAGTTGTACAATATAGTATTGGAAGGATCTGATATTTCTGAAGAAACTGTCCTATCAATATCAGAGATTTCTCGTAATTGACAACTATATCGAAGAAAAACCAGTAAGTGTGTATGTGGTAAACTTCATTTTTGGAACTCAGCCGTGTATAGGAATGTTTGTACCTGGCCTAATGTTTGCTTTTGATTAATTAAACTTAAGAGTTCCTTTCTTTCGAATGAAAAACATGAACAACATCAGGTCTATTGTTTGAATTTTTATAAGGTTGAAGCCTAGCAGTAATTTCAGGTCATGATGGGCTGCAAGTGAAAGTTATGAAGAGGTATGGATTTTTACACAATCGCCATTGCATCCTGATAATATTGCAACATATTTCGTGGACTGCCAATGAAATTAGAAGGCAAAATAACAACACGACCAGCTCTTAATCTTTCATTCTTAACTCTTAAGTGTAAAGCATCAGCAAGACCAACATACAGTAGCCATCGACACGCAATTTCTTTTGTTGATTTCGAATATAATATATCAGTATATTTCCTCCTATTCGACAATAGTAGTCAACTATTAATTCTTGGGTAAGATTACCATCATTAAGTAAAGAACTGAAATTTCCTGCGGGAAGACAACGTCAAATTGTAAGGCTATGGAAAATGTTACCAAGCCGCCTGAAAACGGTCCATATGGTTTTAAAATTTCTAGATGTGTACATCATCCAGGAATAAAAGCGACAGTTATTATGGCCAGAGCATATATTAGACTCCTGAGATGGTAATATTTTGTCGCATTTTGCCAAACGATCGTCTAGCAAGTCCCTCCTTTTGGTTGTGAATATGCCACCCTGTTTCTTCGCAAGACCAGATTAAAACGTAAGTTTAGAGATCACAATGCATAATGTCAATATCGATGTCTTTTAAATTCTCTGCTTAGAAAATACTGCTACCTAGCGGCGTGAAGCTGGACCACCATCAGTTGTTCCAAAAATAGCTGCAACCTCTGAGGAGGTTGGGTTATTGAAATGTCAATGATCTTCTTGGGGTTCATGGTACAAACGCATAACCAAATCTAACGGTTTATGTTTTTCTCTGAAAGTGAATTCATTTTCTTCGCACAATTGGGAATGCAGTGTCTTATACAGTTGAATTTAGAGGTTTAAAATAAGAAGTGTGCCCTCCCATATGGAAGAATTCACTTGATTTGCTATTCTGATTTGATTTGCTTCCGAGGAGGCAAAGGAAACGAAGGATATAGAATTGTTGTACTGTTGAATATTCTCTCTGAAATTCTTTGACATATCATCTCAAGTGAAAAATTGTATCTGCTCGTCAAGTATATTCCGGCAACAGAATTTTATAATTTTAACAACAAAGCCAAAATATCCTAGCGTAGCTTTCTCGCAAGAGAAGTGCAGTGCTGAACAATCTTTTTAATATTTAGTCATGGACTGGCATATTATATGGAATTGTTTGTGAAATGGCATACGTTTGGCCATGGCTTCATATTTTTTCCGATTTCTCAGCTAATTGCAACTATTTTTAGTTTCCATACGACGGGTCAATGTTCCTTTTCATCGAACGGGTTTATTTACAATAGCATTTCTCCCCAAATTGCCATCGTATTCGATAACATGCATCACAGGAGCCACTAAGCATTAGATGGCAAATAATAGTCCACTGCTCAGAGTAAACAATTTCCATTACCTTTCATAGGTACAATCATTCGAGTTTTCTTGAAAGTAAATTATGAAGGGAAGCATAGAATAACTTTGCCATCCAATGTAATAGAGGCAATTTTAGAGTTGTATGTACCGTGCGTGTCAAAAGTCGTATTTACAAAGAGAAGCTCACTTTGAAGGCTACAAATGAAGTATCGAGACAAAATAGCCCAGTAATTCTGTGTGGTTGATTTCTAGCGGTACATAGCTATGGGACAAAAATAAATGGTTTAACAATTCGTAGAAGAAGCGTGATGCATTATCGACAGACGACTGACCGCTCTGGTTCACAACGCCACAGCGAGGAGACCATTACAGTTAAACATTTTGTAGTTATTAGAGTTAATACTTTCAAAGAAAGTTCTCTATTTTAGTTTGCATGAAGTATTGTTGACAAATATATTAACATCCTAAACCTAATGTACCCTAAATCGCCACAGAAATGATCCGGTCACAATGGCAGTGGTTACAAGTAACCAATACAAAGCGTTAAGCGTGAATATTAATTTGTATAAATGAACATCTCTTCATCTAGGAGTATGGAAATGCCCACAGTGCAAGTTGATAAGAAAAACAGCACGAGGAACTAAATAATCCAATTCAGAGCTTTATTTACAAGATAGAATCTCATCATGTGCCTCCGAACATAATCTAGAGAAAATTTATTTTCACCACTCTAGCAAATAATGCACTTAACATACTGCTGATAGGCTCAATCTGACTAGTGTTTACAATGCATTCGATTACGTATTGTTACCTGGGAGCACATGATTTCAATTTTCATGAAATCAAGTTACATGTTTGAAATTGTTATTCTATGTTTTGTCACTTAGAGGGTCATAAAGACAAGTATTTATAATTCATTACATAAAAACTTCATTTTCTGACAGTTTTGAAACAGAAAGAACCAGTATAAGGTATAAAGTAGTGGGCAAAATATCTTCTTTTTGTGCTTATAAACATTCCTTGGAGTGTACAGTATGTTTTAAAATGACATATTTGCCACTAATGCCTTTGTATATTAACTTACCTCAAGGTCTGTAAAACTAGCCACGCCCCCCTTTTGCGTACTGTCAACTTCTTGGACATCAACCACTTCATTTTAGCGATATGTTGATTTATGAAGATATTTCGTGCACAATGTAGGATCCTCTGTTGGCGCGGAGCAACTATCAATTGTTGCTTGCGTTCCTGGCGCGTTTTCTGTACATGTTTACATCGGAAAGTTTGTTTTTGTGTGAACATGCCTCGAATTGGAAAAGTATTCAAGAAATGCAAACGAGGGCCTGTAAGAAAACCAAATGCAAATGCACTTAGTGATGATAATGCTGGAAATAATAGGAATTTGGTTAGTGAAATTGCTTCAGGCTCTTTGAGATTAGGTTCAACATGTGCTTCAACTTCCTCACTGAGTGATATTTCTGTCAGTGAAAATATAATTGCCAGTGCTTCCAGAAGGAAATGTAGGATATTTTGTAAGTACAGTGGAACGTGGCTAATTCGAACTTCGATAATTCGAAATCTTCTTTAATTCGAATTTTTCTCTTGGTTCCTAGCATTTTATATACAATCAATGCTAAAAAATTGTGGTTAATTCGAATTATGTTTTGGATAATTCGAAGTTTTTAGTGTAAAAAGCCGATCAGAAGCCAAACATTTGGGACAATTCCTGAAAAAACTGTTCCGAGTGCAGACCCAAGGAACAAACCACATCACAGAACTTAAGCGGTTTGTTTAAAGTTGAAATGACGTAAGTGGTTCTGTTTTCCGTCCCTTAAATTTGTTAGATTATTTTGTGATGGCTGAGAGACTTAATTGTAGGAAACAGGTAAAAATCTCAAACTATTTTGAAAAACAGTAGATTTCTCTAAGACTTAACTAGATTGCTGGATTACTACTGTCGTTAAATAGGTGAATACTGTAGTACATTATTTTTCATTTGAAACTTTTGGGGTTATTCACGATACAGTCTTTATAAAGTACCGTTGTCTGTTAATCTGCTTTGTTGAACGTAAATCATTATGCAAACGTAATTCAATATATTTTCTCTATCCTTTTCAAAAAACTTTCTTCATTCGAATTTTTGGATAGTTCGAATTTTTTTACTGGTCCCTTGAGGTTCGAATTATCCATGTTCCTCTGTAATAATGCTAACATTGAAGAATAGACAAGTGGCAATGTTGTCATGGATATTGAATTGTTGTCATCTGCCATAGCTTCATTTGCAGGTTGTAAACAATGCCATGTTAGTGACAGTTTATTTTGTTATGAATATACCAATGCTAGATATGGAATTGGGGGCTGCGTGGCGCAGTCGGTAGAGGCGCTGAGCTTCTAACTGAAAGGGAGTGGGTTCGATCTCCACCCAGGTAGTGGATTTTAGAAACAAAACTACCACTTTCGGAAAAGCAAATAGCCCTGGGGTTCACTCAGCCTACACCAGAAATGAGTACCAGGGTAATTCCTGGGAGCAGAGACGGCCGGGCGTGGAGCTGACAACTCCTTCCCATCTAGTGCCGATGTCACAAAAAGTGGAGCCTCTACCTTCCACTACTCCCAGGTTCTCCATGGCCTGTACGGAGTTGGCTTTGCTTTTTTTTAGATATGGAATTGCTAGTAGACTATTTCGAAAATGCAGTAACTAAACCTCAGCATCCATTTCGCACCAGTAAGAAGGTTGACAGTGGGTATGAAAGCAATATTAGGTTTGTGTATGGGTTATGTCCTATAGGTAAAGGTGAATTAGCAGCAGGATAAGCATGTTCGGAATTGGATGCTATCCGTGTGAAAAAAAAGTAGATTATGACGTGGCTATGATGGCTAGATAGGCAAGAATACACTGAAGGAATGCTAAGAAGCCTAGAAAGGATCTATAAAATGAAAATGACCCTAGATATGTTGCAGGGATGTTCTAAGGAGAGCACTAAACTATGTTAAACTTTAAAACCTATTTTCTAAGATTATTTTAAATGTTTAGGTACATTGTTCTCCGGAACTAACCATCAGAGAACAGTAAAACTTTGCCATATTACAGAGACTGGAATGAACATCATATATGCATTTTAAAGAGATGTTGAGTTTAATATTTTACAAATTAAAAATGAATACATTTGAAATATATAGAACTCTTTTTACAACTTGCAAAAAATTCTTTAAAAATTACAGTAAACAAGCTATGCACCTAATAGAATAGGTTTAGAAATGAAAAAAAAACTTTTCTATCAGCCATTCAAATTTTATAATATTATCTTGGATAGTTCACGAGAAAAATGTACCTAAATTTGCCAAATTTAACATGGTTAGTATACAAGGTTCAATCTCCCCTTAATGTTGGTGGAACAGTTTATTACGGAAGTGAAAGGAAATCCACAGCCTGTTTCCAGTCGTCCGACCGGGTCAGGGAATGGAATGAATGAAGCCCCAATCCAGCGGTGAGGATAGGAACTGTGCCGGCTGCCGAAGCTTGTCGCACTCCCCTGGGGCAATGATTAAATGAATGACAGATGAAATGAAATGATAGTGGAGAGTGTTGCTGGAATGAAATTTGTGACAGGGAAAACCGGAGTACCCGGAGAAAAACCTGTCGGCCTCCGCTTTGTCCAGCACAAATCTCACATGGAGTGACCGGGATTTGAACCACGGACCCAGCGGTGAGAGGCCGGCGTGCCTAAGCCACGGAGGCTTCCCTATTACGGAAGTACTTGCCACAATTAAGAGATGTTTATGAAACATGAACTCCTGACATTCTTGTAATCTTCACTGAAGGGCGGAAATATAATTTAATATTATTGGAATTAAACAAATGTGTACACATTTGCATAATATTCAATGAACAAGCAAAGGCAACAGATCTATGGCACTGTCTTTACTGCATTAGCCTTTTGCACACGTGCTGATTGATCGCGTTAGGTTTTGATTTTCCTAGGCGGTAGCTGTAACACGTCTCTCTGTATTGCCGACATCTGCATTCTTCCGGTGGGAACCCATAGTAAAACAGATTTTACCGTGCGGTCAGTTAGGCCTAACAGCGTATCGTCTAAAGTTGTGCCGTAGCTTAAAATTGGGCCATTCCCATGCGTTGCTTTTCATTGTCTCAGTATCAAAGATCTCTGTCGTTGTTTTTACTGATCTTGTGTTTCTTTCCTGCATGACTGTTTCGAGTGCGTTTGTGTTGATAGTTTGACATCTTGCTTTATACCATACTTGAAAAGTGATTCATTTGCTATATGGTTTGTTACCGGTACTGCTGCGTTGTAAATATGTTGCTTTAATGTTTTCCAGTCATCTGAAGCTATTTTATGAGAGCCTATGCCCTATTTATTGAATACCATCTGCTATTGGGGCCACTTTGAGATGGAATAGCGCCATTGGGATATTTATTGCGTGCGTTCTTTGGTTTCGAACATGATTCTACATTTCTAACTGATGCTGCTGATTTTTCTTTCACGTGTGTGGAGGATGCTTTGGCTGTAGTTTGGAAAGTCATTTCCTGCATCAAGTGTAAATAAAAGTACTATTGGTGTGTACTAATCAAAGAAGAACCAATCTTAAAGTAAAAAAATAAGATGCCATTTTGCAATGTGGCTTGTTAAAACTTAAGATCACTTCTCTCAATTACTCAATCCATCTGTACCAGAAGATGAAAATAAGAGATTCGTCATTAAGACAGAATGTCACGAGAAAAAATATATAACTAGGAAGCAAAATTTTCAGACAGATAATCACACGGCTGATACTGACGATATCGGCAAACACAGACCGATAAAAGATCACAAGATAAACATTATTGTGAAAACTGTGAAGACCAATAAGATGATATTGACTGTGAAACTTTATTGGTTAGTGACAAATATATGTCACGTACACGGTGATTTTAGATTAAGTTGGGGCACATTCAGATATGAAAATTGTGTACAAAATATACGACTTATTTCAACATGAAATTAAATGGTTAATCATTAAGACTTCCTACCAAAGTTTAAATCAATTTTTACATGTCGCAATCTCCTGTTGTAGGGAAGAACTAGATTAGCCTATTTTAGAAATTTCAAAATTAATTTATTTGGAAGCATAAGAATAACAAGTAAAATCATGTATTGAAGAATTTCAAAGTCGCGTCACATTTATTATTCAGACGATGAGATATCACGAATAAGGGAATCTATCAATATTAGTAAGCCGGTCCCGTGGTGTTGAGGTAGCGCGCCTGCCTCTCATCCGGAGGCCCCAGGTTTGATTCCCGGCTCCCTCAGGGATTTTAGAAACTGACGTGAGGGCTGGAACATGCACTCAGCCTCGTGAGGACAAGTGGGTAGCTGTCTGACAGTGAGGCAGCGCCCCAATCATGAAAACCAAGATTAACGGCCGAGGGGACCCGATGATCTGATCACGCGTCACCCCAATACCTGCAGGCCAAATGGCTAGGCAGCGGTCGCTTGGTAGGCCTAGGCCCATCATGGGCTGTAGTGCCATGGGTTATTATTATTTATATCAATATTCGTAAAGAGTTGTTTTGTACAGTATTCCATTGTGCTGTACAGCATCATATTTATTACGAGCCACACTACAGAACTGGTAGAAAAGACTACCTGGTATTTTATAATATTATCTAGTTTCCCTGTTGTCAGAAGCCTGAAATGAATAACATGAAATAAATAAACAGATATACAAATAGAGAACAACCAAATGTTTATAACAATCGTTTCGCTATGAATCAATTCGTAGTAGATTCGTTTAGTTGGAAGATTATCGGTTTGGAAATAATCAGCAACCAACAAATCACTGGCATGGTTTAGCCTACTTACTTTGCATCGGGACTATATCCATAAGGTTTGAAGGTTATGGCAGTTCACCAAGTGACTGAGTTATCTGTGCACGCAAAGTACGTTCAAATACTTAAGTTATGTTGCCAAAGCCTTCCAATTTAGTTTTTGAAACAGGATTTCATATTGTAATGAGATCACTTTGAATCAATCCATTTTTGTATTGTAGTTCACTAGAGGGCCTGAAGCCATAGCTATCTCTACACTTAGCACATACACCCGGTTTGTGATTGATCATTGTAAAATTTTGTGCTCTTTCATCATGTAATTCCCATTTTGGCAGACATCACGTTTACTTCAAAATGTGAACGTGTTGCCTTGAGTGCAGGAACACGTCCATGCCATGCTATATAAGTTCTGAATGGAATAGCTATGTCATTTCACTTCCTAGTAATTTTGATTTCCCTCCTGATTTCCGGTGTATATTTTGAGAATTGTCATTGGGATTATGAGAGAGTAGGAATGGATTATGAATCATGTCATGCAAATTCGATTTAGCTTCACGTGTGAAATCTCAAATGTCCTCAGAATATACAGTACTTCACTATGTTAACAAGTACTTAATAATTCTTTTGGGAAATTAATAATCAACAATTGGAGCATTAATGCCTCATAATCAGAACTCGAAATCTAGTGGCTATCTTAGCATTCGTATATATGACCTATCACACGAATTGAAAGATGTTCTTAAATCACCAATTACCTTTAAGAAGAGCAGATGTATTTCCATTTAAATATAGCCTACGTCACATATATCATTCTTTCACCAACCAGCGTAGCTGAGCAGACTAATCGACCCTTCACTACGGATCTGGAGAGATGCAGTATGGAGATCTGAGATAAAAACCCCACACGCTGACAGCGGCCGAGAGTGTGGTTCGACCTTGAGGTTTTCCTGACCCTGTTCGGGCAATTGCTTGTATATGATACCTTACTTTCTGTCCAGGAGCACTTTCTCTAGTCCTCGATCTTAATATTTATAGTACAACTACATCCATTTGACGCCACGGTGTTTGGCCGGTGAGTCCCGATCGAGCAGGAAAGCATCTGATGTATCAATTGCAAATGCCTGAGTTTCACCACCTGTCCTCTGTATGACTGCGCAATCGGGTCTCACCGGCCAAAAACCGTGGATTGAACTGTCTTCAACTAGAATCACCGTAACAAAAATAGTTTATCAGATTAAATGTAAAAACAGAGAAATATATTGTGGTTAATTAATTTAGGGGTTTGGGACATCTTGATCATCATCCCCGTGTAGATTACTGTCGATCAAAATATTATGTGTACTCGAGTTTGAAGTTTGTTTGTGAAGTAACCAATAGACCTACATAAAATCCAATATCATCATCATTTACGTCGTTCTATGTTACGTTAGTTCATGTCGATTTGGAATTATTAGCCTACTTTTCACATTCTGCAAAAATGAGGAAAAAGTAGACTTATGATATCGGGCAAATGTGTGTCTGTCTGTATGTCTGTCCTTCTGTCTGTCTGTCTGGCTGTGTGTGTGTGTCCCCCCCTATCAACTCCTAAACGGCTGCAGCAATCGAAACAAAATTTGGTACGAGTAAAGATCTATACCTTAATATCTCACGGCCATATGTGAAAATGATGTCAGTGCTACCAACTGCTGAAAAATCGCAATTGAAATTTGAGCTCCATGTTGGATATCTCGGAAGGTATGAATGGGAGCTATTTCAAAATTGGCACACATATAGATAGTAATATTGCAGTTTAATTTCCAGGAGGCCATACACCGCAGTGTTGCCAAAATGATTATAAGCCTGCTGATAAGTCCAAATTTTAAATGCATATAACTTCTACACTGTCAATTGGATTTCAACCAAATTTCGTATGTGCTATGTTTACATAAACAGATATGTCTGCGCGTATTCTTAAGATCCACCAGGGCTGCCAACTGTTAATAAATGCTATCAATTTTTTTAAATCCAAATACCCATATATCAGAAAGTATGCAAGCCGACAGCTTTAAACTGAGCACAGGTATAGTACCTGACATTCTATATTAATTTGGAGTAACTTATATACATCAGTGCTACCAACATGATTCTAAACCTGCTGAGAGGTCCAACTTTAAATACATGTAACTTCCATACTATCATTTGGATTTCAACCAAATTTCGTGTGTGGTATGTGTACCATAACAGATATGACTATGCCGATTCTTAAGAGTAACCAGGGTTGCCAACTCTTAATAAATACTGTCTCTATTTTTGTTACCCTAATATTAATATATCAAAAAGTATGCAACCCAATAGCTCTAAACTTTGCACACGTATAGTACCTGACATTCTAGATTAATTTGGAGTAACTAATATACGTCAGTACTGCCAACATGATTCTAAGCCTGCTGATAGGACCATTTTTAAAATGCATGTAACTTCTATACTAACTAATGGATTTCATTCCAAATTGACACAACAATAGATCATATTATTTCAGATTATTTCTGACCAATATATGTATGTCATTGTTGCCAACATGATTTTACGCGCGCAGTTAGATCCAATGTTTAACTGCATGTAACGTCCATGCTATCCATTGGACTTCAACCAAATTGTGTATCCTGTACAGTACCTTAAGAGATGGAACTAAGAATATTTTCAGTCACCACGGCTGCCAACTGTAGTTCTCTGTTAGGCTACGTTCTGCCAAGTATACAGTATTTCGAACCAATTAGAAATTTCGATATTACCAACTTAATTTCGTTATTATTCTAGATAGATCCATATAGATTAATAATTGGCATGAATCTTAAATTTTAAGAAAAGTAGGCTCTTTAGTTCGTACGGAACTTGTTGTTAATTTATATTTTAATATTTTTTTTATCGCAGTTGAAACACAAAAAGTGCCCCTTTTTAAGCGTGTTTCAACCATGCGTCACATTTAAGAATTATTATCTCACCAACCCGTCATCAGATAGGATCCAAATTTTAACACGATATACCTTGAAATGTTGTATAACATGTTTATTAATTTCAAAATTTTGTGTGTCCAAGAAACAAAGTTGTTATCAGTTTTGTAAGGTAACTTTTTCTTGGCTCGGGGTGGTTGGAAAATGTAGTTCTTGGTTGCGTTGTAATCCTTATACATCAAAAGGTATGCTCTATGATTGTGAAATACGTAAATTAATTTACTTATTTTATATCGGTTTGTATTTGTACGGGGAATTAAGACATGATTCACCAGTTAGCCGCTCCGGTAAAAGCTGTACAACGTTGCCATGATGGGCTCCATCACGCATCATGGCGCGCCTCGCTCGGAAGTGATGGGCTCCATATCAGCAACGCTGTTCAGCATTTTGTGTTTCAACTGCGATAAAAATATTAAAATATAAATTAAAAATCGCAAACCTACATGAAATAACGTATAATAGAGCGATGAAAATGATGATGTTACTGGATTTTATGTAGGTCTATTGGTTACTTCACAAACAACCTTCAAACTCGAGTGCACATAATATTTTGGTCGACAGTAGTGTGTGTTGTATTTGTCTGATAACCTGCATTTATGTGATGACTGTAGTGGTGCGTGTAGCTGTATTAAGGACAAGGATTAGGTAGGTGCCCCGGTACTTGAAGTACGATACTATCCCGATATTAGCCTGGAGGGAGTGTGGAGAAACCTGGGGAAGAACCATTTTCAGGATAGCCTCTATCATCACCGGGATTCGAACCTACGAACTCCGGACTTGCTACAGTTGCCCTCGCGGCCGTGATGCTCGATTTAAACGAGTACGGCAACGCCACGTGTCGTACATAGAAATAAGAGGTACTGATGACTATGATGTCTCTAACTCCGAGCTGAAGATTCAATGACTCTAGTTTATTTCCTACCAGTATCTTTCTCTTTCATCTGCCATATGATCCTCCGATTTACTTTGTTCGATGTCAGAATCCCATTCAATTTGTTCAGGACTTCGTTGTCGTTGGCATTTTAGCCATATTGATACTGCATCTCAGTAGGTCTTAACGGTATGTAAACATATTATTTGCATTGCTCACGATGATTCTAATGTCGAATGAAGAATCTTTCATATTATAAACATTTTTATTTCCATGCGTACATAATGCACCGTGTTGTCTGCAGTACTTCGCAGCCTGTACTTGTTTTATTTTTATTTTTTTACAAATAAGTTCAGAAAGGTGTAAGGCAAGGCTGCAACTTATCACCCATACTTTTCAATCTTTACATTGAACAAGCAATGAAGGAAATTAGAGAAAAATTTAAAGTGGGAGTGAAGATTCAAGGAGAAATAATTTCAACTCTGAGATTTGCTGATGACATCGTCATCTTGGCCGACAAGCCTGAGGATTTGAATGAGTTTTTGAATGGTATGGACTCCGTCTTACAGAAAGAATTCATGATGAAAATTAATAAATGTAAAACAAAAATACTGGAATGCAGCCGAAATAAATCAGAAACCTCTATGGAGATCAAATTGACAGGTGAAAAGCTGAAGGAAGTAGAAGACTTCTGTTACTTAGGAAGTAGAATAACCAGTGATGGACGAAGCAAAGAGGATATAAAAAGTAGGTTGGCTCAGGCAAAGAAAGCTTTTCTACAAAAAAGGAATCTGCTGACATCGAATATAGATTTAGGTATTAGGAAGTCATTTTTGAAAGCCTTTGTCTGGAGCGTGGCGCTCTATGGAAGTGAAACTTGGACTATTGGTGCAGCAGAAAAGAGGAGAATAGAAGCATTTGAAATGTGGTGTTACATGAGAATGATGAAGATCAGATGGGTAGATAGGGTTACAAACATAGAGGTATTAAGACGAGTGGGAGAGGAGAGATGTTTCTGGCGACTGCTAATGAAGAGAAGAGATAGGTTAGTAGGACACATACTAAGACACCCAGGAATAGCAAGCTTAGTTATGGAAGGAAGGGTCGAGGACAAGAACTGTAGGGGTAGACCAAGGTTAGAGTATGTTAAACAGATTGCCTCGGATGTAGGGTGTGGTAGCTATGTAGAGATGAAACGATTAGCTCAGGACAGGGAGGCATGGAGGGCTGCGTCAAACCAGTCAAAAGTCTGAAGACTCAAACAACATGAAATTAGAGTGCAATTCGTCACAGCTAATGTCTATTCTCTTTCATTTGAATGTTCATTTGTCAAGATCGGTTGCTTGTGAGCGCCGCAGGAGGGATCTATACTACTAAAATAATATATATGATATTTGTGTTATTGACATTTTAATGGATTAAATCATTTATGTGTAGTTAATAAGACAATTTAAAAAAAATAAGAAAGCTTTCCAGTCGGTCAACACAAATTGTGTCCAATTGTATTAGGCAGGAAACAAGTATTTATGCGCCCTAACCTGAAATAAACATTACAAAAGATATTTCTTTCAGGTTAGGGTTCATACACAATTGTTTTCACGCTTAAAGTTATTGGTCACAATTTTTGTTGACCGACTGGAAAGCTTTCTGTAATAGAGCTAGGCAACACTGAACATGGTTTCTAACACTTCAAAATATCGGGGTTTTAAGGCTTTGTAGTAGTCTATTTATTACAGTTATCGTACGATTATAAATCATACTTCAAATGAAAGAGCAACTCAAACAGTTTGCCCTGCAAGTGTTCGTACCTGGGCGCATGCGCGTGCACTGGTTCCTCCATCTTCCGTTAGAAGCACTGGTAGTCAAGAAGGCGACTAGGGAGCAGAAAATTCTTCGTGTTTTACAGTGTGCAAGGAATGAATCTGCAGTTACAATGGAACGTGCGTTCCGTATTACGTACCGGATGACAGAGCTCGTTTCGCATGGCCTCCACTTTTACCCGATCTGACGCCATGTGATTTTTACCTTTGGGGGTTCGTAAAGGATCATGTGTATGTGCCTCCGCTACCAGCTGACCTAACTGACTTAAGAAACAGGATTGAAGCAGTTGTTGCAACAATTACTCCAGAGACTCTGAGCAAGGTTTGGGACGAACTCGGCTATCGACTCGATGTGTGCCGTGTGACGAATGGTGCTCACATTGAACACTTGTAGGACAAACTGTTTGAGTTGCTCTTTCATTTGATGTATTATTTGCAATTGTAAGTTAACTGTAATAAATACTACAAAGCCTTAAAACTCCGATATTCATTTTGATACACCCTGTTCTATGTGCATTAATACACCGGTTTACACACTTTTATGTTGCACGAGATTGATCCAACATCCACACTCAATACAGTTATGCCACTGCATTACTGTTTTCAACTCCAATCAGATGACAGTGTAGTGCGTTCTAATATTTACAGCCTCCCCTACCAACTTCTTGCACAGTTTCGTTCATCGATAACTTCAAAACTTCAAATAAATTAGATAAATTAGATTCAATTTCTGAAAAGATAAGATGCTTCGTACGTTTGTACCCTGGAAATACAATTTATCTCGTGTACCAAACGTCACTCAACGATTCCTTCTTTACGATTTTTGGGAGATAATATTCTAATTCATTAACCATTATTCTTAGTTCACCTTGACTAACATTCGCCCCAGAAAATTTTAAGCTAAGAAAAGAATTCCAAAAATACACAGTTGTTATATATTAACAAACGGGAATTTGTTTGACAAAATGGGCTAATTGACTAGTGTGAAACTTTTCGATTTTTTCTATGAATTAATTTAAACACTAAAACGTTTCATGGAGATAGCACATTATGTGGTCTCATGACTAAGTACAACAAGGCGCTGCGACATGTATTCAGAGTGGAGGGATTTCATTGCAAATACTGAATCTTTACATAGATATTATATAATTATGTTGCATTTAGCAAAATGTGTTTGAAAATATGCTGCGATGAAGCACTGTTTAGTAGAAAATAATAGTTTAAGACCCTTGTTGGCAGCGATTTGCCACCTTAATGGTTCAGGACACGCGGTGCGAGACTGTAAAGGTAGACTGAAAAGTTTATCTAAACAATAAATTGTGTCAGGTTATTATTTTCGTAAAACCTCACATAGCCTGATAAATAAGGTAAATGGCTACAGACATCATTGTTAAGATGGATTCAGCCTATCTACTTGCAAGTCATTCACAAAGTGTTTTGAGACATTAACGCGGCAGGTGATTGAAAACTTTTGACATATATTTGATTTCTATTTGACGATGCTTCACCATATCAAATTTTTAAACACATCTTGCTGTATGTGTTTAAATGAAGGTTCTTGCAGTAGGCACCTTCCGCCCTGTGAGTGGTCTCAATAATGTACTTGAAACTGAAACTTTGTCCACCACTACCACCACTCCTTGCAGAGGTGCTGCATTTTCCTAGGTGCTGAACTTTCACCCACGATAGGAGAAAATTTGCGATTCTTTGATAGAAGTGTAGAGGGCAGGTATTGCACAACGACACATGGAGATTTAGAAAGGGCATTAAGATCTATGAAAATGTAACCTAACATAACCTAAGGGACATTCTTAACTGTGAAGAATAATTTCATGATCAGCGAGGTTTCTGTACCAACCTTTGAGATGGATGGAAAGATGACGGTGAATTATTTACGTTTAATTAGAATTTGATTCTGCTATATTCAGAGGTAAGATATATTGGAGACATAACGTGGTTTCAGCACACATCCTACAGTGTTGTCAGTGCTATGTAAGTGAGTAATTAATTAAGTAAATAAGTAAGTATGTAAGTGGAAATTACACGTCTGTATTAATTCATCCTCATTTCCAAAGTTGCACATTGCCCCAAATATTGTGATTTCTTATGCCCTACGTTTGTTCTGCTTGCCAATTAAATTCTCTAAAGCACCTAATATTCCACTCTATCCCACTTGTGACCAATGATAGTAACAACGTGAAGATTTGGGTTCTGATTCTCACTTTAATACCAGGCAATAATTTCTTTCATGATGCAGGGTATGATATTGCGTTATCTATGTACACCGGCCGTGGAGGCCTAAGCTGTTATATTATATCTTTGCATGGATTTGATTTTTGCTATTGAATCCGTATTTGTTATTTTCCACACAGTCAGTATACAACTGAGTAACTTTTACCTTGTTCTGAATAAATAAATAAATAAATAAACAAATAAATAAATAAATATAAGATCCAAAAGTAAACATCGGCACACCTTCCATGTTTCTGCCATCCGAGGTTTTAATGTTATTCCGCAATGTAGTATACCACATTTGGCTCAGAAATGAACCATGATGAATTATGCACGTGTATTATTATTTGTTCAGTGTTATAAGACTCTCTTGTTATGAAGCGACTGAATTTATCTTAACTTCGAAACATTCGAATATTTTCATGCGTATACAATTAAAATTGATAATCCTAATAAGTACGGTAGTTGGTTAACTGCGGTTACCTGTTTCAGGGTTGTTTATAGAAAATACTACCAAAGAAGCCAGTTATTACAACAATACTGTTAAGTTCGATGTTCAAATAAATCAATGTTATGATCGCTCTATTAGAGTACTCTGCACTACTTGGTGTATAATGTGATTTCCGAATACGAACTCTGTGCAGATTATCACAAACATTTACTTACAAACGTCATAGTTTATGTTATAGAAGCACCCAAGACTCAATAAATTGATATTGGTTATGGTATATGTACAGTATATCTGATTATAAAATCTCGCTATATTTTTAGGAATTTTCGCATCTCATGAAGTATTGTGTAGCACTCTTGGCAATCATCCTCGAGGTCATCCAACAAATCTAATTCTGATATTAGGGCAGGTATGGGTACACTGAGAAGAGGCGTGCCATCGTAGAAGTGTTCATCTGTCTCTTTCTACCTCTGGTTCAGGCAGATGCCGGGGTATTCCTAACATGTCAAAGCCGTTATATTGAGAGCACATGACTGACATTATTCGTTGCATGTGAAGAGTTCCCTGACTGCGAATGACAAGAAACTCAATAGTTTCAAACAAAAGGACATAAAGGGTGCATCTATCTCAACCAATAGAGGGAGTGTATTATTTATAATGAAAACATCCCCTTTCAATGCGCCCAATACTGGTGGTCTATGTTCATAACGCAGACGCCAGACATTCGAAAGCGTCCTAAGAACTCCAAAAGAGTAGTTTGTTTATGAACTGACTGCCCTAAGATTACAGATATGGAGTTTATTGTCTTCTGTGTATCTGATTCCTTACATGATGCTTTCACAGCATGGAAAATTAATTTGTCTGGCATAATAATCAAGCCGTTAGCAATGGTAATAGTACTGTGTTTCCGCCAAGACGAATGGAACTAAGTATTGTAAAAATATGGATGGGTAAAATAGATTTTCAACAGATCACAGCAAATGTTTATTTGGGAAATACACATTCGACTGGGAAGAACTTGATCATATGTCATTCAATCTAAGACTAGGCAGCTACTTTCAATATCAGTCAGTCAGCAATCATCTGTAAAGTCCCGAATTAAAGGAATGTTTCCGATAGTTCAGTAATATTGTTAGCTCATTTTCATCATATGAAATACTTTATATGCAAATTAGATCAACTTGTGTAAGTGTGCTTGCGGTCGGTTGCCGCTGTGTGGGGGTCCCCGTTTCACAGGAACTTATGTGAGGGAGCTATTGCAATACATGTTGGTAAGGATGCACAATTACCCCATCCAACCCAGATAGAACCTTTCGAATTTCGTTGTCACCATTCCAACATTACGGCCACGGAAATATTTTCACCTGCATTCAATATCTCCGAAATTTTTTCAGCCGATAAATAAAATTTAGTATAATGATAGAGGACTATATCATAACTGATCATTCAAAAAACATGATAGGTCATAACATAACATGCAGCCACAAGAATTTCAAATTTTTAAAACTAACTATTCTGATGATCCAATTATAAAATGCAGTGAAACATGGCACAGCTAGTATTTATTTTAAACTAAATATATCGGCGACTATTATTGTCCATGTGTTTCCAAGATATCAAGAATAAAATAGTTCAAAATGTAAAATCAAATATTTCCATTCAAGCCATCGAAGTAAAACATGGACTAATGATTTACTATAATAACATTTATCTACTAATGCATAGATACGATCTATGTGAAACTTGGCATAATGGCCCACTACTATAGTATAAAAATATACCTACACAATCAGTACCTTACTTTTCGTACGTTATAGATGGCGCGCGCGTGCATTCCTCATACGTGACTTATTGTTAGTATAACTCATCACCGAATGAACTAATCGCTATGAATCCTGGCATACACGACGACTGCAATTATGTAAATCTACAAGTACATAAATGTATTGCTTCTATTTTAACAATTTATGGATGGTGCACATATCATTTCTTGACGCATGAATTCCTCCAACTCATTAAGAAATGATTAGATTTTTATAAAACGTCGCGGTATTTGAAGAGATAATAATATGCTAGGTCTAAATAGTGTAATTAATTACAGTATTGACCCAAGTTATTTATGTCTTCCATAGTAAAAACGTGTATGTTCATTTTCCAATTGGTTACACTTATTTAAAAAAGTTTCAAGTCACTAAATATGGTTTTACAAGGAAGTAAAATACCTCTCATCGTATTGAACAAAATCCTAATTCTTATTTTATTGTTATTTTAATCATCTTCATTTATTTTTATTGAATAAATTAAACTTGCATATGATCTCCCATTCCGTTGACACTCATCGTTTGGATAACGATCTCTACCCTTGTACGTACTGAGGTTCGAAAGTAATTTATGTGTATACGAGTTCCATGGAATTCCCATTCAGCCTGTGCATGGGCTACAGCAAAATAGAACGATTTTCAGTGCTCTATGAAGGAATAAACAGTGCGTTGGTGTGATTGATCAGCTCCAATCTGGTTCAATGGTGAATGTGGAAGCGTCACTCGGTAGCAAATGAGACTTTCACATCCAACAGCTTTTAAACTCTTATATGTTCAAAGTACGCAATCTGATGTAACGTCTGTCAACCATTGTTGGCAATTGACTGCAGTAGATGAACTATGCCGCGGAAAATAAATAATACACAAGGGGATGGAAGCCGTTTTAATTACATTTAATTGTAAACGTTCATGCTTAAACAGAACCAGACGAACGTAAGTCCAAAAATAACGATTTTCAGGTTATTATATCATTGTATGTAGAATTTGATTCTACGTTAAGCCATTACAACTTATGTCCGGTGAAACATCGCGTTTTATATTTACTAAGGGTTGTATGAACGTAAGTCCCAACCTATGATTGAGCCAGCCAAACTTAAATCCACTTACGTTATTGTGGTTCTGAAGCGTTAAGAATACATTAAAACGCCAGTCCCATTAACACACCTTGCCATAGTGTTAAGTCAAAAACCTGGTTTTATAAGTACAGCCAATATAACGCATGTCCTGTCTTAAGTCCTAGAACGATTTTATAAGTACAGCCAATATAACGCAAGTCCAGTCTTAAGTCCTAAAACGATTTCATAAATACAGCCAATAAAACGTAAGTCCTGTCCTGACTGAATATTGCGTTAATTCTAAAGGAAATACCAATAAAGGGGTTAAGTATATACAACTTGAATAATGTCAATAGTTTTTTGCTGCCTAATTCAAGTGTTAGCTATGCAGTCAGACATAGAGTTCATTTTCTACAGTTTTTATGCTCTCCTGTAAAGTTGCCATAATGTGACTTACGTTAGTCTGGTTCTGAGGTACAGAATCCTCTGTTCCAGGTATATCTGTGGTGTTATTGAGGTGACTGTGGTATGAATGTAAAGAATTTGGGCAGGTGCCCTTGGACTTCAAATAATGTGCATTTGCCCGGAGTGGATATAGGGAAAAACGAACGGCAGAAATCCATACATTAGATGGCCATTGTCAACCTCGTGTATCTAAATTTAGCTGGCCCCGTGGTGATGGGGTAGCGTGCCTGTCTCTCACCCGGAGACCCCGGGTTCGATTCCTGGCTCCGTCAGGGATTTTAGAAACTGACGTGAGGGCTGGAACGGGGCGCACTCAGCCTCGTGAGGACAATTGAGTAGCTGAGACAGCGAACCGATCACGAAAACCAAGATTAACGGCCAAGGGGGCCCGATGCGCTCATCACGTGTCACCCCAATATCTGCAGGCCAAATGGCTGGGCAGCGGTCGCTTGGTAGGCCTAGGCCCTTCATGAGCAGTAGTGCAAGGGGTTATTTTATTATCTGAATTTGAAGGTGACTGATATGACTTATTGCACCCTGCTTAACTGCAGGGTTTCTTCGCACTATACCTATCATTTGTCATTTGTGAGGACAGTATTTGCCACTAAATAATAATAATAATAATGTAACGAGTTTTTAAATCCCTTTATATTGCGACGACCCAGTGGCGTTGCCGTGCCCGTTAAAGCGCTCACCATGAGCTGCAGCAAGTCAGGAACACTCAAATGCCTCACTAACTGCGCCAAAATTCGACCCCGTACCCTGGGCCTTGGCAGGCGAGAACGTTACCGCTGCATCACGCAGACATCATGCCAGGCTGTGATAAATCACACTGAGAGAACCTCCATCAAGAATTACTTACACGCGTTTGAAACTCGATCAACAATTCTCAGGCATACGTGGATATATTGTCAACCAGGACAAGTCACGTAGGGATTTTACTACAATAATGTGACAAAGGAGGAAGAACTTGTGAAATAGTTATGTGCTGCTATGTATTCACCTATGAATAGGAGCGTGGCTGATTGGGGCAAAGAATGAAACAGAACACCGATGTCACATATGAGGTTTTGCTGGCGCAGACATCACCAGCTTATTATAAATGGGGAGCTGTGTATCGATAATTATTAAATATATTAAAATCTCTCAAGCTGGGACAGTGTTCATGAAGGGGTCGGAGATGATGGAAAATATGTTCCTGAAAATTTAAACATTCAACCGCTTTCGTAGCACAATTGATTTGTCTAGTAAGGAGATCTCTGTTGTCTTTAGATACTTGATGACAACGGAAATACTTAGTACGTTTTTTTTTCTGGTGAGTTCTTATTTGTGTGGTAATAAAGAACAGACAAGCCCTGAGATCACAGCACTTGCTTTGTGCATGAATAATTAGGTTGTCTCATATGCAATGTAATTTTTTTAAGTTTGGTGTTCATAAGATTGAATTGGATTTCATTGGTTCACCAATGCTATTTATAGGAGGCCAAATATTGAGAGAATGTATCAGTCGTCAGTTGTTGATAAGGAATCATAAATGGAACATGAAAAATCAAACAGGAGCTGTGGATCTCTACCACATGAATTGAATCCTAAACAGGCTCAACGTAGAGTGGATATCTCTCGTCAGCTTATCGGTAACCTCATGGATGATAGATTTATCAGAAGGATTGTCATATATGATGAAAAATGGGTCTATTACCGCAACGCTGACTCCTCGAAACTGTGGCTCAGTCCCCGTCAACCTGTCAAAGTCATCGTTAAAAATGGGGTGGCAGTCAATGTGGATCTTTATTCCTAAACGAGTTCACGAAATTTTAAGACGGATATACCTAGCATGATTTAACCGAAATAGAGTTCTCTCGCAGCAGGACAATGCGAGACCTCATACTGCACGAACAACCATGGCAAAAGTTCATAATTGGGAGGAGTTGAACTGCTACCACATCCAGCATCCAGTCTTGATCTTACGCCTTTAGATTACCATCTATTTCGATCCATAGCCCATTTCTTCCGTCGAAGAAATTTCGAAAGTGGGTCTCGCCGAATTCTTCGCATCAAAACCCAGAGACTGGCACCGTCTCGGGATAAGAAACTTCGCTGAAAGATGGCTCAAGACCATAAAATCTGATTGTCTCTACCTTGAATTATAGTTTAATTTCTTGTCAGAAATTTTTCCAAAAAACATTTTCTTTGAAAAATGAATTATCCCCTATAGTTTCAAATAAACTCCTCAAATGAATGTTTGCCTATCTTCATTCAACCCTAGGAACTTCACTGGCTGGGTGCCCAAGGTAGCCGGATCGAATCCTGGCGCAGTCAGTTGACATATGAGGGTAGACAAATGCGAGGGAGCCTTGTCAGTAGATTTACTGGCACGTTAAAGATATCCTTCAGTGTAAAATTTCGACACACTCACGTGTTTGAAAGCCGCAGTAGTTAAAAATGGCGTAAAGCCGATATTATTATTATTATTATTATTATTATTATTATTATTATTATTATTATTATTATTATTATTATTATTATTTCATTCCAGCAACACTCTCCACTATCATTTCATTTCATCTGTCATTCATTTACTCATTGCCCCAGAGGAGTGCGTCAGGCCTCGGCAGCCGGCACAGTTCATATCCTCGCCGCTAGATGGGGGCTTCATTCATTCCATTCCTGACCCGGTCGGAGACTGGAAGCAGGCTGTGGATTTTCATTTCATTATTATTATTATTATTAGAAACTTGTATTGAAGCCATGACAATTTTACAAGTTTTTGTGGGAGGGGAAGAGCTAAGTGACCTAAATCATGAGACGAATGGTTGTATTTATTTTTATTACTAAACAGCATAATCGAAGAAAAATCTTTTTCTTGTTACACAGAATTGAAGGGCAAAATATTGCATATTTACATTATATTTTTCTTTTCGGTTTTTAACCGAAGTTTGCTCTGGGCGACTAGCAAAGCTTATCTTTAGCCGAGGAAGCCGCACTGGTACGAGCCTTCCTACACTAAAACATATTTTAATATTTCATGGCCATTTATAGAAGGCGTAAATATCATTGTTATTTGTAACTCTTCAGTCGGTCAACACGAATTTACCCAATGACTGGGTGGGGCACAATATATATAATATGAAAATAACACTTCTGAATAAATACTTGTAATAGTTTATGATCACTATTATAGTTCCAATGGGACAGATCCTGGTCACTGTGTTGAGGTTTAAATTTATACACAAACATATTTTCTAACTACAATTCGTATTGCGTTTAATTTTTCTTTATAATACGATTCGCAATTTGAATCTCGTTACAAGGAATATGTGTTTTGATTTAAGGGACTGTGAATTACGCATGAGTACTGCTATGATCTTACCGAGTTTCATTGAGGTCGCTCCAGCCGTTTGGAAGTTATTAGAGGGGGGCATACATACGAATCACACACGCACACACAGACACACGGACAAAAGGTGATCTCATAAGCCTTTTTTTTTATTTTCTTCATAAAATGAAAATAGGCTAAAAAGGCACTTAACAGAGTCGGGAGGAAGAGGAAATCTTTCTGTATTTATTTAAGCTTTTAATAAGCGTCTATAAGGGAATTCTGAAGTGTAGCGCTGTGTATTATTCGAATCAGTTGATTTACAACACTAAAAATTTAGCAACACAGCTCAGCTGTTCCAAGCTCCCGACATATCCTTCGCGTTGTTTCCTTCGAAATACAGGGTGTAGGTGAGAAGCATACTCAGAATTCTTGCCGTGTGGCGGTTGGACGTAGGGTCTTGTTATGTGGCGACCGTGGTTTGCGGAGAAGAAAAGCGGGGCAAAGTGACAGGAAGGCTGTCGGTACCGAATGTGCGGGGTGGACAATACTGTATTTGTCCCATAATTTACGCGTGTAATAGCGGACATACCTCCAATTTTACTATAACAATCGTGATATAAAAAGGGTTAGTGTGTGGGTAACATCTATTACTACATGACCCCCAAAATTATTATTCATTATTACAAATGGTATTTTGACTATTTTCAGTAGTGTAGAAAATTGTATCGCCTTGTTCCAGGCTCATATAGAGCTTACATTTTCTTTCGATCTTTCATTTGCCATAGGACGCGCCACCGCCCAGCTTCTGGTTTAGTAGTCAGGTAATGGAAGCAATGGGAACTGTGTACTACAATTTTCCTTGCATGTAACTAAGCAAATTATTGTTGTTAAGAGAACTTAAAATGCACTTAGAATTATATGGTATTCAGCTGAGTGCAGTGAGAAAGCTCTGCATGTGTCCATTCCTTATGTATTAATGATGCGAAATGTCAGCTAACGTTGTGCCACATATAACACTCGTAGTCGCTAAATTACAGCTGTTGATGTTTGAATTGCGTATAAGATCGCGACACAGAAAGTGTTTCTCCAATTGGATGATTGTATTTAACTGTATGCACGTCGTATAATCTTGGCGAGGTGCATTTTTTTTTCACGGAGCAACTTTACACCGTAGTAGGCACGCAGCTTATTGTATTTAGTTTTCTGGCATCTTGTTTTAAATTATTGACTAACATATTTCCAAATGCAGACAATCCATACCTCCATTAGGATTCGGGTTCCATAATTCATGCAAAATGAGGTTCGTTCGTTTGTGAAATCGAGGTCATAACTCCCCTACCCTTTCAGTGATTACCGTATGGTACTTTACGTAGACTAGGGTGAAGATGTAAATGAGCATTAAAAAAAAATGTCGCCAGTTGTTTGGTTTATTAACTAACGGTAATATTTTCCATAGGTACTGAAAACTAGGCACGGTTGGATTTTAAGGTGGAACCGCATGTGCTATCAAATATCGCTTTCTTGCAATACCAGGAATATGAATAGAATTATAAAATGATTATTGGTTAAATAAGGGTTAATAGATAGGCTATTATAATCATAATGATTAAATACATATTACCCTCAGGGGCTCACGGCTGGTGTGTTCGGGAGTTGGCGACCCCGAGGGATTCCTGAGCTGGGTCCGTTTTCCCCTTTTGTCCCTTACCTTTGGGGTGGACCCTCTCCTCTCCCCCTCTCCTCTCCTCTCCTCTCCTCTCCTCTCCTCTCCTCTTCTCTCCTCTTTTCCTTATATTTCCTTTTCTCTTTAAGATTCCCGCACTGTCTTTGTTACGTGGTTCACCGTGTATCTAAATTCCCTTTCAGCTTTTTTTTAAGGCATTTTTAATCTACGTTGCATTTTGTAAGTTTTTTCGATCTAAAGTACATCTCGCGATTGTTTTCAACCTCAATTGCATTTTGTAAAGATTGACAATCTAAATTGCTTTTTAGTAAGTCTTTCAATGCAGGTGGCCGGGCCTTTTAGTGAGTATTTTGAATTTTAATTGCTGAAAGACATTAAGATAATATTGTGTAGGGTGGGTATTTTGTAAGTATTTTTATTCTCAATTGCATTTTGTGACTATTTTGAATCTAAATTACATTTTGCAAGTATTTTCTAACTAAATTGCATTTTGTAAATATTGTCAATTCAAATAACAGTACAGTAAGTATGTAGTTAGTTTTAGTTGTAAGTAGGTAGTTAGTTTGTCTATTAGACTGTGGTGTGTGAGTGTGTCTGGTAGCAGTTGCATTGTTTATTAGTTATAGTTCATTGTTTCAGTAGACTGTGATGTGTGAGGGTGCATGTGAGTGTGCCTGGTGACAGACTGTTTTAGTGGTAGTATTTGTGTTGGTGGAACTTCAGTATTTTTTTCGTTAGTAGAATTTTGGTATTTAATTGTTAGTACGGTAGAAGGTTAGTATTTTTGTTAGTAGAATTGCTCTTTACTTATTCTGAAAGGGAGTAGCAGCCTTTCAGAATAAATCAATTCTTTACTAGTCTTATAGACGGTTAAGATATTGATAATATAAGCCAAATAATGGCTACAATGCGTCCTGCTGCACGGCTGAAAGCAACGGGAAACTACAGCCGTATGCTATTCCCGAGGATATGCACCTCTCTATGCATAATTACATGTGATGATGGCCTCCTCCCTTGTAAAATTTCAATCCGGAGGTAAACTAGTCCCCCGTTCGGATCTCCGGGTGGGGACTACTCGAGGGGGGGGGGGTCAAAATCACAGAAGTGACAAAGAGGAAATCTGACATTCTACGGATCGGAGCGTGGAATGTTAGAAGTCTGCTAGGAAGTGGAAGGTTAGAAAACTTAGAAAGGGAAATGGATAGGTTGAGGTTGGATTTGGTTGGGGATTAGTGAAATGCGCTGGCAGGAAGAACAGGACTTTTGGTCAGGAGACTATAGGGTCATTAGCACTAAATCAAACAATGGCCAAGCAGGGGTTGGCCTCATATTGAGTAGGAAACTTGGACAGCGGGTGGAATATTATGAGAAATATAGTGAACGGATTATTGTAGCAAAAATCAATACTAAACCTACCTGCACCACAGTGGTACAAGTCTATATGCCTACCAGTCAAGCTGATGATGAGGATGTTGAAAAGGTCTACGAAGAAATAGATGAAATTCTGAGGTATATCAAGGGTGATGAAAATGTTATAGTAATGGGAGATTGGAATGCTGTGGTAGGAAAAGGGAGAGAAGGGAAGATAGTAGGAGATTTCGGATTAGGTGAAAGGAATGATCGAGGAAGCAGGCTGGTAGAATTCTGCACCGAGCATGAGTTGGTCATAGCTAACACCTTATTCAATAACCACAATAGAAGAATATACACATGGATGAGACCGGGAGATACAGGGCGCTACCAAATCGACTTCATTATGGTCAAGCAGAGGTTTCGAAACCAGATTTTGGATTGTAAAACATATCCTGGTGCTGACATAAACTCTGACCACAATCTGGTTGTAATGAAATGCAGATTAAAGTTGAAGAAACTGAAGAAAAGTCAAAAGCCAAAAAGGTGGGCAATAGACAGACTGAAAGAGAAGGTTGTAAACGAAAGATTCAAGAAGAGTATAAAGGAAGGACTAATGAAAAACCCTAAACAAACTTCAATTGCAGACGAATGGGCACTTTTGAAGAATGAAATAACAAAATCCGCAGAAGAAAACATTGGTAGGAAAGAAAGAATAGGTAGAAAACCGTGGATCACTCAGGATATACTAGAATTGATGGATGAAAGGCGGAAACACAAGAATGTAAGAGATGAAAAGGGGAAAGCAGAATACAGACGTCTGAGAAATGAGGTTAACAAGAAGTGCAAGGAAGCGAAAGAAGAATGGTTGAAAGAGAAATGTGCAGGTATAGAAAATTGTCTGAAATTAGGAAAAGTAGACACAGCTTATCGAAGGATTAAGAATACTTTTGGGGAAAAGAAGACTAAGTGCTGTGATATTAAGGACACAAATGGAAAGCCTCTAACAGATAGGGAAGAAAAGGTTGAAAGAGTGAAAGCTTACATAGAGAGTTTGTATAAGGGAAAGGAGATTGAGAATCATGTAATGGAAAGGGAGGATGAAATTGATGAGGATGCGAAAGGAGATTTAATATTGAGATCAGAATTTGATAGAGCTTTGGAAGGCTTAAGCAGGAACAAAGCACCAGGCATAGATGATATACCGATTGAGTTGCTACGCTGCATAGGAGATGAAGGTCTGATCAGGTTATTTCACTTGGTGTGTAGGATTTATGAGACAGGTGAGGTACCCCCTGATTTCAAGAAGAATGTAATCATCCCTATACCAAAGAAAGTGGGAGCTGACATATGTGAAGATTACCGTACAATCAGCTTGATTACTCATGCTTCAAAGATCCTGTCTAGAATAATTTACAAGAGGATTGAAAGCCAGATAGAAACGGAGTTGGGTGAAGACCAGTTTGGTTTCAGGAGAAATGTAGGAACAAGGGAAGCTGTACTAAGTCTTAGGCTGATTTTGGAAGGTAGAATAAGGAAAGATAAGAGAACGTTCATGGCTTTTGTAGACTTAGAAAAGGCTTTTGATAACGTTGATTGGACTAAATTGTTTGACATTTTGAAATCGATTGGAATAAAGTACAGGGATAGGAGGGTGATATACAATCTATACAGAAACCAGACAGCAGTCATTCGAGCTGAAGGACAGGAGAGAGAAGCTGGTATTCAGAAAGGTGTAAGGCAAGGCTGCAACTTATCACCCATACTTTTCAATCTTTACATTGAACAAGCAATGAAGGAAATTAGAGAAAAATGTAAAGTGGGAGTGAAGATTCAAGGAGAAATAATTTCAACTCTGAGATTTGCTGATGACATCGTCATCTTGGCCGACAAGCCTGAGGATTTGAATGAGTTTTTGAATGGTATGGACTCCGTCTTACGGAAAGAATTCATGATGAAATTTATTGTGGTGTTTGAAGCCATATTTTCAGTGTTGCCTTAGTAAACAAGAGTTTAGTGCTTTTCAGTCGGTCAACACGAATGTACCCAAAAGAGATGGGTTATGCCCTAATCCTGAAATAAATTACATGAGATTAATAAAACACTAGGATGACCAGTTTCGATCGTCAAGCGATCATCATCAGATCCAATACACTTAGGCTATAAAATCTATGTTTGAAATACAGGTGAAAATATTTACAATATGTACAATTATTTAGTTGCAGTATTGGTACTGCAACTGTCAGTGTATGCTAAATGCAGTATATATGTTAGGTGAAAAGCTAAATGGTGATGGCTATCCGGAGATTGTACTTTAGAGAGATTATATGGTTGTAAACTATGGTTAAACTATAAAATTTTAGGCTAACTACTTATCTGATTGTCTTCCGTACTACAGCTATTCGCAGTTTCCGTGCTCACTTGAACTCGCTGTGCGGTCGACTGCGGTGGTTATCTTAACGACTGGTTTTTCCCTTTCTTCCCCCCCTGTCCCTACGTGCTGTGGGGAGTGATCGCGATGTGTTTATGTTATCTGGATCAGGTGTACGATGTACTTTTCTTCTGCAATAAACCAAGGCCCATATTAGAGGCAGTATTAAAAGTGCCGGGACGTCCTCATAAGACCGTCAACGCTTAGTTCGAATGGGTTATGCTCCACGCGTGGCGAGGACTAATCCACGGTCTTTAATAGTTGTAGATCCACCTCATTCAATAACATACATCTTATCTAGGTTGGCAACACCTCACATAAACACATCGCGATCACTCCCCACAGCACGTAGGGACAGGGGGGGGAAGGCAGGGAAAAACCAGTCGTTAAGATAACCACCGCAGTCGACCGCACAGCGAGTTCAAGTGAGCACGGAAACTGCGAATAGCTGTAGTACGGAAGACAATCAGATAAGTAGTTAGCCTAAAATTTTATAGTTTAACCATAGTTTACAACCATATAATCTCTCTAAAGTACAATCTCCGGATAGCCATCACCATTTAGCTTTTCACCTAACATATATACTGCATTTAGCATACACTGACAGTTGCAGTACCAATACTGCAACTAAATAATTGTACATATTGTAAATATTTTCACCTGTATTTCAAACATAGATTTTATAGCCTAAGTGTATTGGATCTGATGATGATCGCTTGACGATCGAAACTGGTCATCCTAGTGTTTTATTAATCTCATGTAATTTATTTCAGGATTAGGGCATAACCCATCTCTTTTGGGTACATTCGTGTTGACCGACTGAAAAGCACTAAACTCTTGATGAAAATTAATAAATGTAAAACAAAAATACTGGAATGCAGCCGAAATAAATCAGAAACCTCTATGGAGATCAAATTGGCAGGTGAAAAGCTGAAGGAAGCAGGAGACTTCTGTTACTTAGGAAGCAGAATAACCAGTGATGGACGAAGCAAAGAGGATATAAAAAGTAGGTTGGCTCAGGCAAAGAAAGCATTTCTACAAAAAAGGAATCTGCTGACATCGAATATAGATTTAGGTATTAGGAAGTCATTTTTGAAAGCCTTTGTCTGGAGCGTGGCGCTCTATGGAAGGGAAACTTGGACTATTGGTGTAGCAGGAAAGAGGAGAATTGAATCATTTGAAATGTGGTGTTACAGGAGAATGATGAAGATCAGATGGGTAGATAGGGTTACAAACAAAGAGGTATTAAGCCGAGTGGGAGAGGAGAGATGTTTCTGGCGACTGCTAATGAAGAGAAGAGATAGGTTGGTAGGACACATACTAAGACATCCAGGAATAGCAAGCTTAGTTATGGAAGGAAGGGTCGGGGACAAGAACTGTAGGGGTAGACCAAGGTTAGAATATGTCAAAAAGATTGCCTCGGATATGGGGTGTGGTAGCTATGTAGAGATGAAACGATTAGCTCAGGACAGGGAGGAATGGAGGGCTGCATCAAACCAGTCAAAATACTGAAGACTCAAACACAAAGACACTGGTATTATGAACGTGTATACAATTTCAGAGTAAAACAGTGGTGAGTAGAGATAAGAAAGAAGGAAAAGGAATAATCTAAGTAGGAGATAAGGAATTGGAAGTGGTGAAACACTTCAAATACTTGGGAAGTGAGCTGACTGAAGACGGAAGACTAGATTTGGAAATTAGCAGAAGAATACAACTCGGGAGTGATTTCTACCAACATGTACGGGAACTAATATGGAACAAGGATATACCAATTAAGGCTAATGAAGTTATGTAGGCCTACAAAGCATATTATGTTCCTATAATGACATATGCAGCAGCAACTTGGACAATGACCAAGAGGGATGAGAGCAGAGTACAAGCAGCTGAGATGAGATTCCTGAGAAGTATGGTCCAGAAAACGAGGAGAGACAGAGTGAGAAATGAAGGTATACGGAAAGAACTGGAAGTACAGAAACTAAATGACAAACTGGAGCGAAACAGATTGAGATGGTTTGGACATGTCAAACGGATGAATGAAGTAAGGCTACCAAGACGAGCACTGGAACGACGGATGACAGGGAAGAGAGGACGAGGAAGACCAAGAATGCGTTGGATGGACTCGGTGGAGAATAGTATTAGAAAACGGAACCTGGATTGGAACACTGTGTCGGAAGAGGAATGGTGGAACGACAGAACAAAGTGGAGATGAACCATATTTGCCCCCACCCAGTGCCAACTGGAAAAGGGGAAATGAAAATGATGATGATGATGATGACAATATCATTAATAAAATAACATAAAATGAAAGCATGCACTTGAATTCTATATTCATATGGTTACTTATGCCAGTGGAGCTATTTACGTACAGATAGGCGATAAGGTAACAGCTGTGCGTCAACACCTGGTCAAAGTGCCAATAATTTGTTTCCAGTAAAAGCTAATAATAGAGTTTCCTTGCAAACTGGCACTTTCACTTTTATCTACCAAAGGACCAGGAATAACAATAACAGTTACCTACGACCTTCGAAATGCAAGTTTACTACTACAAAGACATTTTATAAAATAATACTTAGTTTGTAAATATCTATTTCGGACCATTTAATTTTTGTGGATGGCATTTTAGCACAATACGCGATTACACCGAACATTATAACAGTAGTTTGTTGTTTAACACTTACTGATTACAACAAAATATAGAGTAACCAGACGGTGCTGCGTGAGCAAACAATTAGGCCTACACACATCACACTGACATAATGGACAGCACAGAAAAATTGCCACGTGAGACGTTGGTACATTCACCCTTCCTTAGCAAACTAAACTTCCTGCCAACTAAAATAATGACCTCAGGTACATTTACCGTTTACGACCGTGAGCAGCAAGGCTAATACATCCCTTTATTAAACACATTTTCATATTTCGGCACTTTTAGTCTTTTCCATCCTACTTCCACAATTGAAAGTTGCAATTTGCCCCTCAATTCTCACAAACATCGAATCCATTTCAACGCATTCGAAGAATATGCTGGTCAAAACCCATTTTTATCCATTTCACATGTACTCCAATATAAAAGAACAAAAACATCATCCAGCTTAGTAAGTATGCCTGTGAAATCAACAATAATACCTTTGTGGCAGTCTTTTTCGACACGATAGTTTTAATAACTAATATTGCCTAATTATATTGTCATATTGCAATAACAAAAAGTCTCTTTTTTCAAAACTTACAGAAATCATAAATGTGTCAATACGTTGAGTATATGTATAAATATAGACAGTTTGTGTGGGAGCGGAAATGGAAAATAATTACGTTTTACGAGAATGTGAATTTATTTCAGATAATAGCAAGTTATTGATATCTATTGGTATAATCAGTTTCAAAGTAAGTACCATTTCAGAGTTTGTTCTGCAGGAGGTGGTACATAAGAATCAAACAGATGGGCTGTTGTTTTCTCTGTACCTTCAATAATAAACCTTGTAACATACAGCTATATTAATTTCGAGTTTAAACTGCATTCAAGATTTTTGTTTTACCTTGTCTTTCTTTTGTATGATCAAAGTATGTTATCACGTTATTCACTATTCTCAGTACTCTCCTACTATTGAATACCTCTGAGTTTTCGACATGGAAGGGTTCTGTTCTGCTAATATTTCATCCTAACTTACGAACAAATTCTTAAGACATTGTTTTCTCCCTAAAACAGATAATTCAGAGCCTAAAATTGTCAATTGTAATTTATCCAGCTAGTTGTGTAATTCCATGCTTTCCCTACATTATGAATTGTAAGGGAACCTGGACCATCCAGGTCTGATACAGAGCAATGTTTCACTGCTGTGGTTGCAACGTCATGCCAAACATTAGCTGTTCCAAAATAAACTTTCTATGACATGCAGCGCTATCTGATGAAAATATTGGAAATTAGTTTGGATAGTTTAAATATTGTGTATATATACCATGTATGAGAACGCATAGTTTATTGAAACAAGAACTGGGAAATTATATTAAGTGAAATGTCAAATTAACAGTCAGTTCCAATCTACGAAGGCACTGGTCATTTATTAACAACGCAGCCAAATGATGTTATGGTGAATGTGGTTTTAACCAATCCCTTATTATTCCCGTTTCAAGGAGAATGAGATGAGTTTCGGTAGTTGTTTACGGCCAGGTGCCCTTCCTGATGCCAACCCCATACGAGGAGTTATGAAATGAACGGAGACGAATGAAACTAAGCAAGGAATTGGAAGAAAGTGGGTATGGTGTATTAGAAGTTACCATCCCAATACTTTCCTCGATTTGAAAATGAGAAATCACGGAAAGTCATATGAAGGTCGACCAACGTTGGGGTTCAAAACCTCCGCATACTGCTTGGCTATATAGCTGTTCACCTTAGATACATATCTTACATTCTCCTATGACAAATAATCCTCAGGAGCTAATTTTCTTTTTGTAAATCAGAACATTTCCAACATAGCCGAATCAAATATACTCGGCGATAATGGCTGTGTAAAAATGCCCCATCTTGCTGTCTACGATGGAAGAATGAAACGTGGAAACGGCTGATTCCCCTCCCTTCCTATTGTCGATTACCATTCGTTGTAGATTAAGTACTGTTACAATCATAGTGATTAGTTAGTTATTGAGGTTTTAAGGGGCGGAACTACGAGGAAATGTTACAATCATGAATTTATATAGTGCTCATTAATCTACTCGTTTCTCTCTCTCTTTTGGAATATACAGTATATGCTGTATATACAAATTTCAATGTTTGTCAGTTTCGTGCGAATTCATCTAAAGTTTCAGGTTGTTTTACGTCTTTCAGATTGCTTCATAACGAATGCGGATAAAATATATTTCTCTCTGTCTGTTTGTACGTTTTTAACTTGAGAACTGCTGGGAGGTTTCGAATTAAATTTTGTATACCTATCTCCATCACAGATGTAATTCACATTACTGCTATATTTCTTCGGGGCAACACTCAATATCAGGAGGGGTGGGGGTCATGAAGGGAGGGAGCTACAGATAAGAAAAGGTATTCTGTCGTAAGGAATACGGTATATCTCACATTAAGGATCTATATGCAACGGAAAAAAACGAAAACGACATTTTGAGGACGTACGAAGAAACGTAATTTAATGCCAGGTTTGCATCGCTTTCTGAAAAAAAGTGTTTCTTTTTTGCAGACAGGAATTTGGGGTGGAGGTACTTCATGTGGGTGAAGTCAGAAGCAATTAGGCCTATGTAGTATACTCATACAGTCTGCAAGGGAAAAGATATTCAGTCACTCCTCACCATATCTCAGACACCTCTGATCATAGAAACAATATCGCTAGTATCATCCTTCAGTCTTAGAGGGAATGATACTCACTCATCACTAGGGCCCGGATGTTGATGCAGTAATTTTTTTTAAATACACTTAAAATTTTCAAAAATGACTGTAATAAATGACCTAAAAGTTCGAAAAATACACTATAAAATGGAGAAAATGATCGTATAAGCTTAATAATAAACTAACCAATATTTCAAAAATTCGAAAAATGCACTATAAAATGGAGAAAATGATCTTATAATAATAAACTCACCAATATTAAAAAAATGACATCTTAAACTCAAACTGAAAAGTCAATCAAAATAGATTTCTATCACTTAACAAAAGGTTTATGTTCACTTCAGTCTGAGTTGCAATGCACTACGAATGTCATTCTGATGTTGTCAAATGTAAATGATCTGCGATTATCAGCCAGCAAGTTTTTATATCTCGAAAAGCTGCGTTCAACATCAACTGATGTGATCGGAGCGTACTTGAAGTGAGGAAGGTCGTTTGCTGCTAAATCCTCCACAATCCCATCCATGCAGTAGTTTTCACCAGAAAGAATGTCTGAGATTTTGCATAATGTTTGCATCTGTATACCTACGGCACCGTTCTTCTGCATCCAAGATATATATTTTTCTACTAATAGCGATACTGAAATATTTTATTTCAATATTTTAAATTATCTTGTATCAGCTACTAGCTTCTTCTTCACTCTGAGAGACGTAACTCCCTCATATAAAGCTGCGACATGACTACATTGGGGATAAATGACCTTAAAAGGATGATTTCTCTAAAATATGACCAAAAAATCTATTAAACTTAAAAAACATGCTCTTAAAATAGAAAAATAGCAAAAATGCAAAAATATGCAAAATAAAAATGACATATTTGAAGACGGGGTGGCCCGTCCGGAGTTTCTATGTACTTCAGCATTGTTTTAGACAGCTCAGTAAAAATATGAATTGTCATCAATATCCGGGCCCTACTCGACACCATATCTCTGACACATCTGAACCTGAGCGCTTAACATTTTGAATGGGGGTGATCTGATATTTATAGGAAAGGTACAAGAAGCGATTAAACCAAATTCAATTTTAAAGAGTTACAAACATACAACATGATATAAGTGCTGTACGGTTCAATCGGAGAGAGCCGTGTTCAAGGATTGTCTTAATTATTGATGAGCTGAATATCAGGGTTGAAAATAGATGTAGTGTAATACCATTTGATTGCAGATATTTCTGAAACTGCATGAGCACAAATGTGAACCTCAGTGGAAGAATCCCTTATTAGAATTACTTGCTAAATCTATCCTTAAAGCCAGTCCTAAGGACTCAGAGGAATCCAAATCCGTTATGATGGATCATCATTTTTGGCAAAAAAGAATATATATACAGTACTGTATATATATATATTTTAACGAAAGTGCGTTCCTTTCAAGTTAAATTATGACGAAATATTACGAAATTACGTTTTAAAAGCGTAAGATGACTATGGGATGACTATGTAGGATTCCCTCATAGCCACTTGAGTTACAACCATTAAACATATGATGAGTGCTCTTTGATTAAATCAAACAGACACTTTTGAAGGATTGCCAATGTGGCGTATGTTAGGACAGAGAATCCCTTCAGGATATACGCATCTTTAAAACTGCCATAATTCTGAAACTTAGGATAACATACTCGTATTTAGTAATAAGAAATACAACAAGTTTTCGAAGAGGTAACCCAAACGATTGGGTGTGGAGGTGAAAGAAAATAATCGGCCATTGGTTTGAACCTCACAAAACTATCGTACCTGTTGAAATATTCATAAGTGTGATTCCACTGTATATAAATCAATCGCTTGTCAGTTAAATTGTTCTTAACAAGTAACGGATCTCTGCCTAAACTCCTATTTGAAAGACGAAAATTAATATTTTTCTAGCAGGTCCATCTAAGATCATGAGCTAGTTGTAGGTTACAATTTTACGACATTTCGTTACAAAGGTGTTAAAATAAGGTTTGAAGAATTAGCCTTCTCTGAAAGTGATTCAGTTGCAAACGTAGGCAGTAGTATTCTTTGATGTGATCGAAGGGACATACAGTATGTCCAAGGATTTTTCCATTTGTTTTAAATTGGGGAGACAAATAAAGAGGTCCAATAATTCCTTAAGACTGCATGTGTACCTGAAAGTGATTTGGTGAGAAACGTGAAACACTGGAAGTATACACACTTGTTATAAAATAAGAACGTACATGCTCATCGGATTTCTAGAAAAGCTTGCCCATGCGGTTCAGAGGAATTCAAGTTTAATTTTACAATTCAGATGTGGAGGGAACATACCTTCTACGCAAAATATTTCTCATTTGGCAATGAATCATTCACTTATCAGCCATGTTCAATGATTATATCTACGTTATAAGTGTCTGTATTTTTCATGACTTCTAATCTCTCAAGAGTGATTATACACACATCCAAAGTACACGGGACTACATGAGCGCGTTGTCACACCCCCTAAGCTAAGGAACTAACCAACCAATCTCTCAAGAAAAGTCACTCATTCACACACTCATCACCATACCTCTGAACGCTCTGAATCTGGTACCTTAAATACCAAAGTTCCAATTCTCAGGGACGATGAATAGGGGTTGAAAAATTAGCATTTTCCTAAATCGCTAGAGCTACAAACGTGGAACCTGACTTGCGCGATCTTCGATAAAATGACATATTCAAGGAATTTTGGATCAGATGTGATTTTGGGACGAAAATAGGTGTTGAAATATTCTTATCTTATTAAATTGGCTGACACCACCTGTTAATGCTCAGTATGTTTTCTTTTGAAATATTCTTCAAGGAAGTGTGCAAATCTGAAACTGCTGGTGCGAGAAATCCATGCGTATCAGTGCACTTTCGGAGTTAAGTTATATTCTACGAATCCATTATGTCAGGACTTTCTTCTTAGCAATAAGAGTCTTCTTCGGTAATACATCTTACACATGTGTCGACATGTCTCTGCGTCCTAGGATTTTCTATTCAGGCAACCTTCCTTAAACTCGTCAAGGAATGATCCGATCTCTGTGGAGCCTTATACAGTGAATCAATTACATAATCTAAACCTACAGCTACATAAATTTAGAGTCTACATTTTGAAAACATATACAGTATGTGACACGCTTGTCTATTCCAGAGAGAAGAATTTCTCTAAATTTTTCATAGAATGGTTCGACCTCAGCGTTCCTATTACTGATACGTTCTGGCATATAATTTTCCAGTATAATGCTCCCCTATATAGATAACGCTCGTGTTATACTCTAAGATGAACGCCTGTTAGTTAGTGTCTATTAATCCTACCGGAGCGTATGCCAACTAGTATGATGAACGAAATATGCTGGTATACTTTTTAATGTTCCATTCGTAATTTGAGTGGCTTTTTTCAGTATTTCTCTAAAACCATACGTTTTTCTAATAATTCCTGGGCTACTGAACCGATAGCCGAAAAAATGTAAGTGATGTATACTTATAATGTATATAGCAAATAGTCTTCCAGCGTAGAAATCTCCAGTTTAATTTTCATAAATTATAGATGACCTGCATATGAGGTTTCCCAAAACGAACTCTTGTGACTCGTCAGAGAAGGATGCAATCTCTACAGAATAGTAATGATTTACTGATATATATTGCGGTACGTACTTTTTCTAGTGAGGTGGAAGTGTTTTATTCAGGGACCAAACGTCTGTCCCAAATTTCAGCTGTAGTTATTGAAAATTAGGAATGATACGAGTTTATTATCGTGTTGGAAGCCAATTTCAGGGCTGCCTTAGTAAACAAAATTATTGCTTTTCAGACGGTGTGACTGCTGCATCTGAATTGTAAATACCATAACCCACATACTTGTAGACATAGTTTTAACGGCCTGAGTGCAAGCGATCAGATTATGATCGCTTGACGATTGAAACTGGTCATCCAGGTGAATTAACTAATCTCATGTAATTATTTAAAGGTTTAGGAAAACACCCTTTACAATTGGGTAAAACCATGCTGATCGAGTGAAAAGCAATAACTTCGAATGATACGAGTGTTTGTTTTAAAACAAAGAATACCTGTTATTCATGTTCTATTGGGCAGGGTACTGAGAAAGTTGGTACTGTAATATGTATTACTAAGACGAACCAAATATTCTAGTTGTAGTTTTTAGTGGTATAGGTATAAATTGTATATTATTAATAACAGAAAAGCGCACGAATGTGCATAACATAGATTTACACTAGTTTAGTTCTTGGCATAAACGCACAGTGATTTCTGGTTATTTTTACATCGTGTGATGTGATATATGTCACATAACGAGCACACGCAGAGTTCATTTGGGGCATAGTAGGACATGTTTTTACATATTTTATGGTGGTACCCACGCACTGCTAACTTGATCACCACATGTCTTAGTTTCTGATTGGCGTTGGTCCAGTTCCGGTTGATCATAGCATCCGTGCTGTAAAATTCTAGCGGGATGTCTTCTCTCTTCTCCCTTCTCTCTGCTAGGTTTGCTTCAGCATTTTTTGAGGATGGAAGCTCTAATTGTCCTTATCTCCTCGACGAGGAAGGGTTACCGTGCTAATTCATATGTCAGGCGGGAGCGGGTGTATTTTGAGATGCCCATTGAGGTATTCAGGAATTGGGCTTTAACTCTTTCGATGGTGGCCAGATCTCTCTTCGTTAGTCGGTCCCATATCAAGTGGATCCCGTAAGTGATGCGTCAAACAGATGCATAGCTGCTTTTAAAGATAGCTGCTGTAGATTAATAATGTCGTACATGGCTTTCATGCAAGCCACTGCTCTGCCTTGAAATTGTAATCTGAATGTCCCGGTAGTCTGTATAAAGATCCCAAGGTATTTAACTGCTTTACTATTTCCACTTTGTCCTCTTCGTATTGCAAGTTGTTGTCTGCTACTGCACGCCCACCTTTCCGAAAAATCATCTGTTGGGTTTTTGTCGAGTTTATTTTCAGACTGTTATTTCCTGCCCATTCTACCAGCGCTGAGAAGGCGCGTTGAAGTTCCTCCTTATCTGGTGATCCTAGGACCTTGCCATCCGCATATATGTAGATCACTGCGTCCTTTGATTTTTCTCGGATTGCTGTTGTTACATTGGCTGTGGCAGTATTGAACAGTATGGGACTGCAAGGGTCACCTTGCAACACTCCGTTAGTTTGTGTGATTTCCTTCGTTTTGCAGACAGCGTCATCTATGGTGATCTGGTTGTATGCCAGGATAGTTTTTACTGTGATTGTTAAAGAACAGTGATTGCCGATGATATTTTGAAGTTTCGATATAAGCTTTATTCTGTCAATTAGGTCGAAGGCCTTTGTATACTCTATTAAGACTGCATAAGACTTTACCTTTTGGAGGCGTTTTTCTTCCTCTATGTCATTTATCAGATTTTGAATTGCGTGCGAGGTTCCCAGTCTAAAGCCGAATTGTTCCTCCGGTATCTTGGAGTCGACTTCGTATACTATCCTGTTGGTTAGAATTCTTGTCAGTAACTTGAATGTCTTGCTTTCCAGTGCAATTCCTCTATACGAGTTGGGGTCGTTGGTTTCACCTTTTTATTTATAGAGATTTTTAATCGTTTATTTTCTCCATTCTACGGGGATATTTCCTGATTCAAGGCATTTGATAAACAGTTTGGACCATAGTTCTGCTAGGTATTGTGCCGATTTCTTTAGATGCTCGTTGAAAAAACCTGTTTACCTAAAATTGTATATTAGATAGTGCCTAAACATGTAACTTTGAACACATTTCTCCTGTGCTGGAGATATGTTGATGGGAGTTATCAAGAGCAACGGAGTCAGCTTTGTATTTGGACGTGGCAACCTCTAGTATCCGAATAACGCATTTTTTCCTTAATTCTTTTGATGACTATTGTCTAAAATGGCTGAACTGTTTGGATATTGAGTTACGAGTTTAAAATAGATACCCTATAATTTATCGCAGTGTAGGTCAAAGACCAAATATTCGTATGTCCATTTAACTGGCAGGGGAGTTTGTGATTATAATACATGGAAATAAGTTATGTTCAGTTTTTTTATGGAGTTACTTTACCTGGCAAGGTTTCTCAATAAAACAACTTTTATATTTTAAATTTTTAAACTTTATATGGTGTGGGATGTCTCACATATCGTGCAGACTAATTAAAACAGGCCTATTTGATTCTGTCGATACTGAACAGTGGCCTGAACCTAATTCTCCTAAACATGTAAAGTTAGTAAATGCGGTATAAACAAGAAACGTGTGTAGAAGGATGGTGTCCATTGCTTTAATTGCTTGCCGTTCATGGTTCATAAAATAATAATAAAAAAGGCTGTGTTACCAAGACAACCCGGATTTGTTTACAATCCAAGTATCGACATCCTAATTTGTCGGTGTTGACATTGTTAAACAGCTTCAAGATGAAGTGATAAAAGTAATGCAGGATGAAATTCTAAGTTATTAGACAGGGCGATGTGCTTATAAAGTAAATTATAGCACGAATACATGTATAGTGATGTTACAAATGGGCCTAGGCCCGTTTGTTGTTTGACAGAACAGCTACCTGGAGAGATCGAACCATCTGTTTTAGTGTAAAATAGGTTTAATTCATTGGAGTAGTAGACGATAGGCACGTAGATATTCATTTAAAATAATTTTACCAGTGCTTTTATATTCCAGTTAGGCCTAAACGTAAGGGAGAGAACAGAAATTCTGGTAAAACTAAGGTTCGAATTTATAGAGGCTGTAGAACGTTGTGTGTATCCTGGTGCACCTACATATGTGGTAACCTCTAGTATAGGTGAATATTGGGCTGGTCTACCCAAGCATGACTGTGTAAGCTTGTGCACCAGTTTAAAGGATATGTCAACAAATGATGCAGATACGGCAATTAGAGGTATATAGTCCTTTCGTACCCACTTAAATATGACAAATGTCTTGGTAGGTAATCTTCCGCATATATATGTTCTTCCAGGTTTCTTGTGTGTAAATAAAGAAATAGAAGAAACAAAGACTCGATGGACTAGGATTTGTAGACGCTTCCAAACGGTTAAAATGGCGTACGTGAACAGTTTTGGCAGTCATAATTTTACAAGGCACCGTATGCACTCGAATAAGTCCAGAAACATGCCTTTGCATAGAATATTTGGATTGTTCTTAAATGTTTTATTGTAAAGAAACAGTGATTGATATTTCTTGTACTCAAAACTCACTGAAGGCACAAAAATCTACGAATGAGCTTGACCATTAATGCCGTCAGATTGTAATTATTCATCCAAATGTACATCAAATGAGAGACCTGATTGATTCATATCGTGGTAATAGACAAGCAGGGATTTTTTAAAACACAGAGCTGAATGAACAGAAATTTCAGTCTTTCAATTCTGGTGGGTATAGATTCATTCCTGTTTTTTTTTTTCAGAACAGAGATAAAATCAGGTGGTGTTGAAATTTTAACAAAACTCACTAAGAAATTTGCAGAATTAGTTCCAGTAAACATTTTAGAAAAATAATAAATGTTTGGAAATAGCTACTGTTCAGTCCAAAGTCGAAGAAATTTTACTTAACATATTTTGAATTTACTGATCACCCAGTGGTAGTATGAATAACTTTTTGAAATTTCTCCTGAAATTCAGTAATATTCAGTACGGTATTCATACATATTCAGTAATTCAGTAATTTGCGGTGATTTCAATATAGATCTTCAAGATGATAATGATGAACATGTACGACATTTTAAACAACTAGGAAGCTCCTTTAGCATGGTACCACTTACTCACTAGCTTGCTAGAATTACAACACACTCAGTAACATGCATTGATAACACTATCCAATACTTAAAAACTTTTGGAACGATGTTCTACGCACTTAGACTATTGCTCCACGGCTACTTATCCCCTCAGCTTGCCTGAAATCGTATGAGATGTGATACTGCTTTCCGCTTCGAAGGTTCATTCACGTTTTTTTTTATCAGCAAGCCACCGTACCTAGCGTTAATTTCGTATCCAACTGAAACAGCGTAATCGTCATGTTCTTTGTACATGCCCGTATGACAGTTTGATGCTTTGAATTATCACTTGTCGCACACATGTTTTTGTAAAGGTCTTGCTTCCATGTCATCATAAATCTTGTAAAGTTGTTTAGGGTCATTGTGGCTAGGCTTGAGACGGGGAACTGTCGACCATGTTGGTATCAGACGTTGGAAGTGTGGCCGAAAACTAAAAAAATAAGGGGCGGCTGACTCACCTGGTATAGTTAGTATATGCAATAGAAAATATTATACATATGCTGTACTTATAACACCACAAATTTCAACACTCGACTACAGCGATTACAATGCTTTGTCCTTGATCCGCGGTAGAGTCTATTGTTGTGGTAGTTTTTGTTGTTGATTCTTTAGAGTTGTTTCTGGATCATGTTCTTGTAGTCCGTGTACTTGGGTGTGTGTAGAAGTTGTCTGATAACCTGTGTCACTGTGAGGTCTGTACTCTTACTAGTGTGTGTACTTTTATACGAGGAAGGATTTGGGTAGGACTGTCGTTGTTGTTGTTTCATTTGAGATGCATGGACATCTTGGTCATTTAGCCCCGTGTACTTGGGTGAGTGTTGAATTTTGTCTCATAACTCGTTTTATTGTGATGGCTGTATTTGTGTGTGTATATATAATTCAGGTGAAGGTGCAATAAATCATCGTATAATATCCGTATAGCACATTTTATTTCAACAAGCTACTACAACCAATATTCTATTATACTCCTTGAAAAATACAAAGAGTTATAACTAAACCCATGCATTTAGGAGAAAGTAGGCTATATATACTTTACTGAACATCTTGTTTGATTTCAGTCTTGACCCAAGCAATTGGGCGGCATCTTTTGTCTGATTGAATCCACGAGTAAAATCATTAAGTTAATTTTGAAACAACAAGTTTGGTGCATATAATTTTCCTGCTAGTAATCATCAGCGTTATCGCATTAATTTTCCGAGCTGCTTTCCTGTGGCACATCTTCAAGGACGGGAGGTGGGACTGGGTAAGCAGGGATTCACTGCGTCGTAAGGCCGAAGGAAAGTTCATATATTGTACCTTCTTACATTTGCGTTATGAACTTGACCGTTAACTACACAAAAGAAAATCAATCGTTAACATTAATTTTTGGCTCCTTTCAGACCATTGGCATAGCAAAACGTTTTTTTTGCATCATTTTTCCACAGCTTCAGTCCCTCAACACATGTACGGTGCTTAGCTTTTATCTTCATCACCAAGTGATATGCCGAAGTATGCGTAACAGACATTTCTCATGAAACTATTAATGTCCCGTCTTTGCTTAGCAACTACGTAGATACCAAAAATATAACGCAACACGTTTGGGTTATTGAAACACTTGCGGAAACTCCTTTCTAGGAAAACTACACTTAGCCTACTATATATGACAGCAAAATTGCATGTAAACAATGATCTACTGTTTCCCCGCCTAGCAGTCAACTGGGTGTAACAAGTTTGACCAACTGATCCCTCTTAACAAACAATAATTTCCCTACCTTTCAATAACATTTCCCTTTGTAGAATTTACTTTTAGATAAAAGTGAGTTTACTTGATTTGCAATCAGAACTGTGAGTGTCAGAAAAAACTAATTAAAGATCGGAAATCAGATAAAATTTTTAAGAACACCTAAGATTTCATAAATATCGAAATTCATGTTGCATAGTGTAACATTATTACAGATTTTCCATTAGACACGTGTGTGTGGCAGAAAACTATGATATCGGTATTATTTGATCACCATGGCCAACTCTTTGCAATATATATATTATATGTACATATTATGTAATACTGCACTCGTCTAATTTAGAAGAAGCACAAAATGGCAAGTGCAGATTTTTGAACATAAGAAACATACCTCAATTATATATTTTCTAAATGTTGGTCAGAAATTGCAAATTTTGCGATTTCTTATGGTAATTAAAATCAGCAAGGTTTAAATAACATGCCACAGAAATTTCATTTGCGAATTCCACGGAGAAATACGTTTTAAAAAATATTTTCCAAATGATTGCACGTGCCACGCCAACACATCTGTCGTGTACTGAGGGAAGAAGATCCTATTTTAAACCTAATTTGTCGGTCATAACAGGCCAGTAATAGCTTAGTGGTCTGTGGAAAGATGGCGACAATGCATTTCCGGTTCCATTGTTTACAATACAAATACATGTGGTTTCCAAGCAATTGAGTAGGCCTAAATCTATAAATTAGATCAGTTTTATTTTCATATTATTATTGTCAGTGTGAGAAGATCTAGTTCTACGGCGTTTAAAAAGGTTCCTAAACACCGTTTCGTAAGTGCTAGAGCAAACAAGGATCCAAATACCTATTTATACAAGGTTGTGATGAAAATCCAATATGTCACTAACCAAGTAGTGAGGTTAAGAGTGACTTCAGAAATACAAGTGCCTTGGAGTCTAAATTGAACGGTGATTTTGGGTATCTTGATACCTCTGCAAATAATGAGATTTCCGGAGGATATAGACTATTCGGTTTAGAGAATCTTTCAAATGTAATTAATATCTCATGTGCATGGGGTGTTTGTGGTGCCAAATCTCTATAACCCTTTGATGACAATTGGCGAAATGGCTTTGTATGCAATTTACTTTGTACTATGAAAATTGTGAACATGATTTAGAATTTAAAACCACACATATGATGGAATAGACGTATGGAGCTAACATTATGTTAATCTACTCAATGAGAATGAGGTGCTTGGGTTAGGAAGGGAAGGGACTACCTTGTTTTGTGGATTGATGAAGATGCCTCAACCATTAAGTCGATTCACTGAACATGAGTGCACGATATATACCAAGTAGCCTATCTTGGTGACGGGGACTTAAGTGCTTTTTATAAAATATCAGATAGTGAACCCTATGGAACTAATGCGAAAGCCTTATACAAAATAGGACTGAGGGGGGTAGGCTTTCGAAGTAAAAAAAAAAGGATGTGAAGGGGAAACCTTGACTTAAAAATTAACAGAAACTTCATCGCAGTTTTCTGGAAAAACACATTTTTGCACAATCAATGTACCTTTTCTCTGGAACTATTAAACCTAGGTCATTCAAACTTGGTAGTATGTTTCACAACTCTGCAATGCAAAATCGTGTGTAACAGTTTTTTTTTGATATTTTAGGTATTATGGCATTTAAAACTAGGTATTTAAATAAATTTGAGTTTTCTTTCAATCGAACTATTTAAATTCATATACACACATCAAAAAAAGTTTTGCATCACCTCGGTTCCAAGAGTTCCGGAACCGTTAAATACAAAGGGAATAGAGATCAACACAAACAACATTTCAGCTCGTTTTATTGCTCATGAGACCCACACATTGCATGTTGTACCATCATACAGCTAGACTTTCAGCATTTGTGGTCCAGATTGCAGTACACACCACTACCTCTAATACCCAGTAGCACGTCCTCTTGCATTGATGCATGCCTGTATTCGCCGTGGCATACTATCCACAAGTTCATCAAGACACTGTTGGTCCAAATTGTCCCACTCCTCAACGACAATTCGGCGTAAATCTCTCAGAGTGGTTGGTGGGTCAAGACGTCCATAAACAGCCCTTTTCAACATATCCCAGGCATGTTCGATAGGGTTCATGTCTGGCGAACATGCTGGCCGCTGTAGTCGAGCGATGTCGTTATCTTGAAGGAACGCATTCACAAGATGTGCGCGATGAGGTCGAGAATTGTCGTCCATGAAGACAAATGCCTCTCCAATATTCTGCCGATATGGTTGCACTATGGGTCGGAGGATGTCATTCAGGTATCGTAAAGCCGTTTCGGAGCCTTCCATGACCACCAGTGGCGTACGTCGGCCCCACATAATGCCACCCCAAAACATCAGGGAACCACCACCTTGCTGCACTCGCTGGACAGTGTGTCTAAGACGTTCAGCCTGACCAGGGTGCCTCCAAACACGTCTCCGACGATTGTCTGGTTGAAGGCATATGCGACACTCATCGGTGAAGAGAACGTGATGCCAATTCCGTGGGGTCCATTCAGCATGTTGTTGGGCCCATCTGTACCGCGCTGCATGGTGTCGGGGTTGCAAAGCTGGACCTCGCCATGGACGTCGGGAGTGAAGTTGCGCATCATGCAGCCTATTGCGCACAGTTTGAGTTGAAACACGACGTCCTGTGGCTGAACGAAACGCATTATTCAACATGGTGGCATTGCTGTCAGGGTTCCTCCGAGCGGCAATCCGTAAGTAGCGGTCATCCACTACAGTAGTAGCCCTTGGGCGGCCTGAGCGAGGCCTGTCATCGACAGTTCCTGTATCTCTGTACCTCCTCCATGTCCGAACAACATCGCTTTGGTTCACTCTGAGACGCCTGGAAACTTCCCTTGTTGAGAGCCCTTCTTGACACAAAGTAACAATGCGGACGCGATCGAACTGCGGTATTGACCTTCTAGGCATGGTAGAACTACAGACAACATGAGCAGCGTACCTTCGTCCTGGTGGAATGACTGGAACTGATCGGCTGTCGTACCCCCTCCGTCTAATAGGCCCTGCTCATGCATGGTTGTTTACATCTTTGAGCAGTTTTAGTGACATCTATGAACAGTCAAAGGGACTGTATCTTGGATACAATATACACAGTCAACGTCTATATGCCGGAGATCTGGGAACCGAGGTGATGCAAAACTTTTTTTGATGTGTGTATAAAAACAACTAAGAGCCTAATTAAAATTTTGTTCCACAGAATTGATTGACACTGTCTATAGCGCTTATCATAAAGATTTCATTAATATTGAAATGTCCGATGATTAGAAAAGGTACATATAGTATATATATATATATATATATATATATATATATATATATATATATATATATATATATAAGTGATAAAAATCAGTGGAAGTCTAATTTTTTTTTGGAAATCAATGGAACTAACCACAGCTTTGCATCATCATATTATAAATATTACTACAAACGTCCAATGTTGTATCTTTAAAACTTTAGAAGTTATAGGACTTTGTTCACAGTCATACGTTTTGTCCTACGTCTCCCCTTAAATATACAAAATTGAAAAAGAAGTTATAAAGTCAAGCATACTAATGAGCAAGGAAATCAACACAGATGTCTTTATTAATCACAGACCAGAAATACAAATTAAAGAAAATACTAGCCTAGTAGGTAGAGCTAAGAAGGCATTAAATGATCACAAAATTAAATCCTCTGACAACATTTGTAAAGCTTCTTGGCAAATAATTAACAACATTCGGAATGCAAATTTAATTAACATATGAAAAAGAAATCTTCTGGAAAATCTAATAGACCTGATAATTTTGAATACATATACGTTTCATTCACTTCCAAGAAATAATTGCGAGATGGAAACGACAATAGTTAGTTGTTTTAAGGCGTGGAACAGCGAGGTCAGCTGCCCCTAAAAGGACAATTGATTCCCTGAAAAACTCATTATCGAGTATGGTATACCAAGTATTATTTAAAAATGAAGGAAACACTACAACCTCGCACCTGAAATGCCTGAAGTAGAGGTGGTAAACTAGGGGATACCACTTCAAGGATGGCTGAGGTGGGAATCGAAGCGAGCTCTTCAAACGTTGGCCTCATGTGGGTGTGTGTGCCCCGTTGCTGCCCTCAGATCAGAATTACATTTCTTGGAAGAGCCGGGAATCTAACCTGATCAAGAATGTAACCCGAGTTGGATGTACTGCTAGTGGGGAAGTTATAAGTAATGATAAATTGGCATTTGAGGTGTTGACTTTAGTAGACACAGTTGCTTGTGTGGTGTAGTTTTGATTTTAACTACAGTATCAGAAGGAGCATATCTGAACTGGATCAACGCACTAGAGATTTTCGAGGTGAAATATCAAGTCCTGTGGTTTGGAATCCACGTAACATTGAAGGTCCTGGGGCTCATCGTCACGTAAAACTACAAGCTTCCTTCCTTCCATCCGTTTTGACATGCAATGCCTCTGCAGTTACTGGCAGTTTTCCAAAATGTGTGGTATTATTGTTTCAAAGGTTTAATAGGGTTCTAAGAAAGGCGATGGGGAAAATTTACGCTAGAATAAATATTAATACGAAATGAAGATGCTGTTGCCGATTATATGAAAATGCTGCTAGTGCCGATACTTTGCATTTGAGGATTTCGACGCATGTATAGTTCTCTTTGGTTTCCCCGTAATTGTTAAATTGAGGTCTCTGATCATTGATATTATCTCAATATAATGTTTGAGTCTCACATTATAACAATAATAAGCAATATGGTACTATTGTACATTTCACTAAGAAACTATTCTGGTTATTAGCAACAGACCACGACTGGGTAACCTCTCACAGGAGCAAGGGACATTTTTGGAATGAGATTTATTAAAACGCATCTGGACTCATACGAAATTCACCTTCACTTGGCATCAGAAAGTGAATAAGGTTTTAAAAGTAAAAAAAAAAAAGCAAAAGCAAAGTCAACTCCGTACAGGCCATGGAGGCCCTGGGAGTGGTGGAAGGTAGAGGCTTCCACCCTTTGTAACATCGGAACTAGATGGGATGGAGTTGTCAGCTCTATGCCCGTTATCAAAAGTCACCATTAATTATATTAGGATATTAAAAGGAGGAGAATTTGGAAAATTAAAGAAATTGGGCAAAATAAATAGCAATTCTATTTTCAGACAAATAGAGGACAACATTTATACATATCCCGGAATTTGTAAAGCGTACTATTAGGGTAACGGCAAAGATCTGTAGATTCAGTGCAATGGAAATGCCGAAATGGCGACAAGAACTAATGTTTCTACTCATATGTCCACTGGTTCACCTTTTCTACTAAAAAAAGGCAGTCCAGAAAGGAGTTTCATGTTATGGTTGAAGAAAATTGAATCTTTTGGATATGGTATTTGTGCCTGTTAACACTTTGGTGCTTTCAAAGAACGATTAGGTCTATTTATTGTTGACCATACTCAGCAGGAAAATAGCCTATATCTTCCCAAAATATTTTTAAAGTATTTAATTGCTATTATTCTTTTTCTAAATCTGCTTGTATGTTGTTATTCCTCTTCTTGCTGTCACCGCGGAAACCCGGTTCGATTCCCGGCTCTGCCAATAAATGTAATAATCGTCTGAGGACTGGAACGGCGTATACTCAGCCTCACAAAGCAAAATTGAGGTGGGTTCGATTCTTACCTCAGCCATCCTGTAAGTGGATTTCCGTGGGTTTCCGCTTCTACTCCAGGCAAATGCCAGGTTGTTACCTGACATAAGGCCACGGCCGCCTCCTACCCAAATTATACCTCAATTACAACTATACACTCTGGTACAAACATCGCAGTGACACACGTTATCAGACTAATTCTACTCACATCCAAGTTCTCGGGGCTACATGACCACGATGTCGCAAAGCCCCTATAAGAATCAACATCAACAATTTGTTACTATGCTATTTGTAACTTAGGGCATGATACCTACTGTATTGGAATATTATCCGTTTTTGTGCGGTGATTACGGGCGGGTGCATCCTTTGTTATACGGGATTCTTTAGGGTAACAAATGATTTCCTTAAGCAGGGTTATATATAATGTCATTATTCGCATTTGCCTGTAATAAATAATACTCTTCTACATCGCAAGTTGACATAAAACAAACACATACTTTGGAAAAACCTGCACAATATTCCATAAATTACTAACGAAACGATTTCTAGCTGACTATATCAGTGCTAATATGATACGGCCTGTTATTTATGTGATCTTTCTCATGTTTTAGGTCGGGAATCGATGAGATCGCCAATTTCTAAGTACTGCTGTACTCGGGAAAATCTTCTCCAGAGTGACGAAGAAAGCGGTAATGAGAATGAAGATGAAGACAACACTATTTCATCGGGGATGCAACTTCGGACAAAGGGAGAGCTCCCAACTGCTGCCATCACTGAAAATGGACTTGAAGTTTCTGAAAGTATTTGTGATTCCGGTACAAACCTTACAACTAGCCAAGCTAAGCTAGTTGAACCATTAAGTACTAGAAGTCAACTTGAGAGTTGATACCTCTGACAACAGATGAGTGTAATGTACCATCGCCTCGTAAAAAATATATTGCCGCAACACGTAAGTGGGAACATGTTGACTTGCCAAGCAAACCTGTAAGTAAATGGTTGAGGTCAGAATTGTAACATGCATTCAACGTTTTGAACTATTTTGTGATGATCAAATTATAAACGCTACTGTCAAGTCAATGAGTCAAATAGTATATTCTACCACATTGGAATGTTATCATAGCTTTGAAGTTGATGGCAATTAAATCAGGTTACTAATTGCCATATTACTTTTGGGTTGAGACCTTACTGTCACTAGGCGAGGCCTCTCCGGTGATTTAGGCCCTGATACCAACCTTGAGTCAAGAGTTTAATTTCACGCAACAGATTTGAGGAATTACTTTGCTACATACTCTGAATCCCAGTGATAAATTCACAAAGGGACACCCACTGTGTGATCATGTACATGAGAAGTGTACATTCTAAAGATGGTTACTTGAGCACTGATGAACCTATGGTTCCATATTTCTGAAAACAGAAAAAAGGCACATCCAGAACAAACCGACAAGGTTCGGTTTCAAAGTGTAGACTATGTGTTCTCGATGGGGACATCTTGTCCACGCTGTGTCTATAAGGGTTCATTAACCGGTAGCACAAACTCTGATCTGTGTGTTGGAGGCCAAGTAGTTGTAGATTTTGAGTAAACTGCCTAAGGGTCTGAGGTAAGTACAGTGAGTCTCTCTCACGAGTCGGCCGGCCGGCCAGTGCGCCTAACTATTCTGCCTCCCGTTGACTCATCACTCCCCGCTCGCCTTAGCATAGCGCTTCGCTCACTTTATCCCTGCATGACATGAGATAATTAAAATTAAGAAAATAATGAAATAAGCTCGTACCTTATGAGACGCTTAAGTTCGTCTTCCGTAACTGAGTCTGTTTCTATCTGGATAATATGTTCTTTCAGTTCGCCCAACGTGTGAGGGTTTCTTGCATACACTTTATTCTTTAAGCACCCATATAAATAAAAGTCACAAACAGTTAAATTTGCAGACCGTGACGGCCATAAGTCAGTACTAATTACACGGTCTTCAAAAATGTCCTCAATTAAGTTAAATGTGTCATGAGCTGTATGTGCGGTGGCAGAGTCTTGCTGAAAATATCCATTTCGACAGTTAGTGTCAGTCAGTTAGTAAAAAAAAAGGTTTGAGTATATTGTCCCTCTATCAATGTGCATTAATTGTGCCTTGAAAAAGGATAGGCCCTATAATTCTGTATCCATTTACTGCGCACCATATTCCGACCCGTTCGTATATGCGATGGGGATTTCTGTACTCCAATATCTGTTAGCCTGTGTCGAACCATACCCGTGAAAATGAAACCAAGCTTCGTCCAAGAAAAATATCAACATATCCGGAGAGAAAAAAGCATCAATTACGGAAGAGTTTACTAAGACGATGCCGGAAATGTGTGAATGCACGGATAAAATGATCCAAGTGCTGTGCTATGCCGAGCGGGTAGTGATGAGTCAACGGGAGGCAGATTAGCTAGGCGCATTGGCCGGCCGGCCGACTCGTGAGAGAGACTCACTGTATATTTACTGCTAACTACTTTACATCAATTCCATTTATATGAAAACTAGTAAGCATTGGTCATGACTACAACTCTACGATTCGTTGCAATTACATTGGAAACGTCCATTTCGAAGATTCTGAAGTAATGGAAATGCTTCCATGAAGAAGCTCTGATCAAGTCATAGACGATAACTCAGGAACAACTCTAGTAGGATTGAATTATAATAGAAGATGCGTGATGGAACAGCAGTCAAGATGCTTCCCTCCTTCCAAGATGGACAGAGTTAGATTCCCAGTTAATGCATGTGGGATTTTGAGGTGGAATGTCACGTCCAGTTGTTTAGATTCCACGTAAACGGAAGGTCTCGTTGCTTATGATAGCGAGATTAACGGCCAAGTAAAACTACAAGTTTCCTTCAACGAAAATAATGTTGCAACTCTGGTACCTAGCATTGCCTATGGGTACACGCAATTGCTGGATTTAACAGGAAAATAAGAGAGTAATTGCAAGGCTATAGCCTGGACCAAAGTCAGGTTACAGGTCCGGCATAAGAATGAAAAGTGGTGCTGGCCACTTTTAGTGTTTGCATTGAACAGCAGTTATCAACAATGCATACCAGCCTGTAAAAGTTGACCCCTGCTGGGATAGAGAAGGTTACTTTTAATTTCCTGGGCTTCATTCGTAATATTGTTCAATACTATCGTATAAAATACACTAAATGCCCTGTTGTTTGTAGGTCTATAAAACCTGTAAAATGACACATGCGTGATGAAGAGCGGTTGGATGGTGTTGGTCATATAATGGCATTAAATCCAACGCTAGTTTTATAATGATAGTGTCATTAATCACCACCAATTAGTGCGAGAAATGTGGCATAGTCTGTAATGACATCTTCTTTGAAAAGTTCCACTCGAAAGTGCTTACTAGTATCGCAAGTGTGGGCATACATTGTTAAGTATCACATTTTCAGCTCTGTTTAACAACGAGGCATACAACATTATGCATTGGCTGTCATAGATAAATGCAAATAATCAAAGACATGGCAGTAATCATTTATATAAGTGATGATAATTTTATTTGGCTTAGGCCTATTTGGCTTAGTAATATTAAATTTTATTCTTAGGAAAAATATAACTCAGCCTATTCTTTATTGCAATGTGTATTTTGCAAGTTGTAGTCATTAAGTGCTTGTACTAACTCAATAAAACCGTCATTCCAACAAAATGTTTCATTCTTCATGTAAACTCCCTCCACGATGCCACCTCCTCACGGTGTATATCTCAAGTATGGAAGGTAATTGTTTCTAGTTGTCATATTAGTGGAAGGTATTGACCAACTAGTGGTCAAATGAATGAATTTCAAAACAAACAAATACAGGCATACGTATTAAAATATCGTAGTAAGAATGAATTCATTGGATTTAAAATTATGCCCGAAAGATTCAATGAGTTCAATGTGAATGTAATATCCTGGTTATAAATACAGCAAAGTTGACATTCCCGTTTCGCTTGCCGGAATCATTGATATTATTTTGTCACCCCACGGCGTAGTCGTGTGCTTTAATCACCCACCACGGGGACTGCAGCAGGTATGGAGATCGGAGATTCGAATTTCGGCACTAGGAGTAGCTATCCCGAATTTGGGTTTCCCCAAGTTTTTCCACACTCCCTCCAGGTTAGTGTCCATACAGTACCTTATTTCGAGTCCCGGGGCACCTACCCCATACCAACTTCAATGATTATAGTTACACACACTACTACAGTCACCGCACAATTATAAGTTATTAGACAATTTCAATACAAATGCAAGAACATTATTTGGGTGATGATCAAGTTGTCCCAAGCCCCTAGAGCGATTTAACAATATCCACAACGAATCCCACGTCACAGACTTTCTACAAAATTAATTTATATACCCTGACCATCATGTTCTGAAAAACGCAAATACTCCTATAAAATAGTGGTATTAAGCAATGGATGTCTATGATACCCATAAATTAGATCATGCCTCATGAGGTATTAAGACCTTTATAGATGGAACACTGAAGTCACAGTCTGATGATAGGTTCAATTTACCTTAACTGTGATCATTTATCATAAGATAATAAAATGGGATCAATTATTCCTCCCCTTCCAATGTAAGGAATGTTTGTAGTAGCTAAAGTGAACACAATGAGCGCGCAAACTTTCACTCCGAGTGAATGATACCGTATATTCCTAACGGTATCCATTCACGAAGAGAACAATAAAAAGGACAGTAAGAGAAGAATCGTCAGAAAACTATAATTGGAGGAATAAATGAATAAGGAGGATATAGCATTGAGGTGACTGCAGATGTAATGGCCAGTTAACAGTCTAATAAAACCAAAATGTAAAAGGCCTATTTGTTGTGAACTTTCAATTTTAGACTTTATGTACATGTTTTCATGCTGTTGCCAAAACCAAACTTCAGTTAGATGCGTAGATGGTTCCTTTCTTTAGCCAGGGTCATTCCTTTCCATATAATATCCCCCAGAGAATCACTGATAGTATACAGCCGACAATAGTACAGTTTTTCATACAGATAGCACAGAGGCAGTTAAATTCATGGGGTAGTTACCACACTATCGTAAAACCGTGAACTAAAATTAATTTACTTTTCGGTGTGTTGATTATCCAGATACTCTCTAGGAACCTGTGAAGATATTCTGACGAATTCTCCAAGGTATCTTGCCACCTCAATCATTCGCATATTAGTGGTTTCATATTCTCATTTGCTTGATGTTCATTTTTATGGTCTGTGATCTTAAGTAATTCATATGATTATTCCTAGGTCTAATATTGAAATCTGATGTAACAAAATTCCAATAGCATATCTGATCGTTTGTTTATTTATTAGATTAGGTTAGACTACATTTACTTTTTCGGGCAAGAGCAGAGCTGTTGGACCTTCTCTTCCATCCAACTGGATTATACCAAGCATACCCAATACAAGTGTGAATGGAATTATAGTGCTTATACCTACAAATAGAACAGTAAGGGAATACTTATATAACTAAAGATAATAGTAGTAATACAAAAACAGAAAAGGATGGTGGTCATAATGGTTGTATACCGTAGTTAATAATTCATCACTAAAGTCATATACTTAATGAGTAGGTAAGAAATTACTTGGGCATAGACAGAAGAAAGAATACTAATAAAATAGAAATAAAAACAAAAGTTTGTTACATGTTGATAATGATGATGATACCGATAATGATGATAATAATGTTGATACTGATAATGATGATGATGGTGATAATGATGATGATGGTGATAATGATGATCACGCTGATAAGTGATGCTACTGATGAGGATGGTGATGATAATGATTGCTAATATGACTAAATTTTAACCTTAAATTATTTGCAAAACTAAATATGCATGATATATTTTTACAATAACATAATAATTTACTTATAAATCTAAATCTAAACTAAATAAATTAGCATGAATGGACATATTTAATATCTATAACATAGCATCACGATACACGATAAGTGTTAAGGTCAGTATTCATTTTATTTGCATTATAGGGTATTCCGCTGGGAATGATGTCTGAAGCCTGATGGGTTTGTACCTCTCACAGAGCGCTGCTGATTGTTTTACAGTCTGAATTCATATAGTCAAACAGGATGCATGTCATTTTATAAATAATCTGTCTTGTGATCATTTCTGTTCAATTTATAGCCTGAAATATTAGCAAATGAAAATAACAGTCGACCATATGATCGCTGTATTAAGTATGGCTGTAATGCACTGTTTCATACTATTTACGTGCCAGGAGAGCGCAAAAAGGGGATCAAATCAAACCTTGCTGTAAAGAAGACAAGAACCTGCTGAGGTTTGAACCACAGTACATTAGTCTCCCATGCTCACCCCGGTCACTGAACAAAGACGCTTACTGTGCTTGAAAAGTATCAAAGAACATAAAAAGCTCAGAGCAGAGGGACAAGGGTGTAAGTTGTCCCCACTGTGTGTTCAACAAACAGCGTAGGAATGGGAAGATGAGAGAGATAAGGAGCTTGTTTCTGAGTGGACGTGTAATTCATCTGCTCCAGCAGGGAGGTTGCAGCTTGCTCTTTGTGACCAGAGGAAATGAAGACCGAAGGGACTGAACGCCGAATACACATTGCAGATTTCAAGTAAATTTGTTCCTTAATTCAGGAAAAAGGCATAGCTTAAATCTCTACATAAATTACAGTAAATAATAACAATAACCACAATGCATCAATAAGCTGGTGCTTTATGGGATCTGCTTTCAAATTTTGACATTCGGTTTGTACTGAAATCGATAAGAAATACAGGAACTCAGCTGTGTGACCTGTTGCAGTTACCATTAATTTTGCCTTAGAGTCGCCAAATATGATTTAAAAAATGGTACGTCATAGAACGACTCAGAATGCTGTAGATTTCTCCCACCCTTAAAAGTACAACTAATTTTTCCTGGGATTGAACCCACAATCTTAAGGATCATTAGTTGGACATTCTTCCACAGATCCAGCGTTGATGCTACATACATTACTGTTGTTTGTGAAAATAGGGTCTAGTAATTCGAAATTAATATATTTCATTGCTCAGGACCACACCCTCGAGTAGTTGGTGATTACAGTCACGTTTAAAGGAATTCCTTGGGGATTTTAATTTATTATGCCAATGTCATTACAGCACTTATTTCTAAATTTGGGTTCTCCCACTAGAACCCCTGAGACAGATGTCTTCTCTAGAGCACAATCTTTCCAGCACGACAGCTCCTTTGTTGGAAATGTATTGTTAAACGTGCCCTCCTTTTCCGAGGAGAGAAGAATGCTGACATTATTTGTCATTACGACCAATATTAAAACGGGGTGAAGAGAATTGGAGTTGTATTATAATTTCAGGAACACATTTTATGTCCCTGTCGGAGATAGCTTCTATCCCACAAAAGTAATGTAATACTAATATTATAGATTACAGTAAATATCCTTCTCAAATACTGTAGCTTGATATATGTCCAGATGTAAGAATTCTGCCCTATGAGGGGATCAATATCATGTCTGTAAATCTACTGACACTGGTTTTTCACATATCAACTTATAAAATGCAATTGGAATGAGCTAGGAAGTTTTGAAGGCCAACGCCAAAACGATTTCTCAACTCGGCCTCACACCACACCCGCCATGAAAAAGAGACATTATAGAACACTTAAAGGAAAATATTTTGAAATTTACGGGTCCAGAAACATCATAGAAATTGTCCAGTGAATCCATTTGTACAGCCGAGACTAATTAACTAGACCTCAGTAAGCTACTGTCATGATTTTCCTTACAGAATATAGACATCTGCTCTTACCTCAGTTAAAGTACAGAATAGGCCTAATCTGCAACGAATACAGACGCTATAAATCTGTAAATTGCCAGTTTTACAAATAATAGGTGGAGATTTTCAGTTTTGTGTTCAACTTTCTTAGAAGATTGACAAAGTCTAATTCAAACTGAACCCATTCAACGTAATTACAATGTATATTGACCATATACTTGATAACATATCATACCAATCAAATTTCTAGAAAGTCCACTCGTCATGACTCAATATGCGCTGGTAGTTACAGCAATTATATGTAAAATTAGAGGCTACCTAAGGTGTACATTGAGTAAGGATGTGTAGGCTATATATTCACTTGCAAATAAGCAACACATAGGCTAGGCTATATAATTGATATTTATATAATGGCCCTAAACGTAATATAATGTGCAAAATAAACATATTTTCTCGATGTTCAGAACGGGCTGTTTAAAGATGCGAAAATTCTTTAGAACTAATTTGTAAATATCAGGAATATTGCGATTCCTAGTACGAACAAAAATGGTGTCACAAACATTCAAGCACATGACCGCTGGTTTGCTTGCGATTGGACAACCTCATGGTGTTGTGGATAATCATGCTAGGGCCCGGGTTCGATTCGCAGCTCTGCCAACAAATTTAAGTCTGGTTGGAAGGACCAGAATGGTATCGTTGAATTGCAAGTCATCCAAGTGGTGTCAATTTTGAAGGTTTGCACCAGGCCTCGGGACTGCACGAATTTACAATTTTACAACTGCATGAAGATTATTGCTACATTTCAATTATATACAGTAAGTCTGTATTATAATATTTCGTGTTAGAATTTAAACCGAACTTTGTCCAGTATTTAGTAACCCTGCAGTAAAACAACATGATGTAAATGAATCTGTGAGTAAGGTTATCTTAGATTCGGAACTCACCTGTTATAAAGAGATGAATCAGATAATTGTGTTCTTTTAATTCAAATGACTTCTTCAGGTATGGGACATGCTTGACTTGTATAACTACCTATTTCAGACAGTAGGCTACTACCGGAAATTTCTTTTCATCTGACCTCTATATTTAGCATGTAAAACATCTTTGGGCTTTTGCCACCTCCTAATACCACTCGCATTCAAGCGCAGGAGACAATACAAATGATAGGATCCTTTTTTATTTCTCTTGATACGGAGGCATGCTTATATTGACGCTCCTAAATACTGAAGTTCCGGGTGAAATAATTTTATGTATTTCAAATGCAGCGTGCTAGGAGGACAGCCTGGAAGATAACGATTGTTATGAGGAAGCAGAGCATTCTTGAAGTTTTTAGGAGTGGGTGTGGTTGTAGCGTGGTGTGGTTGGATGCTGCGTTGTTTAATCAGATATGCTCACTCGTGGAAAGCCGCAATTTTAACACGGCTTCTCATTAAAAGTAGGCTATTAGTCTGGTTTACGAAATAATTATACCGCTGAATTTATATAGTAAACATGTGACATTCCAGTGGCTGAGAAAAGTTTATATCCCTCTAAAAACTAGTTTTGGAATCATTATCTTAGGGTTCACAATGTCACCGAGTAACGTACTACATTGTTTTATGAACAGCATTTTACCATTCATAACAGAAAAACAAGAAGTTCCGTGACGAAATAAAGAGCCTACTTTTCTTAAAATTTAAGATGCATGCCAATTATTAATCTATATGGATCTATCTAGAATACTTACGAAATTAAGTTTGTAATATCGAAATTTTCTAATTAGTTCGAAATACTGTATACCTGGCATAAATCAGCCTAATAGAGAACTACAGTTGGCAGCCCTGGTGACTGAATATATTCTTAGTTCCATCTCTTAAGGTACAGAATACAAAATTTGGTTGAAGTCCAATGAATAGCATGGACGTTACATGCAGTTAAACATTGGATCTAACAGCGCGCGTAAAATCATGTTGGCAACAATGACATACATGTATTGGTTAGAAATAATCTGAAATAATATGATCTACTGTTGTGTCAATTTTGAAAGAAATCCATTAGTTAGTATAGAAGTTACATGCATTTTAAAAATTGGGCTTATCAGCAGGCTTAGAATCATGTTGGCAGCACTGACGTATGTTAGTTACTCCAAATTAATCTAGAATGCCAGGTACTATACGTGTGCAAAGTTTAGAGCTATTGGCTTGCATACTTTCTGATATATTGATATTAGGGTAACGAAAATAGAGACAGTATTAATTAACAGTTGGCAGACCTGGTTACTCTTAAGAATCGGCATAGTCATATCTGTTATGGTACACGCAGCACACACGAAATTTGGTTGAAATCCAAATGGTAGTATAGAAGTTACATGTACTTAAATTTGGACCTCTCAGCAGGCTTAGAATCATGTTGGTAGCACTGACGTATATAAGTTACTCCAAATTAATATAGAATTTCAGGTGCATAGTTTAAAGCCGTCGGCTTGCATACTTTCTGATATATGGGTATTTGGATTTAAAAAAGTGAGAGCATTTATTAACAGTTGGCAGCCCTGGTGGTTCTTAAGAATACGCTCTGTCATATCTGTTTACGTACACATAGCACATACGAAATTTGGTTGAAATCCAATTGATAGTGTAGAAGTTTTATGCATTTAAAATTTGGACTTATCAGCAGGCTTATAATCATTTTGGCAACACTGCCATGTATGGCCTCCTGGAAATTAAACTGCAATATTATTATCTATACGTGTGCCAATTTTGAAATAGCTCCTATTTATACCTTCCAAGATATCCAACATGGAGCTCAAATTTCAATTGCGATTTTTCAGCAGTTGGTAGCACTGACATCATTTTCAAATATGGCCGTGAGATATTCAGGTATAGATCTTTACTCGTACCAAATTTTGTTTCGATTGCTCCAGCCGTTTAGGAGTTGATAGTGGGGGGGGGGGGGGGGGGACACACACATACACACAGCCAGACAGACAGATAGAAGGACAGACATACACACATTTGCGCGATCTCATAAGTCTACTTTTTCCTCATTTTTGCAAAATGTGAAAAGTAGGTTAACAAATGACAAACATCTATCTGCAAAGGATCAAGTTAAATTTCACGATCTTCTATAATAAATACCATTAAAGCGATACCGGTATGTCATGTGTTTATGTATTATGTAAATTCATAGGTAGCTAACCCTGCGTACAGAATACATGTAAAATTTTGTAGTGATTGAAGGTGTAACAGAGCATGTACGACTAGAATCCTTAACGTCAGAAACTCTAGTTATTCAAGATTAAATAAATGTATGTGAGAGAGAACTGGGTTTACTCTTGAGACAAAAGATCCTTTCTTGGCAAAACTGATGTTTTATATAGTTTTGCTACACAATTGACGTTCTAGATAATTGCGTGGGACGTAGAATCCATAAAGTTACCATTACAATATCAACCCTAAGCGTACTTAACTTCAAATACGTCAAATGCGGGCTACTATTGCAAGTCTCCTAAATCTTCACCTTTCGAGGACAGTCTAACTGGGGTCATACTGCATCACATAACACAATACACTGTTTCACACAAAGCTATTTGGTTGACAGTAACCAAAATTATTAATATTCACTAACTTGTCGTATTCGTCTAAATGCATCATTATTGTTAACATCGCCAGATGACCGAATAATTCAACTTTCAATTTATATCCTTTTCTACGCCGTAGAAGACAATTAGGTAGCGAAAATAAGAACATTTAAAACAGATGTGGGGTGCTGAGGAGACAGATGGCATATTCTTTCTAGTTCAGTGTTTTCAGTTTTTTTGGCTGGCTGCGTGGCTCAGCGGTAACGTTCTCGCTCGCTGGGCCCAAGATTGCAGGTTCGTATCCTGACACAGTCAGCTGGCATTTGAGGGTGCTCAAATGCGAGGGAGCCGTGTCAGTAGATTTACTGGCACGTTAAAGATCCCCTTCGGGGCAAAATTCCGGCACCCCTGCGTCTCTAAAAGCCAGAGTAGTTAAAAGGGACGTAAAACCAATAACATTATTATTCATTTTTAGTGTTGCTTGCTTGGCAAGTTTAGCGGCGTTGTCGGGACAAAACAACCTGTGTGCTAACACGGATTCATCCTAACAGTTTCCTAATGCCTGGTCTCTAGCTCCCAGCTACAATCTACCCTTTACAATTACCATTTCTACGGGGACGGGAATGAAGTGAATGATGTGGTGAATTGCTCTCAACCTCATATGACCTTCCAGACGCCAACTTCATTAAAATAATTAAAGAGGTATGGTTTGAATGAGAATAATGAACCTGAGCCAGGAAATAGTAGGAAGGAAGGAGCCAAGACCTATTTAGAATGTAGCGTACGTCCATTTAAATGAATTTTAATATGGAAAATTACAGAGAAGGATTTCGAGGACTGCTAAAGGTAGGGTTTGAACCTACTCGTCTCAGAGTCTGGACCCTGATCCTATGGCTCTTCGCATTAACAAAATGAGCTACCTGAACAGTTACAATAATCCTATAATTATAAAGGGAGAATTATTGTATTTTGCTACACTGCATTATAAGTTGGGCACAAATGGGTGTGTAGCTTTTAAGTTGTTACTTGTCCTTCATTCATGTATTTAGGCCTAATCACAATCTTTCTCTTTCGACATTATATAGTAAGTAACATTTTTGACCGTCGATTTTCGGGTTAGGAATTTAGTAACCAGAGTATCCAGTTATAGCAGCGCCAATCTCAATGAGCCTCGACATTCCGTTGAAAACATGATCAATATATAACCCACACCCTTTTACGCATCTAATCTTACACACAACTCTGAAACCTTGTAACATTTTTTTTTTTTTTTTTTAGTCGTTTACCCTCCAGGTTGGTGGAACCCACGGACGCAGCAAGGGAACTCACCACTTACGCCTCTACGGGCAGTGTCCTAGAGCTGGGAACATCGAATCGGAATGGATACAACTGGTGAGGTGGGATTGGCACCTCGCCCAGGCGGCCTCACCTGCAAAGCGAACAGGGGCCTCATGAGGGAAGATAAGGGATGGTTAGGAGGGATAGACAAGGAAGAGGGAAGGAGGCGGCCGGGGCCTTGAAGAAGGTACCATCCCGGCATTTGCCCGAAGACGAAGTGGGAAACTACGGAAAACCACTTCGAGGATGGCTGAGGGGGAATCGAACCCCCTCTACTCATTTGGGCCACCCGAGGCTGAGTAGACCCCGTTCCAGTCCTCGTACCACTTTTCAAATTTCGTGGCAGAGCCGGGAATCGAACCCAGGACCTCCGGGGCGGCAGCTAACCATGCTGACCGCTACGCTACCGAGGCGAGCTTGTAGCATATAATATATTTAATCATCCCCTATAGCAGAGCCTCCGTGGCTCAGGCGGCAGCACTCCGGCCTCTCACCGCTGGGTCCGTGGTTCAAATCCCGATCACTCCATGTGAGATCTGTGCTGGACAAAACGGAGGCAGACAGGTTTTTCTCCGGGTACTCTGGTTTTCCCTGTCACAATTTCACTCCAGCAACACTCTCCACTATAATTTCATTTCATCTGTCATTCATGTAATCATTGCCCCAGAGGAGTGCGTCAGGCTTCGGCAGCCGGCACAGTTCATGTCCTCGCCGCTAGATGGGGGCTTCATTCATTCCATTCCTGACCCGGTCGGAGACTGGAAGCAGGCTGTGGATTTTCATTTTTCATCCCCTATAGCAGCGTCCTTTAAAGCAAAATGTCATGTGCTTTTGCCTTGAACAAGTTTCCTAAGGAACCGAACGTCCATTTAACTTCTGGGCATGATATTGAAACAATTCTGTGCCGTGATATCACATTGAATGACCACAACAGAATTTCAAAAATATTGAAAAAATATATTGTAATCATATTGGGCTATTAAATAGATATACAGTCCGAAATCACAGGTATTAAACGAATTTTCTCGTATAAATCTCTTTTAGACTTCTAAAACACAAATCAGTCATTTATTAATTTAGTACCAAAATAATTAAAGGCATACCATCGCTCCATTACATCCTATATTGTAGGTTACAGATACACACACTACTTCATATTCTGCAGAATTTTTTGTGAGAATAGTGTTTTATTAGATTTAGAGATAATTCATGTGATGTATTTCAGGCACTAGGTAATTAATTGCAACTCGCTGTCCAATCTAATTGAGTACACTCGTGTTGACCGACTGAAACACTTCTATTAAAAAGGAAAGGAAGCTTGTAGTTTAACGTGACCGTTAATCTCGCGATCAAAGCCACGGGACCTCCGTTTTACGTGGAATCCGAACCACAGGACATGGCATTTCACATCGAAAATCTCACATGCATTGACCGGGAATCAAACCCGGTCCGCCTTGGTGAGAGGCATACAGCTTGACCGCTGCGCCACCACGCCCCACACTTCTATTACTACAGTAACACAGGTTATCAGACAAATTCTACGAGCACCCTCAAGTATACGGTGATGAATGTGAATGATGTTGCAATTCTCCAAGTACATACAGTATTTAAGCAAAAATTAGAAGTATCTTTGTGTCTCAGTGTATGATGAGTTTCCAAAACATAAATTCCAGAATATCGAGGATGAATGTTGGGTAAATTTATTGAGATTAATGATTCGGTATTAAGTAGATACTGTATATCGTCACCTGTGCCTTTCAAACAATGACCACATATTTAAAAGCATATTTTTCTGTGTAAGACTTATTTAGACATTTCAATCTGCATATTGTTGACCAATTTTGTGTTCAAATTAATTGAAGTCTGCCCTGTGCCCCCGTCCCCTCAAGGTTTTTGGAGGTATAATAATACTAATAATATTGGTTATACGTCCTTTTTAACTAATGCATTTTGTGAGGTGATGTACCCAGAAAAATGATATATCTACATCTAAATTTGTATTGTCATTGGAACGGTGATTTTGACAGGATTGTTGATCAGAAGGTTTGATGCTCAATAGCCCCTACCCAGTCTTCAATTCAAATTTTGGCCTAAAAAAACTAGTTTTTGCCTTTGGTGCATATCAATTACCAAAAAGAAATTCAAGAAAATCAAGTATGATTATTATGTATGTTATTCGGTAAATGGTTCAGGAATAAATTAATTTACAGTAGGCCTATCCACTGAGATCCGAAGCAGAAACCAAAAATTGTATATGTAAGTTTCCTGTATATATTCTTTAGGCCTCTCAAAGGGCATGTCACAATGTATAGTGTTCAAATTTGTTCAAGGCCTTCCATGTGTCCAAGAACCCCATACTTTAGGTAAGACTTTATCCTATGACTCGAAAAATAATATGTCTTACTTCAAATCTTCATGTTGATTTGAATAGCCGATAATCTAAATCAGAAAATTTATTTTATGTATTTTGACGGAAGTGAAGGTTCACCTGTCGCCTTAATTATGGTTAATTTCGATTTATGAAACTCAGAGGCCACATCATCCCAGAGTTTGGAGTCAGCAGGATTCGTGCATAATGTTTCAGAAGCCGTGTATCCATATTTGCTATGTATCCATATTTGCTATATCATCGTATCAGTTTACAACACGAGAGGTGTAGGTGTTGTTTGGTATGCTTACTATGTGTCGAGGAGAAGTTGAAACGTTTTCAAAAGCTACTATGAGGTGAACTGATAGTAGAGAAGGTGTGTGATACCTTCAGAACAAATCAAGTGGGTGATAGCAGCATTTCTATATTCCAAAGCACTTGGGGTGCATAACATTTCTGTGATTTTATTCTCTTTGATTTCAACTTTTGATATTATGATGATCTGTGTGTGAGACTGGCTCTGGTGTTAATGCACGTGTAAATAAGTGTGTATTTAAGACATATGAGCCACAGATAGGACTGTCGTTTTGTTAGTTCCAAAATATTACAATATATTCTGATTTGTGAGGGCAAGGCTGCGCTATAAACATTGTCATTCTAGTGAGTCAAGGTGAGTGAAGCTGAGTACTCAAAGCCACACCGCACGTAACGAGCTAATATTACCCAGCATTCAAAAGTGATTTTTTATCGAACCTTCTACTGTAATTTTTGACACATGACGAATTGTTTCCATGAATGTTAGATTTAATGCAAAGTTTTGACACAAATTTAGGTCACAGCGGATCACTGGAATCCATCGTAAGACTGTTACGTCACATGTTTGAACGTCGTCTAAGCTAACGAAAAATAATTGATGTTGATTTCATGAATTAGTAACCTATGAGAGGAAATGTATACCTGTGTTTAAGAATGGACCAGACCATGTATAAAACTAGTAACATGTGTCATTGTCGTGCCTATTGGAGGCTGATGATGGGATAGACGTTGGTCACCCACATTATTTAATGGTGTATTTTCCAGTGATGATGATTGCTTTTACAATCGCATTAGCCGAGGTTTTGCGAGCCACGAATTGATATTTTTATAGCCTGTGTTATTGTGCTACCCATGAGGTGGTAGTCAGATGAGTTATTGCTTTGACAACACCTTAGAAGTGGTTTGTACTTATTTCGGCATGAGTCTTTATGAGCACTAGGAAACTAAACTACACAGTGAGGGATATAAAACGACGAATTAAAATAATAACTAAATTATGGAACCTAATTATCTTAAAACGACGATTTAAAGCAATTGTTATCCAATTTGAACTGATTCTAAATTCGATCTAACATTTTTATTGTTGACCGACGCATCGAGCCCATCTTTCATAGGTGGAATTGACATTAATTAGACCTAGCTGATACTATATTGAGCCAACGAAGGTCACTAGCACCACTATAGTTCGTAACTTGTGGGCAGCAGTGACTAATGCAATGTTAGACGCAGTTCTTACTGTGCTATCGTCAACCTAATCACATGCACTTAGATGACGATTAGATGCAAAGTATATTCTAGTCAGCGTAGGAAGGAATGTTTAATAATTAAGCGTGTATTTATTTTACATGTATATTTATTCATGTTCCCCGTACTCTTGTGTGTATTTTTGAGACTTGTTGTTTTTGTTTATCATGCTAGGATATGGTTGCTATTCTAGATTTGTTATTTCTTTGCTATGGATAGTTCTCACCCGTAATTGAACGTAAATTAGGATTTAGCTAACTGATAAACGTAAAGAAAAATGTCGGAAGTGGCACCACAGTAACTAAGCCTATTTTCTCTAGGTGCATTTAAATAAAAGTTTATTCTTGTGGGATGTGGGCGATTAGTATTCTTGCTTTGCCGTAAATTCGATGATGTGATTATTCGTATTCTGAACATCTTATTGTATTTGCGTAGGCATTTCATTTTCGTGACACATACCAAGCTTGCTTGCCGAGTGAATTTTGTAAGAAGGACGTTCGAGAGGATACAACTTAACGTCAATTTAGGAATGAATTATTTATATTTATATTTTTATTAGTTTTGCGGACTGGCCAATTTGTGACTTCATTGAACAAATTTTTACGAATTTTGCTTAAGCCTGGATCTCTTTATTGCTAGCATTATGATTTGGGGGTGTGTTTCCTTGGGCATGTCTATGACTTCCTTTTTCCCGATATACCTGATATCCCCCGGGTATCAGTCTCGTGCCGGAGCTGGCCTCAGGTACACATCCGTTCCTCTCAGAGTGAGTGTTTGGAGGATGTGGGTATCTAGAATGCCATCTGCGGTTGGTGGTACCCTGACAATCCTCTTCTACCCATCGGTGTCGAGGTTGGATAATAATAATAATAATAATAATATGGCGTGTGACCTCGAGGAGACCTGCTGCAGGTATGTTAAGCTGACGCGAATAGGTGGCCTGCGCGTCTTAAGGCTAAATGTCCCGTTTTTTTAGTTTGTAATTCTGACACCACGTAGCAGCTCTAAAATGAGACAATTTCTTTTTGCAGTTTTCTTTTGAACGAAAGCGCGTATTTGCGATCTGAAAACCACTATGTATACTAGACAGCAATTGAATTGATATTAATTCGATGCATTATCCAAAATGTGAAAAACAAAACAGTTACTAACAGTTTTTTATAACTCTGCTTAAAATATGAAAAAAACTGGTAATACGTAAACGGAGATTTTTTCCTGATTCCAATAGATTTTTCTGAATTTAAATCGGGTGAATGGAATCGACAGCATTAGTTTGGGAATTGTTTTGAAAAGGGTGGTAGGGGGCGCGGCTTCACAAGATCTCTTGCGCAAGGAAAATGATGAACACGCTGACAGGGCGAAGGGAGCAGGGAACGATTTGAAGACAGGAAGGAGTTGTCTTCCTCTTGTTATAAATATTATAGTTCGGCAAGTTACGTGTACAAGTGCCTAGTCGTGGAATAATATCTGAGCAATAAAATTATACTGTAGTAGTGTCACAATATGTAACGTTGACACAATGTGTTTGTACAGATTCCTTTCTTACATCCTCAAACATTCTTGTTGATAATAATGCATTGTAAGGGCTTGGGACATCTTGGTCATCAGTCCCTTTGGCTGGCTGCGTGGCTCAGCGGTAACGTTCTCGCATGCTATGCCCAAGGTTGCAGGATCGTATCCTGGTGCAGCCAGTTGGCATTTGAGAGTGCGCGAATGCGAGGGAGCCGTGTCATTAGATTTACTGGCACGTTAAAGATCTCCTTCGGGGCAAAATTCCGGCACCCCGGCGTCTCTAAAAGCCACATTAGTTAAAAGGGACGTAAAACCAATAACGTTATTAATAATAATAATAATAATAATAATAATATCATTATCGATCCCGTGTAGTTGATTATGTGTGTAGCTGTATTAGAGTCAGGGATGGGGCAGATGCCCTGAAACTTCACGTACGGTACTATCTCGGCATTTACCTGGAGGGATTGTGGAAAAACCGGTGAAAACACACTCAAGATAGATACTGACAGCGCTGGATTCCCATATAGGTAATTGTTTTTGAGTTATTTGAGGATAAACCCCCGAACAAAAACATTTTGTTCCGACATTAGTAATACTTTGTAGGGCATAATTCTTACCTCACAGAGCAGCGACTGGTTTCACTCGATGCGAAATTGAATACTATATAGAAAGATATGACTGGTTTGTAGTTAGCACGTTCTTGAAAAAAAGATGGACAACATATGTTCGTGTTTAGGTTTATTGGGAATATCTATTCTAAAAACCATCCGATGCGGACGTTCAACTCTAGGTATCAGGGGCGTATATACAATTTCTTTTCGAGGGAGGAGGGGGGGGGGGGGGGGGCGGCTGACTATCCTGTAAAATTGAGAGTATTCTCAGGGGATTGTCGCCGCAAAATACCCAGAAATATCAACCAATATCTTAGAGCATATAACTTTGTGTAGTTATTATAGATAACATTCAAAGTTTATATAGCCTACAATTAATACTGGCAATACAAAAAATGTTGTAAAATACAACACAACACACAAATAAAATGTTATACTTAGTGAATTTTCTATTATGATCTATGGAGTATGAATAGCAAATATCTAAATATTTGTCAATTTACTAAGCAGGAAGGTAAAGAGTTTATATAAAGTATATACATTTTACAAGTTGATAATTTATTTCTCAAAAATATCGTACTGTGGAATTCACAGTTTTGCCTCACAAGGCTGAGTATACCCCGTCCCAGCCCTCAGACTAGAATTAAAATTTCTTGGCAGAGTCGGGAATCGAATTCGGACCTCCGGGGTGGCAGCCAATAATGCTATCCACTACACCACGAGTAAGTATAGTTTCAATCATAATATTGTTCATAACTTAGCCAATAAGTTAAGATTACGGTACAACCAAATTTACAATTATTATATGCTCTCACCAAAGCATCACTTTCTTAACTTTTATTGACTTTTTTCGGGAGGGGGGGGGCTGGATCCCCCTCAGCACCCCCCTTATATACGCCCCTGCTATGTATCGCATTCTAGACATAACAAACAAGACCACAAACCGTGAAAAATTCTAATCAATGGAGTCAGCTATTATCGATTTATAAGAGGCCAAATGCGCACGTACATAGACCTACATACGTACATACGTACATTTATTTTGGTGATTCGTATGGGTCTTTGGTACTTTTGGCTGTAATTCGCTTTTTTTTCGTGAGATCTGAAACGACTCCGTGAGACCAGTCACTCTAACTTACTTCAATTTTCATGGAAGTAATAATAAAAGTTCATTTATGTAGGACATTTTATTACAATAAACAAATTATGAAAATGCATACCAGGAGCAAAATTATTATGTACATATTATATAGAATTAAAGTTCCTAAGATATTCTCATCTGCCTATTGTTAGCACATGCACTAGTACTGCTTACTATAAACAAACAAAAAATATTATACCTAATTATTTCCTGTTCTTGAAATCAATGCTTAATTTTTTCCATATCAAAGATAACATTTCATGATTTACACACACTAATCAGTATATTACTTCACCTCAGGTTCTCCTATATCCATTGATATGTTCATCCTGCGATCAATGATCTCAGGCAACGAGATTTTCTCGTAGCAGAATGTCAGTTACATAAGCATTTTTTGTCTCCAGAACTTTTCGTCGCTCCTTATTGTTTGTATGTGAATGTCCTTAGGCGTCCATACCACAAAATAACATATTTCCCGCTATGTTATTTCCAACTGGCCCTGGTTCTGGAAATAAAAACCATGTGAGTGTTAGATAGTTATCAATCTGTTCTCTTCTGAATGGCACTATTCTTGACATTCTCTAGGGTTTTCTTTTTCGCTTACTTTCTGCCAAACAAAATCCCTTTAGCTTTTCGCAGGCTTTCAGTATGGTCATCTTCCGTGCAGAATAAGGGCACTTGACTTCGACTACAGCGTCGTCTCCTATTAATCCGTCTGGGAAGGCACCTAAAAACCCGTAAGTTTTTATGTACGAAAAGACAACATTCTTCCACTTTTCTACCGATTTCTCCTCTAAATTTCGTTTTGCAATTCGCTCATTATCACAGTCATACTGCATTGCTTTTAAGTGAAATTCGCCGTACAGAATGTTTTTTTTGCTATTGGAGCCCATTTAGAAGTAGGTTTCCTCTTGCATACATATTGCCCAGTTTCATTCATCTTCACTCATTCAATCTTTCATTAACTCCTCTAATGAGGTTGCCGCCAGCAAGGGCATCTGGCCGTAGAAACCATCAACCAAATAGACTTTCATCGTATCTCGTCCCCAACCCTATTGAAAACGGGAATAATAAGGGGTAGACATACTGAAAAGCCTGTTTACCATCTCTTGATGAATGTAGTACATTTGCATTTGTCTGTTGGCACAGGCTAGAAAAAAACGTGACTTTCCAACAATGTCTCTGTCTCACTTATGACTGTGATCATGTGGAAGCTTTGAGGAATGAGTGGTGTTGAGTAATGACATTCAGGGCACAACCAGTGCCTGTGCGTACTGTGAAAGTTTCTACTTATAGGGTTGGTGCTATTGTTCTGACTCTGTGAGGAAAGTAATGGCAAACTACCTCACTCCTTATTTTGCCTAGTATGCCATATTATAGTGCTGCCTTAGGTTTTAGTGGTTATCTACTGACCTAACCTATGGCGGTACGTTTTGAGGATCCAAACAGCCTTTGGTCTGACTACCTAACAGAGACATACTGAAGCTTCTTTCACTACGACGATATTTTGTGTAGCTTGCCATGTGGTATTCCATGAAGAAGGCCATGCCCGATAATAAAATTGGCAGAGCATTGTGTGAAATGTATCATAACGTCCTTTTTCTCCCTCGGATGTGAAATTTACCGCCTTCGAAAGGTCATCTTACTGTAGTTGCAATTACAACGTAATGATAGGTGTATTCAAAAATTCCAATTCGTGACCTTTTTATGACAAGTATTGAAATATACATCTCCCCGTATCCTCAGAGTCGTAACATATTATGGGACAAAACGCGGATAAACTAATAGAGAGACAGACAGGAACTCTACTCTATAATATTAAAATTATAGAAATACTATTCCAGCAAATACAATCGACTGTTACGAAAGAACTTGTATTACGACAAAAACCATTGTCCCATAGAAGTGAAACTCGTCAACCAGCTCGGATACTCAGATACTCAGATTCGCCAAGAATATCTAAGTGATGTTAGCAACAGACAATTATGATCCGTAATGAAGAAAAACAATAATTGTAAATTGTGGTGTTTGAAGCCATATTTTCAGTGTTGCCTTAGTAAACAAGAGTTTAGTGCTTTTCAGTCGGTCAACACGAATGTACCCAAAAGAGATGGGTTATGCCCTAATCCTGAAATAAATTACATGTTTTATTAATCTCATGTAATTTATTTCAGGATTAGGGCATAACCCATCTCTTTTGGGTACTGTCGTGTTGACCGACTGAAAAGCACTAATAATTGTAAAATAAATCATTTTGAAAAAAAAACACTTATAGCAGGCAATTCACTAATAAATAAAACATAATATGAAAATTACTGAATTCATTTCGGTTCAGCAGGCCTAATCTGCTGATGTGTCAAATTGAGTTTAATTTGTATATTACATCAGATTTGAATAGCATGGGCCAATGGAGGGAATCATTTTTATTGGCAAACTATTACACGATAACATGAATCTCGTATAGGTTTTCTTCAATCTACAAAAAACGTTTGATACAGACTAAGGAATAAGTTTTTAATTGCAGAGATGACAAAAAGCGTTCCGAATAGATGTGGTTGCTGTCACCTCAGTGTTACCATTTGTTTCGAAAAGTGTATAAATTAGCTAATATGTAAGAATTCATGTTTTTTTCAGGTTGGTAGTCGTGTTATTCCCCGCCTAATTTAATTGGGTACATTATCGCATTAGCCCTTTGTTAGTGGGAGTAACAGAAATTATTGTGTTGTAAGATCTGGTAAGGCTGTAGTTGACGCGTCAATTAAGGGCTTGAGACATGTTTGGTCGTCAGCGATGTGCACTTGTGTGTGTTTGATATTTGCTGAATAACGTGTTTTATTTAAATGGCTGCAATTTGTATAATTGCAAACAGTATAGTTTGTGATTGACAGACTGTGACCATAGGCTTGAAGTGGTGTATCATCCCGACATTTTCTTGGAGTGACTATGAAATACCCCTGGAAAAAAACACAATAATGATGACTGCAATCAGCGCTATAAATCGAAATTCGTGTCTCTGAACGAGTGAAGCATGCCTTACACCCGGCTTCCTCGTATTGGTTAACTAGAGCGTGTGGCAACCTGGTTGGCACACAGCTCATGGCTTCGGAACCTAGACGCAATTTCGAGCCCTTCCTTATGCAACTGATTCGTATATGAGAACGTGATCAATAACTGCTATTAGCGCTCCGAGTGAATAAGGCGTGACAGTATTGAGCAAAGACGATTAGTTTGGGAGCTAGGTCCTAGAAGCACCATCACCGTTCTGACTATGCTGGAGGGTTAACAGCAGACTGAAGATTAACGATTAATCATAACAAATATGGGTGTTTTAACAAATTATTTATTTAAAAAAACGAATTAACTTTTAACTATCAATGCGTAATGAGTGTAAAGAATCCAATGATGAATACTTGCCGCTCAAAACCAGTCATCCAACTGTAATTATTTATCTCATGTTTTTTTTTTCAGGTAAGAAAATAACACCCATTACAAGTTGGGTACCATCATGTTGACCGACTGAATATCATTGAAATATAACTTACTAGGGCAACACTGAAAAATGTGATTCTATAAATGTATGTTTAATTACAAGGTTGTGTATAACAATATCTCGTTCGAGGTGCAAACACATTCCTTATATTCCTTATCAGTAGGCCTACTAATTTTTGTAAATAAATGTTAGGTAACGCGTATTAGGCTGCAGCTTATGATAGCTTAACAGTGATGGCCAGAATAGCCTCTGGCATGCCTTCCCTGTAGGCACCCTTATATACAAGATTGGCACATCAAATTAGTTACATAATCTATTGTTCGTTTTGGAGAGAATGAGACAACTGCCTACTTCCTCTGTAAAAATGCAATGAACTGCTACAAACAGAATACCTATCCTACATAAATACAGTATATTACTTCTACGGAAAGAATTTCTGATTTTACTGAAGTTTCTGTGACTAAAATGATGTTTAATATAGCTTGCTACTTGATGTTACACGAAGGGATCCATTGCCGTCAGGCAAAAACTGTTCACCATGGCCCAAAACTTATAAGAACGCTTTTGAAAGATCTAATTATATTGTTCTTCCAGGGATATAAACTTGGAAACGTCATTATAAATAAGACTAGGTAATCTATCCACAACTTCTTCTTCCAGCCTTGTAAATATCGAAAGGAACACTTTGGTGCCATTCACAATCGTTATGCTCTACCTTGTGTCCTATTCTGGGGCAATGCCATCAAAAACGTTCCTTTCTGATGATATACAGTTTCATAGAAGAGTAAATAACGGAGACATTGATGACCTACTGTAATAAAAATGAAAACCTGAACACGCAATTTCTGATGTCATGACAACGTAATGTTAAATGCATCCCAATTCATGATCACTTTTATGACAGACGTAGAAGTATAAATCCACCCGTATCCTCAACATTGATGGACTAAACCTAGCCAGTCTTGGTCACAATGATGATAAGTCTTCCCTGGATATTTCATTATGATCGGTTGCCATAATGTATGGGGTGTCAGTCTCAACTCTACCCCGTTCTTGGGCTTCTGTTTAAAAAGCTGGTATTCAATTGCGGTCCAAAAGTCCCTTCTGGTGTTAGATCTGGACTACATAGAGGCAAGGAAAGCAGCTCCATATCCTTGGCTACAAACTATGACTTTGCTTATCCCCAGTGGCCTCTGCACTGAAGGAATTATTACTCCTTCCTCAGTATCACAGTGCACCTATCAAAACTCTCACTCTCCAGAGCCCCCTGAAGTGATGCGTCACCAAATCATCATTGCATCGCATTCTTCTTCCACTGCTGGCGCGACATAAGCTGACAGAAAGTTTGGGTTGCTGTAACATTGAGACTGACGGTTATCAACTTACATATAGGATCTTCCTGGACAAACATCAATAATATGTGGTTTAAAGACTGCTATTTGCAATTCTGAATCATCTAATATTGCGTTTCAAGAAATTCCTTCTTGGGCCTATGAAAACTTTACATTTAATCAATTAAACTTGATTCTTAATTTCCTACTCACGTTTCGAGTATATCAGTGTATTAAACATGTTAATATCTGATAGTAGCGGTAAAACTTGCCTTCTTTCTCTGCTGACCAACGTTTGCTTAGTGCTCCCATATAGTTCATATAATAGTTGTTAATTCTCCATTGCCTAAAGAGGAAGTTACTGTCATCACCAAAGGAGTTCCCATAATCTGAAAGAAAACCAATTAGGAGGTATATTCTTCCGTAGACTTAGTTTTCGCTGTGGAATAGTCTGGTGTGCTCCACTATTCCTTATTCTGAAGTAAACCAGATTGATCCTAGGTAGCCTATACGTTGATCAATAACCGTAATATCACTATTTAACTTATTTAGCGGTAATTTATAACTCTGCAGTTGGAACATTCAATGGCAACTTTCTTCTAAGAAACACTATTTTCTTTCTCCTAAGATAGCGTCCAAAATGTATATTAGAGCTTGTTGCCCCACTTCTTCTCGGATATACTTGAGTAGTTCTGGTTTAATGCTGTTAAATCCATCACCACTTTCGTCATTTAACTCCTTCCGAAAAGGGCCCTATTCCCCTTAATCTCCTCAAATCTTCATTTTCTTCATATAAATTAACCAGGTCCTAAATATTTTATCGTCACTGCTCGGTCAAAATTCTGCAAGTGAAAATACCTCTCACTTCCATTCTCCCTGTTACGACTCATCACCAACTGTAAGTCATCGGCATAAATATAGTCCCACAGAATAATTCCCTGATGTTCGATTTTCTGAGTCAAAGCGAATTATCGTAAGGAACAGAATTGATGCTAACAATAGTATTCTTATTTCAGTTTTATTTTTCTTCCCTTAATATTCGTTAATCATTATTTATGACTGCTTTCTCTTTTTCCCCTATTTTGAGGCTATTTTTGCCGTCGCTGTTACATGGTAGCGGTCAAGTTCTACAACCGCGTAACTAGGACTTCATTTAATTTTATTTCCATGAGTTGTTTCAACTAGCATTAAATTCGTAGTGAGATATTCATCCCCAATACTACACCAGAACACGTATGGCTCATTCTGTCAGTTATTCTGAAAAAAGTATTGGTAGTTAATCATCATATCCAGAAAAGGATCCCAAAACGCTTTCAGTCAGGTTTTAATATTTTGATCTAGTGCTGGGTCTACAGTCATTATCTCAGACCATACACTATTAAGTTACATTTAGTTATTTCTAAAGTACAGTATGCTATCTTGATACTATGTTATAGACATAACCAAATGTAATATGATGGCTGTAGCTCAAAATATTAAAATCTGTCTTGGGGCGTTTTATTTTCCATAAATCTCCAGTAATCGACTTATCTTCTCTTTCTCCTTGATTGCCCGAACTTCCCAATTCTTATTACGCCTGAATCTAAGCTAAAAAGTGTTGAAAGCGACCCCGATGACATAATTCATTTGTTTAAATTCCCATAAATTCAAAATTTCAATAATTTGCCCACAATTTTCCTCAGTGACTTCATCTTCATTGCCTGCTGTCGTTAAGCATACTTGGACTAATACATCTCGGCATATGTATTAATTTAATTACATATCGTTGCTGCACCTGAAAAAAAACCACTGATTAGCCACGCCAACAGACATCTATAGATATACAGCGCCGCATAAGAAGTCCATAAGGTTCAATTTTCCATCTTTAGATACAGGGGTCAAACCCTACTTGAATATTTGATTAGTACTGCATATCCAAGTGGGACGTATCTCTATAACAGGGTAGTGTGGTAGAGAGCAACAATTTAACATAGTGGATTTTTCGGGCGCATTGATGATATGTAGTCCGTCCTAAATGTGGTAGACGCTCTCAACGTATTTCGCTCAGATATTTGCTATTCCGAGAGCCTCCGTGGCTTAGGCGGCAGCACGCCGGCCTCTCACTGCTGTGTCCGTGGTTCAAATCCCAGTCACTCCATGTGAGATTTGTGCTGGACTAAGCGGAGGCAGACAGGATCTTCTCCGGGTACTCCAATTTTCCCTGTCACAATTTCATTCCAGCAACACTCTCCACTATCGTTACATTTAATCCGTCATTCATTTAATCATTGTCCCGGGGCAGTGCAACAGGCTTCGGCATCCGGCACAGTTCATATCCTTGCCGCTAGTAGGGGGCTTCATTCATTCCATTCCCTGACCCGGTCGGTCGACTGGGAGTAGGCTGTGGATTTTCATTTTTTAATTTGCTATTCCCGTTGTTGTCTCTTCACTGTGATCATCACAAAGTAAATCACCGTCTCTGAGCAGTTTTATTTCACACAACATACAATAACAATTCCTTAATGCAGCATTACTTTCTTTGACTTACAGATCAACACCTGATGTTTCTCTTCATATTGAAATATCTCATTGATGTATTCCAAATTTAATTTTAGACAGCTATATTTGAGAGTGTTGTTTACAGAAGTTTGATGCTTTTCAGTCGGCCAACACGATAGTACCCAAACGAGATGGGTTATTCCCTAATCCTGAAAAATTTAATGAGATTAATACATTAATTATTACCGCAATTAATAAATTAATCTCACGTAATTCTTTTCAGGATTAGCCTCTTTCCCAATTTTTAGCTTATCTTCATTTCTATATGGACTTGAACGCAAGGATGTGGGTAATATGGATAATACAATTCGGTGACCACAGAAACATTAGCACGAGTATTTCCATGCAAAGCTCTAATTCTGACCATAGGCGCCGTATTATGTCAGTTGTGTTTGGGAAGTGCAGCGCAACACACTCCAGACGAGTGCGTGGTAATCTAGCACAAGAATCCCATCTCGTGCAAAGCTGTGCGCAAAAGTGGTAACAGTGGAGTGTGGTACAGTGAGACGCATTTATCCAAAGAATGTCGTAAAATAATTGTGTTAACTTTGTGACAGGCTGTATCTTCGAGCCGCACAGGACATGCGTTTCCAAAATCTAAGGAACAAGGCTACGCAGCTAAAAGTGATCCTGGAACATCGGCACAGGAAAGCGTAGGTCTAGTGTTATAGAATGTATTCCTGACTCCATTCTGAAGAAACTATATAACGACTATTATTATCGACTCCTATAGTAAACTTACGAGACGCTAACAGCCCGTTTCAAAGACATTTTAATTTAAGTCAATAAATGATGCCAAGAACGGTCGCTCTTCAAGTGCAACATACAGTCACAAATAACGGCTAGCCCGCCAGCCCCTTGTGGTCCAGTTTTATGCATTATGTCACATGTGCCACAATTCTGACAGACATCGGTCTCTCTTCCTAAACCGGGGTAATATAACGAGATTTATGTGTGTTTACGGGCTAGAAGACAGCATGAATCTTGAGCGCGACTATTAAATCAGTATGGATACCTCAATGAATCCCTAAAATGAGCATAGATACGCAGAACACGCACTGTACTTAAAAACAGGAGGTGCACGCACAGACCGAGAGCAGGTATTGCATATACTGAGATTTGTGCGCCGAAGGCCAAGCGTCTTAGTAGCTTACATGGGAAGCGCGCGGTTGGATGGATGTGTGATAGTTGACAGTGCTCCAGGGTTCGAAGGTTCAAGGCCCATGCATTTTTTCTTCTTGTAACAGGCAGTTGCCTGGGATGTGGCAAGCTTGTATAGGACCGGCCGGTTCCTGTACATACACCAGTTGTTTTACGTGGCCCCACAGAAATAATCCAGGGACATAACATCGGGCGATCTGGCGGGCCAGGGGACAGGTCCTCACCGTTCTATCCATTTATCATGATACGTAGCATGGAGATAGTTTCGGATGACCACCGCTGCGTGCGGTGGAGCTCCATCATGTTGAAACCACATCCTGCAGGCTCAAGGAGTGGCACATGTTCCAAAAATGGTGGTAGTTCATCTTGGAGAAACCGCGAAAGCGTTGTCCCGACGGATGATGCCACACGATACATTTCGCCCCACTGTGCCAGAAAAGCTGTTTGTCAAACCCAATGGGGATTATCCAGACTCCAGTAATGCAAGTTATGGCGATTAATGGTTCCATTGTTGCAGCCCTGTCCATTCCCTGTATTTAGGCCCTTTGGCACAAATCCACACCGTTCCACCGATCTGAACCAAAATTTACGTACTTCTACTTTGTAATCCGGCGAGTAATACTGTACAGTTAAAATTTTGGACAGCCCACAGCATTCCTTACATTTAGGCCCTTTGGCACAAATCTATATCGTTTCACCGATCTGAACCAAAATTTACGTACTTACCCTGTAGAGATATTACACATGGAACGATACAATAAAATATTGGCAAATCTGATTTTAAGTAACTGTTGTTCAGAATTGGCAGAAGCTTTCGGTACAGGTTACACGGTTCATGTTCTTAACATGAGATGTTTTCTTCTGACAATGCATCTACACCATGTGCCAGGGCAACCTCTTTCAAAGATCTCTAAAAGCAGAGTTGTCAGGAATTTGCAACATATAGAGAGGCATGTGAGGCAAAAGGGTTGTTGGAGAATTTCAATCCCTGGGATGTAACACTGGAAGAGGCTGCATAATGTTCATCAACGGCCAAGGTGAGAGATATTTTACTATAGGTCTATTAATAGTGACATGATGACGTTCAAATCATCAATAATTGTTGGAAAATTACACCCTGAATATCTTAAGGAAAGACACCTTTAATTCTCCATATTCTGATAGATTTGCCATTCCAGAGTGCAGGAGTGCAGTTCCCGCTTCAAACAATATTCACAATTACTATTAACAAGGCGCAATGACACACACATAACAGCAGCAGGTGTACATTTAGACAAAACCATTTTTTCCCATGCGCAACTGTAGGCTATGTGGCGTGCTGACGAGTATCCAGACAACAACATCTTTATGTTTAAGCAACATATGCCAAAACCAAAAACCTAATTTTAAATGTATTCACATAAGGTAACATCCTACCCTGTAGACTTTCTCAACTCTACGGAATTCCCATTTGGCGGCTCATACTTATATACTGTAGGGATAAGAATTTTCCGAATTGAAATAGACCCAGTCGAGATTGCTGTAATAGAATAGACCAATTATCAGCAATAATGCATCAACCTTATTGTCTTCAACGCGTGCGAAGCCGCGGGTACCTGCTAGTAGTTTCATAACAATAGTAAATGCATTTTGAAAAATGAAACCAGTTGCGTAAGAAATCATGCAAAAGACTGAAACCGTTGACATTGTCAAAATTTGAGCAATCTACAGGTTAGCCTACACTTTGCATTTATTTCAATACAAAATGACATAAAAGTTCAACAGTAACCTGTAGGAAAATTTTACTTTCTGTTAAAACATAAAATGACGGCCACTATCATGATCTCTTTTTCAATTTGCAATGAAAGGTTCAAGAAGTACAGCGAGGTAATGATGAGGGGTTAAATTATTCCAATTATGAGAAAGTCACGTTATCTGCGTACTTTACTATATCTTACGGGTTGTGTCTAGGAGATGTTTTAATGCTCATGGTCAGAGTTGATCAAGGTGCCTACTGGGGATGAGTGACGATATATTGCCAGGAGAACTCTATCTTAGTCTGATTGGATTTTTAATTTACAATGTTTAGACATTGAAACAGAAATAAACTGTTTTAGCTTAGAATTGAAATGGTACTGCAAGGAAAACTACTCAGAATTTAAGTGTCACATACTGTGCTAATCCTTTTTCATATATATAGTTTGTACTCCTACATTATTAATATTAGATTGATTATGTCACAATATACGGAATAAACGCCAAAATTATATAATCTACCGCATAGAATGAAACTGAGATGCACCAATTTAAACGCTTATACTACAATCACTGAACCAAATCACCTGTTATCTGTGGCAAGATCCCCACAGGTACCTTGTACGTCACGTTCAGCTAATCTGGTCAGCGTTTCTATTTATGTTTTCCTGAGGGACTTGTCAAGCAGGCAGGCTTTGAAAGAATTATTACAAAACAAACATGAGAAAATGTATTTACAAGACAAGTGTATCAGTACATGACAGATGTAATAACAAATATCCAGCGACCATTGGCCAGTGGGCTCGTAATATTTTCCTCATAGAGGTACTGTAAATAGATACATGTAATGTAGTTGTATTAAGATAACTGTATATTTGGTTCAACGCCAAGCTAAGTCTCATACGGTGAAATTCGCTGCAGTAACTTGCTGAAATAGAATGTGATACAATAATACCTATGCAACGATATAGTAATAATGAGAATAAGCAGCAAATAAAAGTATGATTCGCATTGAGAAATCGAACTACGGATGTAAGGTGACACGCCAATGCTGTAGCAAAAGTGCCTACATGAAATGCAACCTTTTCTCAGCAATACATGCTGTGGAATTGTGGAATTTTACATCTGAGAGCAAAATCTATCCTTCAAGGGAGCGTATTGTTTGTCATGAACATATTTTTTGAAGTTTCCTATGAGATTGATATTACATATATAGCTGCATTTAATATGACGTTGTTAATTACCTAATATATGTTGAGAACAACACAATTTTTCGCAATTTGTGGCTAGTTGGCCTGTCGAGCCACGTAGATCATACGAAATTGTTAATTTCGACATCAATCTTTTTCTGTAAGTCAAAAGCAGGTAAGATGGGATTTAGTAACGTGAATATTAGGTTAACATAGCAGTTTGCCTTTGGTCTATAACATTGTCGTAATGACAGAATCTGAACAAATTTTTCAGTCTAACATGTCGGAACTGAACAGAAGTGTAGGTAGTATGGTGCTAAAATGAGCATTTTAAAACCAATGGTGAAGTTTGTAGAAGAGAGACGCCAGCATATAGAACCAGCTTGGAGACAATAAATTGAATTAGGAGGACCATATCAAGTACTTGGGCTATGTATTCTCCTTGGATGGATCTTCAGCTAATGATATGGAGTCAAGGTTTAGCGATTACAATGAGGTTGTTTCTCGGATCCAAAAAGAAGTTGGTGCTGAAAAGAAAACAGTTCCCAACGTTTAGTACGCTGACCGAAACGTTATCACGTTAGTGAAGTCAGGGCAAACAAGGATTACCTCCTTAATAACCTAGATGTAACCAACAAGGTGGTAGCGAGAGTAATTGCCTATACTATTTAGTGGTACCGGTAATGAATATGATGCTGAAGTCAGGACTGAACAAGATAGATCAAGCAGATGGTGCTGTTGTGCGATGTGTGTGGATGAAGGAAGATTGCGTAGGAAGTTAATGGACCCAGCTGTAGAAGCTAGAACAGTTGGGCAAGACCTAGAATACGAAGGATGGGTTCATCTTTTAACGTTTGTGGGTTAAACGTGTATGATGTTGCAATATGAACTACGTGTAAGGGATAGTGCAGGCACCTACTTAATTCACAGGGACTTGCAAGCTAAGAATTAAGAGGCACAACCGTTTCCAATGAAAATATAAATGCGGAATGTAATGGTTAGACTTCTCACTGTTCAATATATAATTGAAAATTAATATATTGTACGGTAAAATAATGATTTTTGCGTAAACGAGCATTTATATCCAGTGTTGTTCGAATTAGAAATTTGAATAAACAAGCAAAATCATTGCACAAATATACAGATGAAAGTGGAACCTCTACATGCCCCTGAAAAGATATTCCAAACCCGACGTACTTACAAAATCAGATCAAGGATCAAACACTCAAAGTGTCTACATGAGCATGAATATAATCATTTTGATGCTTTGAATACAGGATATGCCGAATGCTTTGATAAATTAAAGGCCACCGTAACAGTTTCATTGCCATGTTGCCTGGTTTCACAGAAATGAGCGGTATGAAGCACGTCTCTTCTCGGGAACGAGACAACTGTCGGCTTTCTCTATAAAGGCAATGAATTGCGACAACACGAAATAAAATCCATATACACAAATTTGTATTATTCTATGAAAGGAATTTATAAATTTTCCTGAAGTTGCATTGACTGGGATGATGATTGTTGTTGTCGATTCATTTAGGGACTTTGCGACATCGTGGTCATGTAGTCCCATGTACTCGGGTGTGTGTGGAATTTGTTTGATAACCTGTCTTATTGTGATGGCTGTATTAATGTGTGTATTTTTTATACAGAAGAGTATTGGGAAGCAGGTTGCCGTGGCCTTAATTAAGGATCCATCCCGGCATTTGCCAGGAGTAGTAGTGGGAATCCACGGAAAACCACTTCCAGGATAGCTGAGGTAGAAATCGAACCCACCACTTCTCAGTTTTTGCCTTACGAGGCTGAGTGTACCACGTTCCAGCCCTCAGATCAGAATTGAATTTTTTGGCAGAGGCGGGAATCGAACCCGGGCCTCCGTGGTGACAGCCAAGACTGCTGACCACTACTTAACGAGGCGGACTTGAATGATATGGCACGCTACTCCTATTTGATACTGTGTGAAGAAGGCAATGATATAAACGCTAAAATTGGTGACATTGGCATGACAATTATTTTTTAAGTGTAAGAACTAATCACCATTTTGATAGCAGAGGAATGTACAAAAATACCTCGTGTCCTATCCTGGAGCAAAGCCACCGAAACAGTTTCATTGCCTTGACGACTCGTATCACAGAAGAGTAAATAAATAAAAAACCAAAAACATGGCCTATTAAAACCTTGAACTTGCCATTTTATTTGGCATGACAAGGGATTGTTAGGTTTACTCCAAGGAAAAACATGTGTGGTGGCATTTCATCCCGAAATTAACTTGGTCCGTCTCTAGAGAAGCCAGAATAATACTCATTTGAATAGGAAAACGAGATATAGAGTGGCCCAGTTGGGTGTGCACGGTGATACAAATCGTATGGCTATAATTACAATCTTCAGCACGTACAATAGGGGCTCCCACCATCGACAGTCTTTTGGGCGCGTGTGTTTAGTAGTATGATAAGTCAGAGAGGATCTTTAAGCTAGACCACCTCGTGGTGTAGTGGCTAGCATTCTTGGCAGTTGCCCCGGGAGATCCAGGTTCTATTCCTTAATCTGCAAGGAAGTTTAATTCTGGTCGGAGGGCTGGAATGGAGTGTGCTGAAGTGCGTGAGACAAAACAGAGAAGAGGAGAGTTCGATTACCACTACAGCCATTTTATAAGTGGTTTACTGAGGTTTTGCATTTCTACACCAGGAAAATTCCGGGATGGTGCCTAATTTACGGCCTCGGGCACCTCCAACCCAATTCTCGCAGAAATGCAAGGGAATGATTCGTGAGAAATTCCAAAGGGTAGATGGTAGACTGCAGGACATTGAAATGGAGTGGTCAAATTACAGAGATGCAGTAGCCTACTAGAAGTAGCAACGACATGTCTTGGCCCATCAGTGTGTAAAGACAGGAAAAAGCACACGTCCTGGTGAATGACTTATTGAATTTGGCTTGTAAGACAAAAATGAAGGCCTACCGAATATGGCACAAAACAAATGAATCAGGCAGACAAAGAGCTGTGAGTAGTGGAAAGGAACAGAACCAAACAAATAATAGCAGATACCAAAAGGAAATCAGGAGAGGGATTAGGAGGTATGTTAGAAACGTTATATCAGGCAGCAGGTTCCCCATTTTGGAGTGTCATAAAGAATCATAGAAATTGCGGAAGGGAGAATTCAGTAGTGTTTTGGATAGATAAAAGAAACTTATTGTGCATGCAAAGTAAGAACTGAGAGGATGGCAAGAAAAATGAAATTAGATGTCGGTGGATTAAAATTTGTATCAGGATTTACTGTTCCATCTTCCATTGCGCTCGGATTGTTAAATTGCGAGAAACGTCCATTTAAATATTTGAATTTCGCGCCATTGCCATGTTGGATTTGTGCTCACCAGTTTATTGAAAGTCCCATAGGTGAACTCATGTTCATAGCCTTTATCAATATACAAAATTTCAGTTTGATTGCTGTCACACATAAGTAGATATTGAGAAACGTCTAAATATTTCGGAGGGTCGCCATGTTGGATTTGTGTATATGTAGACCACAGAGTTATGTACGATCACATAACGATTATTGCGTAGGATCATTATTCATACGTTGACTTCGATCGCATGATAAGAACACAAGAAATAAAACCTTAATATTAAAGTTTCACACAGCCGCCATCTTGAGGTTATGTAAACAATTGAACTAACCTAGATGTCAGTGCATTACAATGCGCATAGGCCTAAACATGTGCTGTACCATGTTTCACTGAGCTCGGATGGTTAAATCACGGGAAAAGTCTATTTGAATGTTTCATCTTCGCTTGGACGCCATGTTCGTTTTGTACTTAACAGGTTTTTGAAAGTCACATAGGTAAACTTCTAGTAGTGCCCTTTATCACCGTACGACATTTCAGGGTTATATCTGTAATAGTTTAGGAGTTATAGAATGCCGGTGAAATATTTCGCGTATCCGCCATGTTAGATTAGTGTGGTGTAAGAAAATTTAGAAGGTACTATCGAATCAGTACTATGACCTTACCGAGTTTCATTGAATCGTTCCAATCGTTTAGATTTTATTAGGGGAGACACACACACACAGATACACACACATACACACACACGGACAAAAGGTGATCTCATAGGGCCATTTTAGCCTCTTTTCATTTTATGAAAAAAAAAAAAGGCTTATGAGATCACCTTTTGTCCATATGTGTGTGTGATGTGTGTGTGATGTGTGTGTGTGATGTGTATGTGTCCCCCTAATAACTTCTAAACGGCTGGAGCGATTTGAATGAAACTCGGTAAGGTCATAGCAACATTTTGGCCGACTCCGACCGTGTTCTTCAAATTTTACTACGTGTCACCAATCCAACATGGGGACTATGTGAAATATTTTACCAGCATTCATTATCTCCGAAACTAATACCGATATCACCCTGAAATTTTGTACGGTGATAAAGGGCACTACTAGAAGTTCACTGTTGAGACTTTCAAAAACCTGGTAACTACTTAACCAACTTGGCGGCCCAGCGGAATTGCAATTTTGAAATAGACTCTTCTCGCGATTTAACCATCCAAACGCAATGACCTTTGGTACAGCAAATATCTATTTACATTGTAATTCACTGGCATTTAATTTAGTTCAATTGATTACATAACCTCAAGATGGCGGCTGTGCGAAATGATTTCACTGGCATCCTATAACTCCGAAACTATAACAGATATCACCCTGAAAGGGCACTACCGCACGTTTATCTATGTAATTTTCAAAAACGTGTAAAATACAGAACGAACATGGTGGCCAAGCGAATTTGAAACGTTATATTAGATTTTTCTCGCGATTTAACCATCTGAGCGCAGTAAAATATGGTACAGTGTATGATCATACATATTGTAATGCACTGGCATCTAATTTAGTTTAAATGCTTACATAAACTCAAGATGGCGGCTGTGCGAAATTTTAAAATTAAGTTTCTATTTCTTGTGTCGTAATCATGCGATCGAAGTGAAAGTTTGCTTAATAAAGCTACGCAATAATTTTCCTTCAATGGTACATAACTCTATGGCCTATAGATATAACAATGCAAAATGGCGACCGTCCGAAATATTGAGACGATTCTCAATATCTATGAATCTTTTACAGCAATCAAACTGAAAGGGTTTTTGTGCTCATAGAGGCTATGAACATACGTTCACCTATAGTACTTTCAATAACCTGGTGGGCGCAAATCCAACATGGCGGTGACGCGAAATATATATATTTAAATGGACGTTTCTGGCGATTTAACAATCCGAGTACAGTGAAACTTGATAGGGTAAATGCTTATACAAATGTTAATCCACTGACATCTAATTTATTTCAATTGTTTTCATAACCACAAGATGGCAGCTGTGTGAAATTTTAAAATCTCGATTTATGTCGTGTCCTAATCATGCGATTGAAGTTTGAGTACTACACGTACTCAATAATCTTCATGTAATAACACATAACTCTAAGACCTACATATATAAAAATCCAACATGGCGATTCGTTCGTAAAATTAGTCGGTTCTCAATATCTACGAATCCATTACAGCAATCAAACTGAAATTTTGTATGTTGATAGAGGCAATTAACATAAGAAGGATATATGAAAATAGGCTTTAATTCTACACGGAACTACTTGTTCAAAAATGAAATTAGATTAAAAATTGGTTTAAAAATTTCGAACAAACGCCATTTTGAATATTTTAAAACAATTGAACATCATTAGATATCTCTACACTAATCTTTGTATAAAGATTCGCTCTGCCAAGTTTCATTGCACACGAGTTGTTAGATCGCTAGAAATGCAATTTTTAGAATATTTGAAAATCACTTGACCGCCATGATGGTTCGGTGTTTCTCAGGATATGGAAAGTCACACATTTGTCCTTACGTAACAGTCCTCTAATCGCATATAACATTTGATTCCTTGAATAGTTTCGGAGATATTGGGAACAGGTAATAATAATAATAATAATAATAATAATAATAATAATAATAATAATAATAATAATAATAATAATAATAATAATAATAATTATAATATCGTATTGCCTCGGGTGCCAGGTGCAAGCTTTGTTAAATGACACCCAGATGGAAGCTTGCATGTCGAATTGTGTTGTTCCTACGAGCGATATGAAATTCAAGGTGGTTAGATATCTAAGCTCCTTGCCACTATAGCGCTTTCTAGAAGAGAAAGGAGGAACTATTGTGTTGGCGGAAAATCCCGAGATTAATTTTGCCATTATGAACATGGCCTACTGAATTCAAATGGGTTCTTTAACATGCCAACAACGTATGACATGAGTGTCGTGATTTTTGTCGCCTTTCAAAAAAATCACTTACCATGGCCAGGAGCGAACCTGCAATCATGGGGTTGGTAGTCCGACACTATAATCACTTACCCACCGTGGCAAATGAATTGTATTGGCACCTTGTTGCATGGTCTTATATGTATATATATGGTATAGAATTATGTGCCAGCAGATGAATGTTATAATCATGAATAATTTTACAAAACAGCATTTATATCGCTTATTTAGGACACGAGAAATATAAAAGTGATTTTTAAAATGTAGCACACCCTCAATTTTTAAGTTCTCATATAATTTGTACTAAATTAGACTCTAATATATTGTATGAAGATTTTCCGGGCTAATTTTCACTGCGCTCGGATAATTATGACGCGAGAAGAATCCATATAACTATTTCAATTTCGCGTCGCCACCATGCTGGATTTGTGTTCATCAGGTTATTGAAAGGCCTATATGTGAACTTAGATTATGTTATTACACTCTATAAACCTGCAGTACAAGATTTCAGCTTGATTGCTGTAATAAATATGCAGATATTGAGACCCGTCTAAATATTACGGATGGTCACCATGTTGGATTGTTCTATAGGTAGGCCATAGAGTTATGTGTCTTTAGATGAAAATTATTGATCAGGTTCACTATTCAAACGTTCACTGCGATCACTTGATTACGACACAAAAATTAATTTGAAAATTTTGCACAGCCGTCATCTTGAGGTTATTAGCCTAAAGTAATTGAATAATCTTAGATGCCAGTAGCTTCAATTATCTATAATTTTGTGCTGTACCAATATTTACTGTGCTCGGATGATTAATGCGTGAGAAAATGCCATTTAAATATATTTACCTCGCTTGGCCGCCATGTTTGTTTTGTAGATAACAGGATTTATAATATCACATAGGTGAACTTAGGGTAATATTCTCTATCACCATAGGGAATTTCAGGGTGATATCAATAATAGTTTCGGAGATATAAGATGCCGGAAAAATATTTCACACGGCCACCATGATGGATTATTTTGTTATATATGTAGGCTACGCCATAGAGTTATGTAACATTAAATTAAGATTATTGCGTAGGCTTATTATTCAAACGTTCACATTGATCGCATAATAATTAGGATAGAAGAAATTAAAACATTATTCTAAAATTTCGCACAGCCGTCATCTTGACGTTATTTAAAAAATTGAACTCAATCATATGCCAGTGCATTAGAAGTTGTATACACATTTACCATACCAAGTTTTACTACGCTCGGATGGTTAAATCGCGAGAAAATTCAATTTTTAATGTTTCATCTTCGCTTAGCCGCCATCTTGGATTTGTACTTAACAGGTTTTTAAAAATCACTGATGTGAATTTATAATAGTGCCCTTTATCACCGTATAAATTTGAGGGTGATATCGGCAATAGTTGCTGAGATATAGAATACCAGTGAATTATTTCGCACGGCCGCCTTGCTGGATTGGTGAAACACATTAAAATTTGAAAGATACAGTCGAAGTCGGAGAAATTAGTAGTATGTACTGACCGAATTTCATTGAAATCGCTTTGGCCGTTTAGATTTTATTAGGGGAAGACCCACACACACACAGACAAAAGGGGATCTCCTAAGCCTATATTTTCATAAACGAAAATAGGCTAATGATATTATCCGTTTATGCATTGTCCACCTTTTCTTAGCTGCTATGGCGGTTCACCTCATTTATGCAGTTTACACACAAAGCAATTAATATTCGCTTTTTAATTAATATCAATATCACACTGAATATCAAAATGGATGTCATATTTCCCAACTATAATTTGATAAAGAATGCCAGAAGAACAATGGTAATGGTAATGGGACTGAAATAATTATCACTGGTCGGGGTCGAATGTATATAATACATAATAAATAATAAGTAAATAATACTCCTGGAAAAAGTACATGTAATGATTATGATCATTATTATCATGGGGCAATTTTAAGATTACGCGTTTCGACCTTCAAATGGTAATTATCAGATTCTGACCACTGGGTTGAGGTTGAAATTTCTATAACAATATTATTTGACTTAAAAATACAGTGCGTTTAGGTGGTGTTAATATTAGCCTACGATTCGCGGTTTGAAGCTCGTTGTACTGTATAAGGTTAGTTTATTTTATAAGGGTTTGAGAATTACTTTGCTGTTTATTCATTAGGGGCTTTGTGATATCGTGGTCATGTATCCCCATGAACTTGGGTTTGAGTAGAATGTGTCTGATAAATGGTGTCCCTGTGATGTCTGTACTAGTTTGTGTATTTGTAATTAAGGGAGGATTTGGGTTGGGTAGGAAGCGGCCGTGGGTTCAAGTTAGATACCATCCCGGCATTGGCCTGGAGTAGAAGTGGGAAATCATGGAATATTTCTTCCAGGATGGCTGATGACTGAGGTAGGAATTGAACCAGCCTCTCCTCAGTTTCGCATCACGAGGCTGAGTATACTTCGTTATAGTCCTCAGACCAGAATTTGTGAATAACGTATGTGTATTATGCACGTGTATAGAGTTAGGACACAATATAATAAATAAAACTAAAATTAGAGCATGCACTTGAATTCTAATATGTAAATGTCTACTTAACTGACCACAGCCGTTGATGGTACAGGTGTTACGATATCGCGTGTCTACTCCCGACGGAAAGCGATATCAACCGCGATTTAGGTGTTAGGATGAAATTATTATCAGTTTACCGAACTTCTGCATGATTTTCACACCTTGTTGTTCTATATAAGCGTAAAGAAACGCCTTCAGTGTAAAACATTCTTTACTATTGAACCGAGTTGATTAAAATTAATCCACTTACGTCTACGATTTTAACTTGGCCGGCCCCGTGGTATTGGCGTAGTGCTCCTCCCTTGCACCCGGACGCCCCTGGTTTGATTCCCGGCTCCTTCGTGGATTTTAGAAACTGACGTGAGGGCTTGAACGGGTTGCACTCAACCTCGTGAGGACATTAAGTAGCTGTCTGACAGTGAGGAAGTGCCCCAGTCACGGAGACCAAGAATAACTTCTGAGGGGATCCGACGCTGACCACGCGTCACCCCATGATCTGCTGGCCAAATGGCTGGGCAGCGGTCGCTTGGTAAGCCTAGGCCCCTTAAGGGCTGTAGCGCCACTTGGTTCGGGGGTTTTCTTGTTCTTGATACTTGTAGCTTAGGGCAAGTCAACTGTCGTTGTCAAGAACAGTAATGTTCTCTTGCGGAATATCAGAGCACAGATACCGGGTGAGTTAGCCATAGTTTTTACGGCGTGGCTACAGGCAGTCGCTCACATCTGGGAGGCTCCAATTCCTAGTCCTTACATTCACACTCTCCTCCCCAGACAACACTCCACACGCGACGGTAATTGTAGCTCACCTAATTGGTGTTCGCATAGAAGTAGTTACTAACTCTGGCGAGCCGAACATGTTCTCGGACACTCCCGGCACTAAAAGCCATACGCAAAAAAAAAGAAAAAAAAAGAGCACAGATGGAAACGAAAACTGTACATTATGGAGATTTACGCGGCCTTATTTAAACTTCTGCACAATGGCTCTAATTTTATGCAAATTAAAATATTACCTGCAACCCTGAAGTATTTCTAAATCTAAAATATGAGTGATAAAGCTAATAGCATTTCAGCTTCCTAAAATATTACGCTACAGTCAGTTAACTGGCACAAACACAATATTAACATATACGAAGAATGAACATACGGATCACCACCCTCGACTAAATTTGCAAATAAAAAATGTACCCAATATTTAAATTAATCAGAGGGAAGCCTACGTCATTGAGAAATAAAGTCAAAGCTTTCCATCACATTTCCTTTAGGGAGTGAGGTTGCACTGTCATATATCTGCTCATACATAAACATTCGTTTGATGATAATTATCTCCTGAATAAAAATGTAACGATATTGTCATAGGCACTGTAGGTTCATACAATACGTAGTTAATATATTTCTAATAGAAACATTGTGCATGGAAATATGGTACAGGGCTTATACATTTAACAATAGAACTGCAATGCGAAATGACAATCGTGGCACACAATTGGCATCCATTAGGTCTGTGAAAATGCAACACAATATCATACTGAAAACGGTAGGTTCAATATCCCCGTATCAAAGAAAACATATATAACCGTTGTATTTAAAACAAATAATGCGTCACATTTTAGACCTACAGCCATCTGATACATTGTCGCTGCACCAGTAAAATCCGCTATCTATCAATGTCTTTTCTGTTGCTTTCTTACCTTAAAACATGCAAGTCTCGAGTCATATGAGTTAATCCCGACCAAGACTTGGGTCATTTTGCTCTAAATCAGAAGGAAGGAAAAATGAACCTTAAAAAATTGCTATGTGGTAATTATATCAATATATGGTCCGGGACGCTCCGATCGTACAAACGAGAGTGTAAGAGTGTGACACTGTCATAATCATTAGATTTTCGAAGGTGCGTCGACGGTATATAGAAGCAGCGCCCACACAATCCCCTTTGTGATTATAATATTACCTTGAGTTCTATACCCTACGATCGGGCACGCCTCCCAGATTTTGTGAATGTCCACGCAAGACCCTACAGAACAATTCATATTAGGTATTTTCCTCTTTACTATATCATAGGGAAATGATACATAGGTTGCTTTTTAATTTTGGCAACTATGTTATAAATTGATAAATAACACACCTACATGGTGCCAAGTTTCATAGGCCCTGCATGTAGTCTCCAGCACTTCGTACAACGTGTTCCAAGCGACGCGGAAACCGTTGGATTCCGTTGAGACTGCCCAATCTATCGATGGTGCGAAGAGAGCGCTCGGCAGCCTGCACAACATTTCCAATATTGTATGGTTGCGGTTCCCGCGCAGTGGATCCTTCATCTTCGGGATGAGATCAAAATCGTAGGGACCTAAGTTGGGAGAGTAGAGGGGATGATAGATCACCTCCCAGTTCCAGCGATTCAACAATGCAGACACAACTCCTGCTGTGTGTGTCCTAGCATTGTCGTGCAGAACGATGAACGGAGTATCCATGTGGTGTCGCCGTTTCCTTCTCAGAGCTGCTAGGAAATGGTCTTGCAGAAACGAACAATAGTACGCCGCATTAACGGTTTGCCCTGGGGGAACGGTATATTTTATGATCACACCATCCCAATCATAGGCAAGAATCAACATTAACTTCACATTGGTAGGGGTTTGTCGAACTGTTTGTTTTCATGGTGATCCGTGGTGCCGCCACTCATTCGATTGGCGTTTCAACTGTGGCTCATAAGATTTGGCCCACGTCTCGCCAATGGTTATGATACGCCGTAAGAAGTCCTCTCCTTCGCGCTCATAACGCTGCAAGTGAGTACGAGAAGCGTCATATCGCAGCCATTTCTGTAGGTCGGTTAAGTCATGCGGAACCCATTATGATGCAATTTCCTCATTTTCAGGTAGTCCTTCAGGATCTGGAGGACAGTCGAATTCGCCAGTCCTGTATCTTGCGCTAATTCACGAAGCGTTACGTTCCGATCCGCCTCCACTAACGCGGACACCATCTGTACATTTTCATCACTTACTGGTGGGTGACCAGATCGAGGCATGTCCTCCAAACGTTCGCGCCCATCTCGAAAGGCTGCAACCCATCTTGCTACCGTTCTGCAAGGTAACGCAGCTGCACCGCATGCCTCGTGCAGTCCTTGGTGGGACTCTCAAGCCATGCGACCCCTAGCACACTGAATTTTTATCCACGTTCTCTGCTCCTGCTTCGAAAATATTGCTACCGTCTTGCGCGAGCGATTGCCCACAACTACTCATCTAACAGGCGCCACTGCATACGAATGAGGGAGGGGGCGGACGAGGTCATGTGCTCTAAGGGAGGGGATACAGGTTAGCAACTTTTGTTAACAGTGGCAGAGTCCAACACCGTTGCAACATAAAGCAGCAGCATCGTTGCCAAAACTAAAAATGTAACCCTTGTATTTAAGAAATTGTTTTCCTGGTTCACATAGCCCTACACGTATACAAACATGGTTGAGAGGCGTGACTACTGCAGTTTAACAAAGAGAATGGAGGGGAATACAATCATCACACATTGAATTTTACAAGTGTAGAGAAAATATGTCTATGTTTCTGTATGTCTTCAAGTTGATTGAATAATAGATGAACTACCTGATAAATATTGGGATTGATAAATCTATAAAGAAATACAAGAAAGTCAAAGATCAATTACTGTAAAAATGAATAATCATTTGGTACTTAAAGAATTACCAAAATCAAGGATGAAAGAACTGCCTAAATCCACACTTAAAGGGCTCTCGTTTCTCAAAGCAATCTATTGACAAGGTAACATTCTGAACGTGAATTCACCGATCACACAATTTTGCACAAATGTTCGACTGATCACAGGAAGGACGTAACTTATGTACTGGAATCTCGTTTCCAAACTTCACGTCAGTTTTCCCTACAGAGTGCGAAATTTTGCGAATATAGATGCATGCTTGAGAATAAGAGGAGTTCAGTTATCATATGCATTCCTACCAATTGCACTGCTACCAGCACTTCCACCAGCAAGCATCATACGCCTTCTCGCCGCCAACAGACTACTAAAATGGGAAAGGTTGAAGGAGTGCGAAGATGTGAGAACTTGGGAAGCCCACCAACCTGGGCTGCGCCAAGCCAACCTTGAGCATTTAAACATTTCACCCTCTCTAAGAGATGTCTGAAGCGAATTTGCAGGTGAAATAACAACACAGTCATTCTTATTGTAAACTGACCAACATGTATGCGATGATTCAGGGAGATAGTGTGATTAAAGTTCAAGATGACTGCATCTATGGCCCAGAGTTGTGACCACCTCCAGAAACAATATCATGAAAGCACATTTATGACGGTGGCATCTATGGCCCAAAGTTGTGACCACCTCCAGAAACAATATCATGAAAACACATTATTTATGATGATGGCAACTATATCCCAAAGTTGTGACCACCTCCAGAAACAATATCATGAAAGCACATTTATGATGATGGCATCTATGGCCCAAAGTTGTGACCACCTCCAGAAACAATATTATAAAGCACATTATTTATGTTAATGGCATCTACAGTATATCCCAAAGTTTTGACCTCCTCCAGAAACATTATGATTAAAGCACATTCATAATTATGGCATCTATGGCCCAAAGTTGTGACCACCTCCAGAAACAATATCATAAAGCACATATATGATGATGGCATCAATGGCCCAAGTTGTGACCACCTCCAGAAACAATATCATAAAGCACATTCATGATTATGGCATCTATGGCCCAAAGTTGTGACCTCCTCCAGAATCAATATGATCAAAGCACATTCATGATTATGGCATCTATGGCCCAAAGTTGCGACCCCCTCCAGAAACATTCTGATTAAAGCACATTCTTGATGATGGCATCTATGGCGCAAAGTTGTGACCACCTCCAGAAACAATATCATGAAAGCACATTATTTATGATGATGGCATCTATATCCCAAAGTTGTGATCACCTCCAGAAACAATATCATGAAAGCACATTTATGATGATGGCATCTATGGCCCATAGTTGTGACCACCTCCAGAAACAATATCATAAAGCACATTATTTATGATAATGGCATATATTTCCCAAAGTTGTGACCACCTCCAGAAACATTATGATTAAAGCACATTCATGATTATGGCATCAATGGCCCAAAGTTGTGACCACCTCCAGAAACAATATCATAAAGCACAATCATGATTATGGCATCTATGGCCCAAAGTTGTGACCACCTCCAGAAACATTCTGATTAAAGCACATTCTTGATAATGGCATATATGGCCCAAAGTTGTGACCACCTCCAGAAATATTCTGATTAAAGCACATTCTTGATAATGACATCCATGGCCCAAAGTTGTGACCACCTCCACAAACATTCTGATTAAAGCACATTCATGTTGATGGTATCCATGGCCCAAAGTTGTGACCACCTCCACAAACATTTTGATTAAATCACATTTGCAGATATAGGCACAAATTAGATAGTCACAAGTACAGCTTATGTCATTTATTCTTATGGTTGTAAACGCCTACGTTCGTGCTTTTTGATCACAAAGTGGCCCGAAATATATGAAAACAGTGTTGTTATTAACTCATTTTAAGGACTTGGAACATCTTTGTCATCATCCCCGTGTACTTTGGTGGATGTTGAATTTGTCTGACAACGTGTGTTTCTGTGGTGGCTGTTAAGAGCAATCAGCTGCAATTTTAAGGTTGGGGATGGGGTAAGTACCACGGAACTTGAAATAAGGTACTATCCCATCATTTACCTCGTGAGATTATGGAAAAAGCCGAGATGAACCACACTTAGGATAGCCCCTGTCAGCGCTTGGATTCACTACTCCGGTCTTCAAATTTGCATCAGATCACCTTCACGGTCTTGGTTCTTGGCTACGCTTTGAGGCAGAGGTGGGCAAAGAGCATTCCGGGCGCGCTGGCACACCGGCTGCACACCGGAGCGCTTCTGGGGCGAACCGCCTTGCAGTGATGGTGGGGTAAGACTGTATGTCTGCCTCTCTCTCGCTCGCTTTCTCGTCTTACTCCCTCCTGCACTGTCTTTGCTGTGTCGAAGGTCAAATGGTCGCGGTGTGGTGTCTCTTAACTTTATTTGATGGCAGGGATTAGTAACATTTGACTATGGCTAGCGCTGAAAAAAAAAAGGAGAAGTGGAAGTGCAACTTCTTTTAAGAAAGAGTGGGAACAATTGTTTTTCATCTCGCACAACGGAAACGCGATGTGTGTTTACGCCAATGTGTTGCTGTTTGCTTGCGATAGTATTCACTGGAGCGGCATTTTAATCGGAGACATCAGCAGAAATTTGGGGCTCTCGAGGACGAAGAGCGTCTACTTAAATTTAATGATTTGTTTTAATTACATTGTGATAAAATGGATTCCGTATCTTTAACAGTATGGTTTTTAATGGCCAGGAAGTTGGAATTTCGAATCCGACCTTACGGGCAAGTTAAAAGATTTCCTTGCGAACAGCTAAAAACGCCAAGCCTTTTTCTGAAGGGGATTTTGTAAAAGCATGCCCAATTGATGCCGCGTAACAGCTATGCCCGTTGGAAGTTCAGCAGTTCCAGGGTATTTCACTGTCGTGTCACACATTAGCGCGCCGCATTGCAGACTTATCTGAGGATGTACAAAGACAATTAATGGAAAGATGTGACAAGTTCATTGCATTTTCAATTGCCTTGGATGAATCGACGGACATAACGGATGTAGCGCAACTGGCTGTTTTTTTGCGGGGCGTCGATAGTGAACTTAAAGTTACGGAGGAGTTGTTGGACATCATACCACTCAAATACACAACAAGCGAAGATATTTTTCAGGCTGTGAAGGATGCTATTGACTCTGTGGGTTTGCAGCGGCAACGCTTGTTTTCTGTAACAATTGACGGTGCATCGTCCATGCGGGGGTCGAAAATAGGTTTCATCGCTCGGCTTCAAGCTAAGTTGGATAGTTTGAACGTTAAGTTGTACTCAATACACTGCTTTATTCATCAGGAGACACTTTGCGCTGAAGTGGCAAAGCTCGGTGACATTATGCAAGTGGTAGTTCTCATTGAAAAATTTAGTTCGGCAGCATGGCCTGAATCATCGCCGATTCAATTAATTTCTAGTGTCTGTAGATGCCGAATATTGTGATGTGCCCTACCATTGTGAATTGAGATGGCTCAGCAGATGTGAAGTATTGCGCAGGTTATTTGTTTTAAGAGAGGAAATCAGTCTATTCATTGACATGCTTGGTAAACGAGAGCCGAAAATTTCTGATCCTCATTGGATAGCGGACTTAGCGTTTTTGACCGATAATAAAGGGCACATCAACGATTTAAATGTGTCAATGCACGGTAGGGATAACCTGATTACGGACTTCTGAGACAAAATTATGGCTTTTAAAATGAAGCTGCAGTTGTGGAAAGCCCAATTAGAGAGCAGGAGTTGAGTCTATTTTCCAAATCTGGTATCCGTCCGCGAAAATGCCGACTTTGACCAGTACGTGAGTGTTATTGAGGACTAGCTGAAAGAGTTTTCTACTAGATTTCTACAACTTGCAAAACTTCAGCCTGTGTTAGATTTGTTTGTCAAGCCATTTTCAATCTCTGTAACTGAGGTTGCACATGAGTTTCAAGTGTGGCTTATAAATTTGCAATGTAGCACAAGACGTAAGGATATTTCTAGCCCTGTGAAAAATTTGCCCGATTTCTACTCAAAATTACCTCAGCAAGAATATCCAAAATTGCACAGGCAGGCCGCACAAATGTTATCAATGCTTGGAGCAACGTATGTCTGTGACAAGATTTTCTCTGCATTGAAACTAACAAAATCATGGCATCGCGCTCCGATGTCTGACGATAACCTGCGGAACAGCCTCCGTTTGATTGTCTCACATGCAATCGTACCGAACATTGAGCATACTGTAAATGAAAAATGAAAATCCGCAGCCTGCTTCCAGTCGGCCGACCGGGTCAGGGAATGGAATGAATGAAGCCCCCATCTAGCGGCGAGGATATGAACTGAGCCGGCTGCCGAAGCCCGTCGCACTTCCCTGGGGCAATGATTAAATGAATGACAGATGAAATGAAATGATAGTGGAGAGTGTTGCTGGAATGAAGTTGTGACAGGGAAAACCGGAGTACCCGAAAAAAAACCAGTCTGCCTCCGCTTTGCCCAGCACAAATCTCACATGGAGTGACCGGGATTTGAACCACGGACCCAGCGGTGAGAGGTCGGCGTGCTGCCGCCTAACCCACGGAGGCTTCATATTGTAAATATGAAAACAAATTGAAAACAAGGAAAATAAAAATGTGACCAAATTTGCATTGTAATATGAGTCCCATGACACCTTATCAATATTTCTAATTCTTTTAATTCTGGCCATCTCGTGCTATAGCGGCTATCATTCTTGGATGTTGCCCTGAAGGACCGGGTTGGATTCCCGGCACTGCCAGAAATATAATTCTGGCCTGAGGGCTGGAACTGGGTACACTCAGCCTCATGAGGCAAAACTGAGAAGAGGTGGGTTCGATTGCCATCCCAGCCATCTTGGAACTAGTTTTCCGTGGTTTCCCACTTCTACTCAAGGCAAATGCCGGGATGGCTCCTAAATTAAGGCCACGGCTGCCTCCTTCCCAGCCCTCACCTGGATTACAAATACACACACTAATACAGCCACCATAATTACACAGTTTATCATACAAATTCTATACATACACCCAAGTACACGGGGCTACATGACCACGATGTCGCAAAGCCACTACATCAATCAACAACAAGAAACTATTTTAATGCTAAGCACGTAATCGTCAAGGCCGGTTCGTGTTGAAACACGTGAACAAAATGTAGATGTTTCGGACAACCAACACATTGGAAGTTTGTTTACATTAAGTCCGGTGCGAATGCGATCCCAACTTGACTTGGTCTAACGGACTGGCAGTCAGGGCAGGCAGCCCAGCCGAGAGAGGCCTGCCGGAGAGCTGCGGAGTGCTGCGCAGTGCAGTTGGCACACCGAGGGTGCAAAGCCTGGCCACCCCTGCTTTAAGGTCATATTAAATTCTAACTATGTGGAGAAGTTATAGTGAAATCCTTATTCGCGTAAAGTCGGAGGACATCGAACGCTTCAAGATGAAGAGTTTCTAGCAGTATTTCAACAATAACAAAACCTAGCAAGTCATTCCCTCCCACTCTTCCATTCTGTCCCTAAAGGCTGGTCGTTGCCCTCGACCCCATGTTAACATACGGTCAAAAAGAACAATTCACATAAATCTGTTTTTTATGAAAACGCCGATACAAGAAGGTAAATGTAATGAAATATTTGAGAGTGGCTATAAAGAATGTTTCAAAATAGCGGTAGGCCTACCCCTTCTCACTAGAGAATAACCTGTGAGATTATATTCGTCCAAATCTGAATCAAAACCTCCGCAGGCACTTTGTTACGGATTTACAAAGCTTACAATATTCTGAGCCACTCGGTATGCAAGAAGTGCAGGTAGCAATGGAGATGCGTAGTCCGAGCACTTAAAGGCACAGAATAACTGAATTTCAATGGTCATTTAATTGAAGGTTTACGCCGTGAGATGCAATATACTAATTGCTGAGTGCGTGGTGGTATTCGACAGTGTCTAATAAGGACAAAGTATATCAGGGTATGAACTACAGCACAATAATACCAACAACATGCAGACGGCTCCATATCGTGGGACTGAGTCATACGTACGTCGACACGATGTGTAGCATTTGGTCTCCATGGCTGCTGATTAGTGTCAAGTTTAAGTTATAGCTTGCACACAAGATATTGATAGGAAAAAACCTGTCTCCAGTTTTGACACGAAGGACACCGATGTTTGAAAGCTACTATCTATTGGACTATGTGCTGACATACACAGTCACATCTCTACCAAGATCCTGAAAACTAGGCCTGTGACTGTTATCAGAACGGTAGTACAAATATTGTAAATATCTCCGGAACAAAGCAGATCCAAACTTCATGATTTCAGATTTAGACACATATCATTTCTGAGGACGCGACCTGAAAAGGAATTACCACTTTTATTTGGAAGCACCAGCCTCCGTGGCTTAGGCGGCAGCTCACCGGCCTCTCACCGCTTGGCCCGTGGTTCAAATCCCGGTCACTCTATGTGAGATTTGTGCTGGACAAAGTGGAGGCAGACAGGTTCTTCTCTGGTTACTCCGGTTTTCCCTGTCACAAATTTCATTCCAGCAACACTCTCCACTGTCATTTAATTTGTCATTCATTTAATCATTTTCCCAGGGGAGTGCGACAGGCTTCGGCAGCCGGCACATTTCATATCCTCGCCACTAGATGGGGGCTTCATTCATTCCATCCCTGACCCGGTCGGTCGACTGGAAGCAGGCTGTGGATTTTCATTCGGAAGCACCTGCACTTAGGGAACCTCTCAAGGGATTCCTCCTATTGAGACGTGAGTTTATGGCCACGGGACTCCACCTGAGTTCGGCATTCCTTCCATGTTGCCCTCCCTTGGTTAAATCTTGTTCTCTTTCGACTCCTACGTGTTATTTTTTTCTGAGCAATATACATTATATGATTTTTTTAAAGCCAAAACAATAAGGTACATGAAAAGAAAGCTAAACTGGGAGAATAAGTCAGTGACGCATATGTGAGAAATTGAGAGATATATTATTTTGCCATGTAGTAAAGGATGGAAGGGGTGGATTGGATCTTCCATTAACAATGTTCATACAGAAGTACCTAGGTGTCTTATAGGCACGCAACTACATATAGTTCGTCAGCACTATTGAGTGTGGCAGTGTGCAATTTCTGCCTACTTTCATGAATGAAAGAAATTGGCTTATGACATCACATTTTGTCCGTGTGTGTGTGTGTGTTTGTGTGTGTGGGCGTGTGGGCGTGTGTGTGATTCCCCGCCCTTAATTACATCTAAACGGCTGGAGCGATTGCAATGAAGCTCGGTAAGGACATAGTACTATTATGTCCAACCCCGACCGTGTCCTTCTTATTTTATGACTTCTCACCAATCCAACATGGTGGCTGTGCGATATATTTCACCGGCATTCTATTTCTCCGAAACTGTTACTGATATAACCCTGAAATTTTGTACGGTGATAAAGGGCACTACTAGAAGTTCACGAATGTAACTTTCAAAAACCTCTTAAGTACAGAACGAATATGGCGGCCAAGCGAAGTTGAAACATTTAAATACAATTTTCTCGCGATTTAACTGTCAAGGTGCAGTGAAACATGGTACAGCAAATGTTTATGCACATTGCAATGCACTGCCATTTAATTCAGTACATTGTTTGCATAACCTCAAGATGGAGGCTGTGCGAAATTTTCAAATTAAGTTTGTATATCCTGTATCCTGATCATGCGATTGAAGCCAGTGTTTGAATAATGAACCTACGCAATAATAGGCATAATTTTTTATATATGTAGTACATAACTCTATGTACTACATATATAAAAATCCAACATGGTGACCATCCGATATATTTAGACGGCTCTAAATATCTACTAACATATGACAGCACTCAAACGGAAATTTTGTATGTTGATAAAGGCTATGAACATAAGTTCATATATGGTATTTTCAGTAACCTGGTGAGCACAAATCCAAAATGGCGGCGACGAGAAATTTAAGTATTTAAATGGATGTTTCTCGTAATTTAACAATCCGAGCGCAGTGAAACTTGGTATGGTAAATGCTTATACATATTTGAATCCACTGACATCTAATTTATTTCAATTGTTTTCACAACCTCAAGATCGCTGCTAGGCGAAATTTTAAAATCTCGTTATTATTTCTTGTATCCTAATCATGCGATTGAAATTTGAATGAAAAACCTACGCAATAATCTTCTTCTAATACTACATAACTCCAAGGCCTACATATAAAAAAGAATTCTATCATGAAGACCTTCCAAAATATTTAGACGTTTCTCAATATCTAGGAATCAATTACGGCAATCAAACTGGAATTTTGTATTTTGATGGAGGCAATTAACATCAGTAGGAAAAATGGCACTAAGCTATTGAGTTCTTCAAGGAACGGCTTGTTTGCTGTGCAATTTCAAAGCCTAGTAAGACCTGAACTCGCTCATATTCATTCCTTCCATAAGAACTAGACACATGTGGATATACTGTAAATTTACGCTCCACAACTTGTTAAGGTTTATATTTCCCTGTTGGCATGTTAAGAAAAATAACGTTTAGTGAATTGTCTGTTAGACAGGGCCATCGCCCAGTAGATTTTTTTAAGCAGGAATTCCTACAAATATAAGAAACGTAGTATATTATGAGGAAGGAGGGGTCAGCATTCAAATGCACTTGCTTTTCATATCATTACTGCACCTGAAAAGTTCTTTATTTGCCAGTGTTTTACTGTTTCATTCCTTTCCTCCAAATTTGTAACGCTCATAGCATATACGATAAGTGGCTATATAGCCATGGCAGACAACCTTACGTGTGGACTGCACAATCACCTAGCGCTGACTGCCTGTCAAGTCCTAATGAAAAGTAGCAATAGCAACGATATGAGCATTAAGTTTTGGATCAACTCGCAATTACTTTAGGGTGGGAAGTATACGGTAAACAATAGACGGAAGATGAATGTTTCTCGCTTGCTTGTAAAGCTTTTCATCATTTACCATGCAGGACTTCGTATTTTTAAACTTGATCAAATAACTTAAAATTGCATTTCCATATACGCAAATATTATGGAAATTTCAACTAATAATGAAAATGAAAATCAACAGCCTGCTTCCAGTCGACCGACCGGATCAGGGATGGAATGAATTATGCGATATGTTTTATAACAAGAAATAAATATCTAAGAAACTCTTCATCTAAATACATGCAAAAGGAACTCTGAGCTAAAACTGGATCATCGTGTTAGAAGCCATTGTAGTGTTGTCTTAGAAATCGAAACTCAATATTTTTGAGTCGGTCAACACGAATTGTACCCAATTGCTAAGGGTGGTTCCCTAATCTTGAAGAAAAAAAATACATGAGATTAATTAATGTACTTGGTGGTTCATACAAAGTGCATTTATTAATCTCATGTAATTTATTTTTTCAGGATTAGGGAACAACACACTACCATTGGGTAAAATTCGTATTGACCGATTGAAAAACATTAAATTTATAAAAACTGGATATGACACTTTCTAATACGTAGATGACATTGTGTTAGCCTGCTTTTCACAGTTTTCCAAAATGAAGAGAAAGTAAATTCATGAGATCACCCGGGCAAATGTGTGTCTGTCTCTCCCTCTATCTGTGTGTACCTGCCCCCCCCCCCATCAATTCCTAACAGCTGCAGCTATCAAAACCAAACTAGTATGTGTGGAGATATACCGTACACTAGGAAACATCATTGCCTGATTTGTAAATGACAACTGAACTTTTACTGAAAATCTTGAGCAAATCATATAATGTATGTACTACTAGCATTCTATACACGTTTAATTAGAGGAATATTGATTGAATCTTATATTTTCAGAATAGTAGTTCTTTTAGTTCGTCATGGAACTTCTTGCTCACTGCACAATTTTTTGCACTGCCGATACCTTCAGGAGTATATTTATGGTAAAGGCCAGATACTGTATATACCTGTCGTATAATAAACCATGCATCAAAGACAGACGCGTATGCTGTCTATAAAATCATTGTAAACCCACACATCATCACTGAAATTTCAATACCGCCTATCCGACAATTATCTTCTTTTCCATTACATTCGTTATGCTTGGTCACTCCTCCCAGTTTTATGTGTATTTGCCGTCTAACAGAACACGTTAGGTTCATTTTCCTGTGTAATAGCATAAAGAAAAATGATCTTTGAATGCATTGTTCTGTAGAAAAGTATATTTCCGCGCTCACCTACAGTACATTATATTTAATGTTCAATTTCCTTTAGGTACCGCACCCACACGGAAAACTAACCTAAGGTGAATTGTTCTATTGGTCGGCACATCCACATACGGCTGGGAGGAGACACCACTCACAAGGGAAATATTGGAAAAGAAGAGTATTGCCAGGTACGGGGTTTTGCAAGTTCAGTGATGATAAGGTGCATGAATATCCACTGATGGGAATTCAAAACTGCGTGCAAGAGCAATGATATCTTATGATCTGTAAATACAAGATTAATAGGCTATTCTGGCTACAAATAAGCTTAACGTTAGGATTTTTTAAAATCCTAATGCACATAAGACACTATTCTTCAAGAAACATAGGCGGTAACACCCATAATATAGCATATGAAATAAATCATTTGCTTGAGCAAGGCTTGAGAATCATTACCACTAACCCTCAATTACACTCATGTACTTGTTCAAATACTATTCGCTAGAATTTATCAGCCGAATCCACATCCTTACGATTGGGGATCAAGCCCAACCTAATAGAAAATTATTTCACACTTCTAGGGAATGACTTAAACATTTCGTGTTTTCAGTGTCTTGTTCTGTCCTGAGTGGAACATATATTTATTTTCTAAACAGTTGAATAAATCTCCCTCAGCTTGGGATTTTTTAACCAAGCGATTGTTATGTGTACAAATTAACGAACCCCTATTATGAAAATAACGACTGAAAATTATGTTAAATATTTAGAGAATAGCAAATTATGTAACTACGAATTAAAATGTATTCTATCCAATGGTGTACAAAACATAGGCTACAAACCTTCACGGTCGCCAAACAATAATTTGCACTTAATTGAATTGAATTGCAATCATGGAACTGTAAACAATGAACGCCAGTATTGAGCACTTTTAGATCAAATTGGTTATGAAAAGTGTATTCCTTCGAACACCTCGTGCAAGGATGTAGTGGGAACATGAGATCCTGCTTCAATATTTAATTTTCACATGAAAGCAACACGGATTTATCTCTGATCTTATAACTATAAGAAATCAGCCTCAATATAGTACAACGTCCAGGGAGTCAGAATGATTTACGTATATGAAATCAGAAACTAATACGTACTGCTACAAAATGGAATTGGATGAGGAACCATATCCTACGAAGACGTGGTTATTCTAATTAAACATATAGCCTCTGGAAAATAAATAAATAAATAAATAAATAGATGTCCAAGTCCTAATTAAATAAGGCAGTGTTGTTATGACGGGATGTGTAACTTAAGCAATATTTTGAGAACCGATTTCCCAGTTCTCTATGGTGCAATCCATTGTTTGTGGCATTTCAAACTTGACGTTCCTTATAGTGAATTTTAATAGTCCTCGACAAATTCCTTTTCCAAGTAAATAATACCATCAATATATTTTGGTTTCTCGTTTCGGAACGTTTTAATTCAGAAAACTGAGGACTAGATTTTATAATATAATCACATTGAACATACAATACAGTTCGACAGGGATAGCCTAGTCTATGTTAAAATGGAGAAGCCAGATCTAATTATATAATTCATTTAACTCCAAATGCGGAACACTGGTGCATGAAATAAACGATAAAATAGATACATTTTCCATTACAAAAGAAGTAACTGAGTTTACATATGCTTATTTTTTTGTCAGTTATTTGGCCACGCATTAGTTACTGTAGGCGTGTGTTCATTTATTTATTCATTTCCCTAATGCATACGTAAAAGGAAAATGTGCTAGGTATCACAGACTAATTACACATTTAAAACACATGAGAAGTATGATAACCAATATAGTTCCCCCTCTTTTCTCTTCCCCCACTACCATTCCACAAACCCGCCCCTTTCGCCATTTTCTCCACTTCCCTGGTCAAAACAGCAATAATGATTATTTGGTCGATACGAACGAATAGTTATGATATATAGTCATACCTGCCATATGCTATTTTTAATAGGCAGGTTTTCATTGGTTTTCACCCCTATCCCCACTCCTTTTAACGGAAACAATTGGACAATATACGAGCTTCAATTGCACACTGCCATCTCTCGGCAAAAATAAGTGCTAAAAGGCTAGCAGGCTAAAAGAGGAGTCAGTGAGTTTACTTACATGTTCTGGCAGAGATGCGGTGATAGTCTTGCGAGGAGCTGCCTGGGCTACAGAGCGAACCGTAGCTGAGTTGGCTTGTAAACTTACACAACCCCTCCCTCCTCGACTCCTGTGTCTGCCCCGGCGCACGTTGCCCTCACCCAAGCTCGAGCCCAAGCCCAAGCACAAACCAAGCCTCAGTATTTCATCAATACCCTGATTAGGCGTGCATCTGCAAGCTCAGCACGCACGCCCTTCCTTACCTTGTTGACCACTCACCTCGCTGCTCTGCCCACACACTGCATACACTTTTTCTTCCAAGGTGCACAACCTCCAAGAGGCTCATATTCTTTCCAAAACAATAATCACACATTGTGAAAGAAAACGAAAGTGCTCAAGTTTCCCAGGCTACTGACTGACTGATTAAATAAGTTTTCTTGCAATATAGCAACGCGGAGTATTTCTTTCATGTAACCAAATAATCGATACAAAGCTTAATATTAAATAAATATTAAATAAGGCAAATTTTCTTAAAATGAAGCATTAAATAATCACAAAATAACTGAAAATATAGCCAAAATAAATATGAATTATTTCGTGTTTAATTTATTAAAATAGGCTAACTAAAAAAATCAAATATTACAACAAGAAACTTCTAAAATAACAGTTTTCATTTAATTTAAAAATATTGAAAATATTAAGTATGAAATTCAATAAATGATGCATAAGACATTGATTCTAGACACAAGCTATCAAAATATCGTCAACGGCCTGTGACTTTGAGAAAACATGAAAGTATAAGAAATCACATTTCCCTTTCAATACATTAACAAACTAATAGATACACATTTTATATACAAAAATATAATGAAGAAGGAAAATAACACTTTGATTCAATTACCATTGAAAAGTTAAATAATAACTGAAATAATGCAAAATGTACTGAGGCAAAAATATGACAAATTAAAATTTTACAAATGAAATGGCGAAGCATTAATAAAATAATAAGAACATATCAAATGAGCATATAATTGAATTATAAAGTAAAATTTAATTAATTTTTGACAGTGATGAGAGAGTTTGAGGTATCATGAAAATGTGAGAAATCACATTTAGTTTTGTTTCGAATGAGAGCAGTAGGTAAATGTTCCCATATGCATATAGTGTACACAGGAACTCCCATTCAGCTGTCAGGAATGGATTTGCTTTTTCCGTAACTTTGGTACCCTATTCTTGGGAATCCGGTTACACTCAATAGAAGCAGAGACGTGACAAATACACTACTTGTGATGTAAAACTGGTTTATGAATAAGAGCAATCATATTTTTATGTCAAGGAGAGCGTTAACGTCTCAGAATACTGAGAGTAACAATTTATTTATTTATTTATTTATTTCCATATTGTTGAAGCTGCGTTGCCTCCTCTCCAACACAAAATCATAAATTTAAAGAAATGAAAAACTGCACACTTAACTCTACATTAATTATTTACTAACAATAATAAATTATTGTCGCCTCCGTAGCGTAGCGGTCAGCATGGTTAGCTGCCGCCCCGGAGGTCCTGGGTTCGATTCCCGGCTCTGCCACGAAATTTGCAAAGTGTTATGAGGACTGGAACGGGGTCTACTCAGCCTCGGGTGGTCCAAATGAGTAGAGGGGGTTCGATTCCCACCTCAGCCATCCTCGAAGTGGTTTTCCGTGGTTTCCCACTTCGTCTTCGGGCAAATGCCGGGATGGTACCTACTGTCAGGCCACGGCCGCCTCCTGCCCTCTTCCTAGCCTATCCATCCCAGTCTCCCATCCCTTCCCATCCCTCATGAGGCCCCTGTTCGCTTTGCAGGTGAGGCCGCCTGGGCGAAGTGCTGATCACCCCTCCCCAGTTGTATCCATCCCGACCAGATGTTCCAAGCTCCAGGACACTGCCCATAGAGGCGGTAGTGGTGAGTTCCCTCGCTGAGTCCGTGGGAACCACCAACCTAGAGCGTAAATTGACTAAATAAAAAAAGTAAAAAATAAAAAAAATTATAATAAATTATTAATATTATAAATAATAATAATAATAATAATAATAATAATAATAATGTGTTGCTTATTTATAGAGTTCTAACGATCAGAATATAATCAATCTTATGTGTTTGTAAACCTCTTGCTGAAGGAATTTCAAAAGAGCCTTGGAGTTGCAGTTTACTTGGCAACTACTCCGGAAAAGCGGAAAATTTTTATTTTCCCTGGTATAAAGGCCTAGGCTTCATAATTTAACGCTTATTTTTAGAGTTCTGCTGGACCCATAGGCATTATGTGTATTTCATTCAAAAGTTCCTACTGAGTGGATTTCAGGAAAGTGACAGTTTACTATAAAAGACCCATCCGAAATATGGGAAAATCTAATGGATAAAGGCCAAGTCTTTACGCGGTGACATTTGTTTCTCGTGTTCTACTGGGCCGATGTAATTTTAATGTAGTTAGAAAGATCCTCCTTGTTGGGTTTCAAGCAAAACTTGAAGTGGCAACATAATCCAATAAGCTGCCGTAAAGTGGATAAATGTCTAATGCCTGATGCACCAAATCAAAGTAATGTCATTCCAAAGCTTATGCTGAATATTTATATATATTTTCCAACATAAATAACTCGTTTGTAATTTTTTTAAAACCCGTTTGAGGTAGAAATGGCAATTATTTTAAAAAGTAGTTAAAATGGAATAGAAAATTGCGAATGGGGATCGATATCTCTTTTCATGTGGGTAGCCTACAATAACGTCTGCATAATAATATTATAATCTATTACAAACTGTATGCGAAGTTCTTCATAGAAACAATGGAATTTTTCCATGCGACAGGTTTTACTACTACTACTACTACTACTACTAATAATAATAATAATAACAATAATTTTTCGATATCGGTCTGGATTCTTTTGTTGGTCGACATACAAAATGATTCCAGAAAAAAAAAATGGAATCTTCGATCATAAATTAAATCCAACTATTCTTTCGGGGGCTAATGTTGGATTCCCGACGACCATTAGTCGTCGTCAAGTCGTGGCCTTAATACCACATTTGGTTCAGAATTTCTTTTAACGGTGACCAACGAAGGAAAACACTGTTTTCTTTATCCCTAGCAATGCTTATTGAAGTGATCAATGTGATTTGATTGAATTAAATGTATCACTAGGAATAATTATTTTGAAAGCTTGAAAATTAAAAGTTATGATTTTCACTATAGTCTATCTAATATATGAATGTAAAACACGATATGTCTGCACACGTCTAGTCATTTAGAAAAAGAAACCATTTTTATCAATTAATTATCCAATCAGAAGATAGATTGTGCACATTTTTATGAAATTAATTGAATAAATAAATAAGTAAATAAATAAATAAATGAATAAATAAATAAATCATTAAACAAACAAATAAACAAATTAATTAATGGAATAATTAAATAAGATTGAGTTATTAAATAGTCAACAGGTCAATCAATTATTCAATTATCAATCATTATTTATATACAAGGTTTAATATAGGTAAAAATTAATTTATCGAATTGAAAATATCATCAGTGGTGGCGAAACTGTACACGCACCCTTATTTCTACAGCTCACATGTGGTCCTTCAGTGAAAGCAGTTGAGAAGGGCAAGTGAAAGACCTGATGTCAATGAAGCCATTACTGAACAAATATTTTCTGTATTCATCGTTAATATTTCTTTCGAAAAATAAAACAAGTAATACCCCATAATAATTTATTTTCCCGTCTGTAATTTATTTTCATGTATGAAGTGCAGTGTTACTATAACAGTTCATCGTTCAGCTATTGGCGTACTAAGACTTCAGTAAACTTGAGCAATTTATAGGCCTATATAGGATCTGCAGGATTTACTTAAGGAAACTGCACATGATAAACAACATTATGGATTCAACATATGTTAAAATTGGAAAAGACCAACACTAAAATCTGGGGGGAGCTAACTAGTAATCAGGAATTTAAGATCATAGATAGAAAATTCCTGAGCATCGATCATCACAAACCATATTTAATTTTCGATTTTAGTCAACAATCCTGAATTGTCCGAACTGATTCTTGAACCTCATTTACAACGAGTAGTTCCGTGAAGAATGAGGTAGCCCATTTTTATATTATATTCTACTGCTCTTTTCCGTTCCGAAATTCTCTCGCCATTCAATTAGATATTCCATGTGTAGGACTAAATATATTTGCCCTACAGGGCAACAGTTTTAAACATAATATCCACAAAACGTCGTTATTTTGTAGAATAAACATAAAATAATATTTTGAAATATCTAATTGGTCTTACAGTCGTTGTGTTAGTGCTTACCCTGTCTAAACACAACGCATCCAACATTTCTCAAAATAACTCACATCAGCACGCCCCCAGCACTGAAAAAATACGTGTCTGAAGTCACGGTTTTGGACCTTCACAGTCTACCTTGGACCTGTCAGCATACGCATGATATGGTTCACATGACCACATTACAGTATTATTAAGACATGTATCCATTTTATTGGGTGAAGGTCAGATAACCTCGATGTGTTTTTCTTATTTTAAATCAATTCATAATTCAAATTATTTCTTTCAACTTAAGCATCTTTGTGTTAGGTTTACTTCAACTGAGATGTATCTTTTATATTTCCTTTCTTAGTTCACTATTGTTTCAATGTAACCTTTGATACGGTGCATCACTCCTACATATTCTGAAAAGATTTCAATGTCAGTAGCTTATTTAAAAGCTCCTAAAACTACAAGTATAAGTGATTTGTGGCTATGCATACAGTTTATTATTTACATCAGAACATTCGTCGTTAGAGCAGCTTGTGGACATTCCGCAATTTCAGGTAAGTCTCCACATCAGATGTTTCGACACATTATTAGTGGACAACACTGTGCTTGTATGTTTTAGGTATAACCTTTTACCATCATCTCAGCAGAGTACTTGTAGGTTATTTCTGCATTAACTTACAATTCTACATTAGTTTTGAACTTATTGATTATGTATATCTCAGCAATAGTAGCTACACCTTCAGAGATTAATTGGTGGAGCGAGACTATTTGCTAATGAGATTGCTATTTCTCAGTCTTGCAACATAGTATGCACCGTATATAAATGGTTCTTGTTTCGGGTTCTAATTTTAATAATAATAATAATAATAATAATAATAATAATAATAATAATAATAATAATAATAATAATAATAATAATAATAATAATAATAATAATAATATCGTTTGGCCTAGGGTGCCGGGAGCAAGCTTTATTTTGACATCCATAGGGTAGCTTGCATGTTGAATTTCGTTGTTCCTTGAAGCACTATGAAAGTCAAGGAGGTTAGATATCTTAGCTCCTTGAACACAATAGCGCTTTCTAGTAGAGAAATTAGGAACTTTGTGTTGGCGGAAACTCCCGAGGTTAATTTTGCCATTATGAACACGGCCTGCTAAATTGAAATGGGTTCTTTGACATGCCTACATCGTATGGCAAGCGTGTCGTAAATTTTTGCCGCCTTTCAAAAAAATCACTTACCACGGCCAGGAGCGAACCTGCAAACTTGGGGTTAGTAGACCGACACGTTAACCACCCACCCACCGTGCTTATTGCTTTAGTGTTTTGCCAGTAATATTTGCCACACTTTCTACGTATTGACGGTATTTATGTTTTTGGATTGTAGTGGCTAGTGGTGGGTGTCATTGCAGGTTTGGTAGTATTTTGTAGAGCTACTGTATGTTATCTTGTATACATCTCGATCGGATTGTGCTTGCTTGACGAGCGAAATATGTCATCCCTTAGTTTTATACAAGGTGAATCAGTTGTTCCTAATAATATTCTTTGTGTAGTACAACTAACGTGTGATGTTTCTCTCCTTGCATCCCGTATGGAACTAATGCACCACAATCATATCCCGCAAACGATCCTGAACACTATTATTTTCTCCTCTTACTAGTCTGTAGTCACATCGAAGGAAGAGAATTAATTTTCAGTATCCTTTGCAGAATATGCTTGCAGTGCATTAGTACTATACGTATACGGGATGCAAGCTGAGAATTATTGACCTTCATGTTAACAACGCTAGTTGGGCTGCATAAAACAATATTATTAGGGGCAGCTGATTCATCTGGTATATATTACAATTGTAAATTTTCAGGATATTTTTCCCATGTCTCAGTAATTGGGATTCCATTGTATTGACCGACTGAAAAGTTGTAATATCAATTATAGAGTCATAGTAGTTAATTTAAGAGACGCCAAAGAAGCAGCTTCAAAAATATACGAAAATTAAGTTATAGAAAGCACCGCCAGTAGATAAAGGATATTAACATAGTTCATTAGGCTATACGGAGCTTCACTTCGATAAATAGGGAGCCTAACTAAAGAGCATCTAAACGGTACTTTGTGAAAGATCAGCTAAGAAAAGCAGACGAAGATAGCAACAAAATAATACAAGATAATTTTTTCGCTTTGTCAGATATTTTAAACAAGTGTACAAGGCAAGATCAGTAGTGGTAAAAGATAGGAATGGCAATGTTGTTTGCAACCAAACAGAAGTGCTAGCAACTTGGAAAACCTACTTTGAAGACCTCTTAAATTGTGAAGAAGTGGCAACAAACAATTAAGAGGAATTACACCTAAATCTCCAACCAATGATTAACACTCCTACATAAGAAGAAAATAAAATGGTAGTTAAAAGTTTAAAAAGCAATAAAGCCTCTGGAGAGGATAACATAATAGCAGAACTTCATAAAGCAGGTGGAAGCCCTTTCTAAAAAGGTTGCATAACTTAATTTTTGAAATCTGGGAGAAGGAAGAAATCCCAGTAGAATGGAAGATGGCATTAGTAGTTCCGATTCACAAAAAGGGAGATAAATTCGAGTGCAATAATTACAGAGGGATATCATTAATAAGCAGCGCATACAAAGTATTGTCAAGAATAATCAACAACAGACTAGCATGCTATGCAGAATAAATTTTTCGAGATCACCAGGCAGGATTTAGAAGCCAAAGATCTACAACAGACCAAATTTTTGTCTTAATATCCAAATATTGGGAGTTTAACAAAACAGCCCATCCTCTTTTTGTAGATTTCAACAATAGTGTCAATAGGAAACAAATGTGGAAATACATGCAGCGGAATGGAATGCCAGAAAAACTTATCAGTATGGCAAAACTGTGCACAGAAGGGTCCAAATGCAAAATTAGAATCAATAATGAATATACCGAAGAATTTAATGTCAACACTGGAGTAAGACAGGGAGATGGACTTTCGCCTTTATTATTCAATTTAGCTTTAGAAAAAACATTGAAACGAGTAAACCAGCTCCACCCAAACCTTGAAGTGGGAAACAAAATAAACTTATTAGCTTATGCTGATGACATAACACTCATGACAGAAAACGAAAACGATCTAAAATACTCACAGAAAACCTTATTGAAGAAGCCAAGGAGGTAGGTCTAATGATAAATGAACAAAAAACAAAATATCTGGTTGTAGAAAGAAATGCAGCACAAGTACAAAACCCCTTAACAGTTGATTCATACGCTTTTCACAGATGTACTGAGTTCAACTATCTGTGGATTATCACAGACCAGAATAATATGGAAGAAACAGAAATAAAATCAAGAATTCTCAGTGGCAACAAAATCTTCTGGTCTCTGCAAAATCTCTTAAAGAGTAAAATTATATCTAGAAAAACTAAAGTGAGAATTTATAAAAGCATGATACTTCCTGTTGTCACGTACGGCTCAGAAATCTGGGTATCGTCCAAGCAAACTGAAAGGAAATTAGTAACTTTTGAAAATAGAATACCACGGCGCATTTTCGGACCAATAGTAGAAAATGGCCAGTGGAGAATTAGAACAAATAAGGAATTGCGGGATCTCTACAAAGAACCGGATATCGTGGCCCGTGCCAAAGGCCAAAGACTGCGCTGGACCGGTCATGTACATAGAAGAAGTAGAGAATTGAATTTAAGGGCAGTTTTGGAAGGTGTACCCGGAGGCAGGCGACCATTGGGACGACCGAGACTTGGCTGGTGGGACCAAGTCCAAAAAGATATGAGAAAAATCGGAGTCACAGAGGACATGATGGATCATCGAGAAAGATGATGCCGTGCTGTTGGTGAGGCCAAAAACCTGCTTAGGTTTGAGTGGTCATCTAGGTAAGGTAAGGTAAGGTATTATTCATGGATGGCAATGTACCCTTAAAATCTTTGATTACCTTTTTACTCTCATTCCATGTCCTACGTACATTTCATTAACGTCTTAGATATTATAGTGTAGGCAGTGAATGCAAAGTTATCCGTTATACTCTGTTGTCTCTGCGTACCGGATTAGCAATGTTTTCAGCACGAATATAAAACTGCGGTTTGTATAAAACTGTGTGTCTGCGGCACACAATGACATGTGATTGTAGCATTGAAGCGTCATAACGTTGTAAAACGTTGCAAAAATACAATAATTGACTGCATATACTTCAAATTATTCGAACGGTCTGTAGTCACATCGGGTGAGAGAATAATAATGTTGAGTATCGTTTGCGGGATATGCTTACAGTGCGTTAGTACCGTACGATTTGCAAGCAGAGATAATACACGTTAGTTGGGCTGCAAAAACAGTATTATTAGGGGCAGCTGACTCACCTGGCCTATATATTTATTACTTAGATAGTTTTGTTGAAAACAATTCTTAGTTCATTAAAACGTTCCTTATAAGGAGTCACATAAGCGGGTATCTTTAACCTGTGTGCGACACTAGAAAAATTCAAAAGATGCAGTTTTACTTGTCTCAAGTTAAATTTCATTTGTGCTCTTTACGATGTAGCCGATTCAAGCACTCATAGTACCGGTCTCCGTTTCAATCTTGGGGCTAAGTGGCGTAGTTGGTTAAGTGCTGCTTGCGCGTTCAATCCCAACACTGTCTGATTTCATTTACGCGCATCTGATCGAACATGCTCTTTCAAGAACATTTACCTGAAAAGGGGGAAATTCCATTACAGCAGTTCACAGAGACAGTGAAAGTATTTTATTAATACCAGGGATGAGGGATAAATGTTTGTCCCTAGTATGGTGAGAAGTGTTTCGACTCGATCCAAATCAACAACATTTTAATATAACGTGTTACAATGATATAATATCGAAAATGTAAACAATGACTGTAATCCATACGAAGATTTTAATCAAATATCTTCTTAAAACCCAATTTAACACATTGGTATTCACTGGTAATACACATACTTAGACCTTGTGTGTTCTTCAGCCAGAAAACTTTGATTTAACTCAACTTCTATCATCACAGCACGGGGTAAAGATTGAACTGTCTTCCACCCCCATAACGTTTAACTTGAAATGTGTTATATAACCATGGTTCATTTTAACACATTTACCAATTTAAATGTATTGTACATTTTCGGTGCACCCGTTTCATCTTAATTATACTATCTGATTCCAGGCATGTTCGAAATACAATTAATTATAGGTGACAGATAACATTTCCTAACGAAGCACTGATATCAAACTTGCATACCTCGTTAGAATGGTTAACAAATTTCACCGCTTTCATTCCACGAGAGCAAATTTAACTTAATCTGTTATTAGTGATAACCTCAAATATACCTTCAGACTGTCTACATCCGGAAGGGTTTCTTTGTGATACACGCTCGAAATTAAAGAAACGCATTTCTCCAGCAAGGTGGCGGAAATATTTACAAGCTCCAATCTTCAATTATATAAAACTCATTAATCACATCACTTATGCATAAAACATGGAATTATAAACTTTTAATCATATATACTATGTTCGGATTGTCTTGCGAGCTCCCGAAATTTGGGAGATTTGAACGTTTGTATGAAAGTTTTCCAGTGTTAGTCGTGCTGCTCGTGGAAATATACATAGCTCCCGGAAGTGTTTACTCGTATGGATACATCCGCTGCTATGGTGTAAACTCGATATTCATAACCCTGGTCAACATGATTTTGTTCGCAAGAAACTAATTCGTCAGTCTAGGGTATGTCTTTACTCTCAGTTTAAAGGACTGATTAGAATTCTTCAATGAGGCATATTTTTCAAGTGATAACATTTTGAAGTTTACTGTATTTATTATCCCGCAGAAGATGTTTTACGTATTTCTATAGTGTTAGTTTTCAAAATATATTGAGGGACATGGAGTGTAGTTATACAAAAGCACAGGGAGTCGAGGTCAAGATCAGAACCATGATGGTTTATTCGTGTTCTAACATGCCTGTACTGTGACATTGTATTGTAAGGATCCTGTCAGTACCGACTTGACAGTGAGCCTATTACCACGCACTATGGTATATCTCCTTAGTTCGTGGTGTTTAGCGATTCCTGCAAATTTGATTTGAAGGATGTGTGTTTACATAACAGTAAAGGCTTCCCGTCAAGACCAGTAGCGCCTGCTTCTGCTTCGAAAGAAATATATGAAATTCTTAAACTCCTGTTTGAATTCAAACTTTTTGCCAGGTGTACAATTAGTGTTCCATACATTAAGATGTTTCTGGTATGGCTTGGTCAGAAGGTCCAGGCGGTCTCTCTCTCCCAATCATGAATCCCCTGTTCTTGGATAATGGGTATAAACCAAGAGGACGAACTAAGGAGCCCACTTTTCATAAAATGTCAATAAATTTAATCTCTACATAGTTTAAAACATAGTCCCCGATTCTTGGATGTCACGGGTAATCTCAAGAACCTCTGGTTGGCTTTTGATGCGGTTTTCACCATTCTCTAAAGGATATCTCGAGGATGATTTCTGTAGAAAATAATTTATTTATGATCAAAGGAAGCCGACCAGTAAAGATTTCTGTGAAAAAGTCGAAAAAAAACCGGCGTCCGAGCGCTTTGTAAGCTTACGCTGGGCAAACCGTTAAAAATATCTAAATACTATGAGTGTAAGAATAGTTCAACATGAAAAGTTCTAAAAAAAAGTACGCGAGAGCATATCTCTATCTTCAATACATCACCCACTATAAGTGGTTTTACGTTTTCATTTCTTCCAACCACGTCCATTCAAATACTGAGGCGACAGTTTACGAGCTAGCTAAGGGCGAGTCTATCACCCCTGTTACAGCCTAACTAGCGGGCGAAACTATTACCCCAGATACAGCCAGCAAAAAAAGCATTGAGTCGTGTTGAGTGAAGACTACAGAGAAGGGTGGTTGTGTTTGGAGTTTCCCTGGAAGTGCAACTGGGCTTTTCTTCATTTCGCCTGTGAACTTTCTGTTCCTCAAAATACATAGTCGAGTTGAGATTGGATGGAAGGGGAATTTGTGTTTCATGCACCTCGCCATTCCCTGGAAGTGCAACTCGGCTTTTCTTCATTTCGCCTGTGAACTTTTCGTTCCGCAAAATACTCAGTCAAGTTAGGATTGGACTGAAGGGAGATTTGTGTTTCATGCACCTCGCCATTCCCTGGAAGTGCAACTCTTCATTTCGCCTGTGAACTTTCCATTCCGCAAAATACACAGTTAAGTTAAGATTGGACGAAAGGGGGATTTGTGTTTCATGCACCTTGCCATTCCCCTGGAAGTGCAACTCGGCTTTTCTTTACTTTGCCTGTGAACTTTTCGTTCCGCAAAATAGTCAAAAGAAGGAAGGTAAGATATTTTTTCTCGATGGCCTTGGAGGCACAGGCAAAACGTTCTTGATTAATTTGTTGCTCGCCAAAGTGAGGCCTGGTGGTAATATTGCTCTTGCCGTCGCATCATCTGGAATTGCAGCCACTATTTTGGAAGGGGGAAGAACAGCACATGCAACATTTAAACTTCCTTTGAAAGTCAGTAGTAATGATAGAAGCGTATGTAATATTTCAAAACATGGGGCCAAGCTCTCTGCTGACTCGGTAGACGCGTGGGTTCGAGCCCCACCGCCGGCTGTCCTTGAAATGGTTTTCCGTGGTTTCCCATTTTCAACACCAGGCAAATGCTGGGACGGTACCTTCTGATAGGCCACGGCCGTTTCCTTCCACATCCTTACCCAGTTTCATTCACCTTCATCCATTCCATCTCATCCTAGCATGCAGGTCGCCCACGGGCGTCGACTAGGAAGACCTGCACTCGGCCTCTCAGGAGGCTACACGACAAAGAAAAATTCAAAACAAAGTAACACTGCCAGTTTAATCCAAAATTGTTCTTTTAGTTGTTTGGGATGACGCTACAATGTCGCACAAAACTTCCGTTGAAGCTGTAGACAGGACCTTGCGTGACCTAAGGAATCGGAACACACCTATGGGTGGCTGCACAGTTTTGTTCGCCGGAGATTTTCGTCAAATCTTACCAGTTGTTACCAGAGGAACGAGAGCCGACGAAGTGAACGCTTCATTAAAAAGATCTTATATCTGGACGGGTATAACAAAATTGGCACTCAAAACTAACATGAGAGTGCTCTTATCTTCAGAAGATAATAGTCTGTTTGCTAATTTGTTGCTTTGAGTCGGAAATGGAGATTTACCTGTCATTGACGTGAAAATTCCCCTCAATCACGATTTCTGTGTTTTAGTATGCAGCATTCGAGAATTGATTGATAGCGTTTATCCTCAAATCCTCGACCTATCTAACAAGTCTAATTCATGGTTTAAAGAAAGAGCAATATTATCGCCGACAAACGAACAAGTTGTGAAAATTAATGTCTTGGTGTTCTCCAAATTCACTGCCCAGGCTCAAGTATATTACTCAGTAGACGCAGCAGTCGATAGTGAAGAAGCTGTTCATTGCCCTACAGAATTCCTAAATGCTTTACTTCCTTCTGGATTACCACCACACAAGCTTATTTTAAAAGTGGGAATGCCTATTATATTGCTACGTAATTTACACCCACCAAAGTTATGCAATGGGACGCGATTGGTAGTGAAAACTTTGAAAATCTGTATCATTGAAGCAACTATCTTACTTAGCTGTGGTACAGGAGAAACGGTCTTAGTACTCAGAATCCCTATAATTCCTTTAGATTTGCCTTATCATTTCAAACGAGTACAATTCCCAGTAAGAGTCTGCTTAGGCATGACTATAAACCAAGCACAGGGTCAGACACTTAGCGTGACTGGAGTTGATCTCAGTGGATAATGTTTTTCTCATGGACAGCTTTACGTGGCTCTATCACGTGTTACATCAAACCGAAATCGTTTCGTGTTCACTGCTGGAGGGAAAACGACTAATGTCGTATACCAGGAAATCTTATAAGACCTCGGGTAAAAGTAGCCTATCACCATGCATTCATAACTGTTCCCGGGCGATGCCGGGGCGGGATTCTAGTTATTAATAAAGTTGGCAGTATTGGAATTCACAATTGGCTCCAAATATACCTGAAACATTGTTGTCCAGTACAGCACTGCAGTTTGTTTGAGTTAGTGTCCTTGCATGAATTCTTAGATTCGACGGCTCAAATACTCAGGTACAGTTACTAGGTTCTTGGTAAAACTGCTGCCTCTGAAAATGCGCATAATTACATCCCTTACGGCATATAGAGTATACTTAAAATTTATTTAGTTATCCATTATATGTTATGGAATTTTCATGCAGTTAAACATTGAACCTATCTGTACGCGTAGAAATCTGTTGGCAGCTTAGTCACATATGGGTTGCTTAAAATGAATCTGCAAAATTATAATCTATATGTGTGCCAAGTTTTGAATTGTTTGCCTGTATATACTCTGATATACTGAGACTAGGCTTCAAAATATGGAGAGCATTTCTTCAACCGTTGGTAGCCCTGGTAACCCTAAAAATATGCATTTGCCTCTCACCAACGTGGATCAGGTTTGATTCCTGTTCAATACATTTGAGAGTTTAGAAGTAATATGCCATGCCCCGTGTTTCGGATTCCTCGTAAAAGGGAGGTTCCATGATCGCGAGGTTAACGGTCACGTAAAACTGCAAGCTTCCTTTCTTTGCTTTCAAAAATATGCCAGGTATTATCTTTTCAGATATACAGTTCACAAACGAAAATTGTTTGAAAACCTTTTCATAGAATGGAAGTTACATGCATTTGAACATTGAACCTATACGCTCGCATAGAATTATGTGGCTAGCACTAACTTTGACGAATGATCCTAAATTTGTCTAAGACACCTTGGAGTTACAGTTTGCTAAGTTTAAAGTGTGTTCCTCACACATACTCCAACACATTTTACCAAGGGTTGAAAAATCTAGAGAACATTATACACAGTTGGTAGCCCTGGTGACTCTTATAATTAGCACAGTTATATGTCCTAAAGCATAAAATGCACGTAGGCCTATGTAATTTGAACGAGAGCCGTTCATTAGCGTGCGCGGAAGTTATCTGCAGATAAGCATTGAAATTATCAGCACTCGCAGAATCATGTTGGTAACACTGCCATATATGGATTCATCATCATACTTTTCCATTCCAGTTTCCCGGGTGCGGTAGACAAGCGCTTGCCACTGCTTTCTGTCATTGCACAACTTTCATTCTACAACTTCTTCCCATTTCCGCCCTTTTTCTCCTCTTCTGATTTCACGGTCTCAATCCATCGTTTTCAGGGTCTTCCCCTTGGTCTTTTCCCTTTGAGTTCTCTATTGAAGTAGTCTCTTGCTGTTGTAGTGTTATTCATTCGCATTATATGTCCATGCCACTGGAGTCTACGCATCCTTATAACATTTGCAACAGTGTCCTGCATCCCAGCTTCTTTCCTATTTGTTTCGTGTCTGATCTTGTCTTTTCTGGTCATTTGATTCATGGCTCTAATGAATTTCATTTCTGTTGCTTGGATTTTGTTAAGGTCATTATCCAGTAAAGTACATGTATCCAGTCCATACACCAGAATTGGTACAATGTAAGTATTGAACATGGTTAATTTTGCTTACAGGGGTATGTTGCTGTCCCGTAGTAGGTTTATATATGGATTGTTGAATATTAATCTGAAATATTATGATCTACAGGGTGAGCCAATAAACTCCGGTCTGGCTGCCCCATGCACGCAGTGTAAAAGCAAGAGCAGCCGGCCCGGAGTTTATGGCTCTCCCTGTAAACACTGTATGTGCAAATTTTCGAAGAAATGCATCTGTTAGTATGTACTTACTAGCAGTTGAACATTGAAACTATCAGCACGCGTAGAATAATGTTGGCAACAGTGCCGTACATCGATAACTTAAAAGTAATCTTCAATTAAATGTACTATACGTGTGCAAATTTTAGATGTGTTGGTTTGCATACTTTCTGCTACATTTAGACTACTATAAAAATAGACAGCCTTTATAAATAGTTGGCAACTTTGGCGGTTCAAAAGAATAAACATAGTCATATATGTTACGGAACACAATACACATACGAAATTTGGTTGAAATCCAATTGATATTATGGAAGTTACATGCATTTAAAGATTGGACTTACCGGCACGCGTAGAATCATGTTTGTAACACTATCATGTATGGTCTCTAGAAAATTTATCAGAAATAATAGTATATATAAGTTAGCCAAATTTTGAAAAGTTCCCATACCTTCTGAGTTATCTAACATAGAGTTCATATTTCGTTTGTGACTTTTCAGCAGTTGGCAGCACTGACGTAATAATCAAATAGAGCAATGAGGTGTCCTGGTGTAGATCTTCATTCACACCGAATTTTGTTTTGATAGCTGCAGCCGAGCGAGCGCTTCTCTGCCGCAGCCATTTTGGAGTTGTTAGGAGGACACACACTCACAGACAAACAAACAGAAGGACAGGCATACACACACACATTTTTGTATTGATCACATAAGTCTACTTTTTTTTTTCAAAATGTGATAAATAGGCTAAACATTTAAAGCATATGGAAAAATAATATTTAGTCTACCCGTGTAACTTAGTAATTATGAGCTAATTAAAACATTAATTGTGAAGGCAACTGATTTGGGCCCAAGTGGTATTTATATTAAATCCAGGTATCCAATTATAAAAATACTATCCACTAGAGAAATTGATAAATTCACTGTAAGGAGAAGCTTGACAGTTATTATAAATGTTATTATTTTCTTGTAAATGAATAAGCAAAAAACAAAGTTAAAGTAGTTAAAAGGCATGTAAAGGGCACAGGGAAAGAAGGGGATAAGTCACAATTTTAAAATGTTCCGTAATTGGCGTTTATAGAGTTTAACTCTGTTTACCAATTTGTTTATAAATACCTTTGTTTCTTTTTCTTACTAACTATTATTTTAAAACCATTTTAACATATATCTGATTGAGAAAATAAATGGTTAGGAAGATAAACATACGAACCCTTCTTTCCCGATGCACTGTTTCTTGTTTTTCTTGGCATACTTGTACTTAAGTTTTTGTTTCAAAACCTTCCTTTAGGACCAGGAAAGGCTGTCTTATTCAAATAAAAATTTAAAAGTATTAAAAATGGACTTGGCTCTTTCTTTCCTTGCACCCTTCATACGGAGTTCCAGTGTGTTGACTGACTATTGTTTGACTACATAGAGAGGCAGCTGAAAGGCAAAATATTTTCAAAAGCTAGCAGACATGACATTTAAGGTAATCAAGAAAGAAGTAAATATATTTTACTTAGAGTTATGTATTACTAAATCCCTTTAATTTTAACGTATACCATAAAGGACCCCTCCCTGATTAGGACATCATGAAAATATATGAGAGATTAGATCTACTTATATATTCAGATTAATTTGCTCTTATGGAAGGAAGGAGTAATTTTTGTAAACCAATTGAACGAGGATTGTATCTAAACAAGGATATGTAAGTTTCATGTCAATGCTACGATACGAAATGTTGTCTGTCACATATGGATAATTGCAATTTGCCAATACGTTTGGTATTTTACATGAGTATTAATTTCAAAGCTCTTATGAAGGTTTATGTGAATTTCCTAAAGAGTATACTGTATGTTGATGAAGGGTGTTCACCTGCCAAATCTCTGAAGACGTAACTTGGGGAGGTACCAATTTTTTGACTTACTGAGATCTCGACACATGATCAAAAGAAAATAAAGAAAATATTGTGACGCTGTGAAAAGGAATAACAAGGCAAATATGGTCCAAGTATGATAGCTGACTATTCCATGGCTATGACGAGTGACGTCCCAGACACAAAATATTTTCGAAAAGCAGCATCAATAAAATTTTAGATATGCCAGATTGGGGAGTATATCTTTCATTTCTGTTTATATGGTAACAGATCCCTTAATAATATCTCAGCATACTCCTAGTATTATTTTGTTTCAATTTAACCCCATGAGTGCTACGCCAACCTATAGTCGGCGAACGAGAACTTTCATTTTATCATAGTCCCCGTTCACTATGGCATGATTTGCAATCTGTTAGACATTCTGTAGTACTATTGTACTTGTTTTTGCTTCCGGAAGTACTGTAAATACCAAGAGTATTTTGTGGACCTCTGTCCTGTACAGATGGGGTTCATCTGTGATGTAAACAAGCACGCTCTTATCGCTATGTTGTGATTTAGGAACGAATAATAATTTAGTTAAGCCTACTAACTACTATTAAGGAGCAAAACATGTTAGTTGCCAACCGGTACAGATTTTAGGAAATACTTTTATTTTGGTTCCTTTACCTGGTACAGAGATGATGCGAGCGTCGACACACAAAAAAGTTCGATTTCTCTCAAATCAAAATTAATACGAATGTAGTATTTTGAATTTGTATTTAGATTAATAGAAACCCAAACCCTACAGATATTCTAAGCCAATCATCTCTCTGATAATTTACATATTACAGGATCTACGTGTTATTCTAGGTGCGAATAAGGCAACATCGCACTGAGGGAACAAACAGCTAACTGGCAACTGAGCACTTCAAATGTTAAAATAACTCAGTTTTTTGGGAAGAAATTCTGCTTTTCAATAGTTACATAGCACAACTGGATAGCCTGCTTTAGTTGTATGGAAATGTTTGTTGTAAGGACTGCTAAATTTATCACCACTTCCAACATATACAATTCAAGGTACCAAAGGATGAGCGAAATGAGAGCCAGCTATTGCATAGGTATGAAATCAAATTGACATGGGAAAGAACGTAAGAGACACGAATGAAATTGGGAAGAAAAGGAAGCCAGTCATACTTTGGTGAACTCTGATTGATATCGGCAATGAAAAATGAAGGAAAAATTCATCTTTGTTAAATTTGTTAAGAGTATTATTAGAAAGAAAACGTCAATGAACTGTGAGTTCAAGCTATTGGACAATGCCGAAATTGCGCCCTAGAGCTGGTGAATAAAATGAATCTGATGGAGAGTTCCCATATCAGTGTTGAGTACAAGAGATTCAACGACGTCAATTCAACATTTGTCTTAGTAATTAAGTACAGCAGAATTTTTCTTCCTTTCTACCTCTCTAAATCTATCTTAACGTGGTGGTGGACAATTTATGAGTGATGTATTGACAGCAAACTAACTGGTCTTCTTATTTCCAGGAGACGATCTACAAGGAGTAAAAAAAGTGTTGTGTCACTGCCCCCATTTACCTAGAATTACATTAATACAAGATTAATTAGAAATAAAAAACGAGCATTTTCTGTGAGTATTTAATTCATTTTTCAAGAGGTACAGATTCAAATTACATGGAACACCTTTGCAGTATAATTTGCACTGTTAATTCAAAACCTCTAGTGGCGAGTTCTTGGGCCAATAATGATCGCTAATTATTCAGCAGACTGTAAATACCTGTGTAGACTAGTATCGAATTGTTTCATGCACTGTCGAAATTTTAGTTAATACCATCAGTAGCGCAGATGTATATGGTTCAATATATCGAAGCAATCTTCACAATCTGTCAGTAATTACGGAATATATGGTATTTTGAATGCAGTACTCATTTTACACTAACGACGGCTGACGATGGGGTTCGAGCTCACTCGCCTTCCATGTTTAGTGATAGCCTTGTTCTATGGTGATACAAGTACACGCATTCGTTTCTTTGGCCCATAATAATTCCTATCTATAGACTAATAATAGCTTTAAAAGTGATCATTTTTGAGTTTTTATTGTTTAGGGAGGGCAGTGCTAATACAGGCAAACTTTCTCAAATTTATAACTTAGTATATAGCTTCGTGAACCTAGCACTACCATACCCAGGGTGCTTAATTTCTGGCCTTCAAATATTTTCCAAGCTAAGCATGATATTAGAAAACTGATTTCAAATAAGTGTACGCTCATAAGGGACTCACATAACAATAATATCACAATATCACAATAATGTCAACAAAGCCATACGAGTATGTATAATAGAGGGCACTGGAAATTAGTAAATGCTTTCAAAGTACGTTTTAACTGGAAACAGGTTTTAAATAAAACTACGTTTACTGAAAATGCTATCTATAAGTTTCAATTCTCTGAACTGGTATCCATTGAACATCACAGTACATACAGATAAACTGTCAAATATTGGCTAAAAATGTATACAGGGTTAACAAAAATGATTTAAGCGAATTCATGTACATGTATTGTTGGAAGAATGTAGCTTATAGCATTAGCACATATACCAATTAAAGGAGAAAATCATTAAGTTTTTTGAGTCGGTTTGCTACTAATGCTCGATGCGCCCTCTTCACGTTTCACGGCAAATATCGATACGGCAGCCCAATTCCGACCACACACACTGGAGCATATCCTGGACAATTTTACCTACAGTCACATGGATCTGATTCCTCAGCTCAACAAGATAAACTAGTATGGGTGGTAAGTAAACTTCATCTTTGTTACACCCCCATAACATAAATCAGACGGGGTCGGATCAGGCGACCAAGGAGGCCAGCGCATAAGACACCGATCTGTGATGGAGACTCGTCTAGTCCAGCGTTCAGGGAGTTGCCCCTCTTATTCGCTCAACAGTTTCCTCGAAAGCAGACGGGAGACCAGTGGATTATTTCTTATAATACATCTTGTGGTTACAAATTTCAAATACCATGTACGTATAGTGTTCTTGTTTGGAGGTTCCTTGTGAAATCGTGTACGGAAATGTCTTTGGACAGGGATTAAAGACTTAGTTGAGTGAAATTCAAGAACACAACGAGCACGCTCCTCGCCTGTCACCGCCATCTCACACAGGCTACTGACACGGAGCCACCTAACCGCCGAGCAGACAACCCCGCCAAGCAGCTGACCAGTATACTAAGCCTTTCCGCAGTATCCTTCAGACAAAATTTGATGAGCTTCTCTCTTAATTGGTATACAGTAGGATGTATCAATGCTGTAAGCGATATACTTTCAACGATACATGTACACAAAATCGCTTAAATTATTTTTGCTAACCCTGTATTATGCCGGCCCCATGGTGTAGGGGTAGCGCACCTGCCTCTCACCCGGAGGCCCCGGGTTCGATTCCCGGCTCCGTCAGGGATTTTAGAAACTGACGTGAGGGCTGGAACGGGGTGCACTCAGGCTCGTGAGGACGATTGAGTAGCTATTTGACAGTGAGGCAGCGCCCCAATCACGAACACCAAGATAAACGGCCGAGGGGACCCGATGCGCTGATCACGTGTCACCCCAATATCTGCAGGCCAAATGGCTGGGCAGCGGTCACTTGGTAGGCCTAGGCCCTTCATGGGCTGCAGTGACAGGGGTTATTATTAACCCTGTATTATTAGTTGCAATTTAACATAGATTAATGTACAAAATTGAATGACTGTTTTTCACTTCCTTTTCATAATAATATTACAATTTTTGGTAGGCCTATATAAATGTAGTTGTATACAAATTACGGGCTTTATGCACTAAGACATCTTCAAAATTGTTGTATTCATTTTTTGTGTCTTCTGATAGATCAATATTCCTCTGCTTCTGTACCAATTATCGTGCGAATTGATACAGAATTTGTTGAGATATTTGGGTTCCATTGAGAAGGAGTATTGAGTGAATGTGTAAGAAAACACAGGCTAAAAATGCTTGTTCAAATTAAAGTTGTCTTCCAGAAAGTTTTTTTTTAAATTGCAAATTGCACGGAATTTCAGAACCTTGATTTAAAAGTTCACAGATTTCTTTAGATTTATATATTCTTGAGAATGAGCTACAATGGTCACGTTTAGTGAAAACATAAATGTTATTTCAAATTTTGTTACATCCATTACATGTGCCTGTTGATCCCAGGGCAGTTTATCCTTTAGAACAGAACCAATGTTTTCATGAGGTTTGAGAATATTTCATGAGGTGTACTATTGAGGATGTTGATTTTCTTAGAAAATGAGACGAATTCTTTTAAAAATCAATAAAAATCCATCGCAAAATACAAAATCATTTTTTAACTCTTGATATACAAAAAGCCCAAGAAATATGCTCATAAGGGCCTAAATTTCAGAAAATGCCTCAAATAGTGCAGAGATATTGATTATTTTGTGAAATGTGTGCTAGATAATGCATGAATACCCATACATTAAGTTTAGAAGAAAGATAATTGAGCTTTTACGTGCTCCTACCAATAATACATGTCCAACCACTCATTATTGTGTCACTTCTTAACGATCAGTGAAATGGAACCTATACAGGTGGTATAAAATCCACAAGATTCAAACTTGACTATTTTCGTTGTCTGTCGTGTGGCATTTCCAGTTGAACTCTACTCGGTAGGGAATTTGACTTATAATATAAATGTTTCTTGTGTAAATTGGGCACACACCATTGCTCATAAAGTTGATGTCAATGATAGTTGATAACAGATTCAAAGCCAATTACTACGTGTGATGTATCCCTTTTCCACAGATCCCATGATTCAAGCCTCATAGTTTCTAGCAACTTTCTGTTTGGATGTAAATTAATGAATTAATGCACTTGTATTTAATTGTGGATGAAGATACAGTGATGTATTATTTCTACAATGGCAAGGTTCCAGTCAGGATGAGTTTAGTAACTGCGACCTACTGTGTTCTACGGATATGTATTGAGAATTTTCCCCCGTGGTACTGTATATGATTTGCAGATCAGCCACAAAATTTAATTCTGGTCTGATGGCCGGAATAGGGCAAGCTCAGTCTCATTAGTAAAACCAAGAATAGGTGGTTTATGAACACAACCTTGGCCATCTTAGAGGTGTAGAATGTGTGAAGTTTCCCCTCTGGGTACAAAGCATACCTAATCTTCTTTGATTCTGCACATGAATTCCACTGTTATGGTCAATACGTGCTGGTAGTGTAAGACTTTTCTTTTTCTTTTTGAAAATAGTCATGTGTTTTGAAATGTGGCACGAATGAAATGCTGACCAACCTGGACCCTTTGTCAGACTACCCTGCGATTTCTGTGTTGAAATAACATTATTTCTCCTCTTAGTTAATATATTGTTCGTATGTTTGAGGAGTACAAAAACTTAATTACAGACAATGTCAACTCGGGATTTGTTTTCCTGACTCGCGGAAATGTTATCAATTTTATCCAAGAATGCTCTTGATCGTACAATATTTCACGAATTCCTGATAGTTTAAGAACTTGGCTGTATCTACTTATATGCAGATAATTAGCGCTCTTATATAGGTAACATAAAAACAATTTGTAGCACATTTTTAAACATTTTAATTATTACATTGCGGACTTCAAAGAATTATGGAAAATATGTCGACTTGAAGAAATTACAGATCAACAAGGGCCGAAACGTAAACCTACTGCAGAATGTACTGTAATATTGTATTTTTCTATTTGGGACATTGATATCCACTGAATTAATTTAGCATGTTCATCAATAATTATTTGCTCATGCGATTTGTCAACACTACTTTGTCTGCTCTTTAGGTATCATGTGCGTATTCCATTGCATCTACATTAGAACCAGTACAATTTATTGTAAGGACATTATATTTTGATTTGGAAAGAGTTCACTTTGCGTTTTACAAAGCCTGAATGCGAAAATAATAAGTGTGGTGAAGCATGAGTAAATAGAAACACATGAAATGGTCCCAAAAGTGAAGAATAAAATTAAAATGCATCTGAAAATAACGAAAAACTGTTTCCGTTTAGATTATAATCAAATCACAATGGATCCTTTAAATAGACATTGTACACGTTCTGCAACCATATCGCAAAGAAGAAGGGTTTGCGATACAAATGCAATATGAACACTTCTAAAGATGTGAGTCATTGAGTACTGATATAGGGGAGTAAATACAATGATTCCAAGCTCCTTTCTGTGAAGAAATCCACAGTAAGACAACTCGGAGTTCGTAACAACCGTTATAGGCAACTGAACAGCTGATCTGTTGTTTCTAGCATCGTGTTGTGTGAGTAAACAGTGTAGGAATGCCAACACGACTTCTTTGAAAGATTTCATACAAATTAGGACCGATATTGCACCCAGAGGTTCATCAAGAACTGTTCATTTGAAGCTGGACTACGATCAAGGCCGGCGCTTGCATGGCTTTTTCTCACGACATATTATTAAGCAGTCCACATCCAATGGTGTCGCGAAAATCTCAACTGGATGTATGAATGACGCAGAGTTGTGTTTAATGATGAAATTAGATTCTGCCTTGGAGTCATTGGTGGGCATTTGAAAGTGCGTTGCCCACCAGGAGAGGGGTAACTACCAGATTGTATGCGGCAGCGATATACCGGACCAATTCCTGACATTATGGTGTGAGGACCGTACACTTTTGGTGTTTGTTGAGCGAAAAATCAACAGTGCAAGATATATCCGTAACATGTATTGCCGTTCTTACAACGTCAGGGAGATGTTCTCTTCCAGAAAGACAATGTCATTGGACACACTTCTCGCGTGACCCAACGCGCTTGTTAATATGTTGGTCAACTTCTCTGGCCGACGTAATCATCAGGCCTCTCCCTATTGAACACGTGTGGAACATGGTCAGACGGCATCTAGTCTCGTCTGAGTTACTGACAACACCATTCGACCAATTGCGACAACAGGTGGAATCAGAATGAAGCACTATCTCACAAGTCGATAACTGGATCCTCTAGGATCATCTATATGCACTATTTCTATCGGAGACTGTTATGTATATTGAAATTGTCCAAGACAAACTGTTCACAGTTGTATGTACTTACGATTAAGATAATATACATTGTAGAACGAGTATAACAATTGAATAAACGTGAGACCAGCGTGATTATTTTCTGCTAGTGTAGAAGTGGACAAAAGTTTGTGTAATTTCACACGATTCTTATGATATGTAGGAAACTTATATGAAGAGAGTTAGCTGCTATGTAAACCGCATTTAACGAATTTCCAGAGTCTCGACATAAAATGAAAGGTGGAAGCACTTCATGGATGGCTTGACATCAATGGAATGACCGCCCCATCGTACGCCAGGCAACACATGAGGTAGGTCAACCCTGAGCAGAACTGTCACTCCATTCATGAACCTATGACAGTCGTGGTGTCTTCGAAGTTTGTACGCAGATCTTAAAGTCATAGAGCTTTTGGCACAGGTAGTAGAATAAAAATACTTTCCTTAAGCTCTCTAAGGTCTTTGAATATCTAGAAAATGTTTGAAGACACGAAAATTGTAGTACTTCACTTTGGAACGAAATTAGTTCCCGCTGGGTGCAAAATGGTCCATACTTTAGTTGGTTTGCACTATTCTACTATTTAGCCTTATTATGAACCACCAATCACCCCTCTCCTTGCATCTATGACTTTTAAATAGAAATTTCTCTGACTGAGAGTGTCGCACAATTTCATTACTATTTTTAAATTTATACCTACATATACGTAATTCGTTCAAGTTCTAAGCTCTCGTGCTTCTTTTCACAAACTTCGAGCACCACAGAGATGAAACTTGAATCATATCTCCACATAATCTCACTCTAGACGTGCACAGTTTACACGTCACCGACAAGATATGGAGTTTGAAAGCTTCTTTATCAGTCTGTTTAGACCGCTTGATAATTGTCGGCTGATGCACACACGAGGCTGTTTCGAATCATTAAGAAGTTGATATTAACAAAACAAAATATTTCAGTCGGTCAACACATGAGATTAATTAATCTAAGGGAATTTATTAATCTGAACGCAAGTAATTATTTTCAGGGTTGGGGCATGACACTCAATACAATTAGGCACAATCGTGTTCACCGCATGAAAAGCATGAATTTTGTTCACTAAGGCAACACTGAAAAATAGTTCTCAACACGATAATGTTGGGATTGCTTCACAGATTAACGGGCAAAGCTCTCTCTAGACTAAAAGTGTGAGGGGGTCGAAGCCGATCATAGGTCGTTTTGGAAATGGTTGAAGTGTTTTCTTCATTTCAAATAGCAATCCTGGGATGGCCACGGCCACTTCCTTCAAACACCTTGCCCTCTTTAATTCATTTCCATCATTTTATACCTCATCCACTCTTCTCTTAGGACTGCAGTCAGAATGGTCATTGGCACATAGAAACTCAGCTCAGCTCATTCACAAACTTGAAGAAACCGAACCAATAAGGTATAGGGATTCAATTTGTAATTTGTTTGCTGAACGATTGTATTTTTTTTTTAGTACAAGAGTTTTCTTTTTATTGTTATCACTCTATCAACGCTTTTCAACCAGCATAATATTTTGAACACAACTAGATGCAGATAACTCACATTGATGATAGCCGCATAAGGTTCCACTGAATCTGACAGCTTAGGCACGTCTCATCTATTCACTGCAATCGCAATTCAACCCACACTCAACTGCATGGGGCTGATGATAAATACGTCCCAAGACTCTACAACAAATTAACAAAAATAGCAACTTCTTCAATAACCTTTGAATCATAATTTAAAAGTAAAAGTAAATGCTGTTGAAGACGCATTCTTTTATTTGTTTCAAAGCCAAGAAATTAGTTCCATGTTGATAAGTAATAAAAGGTATAGTATTTATTGTAAGATGCATTCATTAGTAACGTCATGTAAAACCACGTAAATATATCTCCAGTGTCTGGAAAAATGGGCCTGAGGTGGTCAAATCCAAAAAATTATGGTTTTTCTTTTTTACTACTAAAACTTAATTTGAATATTCCTCTTTAAGGCAAACTTTGATTTATCATTCTACTCGCCCTAGAAGTGGAGTTATTGCTGTTTCTATACGTGCTTGCAGAGGAAGTGGGTGGAACCGCTGAATCGAACTAACAGTCTCTCGTGAATTCTTGGTGAATTACTTGGCATTTTCTCGTCCTGAAGTTGAATATTTCCTTACATTATCCTTCGAGCAGATGATCAAAGGTTGGCTACTCTGTTTTCTATAAAAGCGCTTAGGGCGCCAAACATCCCATGTGTGTTATTGTTAGTTTTGAAGTATTTCATTGACGCGCCTATTCTTGTACCGTATTCTTATTCTTGTATTATACTCCTCGTGTAAAAGCCTTCTTTTGGTTACGACGCCGCGTTTTAACAATCGTGTGTATAAGAAGAGGAAGAACGTAGGGAAAAGAAAAATAACACTGATACCAAGTTGTGATGCTGTAAAGGAAACAATGACTTCGTCTGCTGCGCAACACATGGCAGACCGTAGCCCAGAGACATCTTCTAGCAAGAAGTTGACTGGTGGAGGTGACAGATTTTGTGATTATGTGAGTGACATTGATAATATGAACGAAGTACTCAATATTGGACTGTTGTCTTCTGTGCTGAAGGAAAGTGTTTTGTGCAAAATGTGTACGAGTGTAGGAGTGGAACTGGAAATTACAAAGCACTTTGGTTTAGCTTGGGAGATGAAGCTAACCTGCGCACGTTGTAAGTACGAAGTGACCTTCCATAATTCACATAGCAGTCATTTTGGTGAAGAAGGGCGATCTAAAGTGTTTGATGTGAATGTTCGACTTGTGTACGGTCTTCGATCCATTGGAAAAGGATCTGCTGCTGGTAAGCTCCTTTGTGGTATCATGAACTTGCCATCACCTCCAAGCAAATTTGGGTACTATTGTGAACTGGTCGGATCCTCTATTGAAGATGTGGCAGTGAAAACCATGAAGGTAGCAGTGGAGGAATCTGTAGAAATGAATGGTGGTTCTAGGGACTTGACAGTGGCATTAGACGGTTCTTGGCAAAAGAGGGGCCATAAATCTCTAAATGGGGTTGTAACTGCTACTAGTGGTGATAGTGCGAAAGTGATAGACGTTGCAATATTTTCAAAACATTGTAGGTGCAAAAATAAAATCAAGGGAGACCACAGCAATACTTGCGAGGCAAATTTTAGTGGATCAAGTGGGGCAATGGAAGTGGAAGGAGTGAAACAAACTTTTGAACGGTCAGTGCCCAGATACAATGTTAGGTACAAATACTATCTTGGCGATGGTGACTCCAAAGGTTTCAAAACTATAGAGGAAGTGAAACCATATGGAAATGAATTTAAATTTGAAAAATTGGAATGCATTGGGCACGTGAAAAACGCATGGGAGCACGGCTTCGAAGGCTCAAGCAAACTTTGGGTTGAAGTGGGCTCAGTGATGGAAAGTCAATAGGAGGAAGGAACAGGCTTACTGATGAGGCGATTGAACGTCTACAGAGATACTATGGGTACGCAATACGACAATACTACTAATGCTGGTGATATGAGGAATACAGTGTGGGCATTGTTCCTTCATACTGCCTCTTCCAATGAATGCCCTCAACATGGCCTGTGCCCAAAAGATTCCTGGTGCAAATATAATGCCAAAAGGGACTATGATCACAGGCACTCTTTGCCCGCAGCTGTAATAGAAGCCATAAAACCAATTTTTCGTGAATTGGCACAGCCAGAACTGTTACAGAAATGTCTGCACGGAAAAAACGCAGAATCCTAATGAGAGCGTGAACAATTCAATTTGATCAGTAACCCCTAAAAGAGTGTTTGTGGGTATCAAAACACTGCACTTTGGCATTTACGATGCAATAGCAACCTAAAACCAAGGAAACAGTGTGAAGTGTGAAGTATTGAAGATATTAGGATTTCAATCTGGAGTGAACACTGTGCGAGCATTAAGAAGGATTGACAGAGAGAGGATAAGAGGAGCAGAAAGAAGAGAAAGAGACATGAAATATGATGGAACAACGGGACAGAACAGAAGAATAAAAAGGAAGCTCTTGGAGGATAAAGAAGAAGATCCTGACAATCCATCCTATAGTGCAGGAATGTATTGAGAAACTTTGGAGGTCATTTCCCGTAAATTAGATTTTTGTTAATTTAAGGAACATTTTCTCGAAAACCACCCAAGATAGGCAGATGAAACTTATATATAGTGCTCTTTGTGGTCTAAATTACATTTTAACACAGCCATTTGACAATATGTTCAGTAGTGTATAAGTAACTTAATTAAATACTAGATGAAACCCGTCAAAACATGACGGACAATGGAAAACAAATTTACTGAAGAAGCTTCTTATATAAGTTACATTCTTTGTACGATTACTTTTTAGCACTATTGCAACTTTAAGGGCGTCAAAAGATAGCACTATCAGCATTGCAACATATTGCTGGTCATGACTGAAAACGTGATGAGGTCATCATCTTGCACAGTTTCCAGCCACTGGCCGGGTCTGTTTGGAACACAAGCCTCTCCAACGTCTTCTGTCTTCCCACCATCTCTCAGCCTTCACCCTTGTCCAGTCTTCTCCTCTCTTCTTCACGCTTTCTTCCACCCCCTTCAGCCACCTGTCTCTCGGTCTCCCTCTTGGTCTCTTTCCTTCCCACTTCGTCTCGTGTATCCTCCTGGGTATCCTCTTCTCCTCCATTCGTTTTACATGTCCATTCCATCTAAGTCTAGATTTCTCTATACCATCCTGTAATGGTTCCTCCTTCATTAATTCTCTGGTCCTCTCATTTCTTATTCTGTCCCTCTTTGTAGCTCCAATACTGCTTCTCAAGAACCTCATCTCACTGGCCTGTATTTTGCTCTTCTCCCTTCCTTTCATAACCCAGGTCTCCGAGGCATACGTCAGGATAGGGACATAGTACGATATATGATCTACTTGCTGTTCTGAGGGACATCCCTGCTCCATAACATGCTTCTCACACTCCTCCGGAATGCTTCTGCCTGTCTCCCCCGCTCATTTATTTCTCTACCGTTTCTTCCATTCTCTTGTATCAGGCTTCCCAGATACTTGAAACTCTCCACTTTCTTCAGCTGTTCCCCACCAATTGTTATTCCCGTTGTGGTCCTTTCCTTCTTCCTTGTTGTGATCACCATCTCACTCTTATTTATGCTAAATGTCATCCCATATCCTTGTATTATTCCTTCCCACACGTCCAACTGTTCCAGTACCTCCTCCTCCTTGTTTCCACAATCATCAAATAATCCGCAAACACCATTGCTTTCATCTTTCCTTCCCCAATTACTTGTGCCGCTCGGGTCATTATGTCATCCGTCACCACAATGAAAAGTAACGGTGATAGTGCACTTCTTTGTTTCAGGCCGTTTCTCTGTTCCACCCAGTCCGATCTCTCTCCTCCCACTTTCACACAGCTCACGCTTCCCTTGTACATCTCTTTTATCCTCCTTATAGTCCATTTTTCTACTCCTCTATCCTCCAGGGACTTCCATACTTTGTTTCTGCATACACTGTCATATGCTTTCTCAATGTCCAGGAAGGCCATCAGTAGATCTGTTCCATACTCATAGTGCTATTCTTGTAACTGACTTACAGCAAAAATCAAATCCACTGTGGACCTTCCTGCTCTGAAGCCATGTTGTTCTTCCCTCATCCCTCCTTCTATCCTTGTCCTAATTCTCCTTTCTAAAACTTTCTCAAACATCTTTGCACAATGACTCATGAGTGTTATTCCCCGATAGTTTCTGCATTCTGTTCTACTACCTTTCTTGAAGATCGGGACAATTATTCCCTTTTTCCAGTCCTCTGGGGTCTTCCTTTCCTTCCAAGCTGCCTTAATCACTCGGTACAACCATTGTATCCCCACCTCTCCTGCTGCTCTCACCATCTCCACACTCAACTCATCCACACCCGGTGCCTTCCCTCCTTACATATTCCTCACTGCATCTTCCACTTCTTTCTATGTTAAGTCCTTTTCTGTTTGCAGTTCATCTACTGTACCTCTTCCCCGATTTCTTCTTCCTCGCCGTGGTTTCCATTTGGGTTCAGGAGTTCTTCAAAATATTCTTTCCACATTTTCTTCACTTCTTCCCCATTTTCTATCCCTTGTCCCCTTTTGTTCACCATTCTGACATAATCCGTAGGATCCTTCCGCCTCTTATTCTTTACCATCCCATACAGGACCTTTTTGGTACCTTCACTATCCTGCTGGTCATGACTTAAAACGTGATGAGGTAAATAGCCCAATACGTTCAAGAGTTTCTCCTTGAGCTTGATTGATTGTGATAAAGTAGGCCGAGCGAATAGGACATTGTTGCCTATTAAAAGAAAATGTACTGTACCTGCAAGTGTTTTATCGGAAGGTGTTAAATCAAGTCGTAGGATTTGAGCTCTCTGCCTAATATTACTGCACCTATTATATCCGAATCCAAGCAATTTCTTACATATTTCTTACAATTAATATATTACCATATATGAGTCCTTGGGAAACGTTCAGATTCCTAAGGAGCATAACTATGGCTCAAACGTTCGGAGTATGTGGAGGCGAATCACTTAATTCCAAGGAATTGAAAAATTCAATAATAGGGAAATGAAGTAGCTGGCTTTCATCTTCAGTATCCAATCTGTTAACGCTGATGTATGTGTTTGAACTACTGGATATAAGTTCAATGACTTTTAAATTAATATCATTACATTGTTGCAGCTTGGCAAATATTTTATATTCCAGCAGATCAATTTTACCCTCACAACAGTAAAGACCAAAGTAACCACGCATAGATTTTACGCAAGAGAAGTACAATGTAGAACAATGTTTACATTTGATCGTCAAAGACCTTACAGTACACTGTACTGCATAATATCTGGAATTGTTTCTGAAATGGCCTATTTATATTGGATTTTAAATGTGGCTTCGTATTATTCGATAACACTATAGTGTCCTGCAATAACGGAGCCGCTAAATATTACATGGCAAATAATACTTCCATTGCCGAAATCAACTGCGTAGTTAGACTCAGTACTCTAAACAAATAATCATTAAACAATTGTCTTATACAATGAAGTTCAACATGACCGTCCAGAGACTTTCATACTCAAGTTGGTTGGTGAGGAGAATGCGATGAGACTGATCGCTTAAAATAAGTTCCTTATAATTGTTCCTGCCAGCGAAATTTTTTGCGATAGCTTGAAAACGCAGCTCAGAATGACGTTCTTCATTTTGTTATAAACAGTACGAAACTGCTCTAAATAAGCAATTTCCATCACCTGTTATAGGTTATGACAGTACATTTTGCAGGGGAACATAGAATCACTTCGCCAACTACTGGAACGACCATAGGCCTATACTCAATACTCACTTCTGCAGTCACCCTAATGGAGGCAGTTTTTGAATTATATGTCCCGTGCATGTCAAAAATCGTATTAACACATGGAGGCCCACCTATTTTTGTCTATCGCTCTGCCAAGAAATTGAATTCTGGTCTGAGGGCAAAAACGGGGCACATTCAGTCTCTTGAGGTATAACTAAGAAGAGGAAGGTTTAATTCCCACCTCGACAATCTTGGATGTGGTTTTCCGTGGTTTCCCACTTCCACTTAAGGCAAATACCGGGATGGTTCCTAACTTAAGGCCTTGGCCGTCTCCTAGCCATTTACCACCTTAATTACAAATACACACAGTAATGCAGCCATCACAATAACACAGGTTATGAGAGAAAATTTCACACATACACGCCCAAGTACACGGGGCTGAGTGACCACGATGTCGGAGCCCTTCAAACGAATTATGTTTGCCAAGTGTCTCTTATGGCGAAAGCAATTGTGGACACGCGCGAGTGCCTGGAAAACAACTTTTTTCTTTAATAATTTAAGAGTATATCGACGATGCATAATTATAACTTTTAGTCTAGGACGCTAATAACTTGACCACCGAAGCATTGGGAAGAAATTGCAATATTAAGGTACATAAAAAACATAGCCTACACATTCAACTGTCGGTTAATGTTCCTCAAAATTTCCCTTCGTAAATATTCCCCTCCTTTATAATTCTCCATCACGTGAAAACGTGCCATGTCTTGGGTTTTAAATATATCGATGCAATGGTGCTGCCATCTGCTGTCAGTTACTGGAACTATTTGGGCGATGTACTGCCATCTGTTGTCAGTTATAGGAACTGATTGCAGATATTTAAACGGCGTACTGAGGACAACAGTTTGCTCTTTTGATCACATGCTGTAATGCAATGGTAAAACGGAAATAAAACGTATTGAGAGGGAATATAGAAATATGTATCTTTTACAGACATAAAACCTTACTAATACTCCTTGATTAAACAATATTTCAATGGTAAAAAAAAAAAAAAAAAAACAGATATCGGCGAGGGCTGGGATCGAACCGGCGAACTTAGGAACCACAGTCTGTCGCCTTAACCACATAGCTACTTTTTTTTTTTTTTTTTTATTAGCTCTTTACAGAATTACAGAATTTTCATACATAATAAATACCATACTAATACATCACAAGAAATCCAGATAGTGTCCATATTTATCGTACAATTGTCCACCTTCACTAAGCTTCCAACGCTCTTTTTGCAGGTGATACCTGAGATCCAGGAAAGAGAAATGTTGATCATTGTCCATCACGAAGTGTACATATTGGCCCATTATCCACACAATGGCAGTCTGTTTAATTTGGGGGAAGGCGGTCACCGACAAACGAACCAACTTCCTGTCATCAAGGTCATCCGAGGGCACATTTAATAGTTGACATACTTTTGCCTTACACCACAGCCACGTGGAGGCAACTCGCGTGCATGATGTGAAGCGGTGTATCGCCGTATCAGTTTGACCACATATAGTACACCATGGGTAAGCTTCAAGATGGATGGTATATCGCCGTAGAGCGGTTGGGATGAGATCGTTGAGGAAGATAAAAACTTGGGAGTGTACAGCAGAAGAAATGGACATAGCCCCAAAATTTTTCCAAACAGTGGGCCAATGGACGTAGAGGGTGGTGGCCTCTATTCGCGGTTTGGAGTGTACCACTTGCCGCAACATGTTATAGATACTTTTCGTCGTTGGAACAATCCCTGATGGCATTTGGCGAACAGTTTCCAGAAGGTGCTGTTGATGGTCCCTAAATATCTTCGGCAAAGCTCTATCACAACCACGGGCTGTGTTTCGAATATCTTTGTATAGCGCTTTCGTAAAAGTGTCATGTTGGGAAAGAATGGTGATATCGTTCTTGCGGAGGAGTGCACGGCATTTCATGCCATGAGCTGTTAGCCCTAGCCCGCCTTGCCGGGATGGGAGATACAACTGTTCCCGTTGTACTCGGAACAAAAATCCTTGCCATATAAACCAACCTGTATATTTTGCCAATTGGCTCTCAAACATTTTGGGAAGTGGGAAAAGTTGTGCGACATACCATATTTTAGAGAGCGCAAACACGCTGAGGACCATGACCCGTTGCACTATATTGAGGTTTCTTTGACCAAATTGGATCAGGACTCCCCTAACTTTGGCAATGACCTTAGTCCAGTTAACTTGCACTGTGTCCAGAAGCGATTGCTTCCAGGTAATGCCAAGAATTTTCACCTCATTTACTATCCGGAACCAGGGCTGTGGGGTAATCACTGAGTTAGTATTGAGCGGAAGCAAAGCAGTTTTATGGGGGTTCGATTGTGCTCCAGAGGCGATATGGTAGAGCTGAAGGACGCTAATGATGTGGGAGATGTCTTCTTCATTGCGGATCAATATTGATACGTCATCAGCATAGGCGCACATTCCAAAAACATGTGTGGACAGTTTGTAACCCTGTAGCTTCACCTGGGTAGTCCGAATGAACGGTTCAAGGCCAATGACAAAAAGTTGCATAGAAAGGGGACATCCTTGCCTAACTGATCGTTGTATTGGAATCAGAGGGGAAAGAAAACCGTTGACGAGCACTCTGGACGTAGCATTACAATTTATCATACGAATGTAGTCAATAAGGATTTCAGGAAATTCGAAGTGTTGCAAGACCATGTACAAGTATTCATGACTGATGCGGTCGAAAGCTTTATCAAGATCTAAGGTGAGAAAACTCATTGGCTCAGTGGGGAGCATTTCGGCTTTTAGGTGTAGGTCCCGTAGTATCGCTAAGTTTGTTAACAGAGTTCTTCCAGGAATACTGCAACATCGTTCATCACCAATGATATCAGGTAGAACAGTCTTCAATCGGCATGCAAGTACTTTGGTAAGGACTTTATAGTCACTGCAGAGCAGAGTAACTGGTCGGAAGTCACCAACTGCCATGGGAGAGGATGTTTTTGGTATGAGGACTATGGTACCCTCGTGATGTGATTGACAAAGAGCACGACGTTGGAGAATGGTACGCAGGACATGACAAAATTCTTTGCCAATGAGAGGCCAGAAGTGTTTATACATTTCATATGGCAGTCCATCAATGCCAGGTGAGCGGTTGTTTGGGAGTTGTTTAACCACAGAGTGAATCTCTTCATCCGTAATATCCGCGCTGAGCAGAGTTTTGTTGTCCGGAGATAGTTTGGTACTGCAAGATGACAGCAATAGGGTCACCTGCTGTGGATCAATGGGAGCCTTAGCGTAGAACCGTTGATAAAATAATGATATTTCACTACGTATAGCGTCAGGGGAGGTGACGACACTTCCAGTACTGGTGCGGAGGCGGTGGATATATTTGCGTTGCCGCTCACGTTGTCCTTTGGCGATATGGTATACACTTGCACTTTCGTCCGGGAGCACTGTACGATCTTTTAAAGCCACGTTGATATGAGCGAGCGTTCGTTGCTGTAGAGACAGGAGCTTGGTTTTAACTTCCCGGATCTGGTCATATATACGCTCCCCAGCATCAGATCTTTGCTGGAGCTGGCGAAGAACTCGATAGTAAAATTCAACTGTATCCCGTCTTTCCCGACCTCGTTGGTAAGATATGTTCTTAAAGACGCGGCGGATCCCTGGTTTAACTAAAATATCCCACCAGTCTGTGCAGTCGCGAAATTTGCATTTTTGTTGGACCCATCGAATCCAGTGTTGTCTGAAAATATCTTGGCATTCCTCCTCCAGTAACAGCGAGCAATTCAGCTTCCAATAACCTCTTCCTATGTGAAATATGGGATGGGGGTAAGAGATTGTACATACGACAGCATGATGGTTAGTGAAACTGGCAGGAATCACTTCATATCGTCTAGGCTGGATAAGTTCCTGTGAAAAGTAGATGCGGTCAAGTCGTGATGAGGAGTTGTGACTTATACAGGTGTAATGGGGCAGGGGCACCCTTAAACTATCCACAGCATCAATGAGGTGTAGGGAGGTAAGGAGGGTCCTGAGAGCCGGGTTGACACCTCTGTATGGACTAGTGGAATCCTCTGGGCGTTGAATACAATTGAAATCCCCTGCAAGAATAAGTTTTTCCTTAACGTCGTGCAGATGAGGCAGTATACTCTGTTGAAAGAACATTTTCCGTTCCACACGTTTATTGGACCCGGACGGGGCATATACATTTATCAGGGTGGTATTGTTTATGTGTCCAGACATTATGCGTCCTGATGGATGACATAGCACACCTTCGAGGGGGATATCATGTCTTATGAGGAATCCGGTCCCTCTATTTGTATTACCGGTATTGATGTATTGTTTGTAGAAGGCAGATATGGGTAAACGCGGTATAGCAACTTCTTGAATGAAAGCAATGTCAATGTCAGCATCTCGAAGGAATCTCTCCAACAGTTGAAATTTCAGAGGGCATTCTATTACATTGATATTCACAGTGGCCACAGTGAGAAATTGCGCCATTAAGAGAAGTATAAAAGCTGTGCTAGACATACTGGAAGGTGGACTCGAAAGAAGACACAGGTGAGAATTATCCTGGTGCACTATGTCAAATTAGGTTGAGATAGTTCCTTTTGACTGCCATTCATAGGCCGGCTTTCAGCGGTTGAGAGCGTTCGTGGGTCCCTAGATGACGTAGAAAGAAGATTTTGTTTCTTTTTCACAGCTGCGGGAACTTTTGTGGAGCCAGTTTGATTCTTCGGGGCTGGTACGGCAATCGAGGCATTTGTTTTAATCTTCTTAGAGACGTTCTCGGATCCCCGATCAACATTCGTAAGTGAGTCGGTAGGGACCAGCGAAGTCGGGGGCAGTGAAGACAAAATTTCTGTGGCATCCTGTAGTAACGGCAGAGTTGGTTCTAAGGCTGCGATACAGGTTGCCGAGAGCACAGGGGCACTCTGTGTCTCGCAGCCCTGGTCAGGGCAAGGTACCAGTTCTGCGTCAGATGTATCCGAGGTCACTCCCGGTGTTGTCTCAGCTGACTGATCAATGAGCATGTTTTCATATGACGTTTGCTGCGTCACAACTTCCGAGTATTGTACACGTCGTTGTTGTGTAGGAGTTATACCGAGGGGAATCATTTTCTTTGGGCAGTTAATACGAAGATGTGTGGTAGCATTGCAAATTAAACAGGTCTGTTTCTGTCCATTATACGTTATATAGCCAGAATGGCCACCAAAAGCCTCAGTGGAGGGGATATATTGCTTGATTTCCATAGTTACGGCACGTATTCCATTATACACCGGGAACTGATAAGCAGAAGACCATTGTTCTTTCCTGACGTCACTCACAGTGCCATATTTCGACAGGACGGATTTGAAAATTTCAGGGGGTACTTCGAGTGGGACATTAAATATACGCACTGTGGTAAAATTGGAATCCGCCGTGGAGAGCTTAACATTGGTCATTTCGCCTGAATCATACTGAAATTTAATAGGATCTGCAAAAGTATTTAACAATTTCTGATAAATAGATATGCTGATTACCTTGATGTACATGGTTTTTTCGTGCGCATTTAACTGGATGGCTTCTACTTGGTCGACAGTCAACCGGAGGGTATCGCCAATCCAGCGGTGAATTTCTCCTGGTGAGGGGCGAGAACTCTGCCTGTCCCATTGGCAGCGTACGGTGTATTTTTCTCTGGTATCCGGACATGATTTTCAGCGGGGTTTTCTGGGTTTCTGGTTTTGTTGTCCTGTCTGGAACACTACTTAAAAAGTATTGTCCGAATGACACACGGAAGGTCAGTACACACGTGGAACTAAGGAAGCACCGGTATTAGGAACCGTAAACTCTTCCAATGCGGTCACACAGCGCGCACACACGTACCGCACTCGGCCACGACCAGTGACCAACTCGCTACTCGCGCAATCTTGTTCAATAGCAGACGCAGCCATTCATTATCTTCAAAAGCTGCTGTCTGAAGGAAATAATCCATTTCATTATCCAAATAAATCAATGTTGCACATTCATATACGTTCATACTGTTATTATATTTTATTGCCAGAACTTGGTTAATGTATGTTTTCAATTACATGGAAGCTTATTAAATAACTTACATTTTAGTGGAATTCTCACCGCCATTTTGTCATGACCTCAGGCGGATTGTGCGCATGCGTGAGGGTCAAGAATTCTGCTATTTTCTATATTAATTCAAAAATATACCGAGAGGGAATGTAGAAACATGTATCTTTAACAGACATAAAACCTTACTAATACTCCTTGATTAAACAATATTTCAGTGGTAAAAAAAAAAAAATCGGCGAGGGGTGGGATCGAACCGGTGGACCTTGGAACCACAGTCGGTAGCCTTAAACACATAGCTACTTTTTTTTCACTTTTTTTTTATTAGCTCTTTACAGAATTACAGAATTTTCAGATATGATAAATACCATACTAATACATCACAAGAAATCCAGATAGTGTCCATATTTATCGTACAATTGTCCACTTTCACTAAGCTTCCAACGCTCTTTTTGCAGGTGATACCTGAGATCCAGGAAAGAGAAATGTTGATCATTGTCCATCACGAAGTGTACATATTGGCCCATTATCCACACAATGGCAGTCTGTTTAATTTGGGGGAAGGCGGTCACCGACAAACGAACCAACTTCCTGTCATCAAGGTCATCCGAGGGCACATTTAATAGTTGACATACTTTTCCCTTACACCACAGCCACGTGGAGGCAACTCGCGTGCAGGATGTGAAGCGGTGTATCGCCGTATCAGTTTGACCACATATAGTACACCATGGGTAAGCTTCAAGATGGATGGTATATCGCCGTAGAGCGGTTGGGATGAGATCGTTGAGGAAGATAAAAACTTGGGAGTGTACAGCAGAAGAAATGGACATAGCCCCAAAATTTTTCCAAACAGTGGGCCAATGGACGTAGAGGGTGGTGGCCTCTATTCGCGGTTTGGAGTGTACCACTTGCCGCAACATGTTATAGATACTTTTCGTCGTTGGAACAATCCCTGAAGGCATTTGGCGAACAGTTTCCAGAAGGTGCTGTTGATGGTCCCTAAATATCTTCGGCAAAGCTCTATCACAACCACGGGCTGTGTTTCGAATATCTTTGTATAGCGCTTTCGTAAAAGTGTCATGTTGGGAAAGAATGGTGATATCGTTCTTGCAGAGGAGTGCACGGCATTTCATGCCATGAGCTGTTAGCCCTAGCCCGCCTTGCCGGGATGGGAGATACAACTGTTCCCGTTGTACTCGGAACAAAAATCCTTGCCATATAAACCAACCTGTATATTTTGCCAATTGGCTCTCAAACATTTTGGGAAGTGGGAAAAGTTGTGCGACATACCATATTTTAGAGAGCGCAAACACGTTGAGGACCATGACCCGTTGCACTATATTGAGGTTTCTTTGACCAAATTGGATCAGGACTCCCCTAACTTTGGCAATGACCTTAGTCCAGTTAACTTGCACTGTGTCCAGAAGCGATTGCTTCCAGGTAATGCCAAGAATTTTCACCTCATTTACTATCCGGAACCAGGGCTGTGGGGTAATCACTGAGTTAGTATTGAGCGGAAGCAAAGCAGTTTTCTGGGGGTTCGATTGTGCTCCAGAGGCGATATGGTAGAGCTGAAGGACGCTATCGATGTGGGAGATGTCTTCTTCATTGCGGATCAATATTGATACGTCATCAGCATAGGCGCACATTCCAAAAACATGTGTGGACAGTTTGTAACCCTGTAGCTTCACCTGGGTAGTCCGAATGAACGGTTCAAGGCCAATGACAAAAAGTAGCATAGAAAGGGGACATCCTTGCCTAACTGATCGTTGTATTGGAATCAGAGGGGAAAGAAAACCGTTGACGAGCACTCTAGACGTAGCATTACAATTTATCATACGAATGTAGTCAATAAGGATTTCACGAAATTCGAAGTGTTGCAAGACCATGTACAAGTATTCATGACTGATGCGGTCGAAAGCTTTATCAAGATCTAAGGTGAGAAAACTCATTGGCTCAGTGGGGAGCATTTCGGCTTTTAGGTGTAGGTCCCGTAGTATCGCTAAGTTTGTTAACAGAGTTCTTCCAGGAATACTGCAACATTGTTCATCACCAATGATATCAGGTAGAACAGTCTTCAATCGGCATGCAAGTACTTTGGTAAGGACTTTATAGTCACTGCAGAGCAGAGTAACTGGTCGGAAGTCACCAACTGCCATGGGAGAGGATGTTTTTGGTATGAGGACTATGGTACCCTCGTGATGTGATTGACAAAGAGCACGACGTTTGAGAATGGTACGCAGGACATGACAAAATTCTTTGCCAATGAGAGGCCAGAAGTGTTTATACATTTCATATGGCAGTCCATCAATGCCAGGTGAGCGCTTGTTTGGGAGTTGTTTAACCACAGAGTGAATCTCTTCATCCGTAATATCCGCGCTGAGCAGAGTTTTGTTGTCCGGAGATAGTTTGGTACTGCAAGATGACAGCAATAGGGTCACCTGCTGTGGATCAATGGGAGCCTTAGCGTAGAACCGTTGATAAAATAATGATATTTCACTACGTATAGCGTCAGGGGAGGTGACGACACTTCCAGTACTGGTGCGGAGGCGGTGGATATATTTACGTTGCCGCTCACGTTGTCCTTTGGCGATATGGTATACACTTGCACTTTCGTCCGGGAGCACTGTACGATCTTTTAAAGCCACGTTGATATGAGCGAGCGTTCGTTGCTGTAGAGACAGGAGCTTGGTTTTAACTTCCCGGATCTGGTCATATATACGCTCCCCAGCATCAGGTCTTTGCTGGAGCTGGCGAAGAACTCGATAGTAAAATTCAACTGTATCCCGTCTTTCCCGACCTCGTTGGTAAGATATGTTCTTAAAGACGCGGCGGATCCCTGGTTTAACTAAAATATCCCACCAGTCTGTGCAGTCGCGAAATTTGCATTTTTGTTGGACCCATCGAATCCAGTGTTGTCTGAAAATATCTTGGCATTCCTCCTCCAGTAACAGCGAGCAATTCAGCTTCCAATAACCTCTTCCTATGTGAAATATGGGATGGGGGTAAGCGATTGAACATACGACAGCATGATGGTTAGTGAAACTGGCAGGTATCACTTCATATCGTCTAGGCTGGATAAGTTCCTGTGAAAAGTAGATGCGGTCAAGTCGTGATGAGGAGTTGTGACTTATACAGGTGTAATGGGGCAGGGGCACCCTTAAACTATCCACAGCATCAATGAGGTGTAGGGAGGTAAGAAGGGTCCTGAGAGCCGGGTTGACACCTCTGTATGGACTAGTGGAATCCTCTGGGCGTTGAATACAATTGAAATCCCCTGCAAGAATAAGTTTTTCCTTAACGTCGTGCAGATGAGGCAGTATACTCTGTTGAAAGAACATTTTCCGTTCCACACGTTTATTGGACCCGGATGGGGCATATACATTTATCAGGGTGGTATTGTTTATGTGTCCAGATATTATGCGTCCTGATGGATGACATAGCACACCTTCGAGTGGGATATCATGTCTTATGAGGAATCCGGTCCCTCTATTCGTATTACCGGTATTGATGTATTGTTTGTAGAAGGCAGATATGGGTAAACACGGTATAGCAACTTCTTGAATGAAAGCAATGTCAATGTCAGCATCTCGAAGGAATCTCTCCAACAGTTGAAATTTCAGAGGGCATTCTATTACATTGATATTCACAGTGGCCACAGTGAGAAATTGCGCCATTAGGAGAAGTATAAAAGCTGTTCTAGACATACTGGAAGGTGGACTCGAAAGAAGACACAGGTGAGAATTATCCTGGTGCACTATGTCAAATTAGGTTGAGATAGTTCCTTTTGACTGCCATTCATAGGCCGGCTGTCAGCGGTTGAGAGCGTTCGTGGGTCCCTAGATGACGTAGAAAGAAGATTTTGTTTCTTTTTCACAGCTGCGGGGACGTTTGTGGAGCCAGTTTGATTCTTCGGGGCTGGTACGGCAATCGAGGCATTTGTTTTAATCTTCTTAGAGACGTTTTCGGATCCCCGATCAACATTCTTAAGTGAGTCGGTAGGGACCAGCGAAGTCGGGGGCAGTGAAGACAAAATTTCTGTGGCAGCCTGTAGTAACGGCAGAGTTGGTTCTAAGGCTGCGATACAGGTTGCCGAGAGCACAGGGGCACTCTGTGTCTCGCAGCTCTGGTCAGGGCAAGGTACCAGTTCTGCGTCAGATGTATCCGAGGTCACTCCTGGTGTTGTCTCAGCTGACTGATCAATGAGCATGTTTTCATATGACGTTTGCTGCGTCACAACTTCCGAGTATTGTACACGTCGTTGTTGTGTAGGAGTTATACCGAGGGGAATCATTTTCTTTGGGCAGTTAATACGTAGATGTGTGGTAGCATTGCAAATTAAACAGGTCTGTTTCTGTCCATTATACGTTATATAGCCAGAATGGCCACCAAAAGCCTCAGTGGAGGGGATATCTTGCTTGATTTCCATAGTTACGGCACGTATTCCATTATACACCGGGAACTGATAAGCAGAAGACCATTGTTCTTTCCTGACGTCACTCACAGTGCCATATTTCGACAGGACGGATTTGAAAATTTCAGGGGGTACTTCGAGTGGGACATTAAATATACGCACTGTGGTAAAATTGGAATCCTCTGTGGAGAGCTTAACATTGGTCATTTCGCCTGAATCATACTGAAATTTAATAGGATCTGCAAAAGTATTTAACAATTTCTGATAAATAGATATGCTGATTACCTTGATGTACATGGTTTTTTCGTGCGCATTTAACTGGATGGCTTCTACTTGGTCGACAGTCAACCGGAGGGTATCGCCAATCCAGCGGTGAATTTCTCCTGGTGAGGGGCGAGAACTCTGCCTGTCCCATTGGCAGCGTACGGTGTTTTTTCTCTGGTATCCGGACATGATTTTCAGCGGGGTTTTCTGGGTTTCTGGTTTTGTTGTCCTATCTGGAACACTACTTAAAAAAGTATTGTCCGAATGACACACGGAAGGTCAGTACACACGTGGAACTAAGGAAGCACCGGTATTAGGAACCGTAAACTCTTCCAATGCGGTCACACAGCGCGCACACACGTACCGCACTCGGCCACGACCAGTGACCAACTGTGCTACTCGCGCACTCTTGGTCAGCAGCAGACGCAGCCGTTCTTTATCATTAAAATCCGCTGTCTGAAGGAAATAATCCATTTCATTATCCAAATAAATCAATGTTGCACATTCGTATACGTTCATACTGTTATTATATTTTATTGCCAGAACTTGGTTAATGTATGTTTTCAATTACATGCAAGCTTATTAAATAACTTACATTTTAATGGACTTCTCACCGCCATTTTGTCATGACCCCAGGCGGATTGTGCGCATGCGTGAGGGGCAAGAATTCTGCTATTTTCTATATTAATTCAAAAATATACCGTAATATATTTGTTTATTTTATAGACACTCTGCAAATCTAGAGGCCAAGAGCTTTCGTTAGAGTGCTCTACGAAGTAAATCGGTTCTGTCGTTCTCTCAATCTCGTGGTAACAAAAATCACCTTACTGTTTTAAATATATAGATATCAATTTTCTAAAAAAAAAAGTTAGCAACAAAAAAAATATTTAAAAAAATATAAATGATAATAAAATATCCCCCCGTCCTAACTTCAAGACTAAACCACTGTATACGTTGACAAATTTTCAAATTAATAGAAGCAATAGTTTTCCCATAAATGTTCCTCAAATGTCATCATTTTAACATGGGCAGCTTAGGCACCTCCGGCTCCCCGAAAAAGACGTCCCAAGACTCTACAACAAATTAACAAAAATAGCAACTTCTTCAATAACCTTTGAATCATAATTTAAAAGTAAAAGTAAATGCTGTTGAAGACGCATTCTTTTATTTGTTTCAAAGCCAAGAAATTAGTTCTATGTTGATAAGCAATAAAAGGTATAGTATTTATTGTAAGATGCATTCCCACGTAAATATATCTCCAGTGTCTGGAAAAATGGGCTTAAGTCAAGGTTTTGGAAAACTATTACATCATCTGAACTCGAAAGTTCCGTCTTTTCAATGGAAAACCCTTTTTTAAGGCCAACAATTCCATATCATTATATAATCATTGATACATTGGCCATTACCATAACATGAATAACGTACTCATGCACAGGGTTTGAATAAACATAAGCCATGTTTACGTAAGGAATGATAAAGGATCAGGAGTAGTTTTATTCCTTTCCTTCCATAGTCTATTATTTTTGCTTTTGTAACTACTGTGTCTGTAGTGTCACACCTTTCCTTGCAATAGCATATTTGTATCATCAAATATGCACCTAATTCGTCACTGTTTTTATGATTCTGCACTGGATGAGATCGCCAACTGAGAATAATTACCTTCATTCTAATTACTTGTCTGTATTTCCTCAGAGGCTGGTATGGAGCCTATAAACAATTATCATTATGATTTTATGATTATTAGAACTAATACCCGTGGTTCCCTACTGATGAAATAATTGAACTTTTGCCTGCATAGCATGCCAGCACACAATTTCAATTACATGTAATAGTGCCACACAATTTAGAGTATATTGCTGTTTTTTATCTGACTGATCGATTCTGAGGGTCGCTAGAGTGTGGATTTTACGAACAAATTCAATTTAAAGATTCTGGAATATTTAAAAATGCCTAAAAATACAACGGACACCACCACTTAAGTTCAAGTAGGATCCCGAAGGTGGTTTGCAGCACATTAAGGAACGTTACGCTGCTTTGCTACATGTATGCTACCCGTAGTGAACACCATTATTGTGTAGCTATTCACTTAATATAGTTTGAGACAGGAAGATAGTTTTGTAGCATGGTTATTCCAAATTGCCATCATGTTTGCCTTCTTCATCTGTGGTTATCTCATTGAGAGACCTGAAGATATACATAGTACGCAAGGGATTGTTCCATAGGATAGGAATATTCAGATGCTCTCCGTGTACGCACATCTCCTGTAGGAACAAATTGACCATCAATGAATTGAATGTGAACATAAGTACATATTGTTCCCCAGCAGTTGCATTTTTGAAGGTTTCACTATAAGTCAGCTGTTATTTGTAAAATTTAGCTATTGCACTGCACGCACACTTACATTCTGCACATCATGTCTAGAGACTATATTTTTATAATAATAACGATGAATGATGATAGCATAATATAATGGAATGAATACGCACCTGATACGATGCTGAAACGATCTGTAGGAAAGTTGATAAACCGGTACCATGAACTAAATATTCAGGTACACATTGCCCTAGTGTTGCACACATAAATTGTAGATAATACTAATCATGTGAATTTGGCTATGAATTATCCAGTGTTTTGATGTAATGTGTCTTGAGTAAAGATGAATGCATTACTGTAGTTTAAAACAGGGCCTGCACAAGTAAGACCATTTTTCATTCTTCAAATTTTAATTTTATGTTTCTTGTCTAAAACGACAACAACGTTTGTATGTTGAGTTCTGAGTTTGAAATTGTTGCTTATACTTTATCACATTGTAGGTCGTGTAACACAAGCTATTTGATACAACACTTAGGAAATCCTTTATTTGGGAGAGGTTTAAAATGGAACTGACTAGTAGAAAAGATGAAAATCAGCTACTCAGTTCTTCACGGAACTACTTGTTCGTTTTTGTGGCATAAAATAAGCCAGACCTTCCTGTGATTGAAATGACCATCATCTGCTCCCTAGCGCAAGTTATTAAGTCCTTTATGCATCTTCAAATATTCGTTAGATATTGAAACTTTGCGTATATCACTTGTCCATGGCTTCGTAAAAACCTTTAAGTATTAAAATGTTGCTGCTCAAAAAAATAGAAGAGCAAGTTGAAGGAGCCAGTGAGAGGAAGATTATATCGGAGGATACTATCTTTCGTCGCCGAACTTGGAATACAGAGTATCTGCAAATACTCTTCTTTTCCATTATTCTTCTTATAATTAGTCACGCCCCCTACCAGCACGCTAGGTTAATTTTTCTGTATTCATAACTAAAAGAAAAAGAACATTAAATATACTGTACTGTAGGAGTGAATAACTACCGGGAAATATTATTTTCTACAGTAAAATAAATATAAAGCTCATTTTTATTTATACTTCTTAAACCCCACAGATATAGAGAAATTATGAAGGGTAATTATGCAAGCAAAACATCTCTGATGATGTTTCACCCCTAGTCCATTTCACACTCCTACGGATGGAGATAAATTGTGAGCGTTTAAATACGCACGTGAGGCATGGTGCAGCTCAAGTGAATGCATGCGAGTTCTCATATGCTATCCGACCAACCCAGGAAGCAATGCTATGGATTGAGGGCTTTCACATTGGCTTGTTTTATCAGCAACTATTTTATTCATTTTCAGTCAGTAGTTAAATAAATAAATAAATTTTCTAATAAATAAATAAATAACTTACAAAGGCAGCAACGCCTTTTAGTTTGTGATTAATGTGCCACTTGGGGACCATTTCACAAAGCGACGAATATGACTATGAACTGAGCCTTGAATATCTGTTTTAGAAACTTTCAGTGACTTGGTCGCTGCATGCCACATGAGAAACCAGTTGACTAATGCAGAGTACGTGAAACTGGCGATCTGGAAGAGCTCAGTGCTTCAGAAACTGAGGCAGGAGTCTTCAAGTAGATCAAGAAATCTTTGAATGTTTGAAAACTTGAATGAGGTGTGTTTAATGGGAGAATCTTCAGAACGTGTTTGAGGATATTCATGGTTTTACAAACAGGATACTTCGTAAAATCTTTGGTAAATACATATTATCTTTCACAACTTGTATTCACCGTTGTGGTGTTCCTCCGCTGATAACGATATCCAGGAAACAAGAAGCTTTTTAAATAACTTCACTGGATATTATATTACGCTAACATGTTTAGTGTGGGAATGGGAATTTGTCAATGAATGGACACATATGTCCAAGTATTTTACACGAGATTTCTGCAGGCATATGGGAGCTGAAGACAGATATCTTATCATTCGTTGGCGAGGTAACATAACTGAAGAGATGGACATTCCGTGCTTGCATGTCACATATTGCACATATTGATACTGAGAGACAAATGTGTTTACATTTACAGTGCATATGTGTAATTCAATGTCTTTTGTGATAAATGATCACTCTGTTAAATCTATTTCCGTGGATGGGAATGTGTGAAAGACAAGTCAAGACGTAAATTATTTTATAATAATTGACCAACAGTTTGTTCATTTTCTTACCTCCAAAGTTACCAACATGAAAGGATCAAATCTCTTCTGCTGGAACTCGCTATTAATATCTTGAAATAATATTATGCTTCAGTATAAAGATTTTATTAGCCTTGCATCCGTTGAGAGTAATTACATTCTCAGTTTGAGTACAGCTGAAACATGCATTTAGCAGAGAGTTTAAAGTTTACTTAATCAATTGAGGGAGTGCACCGTAATCCTGAGACTGTAGCATAACTTGGTGATATTTTCAAATTGTACAGAGTATCATGACGGAAGTAGTAGGCTCTGGAGGCCGTATCAATTCACTCTACCTAGAGGCTTAGGATGATACGCTAACATTACATGGTGTCAGACTTTTGCCCGTCTGACTAGGTGGAATCACACAATTAAATGTCAGTTTCCGGGAAACATCTAATGACGTGTTTGTGTATGAATATATAATGGGGGATAGTGTTTATAAGATAAATATAGCAAAAATACCTGAGAAGTCATCCCAGTGGTTAAAATAATATGAAACTAAAATGTGAGCTGTGGGATAGCGTTTGTTTAAGTAAGTTAGCTGGAAAATTAATTGAGTAATAATTGTGTGAAGAAATGAAGAAATATGTTTCAGTGAGACAATAGTTGTTGTACTATTGAGTTTTAGGAATACTTACTATTTTTATCTGCCGTCAGTGTAGTTGTAATTGTTTCGTATTATCTTAACCACTGGGATGACATACCTGATATTTTAATGTATTATTAATTATTAAAAAGCCTCCGTGGCTTAGGCGGCAGCACCCCGGCCTTTCACCGCTGGGACCGTGGTTCAAATCCCGGTCACTCCATGTGAGATCTGTGCTGGACAAAACGGAGGCTGACAGGTTTTCCTCCGGGTACTCCGGTTTTCCCTGTCAAAATTTCATTCCAGCAACACTCTCCACTATCATTTCATTTCATCTGTCATTCATTTAATCATTGCCCCAGAGGAGTGCGTCAGGCCTCGGCAGCCGGCACAGTCCATATCCTCGCCGCTAGATGGGGGCTTCATTCATTCCATTTCTGACCCGGTCGGAGACTGGAAGCAGGCTGTGGATTTTCATTTTCATTAATTATTAATTATTACCGACAACAGTAGCTAAACTCGCTAACGCACTGCGCTAGGCCTTGGGGCCAAGCGCTCTGCGGACTTGGTAGACATGGGATCGAGCCCCACCGTTGGTTGTCCTTGAAATGGTTTTCTGTGTTTTCCCATTTTTAACTTCCGGCAAATGCTTGGACAGTGCCTTCTGACAGGCCCCGTTCAATTCCTTCCGCATCCTTGCCTAGTTTCACTCACCATCATTCAGTTCATCCCTCATGGAGTTGGCATCAGGAAGGGCATCCAGCCGTAAGAACCATCCACCACAAAGACTTTCATCACATCTCATCCCCAACCCCGTTGAAATGAAACGGGAATAATAACGTGTAGACTTACATAGATACATACATACATACATACATACATACATGCATTAATAATTAATTATTAATTATTATTTTGCGGGATGCACGCTAACTTAATCTCAAATTTAACCTCGTTCTTATTAAAATAAACATTTCAAATCTAAGAGGAAAGTTGATAGTCTGCAATCCTAACTGATTTCATACAATGGAAAAGCACATTCCAGACACAGATGAATGGTCTGACTAGGCCCAGCAGATGGGTCACAATTCTTTGTCAAATAACGTGTTGACAAAGTGACCATAATGTCAAGTGCGGAAAATTCTCATCCCACCATGCTTTGCTTAACTAGTCATTCACCGCAAGACGTTAGTTACTTCGTAAACCAGAAATAAGACATCTCCCCATTCTGACCAGCTTACTCTCCCCATGACTAGACTAGTCACTTCGTGAAATAGACCTCTGGTCTCTCATCACAGCATTTGGGCCTAATACCGCTAGGATTGATACCGACTAAGAATGTAACAGGGAATAAAAGAAGGCTTCCACACATTGCAGGATTTTGTTGAACTTAACATTTATTACTGTCTGTAATATCCTGACTATTCTTAGTCTATTTTCATTTATGACATAAATAGGCTTATGAGATCACCTTTTGTCCGTGTGTGTGTGTGTGTGTGTGCGTATATGTGTACGTGGGTGTGGGTGTGTCCCTAATAGAATCTAAACAGCAGGAGCGATTTCAATGCAACTCGGTAAGGACATAGAACTATTTTGTCCTAAACTGACCGTGCCCTTCAAATTTTATTACGTCCCACAAATTTAACATGGTGGCTGTGCGAAATATTTCACCGGTATTCTATATTCGGCCTTAGCCCGTCATGGGCTGTATAGTGCCAGGGGTTGATTCTATATCTCCGAAACTATTAGGCCTACTGGTATCATCCTGAAATATTGTGCGGTGATAAAGGGCACTACTAAAAATTCATCTATTTGAGTTTCAAAAGCCTGTTGGGTACAAAACGAACACGGCGGCCAAGCGAATTTGAATCATTTATAGAGACTTTTGCCGGGATTTAACCATCCGAGCGCAGTGAAATATGGTACAGAAAATGTCTATACGCATTGTAATTCACTGCCATCTAATTCAATTTAATTATTTACATAACCTCAAGATGGCGGCTGTGCGAAATTTCAAAATTGAGTTTTTATTTATTGTGTCCTAATCATGCGATTGAAGCCAACGTTTGAATAATGAACCTACACAAAAATCGTCATCTAATAGTACATAACTCTATGGCCTACATATACACGAATCCAACATGGCGACCATCCGAAATATTTGGACGGATCTCAATATCTACTAATTTATGACAGCAATCGACCAGAAATTTTGTATGTGGATAACGGCTACCAACATAAGTTCACCTATGAAATTTTCAATAACCTGGTGGGCACAAATCCAACATGGCGGCGACGTGAATTTTAAGTTTTTAAATTGACGTTTCTCACGATTTAACCATTCGAGCGCAGTGAAACGTGGTACGGTATATGCGTATACAAATTTGAATCTACTGACATTTAATTTATTTCAATTGTTTTCATATCCCCAAGATGGCGGTTGTGTGAAATTTTAAGATCTCGTTTTTATATCTTGTGTTCTAATCATGCGATTGAAGTTTGAAAAATAAACCTACACATTAGTCTTCATGTAATAATACTTGGCTTACATAATTATATAACAATCCAGCATGGCGACCATCCGAAATATTTAGACGGTTCTCAATATCTACGAATATATTACAGCAATCAAACTGTCATTTTGTATGTTTATAGAGGCAATTAATATTAGTCGGATATATGAAAATAGGCTATTGAGTTCTTCACGGAACTGCTTGTAGAACACTGGTTTCGAGCTCAGATGAGCCTGCAAGAACCCTATGCTCACTCATATTTGAGCAATTGTACAGCGCTAAGATAAGGAATGAGCGTACTCTTGGTAACTGCTCAGCCATTCTTTATTTCTTGTTTAATTTCGAGCACAGAGCTGAAACTCGAACCTCATAATGTTTGTACTTACAATCCTGACACAGCAGTAAGGGCTCTCGTTTATGGCTGCCATTGGGATCAAGCCAAAACTGTTACTTGAGTGCGCTTATTCCTTGTTTCAGCAACTGTATATGCATGGCACTACAATGACATAAAGAATAAATCTCAGCAAAGTGAAAATAACGATAGTGAAGATTAGATATACTAGAACGTCGGGATAATCCACAGCGCACACATGCAGTCGGTACAGCGGTCAGTATAATTTTATCTGCTCCCTGAAGAGCGGCAACCTGGAGCAATAACGTTTTTGCTGGAATTGAGTGGTGGGACGGGTATAGATCATTAACTCATTGATGAATTGTTACAAATGCATAAATACCATAGATTATCTTCTCTAGTCGTTCCTCAAAATCAATATATTACATTTTGTAATTAAAATTCTATGCAATAAACCAATCTGACACAGACAAAATGGAGAGGACAAAATGCAACTCACGAAATAATATAAAGTTCACAGATAAGGCAGGAAATGTGGAATATTCCGAAAATAATCAGATTTACTTTTTTCTGAATACTTATGATATTTTGGGACGATTTAGTTCGTCGTGACAAAGAACAGTTACATCTCATAAATTCTTGAGTTGGCTATCTATCTGGATTTCCAAACGAGATAATTGTTGACATATTCCTAAATAAACGTATTTCATAGTAAGCTATCACGTGCCAATATAGTGAAACAATTTAAAAAATATTATGCATTGATGAAATATTACTTATGGGTAGTCATTAGCAATTAGCAGAGAAGATGGGATTGAACAATAAAACAGCTACGCAATGTTAAGTATCGTTTAAAATATACAAAAATTTAGGGAAGAGAATTGGCCACGCCAGCCCCCCTCCCGGCCTGGATTTCTGTGAATGTTGATATTTAATTGTTCATTAGGCCTATGACCCAAGTTTATTTCATAAATGGAAGTTACTGATAGTCAATTGACAACTGTTCCAACATAATTATTTTAAATTTTGCTGACGTATTATGTCTTTGGGCCTACATTAAAAAAAGGAGTCCAATGGAAACATGGCTTCAATTTTCAATATGGTTATGCCTAGTGTTAAATACCGTATGTTTCCCTAACACTATCACGCGTGGCTACTACTTTTACCACCTCACTTCGGCAGTGGCGATATGAAAGCACGTTTTGGAGATATTTTTAGACATTGCAACACCGCTAGCGGACCTTAACCCCTAAAATGCGATTTTCTTTTCAGAATAGTAAAACACGGGTCTTGTAAGGTCGTGCTTACAATAGTGGATCATTTACTGTATTCAAGCCCGTATTCACGGGGGTCAAACCTTTCAACTGCCCAGGGCACCAGATTTTAGGGACGGCCAAATTTCTGGAAAACTGTCCAAAACTGCTTGGGCATTAAACTTCAAGTTATTAAAGTTATAAACCCTCCACAAGAGAATATACTTTGGCAATGTTGGTAATTTAAGGACATAAATAAAAGTCCCATATGTTGAGGAAACGTTAATATATCTGCCTATTCCACGTCGGGGGCAGCAAAGTTGTTTCTTATTTTGCCCAGAAGCGTCAAGAGCCCTAAATATGGATCTGACTCCATTTTAGTCTCGCCATTTTTTACGCTGGATAGCTTTCCCGCGGTTTTATTCGTGCAGTGGAATGCTGTACATTTTTATTTTTAAGGTGACGGAGACTCATTTCTTGAGAAAAAAGTGATTATTACTACGAATGAACAGCAATCTACAATATTGTTGTAAATTCTTAACCTATAGTGTTACATTCTCTACAATCTAAGCAATTTATAATACAGTGGTTAAATTGTCCTGCAATGTTTGTGTCGTTATCAAAGCGACTAAGATTCGCACTCTCAATGGTGAATTCAATGGTGATAGACTGATAAACTTCGTAATGTTGTTTATGATTTCATTGGAACCCTCTTGTAAGGCAGGCAATTTTGGATGCGTGACATGTACTTATGAGCGGAGTAGCTTCACAGAATAAAAATTAAGCTCGATTTAATCGTAACCACCAGCCATTTGAAAGGGATACGGTACTTCATCAAAATCAAAAAGATATCCGATCATCAGTAACCATAAAAATCATAACTTGCATATTTAGGCCTAGTCTGTGCCTCAGCCTGACAATTCTGGGAAATAGTATAAAAATGAAACTTATATATGAAGGGAATAAAAATGTACGTTTTTAGTTATACGACTGCGTGAGAAGCGTTTTTTTTCTCATATCAAAAATCTGGAAGATCTGAACACAACAGATCTGCAATTTTCCCAAAAAAATCTCCAAACGACGTAAATGCATGCGCGGAATGCAATGTAAGAAAGGACACAATATGTCAATTTCATCCTTAAGCTCATCTGTGTAGCTGAGTATCTCAATTCACGCTCCACGTTGAGGACAGGTTACCTGAATATTCGAAATTTGATTGCCAACGCTGACAGCAGCCATCCCGAATGTGATGATCTCAACACTACCTTCAGGAAAATACCACGTTGGTACCATGTTTCATGTACCGGGGCAATCATCTCAACACTATGGTACTGGTACTCTAAAATAACGTAACTTATAATCACTCGCCTACTGACACCACACAGGTTATTAGATAATTTCACTCACAGTCAAGTACAAGGGGTTAAGTTTAAACTTGTTTATAAATAATGCAACAGCATCAGAAACAATGCCCGTTATCTCTACGTAGTATAAAACATAGTCCCTGATTCCTGGATGTAACGGTAATCTCCAGAACGACTGGATGGATTTTGATGCGGTTTTCACCATTCTGTAAAAGATTTCTCGAGGAAGGTTTCTGTAGATAAACATTCATTTTAGACCAAAGGAAGCCGAGCAGTAACGATTTCAGTGAATCGAGACGAATATAAAACTGATGTCCGTGCGCCTATTTAACTTACGCCGGGAAAACGGTTAAAAAGAAGAATTGTTCAGCATGAAAAGTTCTACAAAAAGTCCACGACAGCATATCTCTATCTTTAATATATCGCCCACAATTAGTGTTTTTACGTTTCCATTTCTTCGAACAATCTCCATTCACTGGAAATTTAAATTTAAATTTAGATTAATAGTTTTGGAGAGAGCCTATTACCCGAGCTTCGGCCAGCCTAAAACTGTCGAGTCGTGTCGAGTTAACACCTCAGAGAGAAGTATATGTGTTTGGAGTTTCGCTGTTCACCCCGGCTTTTTTGAATTGCGTCGGGGACTTGCCGTCCGTGCGCCTCTTAAGCGTATGCTGGGTAAACTGTTAAAGACACCGGGCGAAGCCAGGGCAGGCTGCTAATTGAATATAAGGTGGCTAATTTTCCCCTCTTTAGGGGTGGCCTTAACATACCGGTACATATTTTAAAAGACTCAAAATTATTCGTATTAGGTCGGTTAGACATTATATTATTTACGTCACAGTTACAAAAGAATATTCACTGGCCTGGAAAAAAGTAATCATCCTATGTAAAACGCCGATCTGCGTATTTCTCCGAAATCGGTCGAGTGACATGATGCACTCAATCTCTTTCTAGTGTTATGTCTTACATTTAGGAAAATAATAAGGTGAAATATCACTTCTGTGAAGAAGCGTGTTCGATTCCTACCACAGCCATCTTGGAAGTGGTTTTCTGTGGTTTGTCTACTTCTAATCAAGGCAAATGCCAGGATGGTACCCAACTGAAGGCCACGGCCGCTTCCTACCTCAATTACAAAGAAATACACACACTAATACAAATATCACAGTGACACAGGCTTTCGGCCAAATTCTACACACGCCATGACCACGATGTCGCAAAACCCCTAAAGCACCAAGAACCACAACTGTGCTATTATCCTCCTTCCCACCCGGAGATACGAACGGGGGACTAATGTACCTCCGGATTAGGTTTTTACAGGAGTGGAGGTCGCCATCGCTTTTAATTATGCATAATGAGGTGGATATCCTCGGGAAGAACACGACGGCTGTGATATCCCGTTGCTTTCAGTCGTGCTACAGTACGCAGTTTAGCCGTTTGTTATTATATGTCATGAATGTATTCAGAGTATAGCAATATGTCTTGGTCTTGATTCTCTGGAGAGGCAATGGAATTATATAGGCAACAAAATCTAATATGACCAATGTATTCCCCCAAATCCTTGCTGTGTTCGAGTTTAATTCTCATCGATTCTGAGTTCCATTGTAGTACAGCATTTTCAACCAAGAAGAAATGAGGAAACTGTGCCGTTGGGATACACTACGCCCGATGACACAATGATGAAGACATTTTGATAATTTAAGTGCTACCTTTTTTGTAGCAAAACGTAAAGAATATACTCGCTTGCTTCTAGTCTGTCTCTAAAGACGGGCCACGCCATGAGCATGTGAATATACTGTTTATTTGCTCACATCCGGGAGACCACAGAAGACCATCTTCAAGGTTGCCGGCGGGATGATTCGAACCTCCTCGCCACCCGGATGTGAGCAACTGCCTGCAGCCACGCCGTAACGACCACGGTTATCTCACCCGGTATATGACACTCTTAACCATCCAGTAGAAAAATGAGGATGATAAATTTTTCAGGAGAAAATACAATAGGCTTGACAAATTTTGTATTTGACATTTATTTGTACGAATGTCCAGCTTCGCCACTAACAAAGGAAGAGTGAGAATTGCGACATTCAAATTTTGACAATATTAGGTTTATGCCTTCGAGGTACTGTATGTGACGGGTAGGTACCAAAATTAAGGCCCAGGCCACCCCCTCCCAATATTTGTCTTAATTATAAATACACACACTGATATAGCCATCACAATAACACAGGTTATCAACAACATTCAACCCACACTCACACCAATATACAGTCAAGTCGTCCACATGACTACGATGTCACAAAGTCCCTACATGAATGAACAATAACTACATTATTATTGGTATTATTGAGTTCCCAATACATGGAATATAGCCTATTTTGCCTAGCATACTACGGTTATAGTTGGACAAAGTGTATTTACTATTTATATTACATTACTAGCAGAAGTACCCATTCATCGAACGGTCTTCGGTATTAATAACCAGACATATTCAATTGAGCTACTGTTGCAATGATTAGGGGCTTGGAACCTGTTTGTAGACAAAGAAAAATGATTAGTTAAAATGTTCTCTCAAACTAAATTTACCTAACGTGTTCTTCCTGACGTGAAAATAAAATTGAAAACCTCGTAGACGAATCGCAATACACGTCACATACAAACTGACCCTCACCGTTGTGCCAAGTCCCCAACCACAGGAAGACCCCTTTTATAAATTATAAAGGCTTGTGGTGCATGAAAGTTCAAGTTCTTTAGCCCCCAATGACCCAAATTCCTAAAGGCAGCAAAGATACTATTTCAAATCAGGAGTTTTTGAAAATAATGTTGCTGTTTGGAGATATAATAGACCTTCTGTACGACATATCGCACGTATACGTCGTGTGAAAAAAATCTCGGATACTTCTTGAACCTCTTAAGCCCATTGATGAATTTTACAGGTTTAGTTGGTTCCGTGATAACCTTCTAGCCACTTGCAAACTTTCACAAATATGTAATAAATGGAGTGGCATTACTTCTTGCAGAAATAGATGGAAAGTTGGATGTCACCACTTGAGATACTGTTGTCATGGTTACTGGCTTGCATTCATTCATTAATTTATTAAATGAAATTATCTTTCTGGGAATATCTAAGAAACTGTTGGTTTTAGAGCCTTAAAATGTAGTTTACGAGCAACCTTTACGGCTCTTTAGGGGCCCCGAGATTTGTTTCTGACACCAAGGGGTTGAAAATGAACTTTGTCTCGTCGTTGTACGCCATAATATAATAATAATAATAATAATAATAATAATAATAATAATAATAATAATAATAATAATATTGAATACCTCGGGTGCCGGGTACAAGCTTTGTAATTTGACACCCTGAGGGTAGCTTGCATGTCGAATTTCGTTGTTCCTTGAATCACTATGAAAGTCAAGGAGGTTAGATATCTAAGCTCCTTGAACACTATAGCGCTTTCTAGTAGAGAAATGAGGAACTTTGTGTTGTGCGGAAAGTCCCGAGATTAATTTTGCCATTATGAACACGGCCTACTGAATTCAAATAGGTTCTTTGACATGCCAACATCGTATGACATGCGTGTCGTATTTTTACCGCCTTTCAAAAATCACTTACCACGGCCAGGAGCGAACCTGCAATCTTGGGGTTAGTAGACCGACACGCTATCCACTCACCCACCTTGGCAAGCTAAATAATTATAATACGTTAATAATATAACAATATAGGCATAGGGATATAATAGACCTTCTGTACCATACCCGCACGTGTAAATCGCGTGAAAAAATTCTAGAGTACCCCTTGACCCCCTTAATCGCATTATATATATTGATGAATTTTACAGCTTAATTTGGATCCGTTATAACCTTATAGCCGTTTGCAAACCTTCACAGTGATGGAAAGGCATTGCGTCTTACAGAAAATGTATGGACCTCTGAGATTGTGTTTTCATGGTTACTGGCTTGCTGTCTTTCAGTAGGTTAGTTTTCTGGGAATATCTCAAAAACTGTTGGTTTTAGGGCCTTAAAATGTGGTTCCGAGTTTCGATTCTCACATTGAGGGGCTGAAAATGAGCTTTGTCTCGCCCTTCTACGCCTATTTCAGCATGTATTTTAAGGGGGTAGGCCCCCTCTTATGAGAGGTATGGAGAAGAGTTACATCAATGATTAGTGTCGTGCCTCTTATGGATATCTGTATAAAATTTTACGTTGATCCACCCAGCCGTTCTCAAGTTATAAGGACTCGAAGAAGTTGTCCACAGACAAACAGACAGACAGACAGACAGACAGACATACAAAAATATTTTTGCGCGCATCCGTCATAAAACAGTCTGAAACGCGCCAATATCGCAAATTTCCATGGAAATTCAGAAAAAAACAGACAAACTTTCATTTTTATATATATAGAGATAGAGAAAATAATTTATGGAGGATATAATGCATGAATATAAGAAAATGAGAAAAACCACATGACTTTTTAATTATAGGATACTGAGTCATTGCCAGTAACTCAAATGCCATTTTATAGGATACTAGCAACCCGTCCCGGCTTCGCCCGGGAACAGTGATGAATGCAAGGTGATAGGCTACTTTTAACCGAGGTCTTATAAGATTTCCTTGTATACGACATTAGTCGTTACCCCTCCAGCAGTGAACACGAAAAGATTTCGGTTAGAAGTAACACGCGATAGAGCCTCGTAAAGCTGTCCATGGGAAAAACATTCTCCACTGAGATCAACTCCAGCCACGCTAAGTGTCTGACCCTGTGCTTCGATTATAGTTATGCCAAAGTAGACTCTTACTGGGAATTGTACTCGTTTGAAATTATCAGGCAAATCTGAAGGAATCATAGGGAGTCTGAGTACTAAGACCGTTTCTCCTGTACCACAGCTAGTAATTAAGATAGTTGATTCAGTGAAACAGTTTTTCAAAGTTTTCACTACCAATCAAGTCCCATTGCATAACTTTGGTGGGTGTAAATTACGTAGCAATACAATAGGCACTCCCACTTTTGAAATAAGCTTGTGTGGTGGCAAGTAAATGAGGAAGTAAAGAATTTAGGAATTCTGTAGGGTAATGAACAGCTTCTTCACTATCGACTACTGCGTCTACTAATATACTTGAGCCTGGGCAGTGAATTTGGAGAACACCAAGTCATTAATTTTCACAACTTGTTCGTTTGTCGGCGATAATATTGCTCTTTCTTTAAACCATGAATGAGACTTGTTAGATAGGTCATGGATTTGAGGATAAACGCTATCAATCAATTCTTGAATGCTGCTTACTAAAACACAGAAATCGTGACTGAAGGTAATTTTCCCGTTCAATGACTGGTAAATCTCCATTTCCGACTCTCGGTAACAAATTTGCAAACAGACTATTATCCTCAGAAGATAAGAGTATTCTCACGTTAGTTTTGAGTGCCAATTTTATTATATCCGGCCAGATGTAAGATCTCTTTAATGAAGCGTTCACTTCGTCGGCTCTCGTTCCTCTGGTAACAACTAGTAAGATTTTACAAAAATCTCCGGCGAACAAAACTGTGCAGCCACCCATAGGTGTGTTCCGATTCCTTAGATCACGCAAGGTCCTGTCTACAGCTTCAACGGAAGTTTCGTGCGACATTGTAGCCTCATCCCATACAACTAAAGAACAATTTCGGATTTAACTGGCAATGTTACTTTGTTTTGAAATATCATTACTTCTGACTTTCAAAGGAAGTTTAAATGTTGCATGTGCTGTTCTTCCCCCTTACAACAGTGTGGCTGAATTCCAGATGATGCGACGGCAAGAGCAATATTACCACCATGCCTCACTTTGGCGAGCAACAAATTAATCAAGAACGATTTGTCTGTGCCTCAAGGGACATCGAGAAAAAATATCTTACCTTCCTTCTTAGTGATGCTAGATATGATGGTGTCATAAGCTTGTTTCTGATTGTGGTTAGGACGGGGTTCTTCTTGAGCAAAGGTTTGAAGGAGCCGTCGACGAAGTCTTTCTTTCTCTTGTGACAATCGAGAAATTATTTGATGCTCTATTTCATTGTTACGTGATAAGCGCTTTTTTATGACAATGAACTATGACCTACATCCCTTTTACATCTCGGCATGATGGCTTAAAATCACTGACTGGACTATTAATTATAGCGAATTCTTGACAGACGTAATTTAAGAATGGCGAGGTGATGAAACACAAATCCCCCTTCGTCCAAACTTAAATTGACTGTGTACTTTGCGGAACGAGAAGTTCACAGTCGAAATGAAGAAAAGCCGATTTGCACTTCCAGGGGAATGGTGAGGTGCATAAAACACAAATTCCTCTTCCGTCCAACCTTAACTTGACTGTGTATGATTCCAAGGAAACTCCAAACACAACCACCCTCCTCTGAAGTCTTAACTCAACACGACTCGACGGTTTGCTGCTGGCTCTATCTGGGGTAATAAGTTCGCCTGCTAGTTAGGTTGTAACAGGGGTGATAGACTCGCCCTTAGCTAGCTCGTAACCTGTCGCCTCTGTATTTGAATGGACAAGGTTGGAAGAAATGAAAATGTATAAACACTTATAGTGGGCGATGTATTGAAGATAGAGATATGCTCTCCCAGGCTTTTTGTAGAACTTTTCATGCTGAACAATTCTTACACTCGTAGTATTTAGATATTTTAACGGTTTGCCTAGCGTAAGCTTACAAAGCGCTCGGTCGCCAGGATTTTTTCGATGTTTTGCACTGATATCGTTACTGCTCGGCTTTCTTTGATCATAAATAAATTATTTTCTACAGAAATCATCCCCGAGATATCCTTTACAAAATGATTCTAAGAATCGGGGACTTTGTTTTATATTAAGTAGATATATTTCTCTTTCAAACTCATGGAAATGGAAAAGCAGGTGATCCACAACAGCATGACGTATAGTCATTAAGGATAGTGATATGATGTCTCTCAGAAGTATGACTTTAATGTTCCATGTTCCATGCACAGATGAGAATTGAGTATGCACACAGTTCGGAACAAGTGTTTTGCTTTTAAGTCAATACTGAATTTCAGGTAAAATATTTCTCTTGCAACAGATCCTTTCGAAGTTGAGGTCCAAAAGACATGCCGCTAGTGAGTTATGTAGTCCTTATTTTGGAGTTTTGTCATATAAAATTTCCATTTTTAGCCTACTTTTCACATTTTGCAAAAATGAGGAAAAAGTAGACTTATGAGATCGGGCAAATGTGTGTCTGTCTGTCTGTCTGTCTGTCTGTCCTTCTGTCTGTGTGTCTGTCTGGCTGTGTGTGTGTGTCCCCCTATCAACTCCTAAACGGCTGCAGCAATCGAAACAAAATTTGGTAAAGATCTATATCTGAATATCTCACGTCCATATTTGAAAATGATGTCAGTGCTACCAACTGCTGAAAAATCGCAATTGAAATTTGAACTCCATGTTCGATATCTTGGAAAGTAAGAATGGGAGCTATTTAAAAATTGGCACACGTATAGATAATAATATTGCAGTTTAATTTCCAGGAAGCCATACATGGCAGTGTTGCCAAATGAGTATAAGCCTGCTGATAGGTCCAAATTTTAAATGCATATAACTTCTACACCATCAATTGGATTTCAACCAAATTTCGTATGTGCTATGTATACGTAAACAGATATTACTGAGCCTATTCTTAAGAGCCACCAGGGCTGCCAACTGTTAATAAATGCTTTCATTTTTTTAAAATCCAAATTCCCATATATCAGAAAGTATGCAAGCCGACAGCTTTAAACTATGCACACGTATAGTACCTGACATACTATATTAACTTGGAGTAAGTCATATACGTCAGTGCTACCAACATGATTCTAAGCCTACTGAGAAGTCCAACTTCAAATACATGTAACTTCTATACTATCATTTGGATTTCAACCAAATTTTGTGTGTGCTATGTGTACCATAACAGATATGACTATGCCGATTCTTAAGAGTAACCAGGACTGCCAACTGTTAATAAATACTGTCTCTATTTTTGTTACCCTAATGTCAATATATCAGAAAGTATGCAAGCCAACAGCTCTAAACTTTGCACACGAATAGTGCTTGGCATTCTAGATTAATTTGGAGTTACTAATATAGGCCTACGCCAGTGTTGCCAACATAATTCTAAGCCTGCTGATAGGTCCAATTTTAAAATGCATGTAACTTGTATACTAACTAATGGATTTCATTCAAAATTGACACAACAATAAATCATATTAATTCAGATTAATTCTGACCAATACATGTATGTCATTGTTGCCAACATGATTTTACGCGCGCTGTTAGATCCAATGTTTAACTGCATGTAACGTCCATGCTATCCATTGGACTTCAACCAAATTGTGTATCCTGTACCTTAAGAGATGGAACTAAGAATATATTCGGTCACCAGGGCTGCCAACTGTAGTTCTCTATTAGGCTACGTTATGCCAGGTATGCAGTATTTCGAACTAATTAGAAATTTCGATATTATCAACTTAATTTTGCCATTATTCTAGATAGATCCATAATATAGATTAATCATTGGCATGATTCTTAAATTTTAAGAAAAGTAGGCTCTTTAGTTCGTCACGGAACTTCTTGTTTATTGTGCAGTCTCTTTAGCTAACAACTATACTACAAATTTTCTACCGATGGCATGAAGGAACAACAGAACACTTATCACCGGCTGGGTGTCCCAATGATAATCAGAATGCAAGATAAATTAGAATCCGCAAGATATTGGGAGAGTGCTGGAGAAAAAACAGGTGATATATGAGACTGCCAAAAAATATTCTAACGTTTCTTAGCAGATTTAGTTGAACACATTAACACGTTGACGGACTGAAAAACAATTATTTTACCAGCTCAAGAAGGTAAACTGGAAAATGCATCTAACATTTCTATACATTATCTTTGAGTGTAAAGCAGGTAATTGTACTCGGAAGACCTTCTTGTTAGAAAGTGGTGCCTTAGCACATCCTCAATGGATTTATTATTGGTAACTCGCAGACGTGATATTTCACTTGCATTATTCAGGAATTGAACTCAGTCCATCTTGGTGAGAGGCCATCAGCCTGACTGTTGAGCCATCACAGCAGTGAGTTTCATCAAAGTTGTACCAGGCCATGTGTTAAAAAAATTGTACAGACTTGATTACAATTCTGAGAGTTGAGAAATTTACAAATTTAGAATTATTACCAAATAAGCAGATACTAGCAGTAGTGCCCGACTTCGCCCGGTGGATTTATTTGTTTATACTACTACAGAACTGGCGCATGATACTTAAACTAACAGAAAAGACATATTTTTAAAATATAACTTTGTGGTGGTGGTGGTGGTGGTGGTTGTGGTGGTGGTTGTGGTGGTGGTGGTGGTGGTTGTGGTGGTGGTGGTGGTGGTGGTGGTTGTGGTGGTGGTGGTGGTGGTGGTGGTGGTGGTGGTTGTGGTGGTGGTGGTGGTGGTGGTGGTTGTGGTGGTGGTGGTTGTGGTGGTGGTGGTGGTGGTTGTGGTGGTGGTGGTTGTGGTGGTGGTGGTGGTTGTGGTGGTGGTGGTTGTGGTGGTGGTGGTGGTGGTGGTGGTGGTGGTGGTGGTGGTGGTGGTGGTGGTGGTTGTTGTAGTGGGGGTGATAAGTAGTACAGTATAATGGACGTAACATTCAGGTAATTTTTCCGTTATGATAATAATGAATAGGGAAACAGCTGTTTATTAACTACAGCACTAACACATGTAATTTACAAACACATTTTAAAATATGTTTAGAAAGAGGAGTAAGTGAAATAAGACACTGCCTAGGGCCTATATCTCATTGCCTGTTAGAAATGTAGAGACCAATTGTGTCGTCTTTTGTCGCATAGCGCCGTAGGAAAATAATCAGAACTCTTTGGAAAACTTCGGCTGCCCCAAGCTCCTGAGGTAGAATAGTATCATTTACCGCCACATAGTGCTCAACGATAAGTTTCGGAATAAATGAAGGTATATTTGAAAGCACCAACGCTTATTACAGCTGATAACCCCCAATGAACTGCACCAACACCATTGTACTTATACAGAGGCATAATATGTTCATGATGATAACTGTTTTAAGGGGGAAAAGTAATCTTTTTGCACTAATCACTCCCCGTGATTGCAATTTATATGCAGCGCAAGATTTAACTATTTTCGCAATTCTCCACCAGAACACTGGTAGGGGCGACGTGATGTAGCTCGAATTGCCAGTCAACAATGGACTTATTAAAATACTCTTACAGTTACACTACTATGGACATGAATGGTTCTAGGGCCTTAATACGTGGTTTTCAAGTTAAGTTTGTTTGTTATTCTAAATGTAGGGAATGGAGAGCGTTGTCCAAAATATCAAGTGGACAGTGTTACCAGCAGGGTTTCAAATTGTATGTAAAATTTGGTGCAGTTAGGAGGAATGGTGTATATTCGTGATAAAGGGCCTACATGCAGAGAATGGAGTGGTCTGTCCGAAATTTAAAGTGGACAGTGTCACCCGCAGGGTTCCAAATGGTAAGTATACTGAATGTGGTTCAGATCGGTGAAGCGGTGTAGATCTGTGCCAAAGGGCCTAAATGCATGGAATGGAGTTGTCTGTCCGAAAGTTCATGCAGGCAGTGTTACTCGCAGTGTTCTAAAGGGTAAGTATACAAATTTTGGTTCAGATCGGTTAAAAGGTGTAGATTTGTGCCAAAGGGCCTATATGCAGGGAATGGACTGGTCTGTCATAAATTTCACGTAGACAGTGTTACTCGCAGTGTTCCAAAGGGCAAGTATTCAAATTTTGGTTCAGATCGATTGAACGGTGTAGATTTGTGCCAAAGGGCCTAAATGCAGGGAATGGAGTAATCTGTCCGAAATTTAACATAGCCTAAACTATTCCTCTTGAATCTGGCTATCATATACAAAAATAATTTTTCGAATCTGACTGATAGTTCCAGAGATTAGCACGTTTACAGTAAACACACAAACACACAAACTCTTCAGCTTTATTGTATCAGTATACAGTAGATTATTTCATCGCACTTATACAGTATATCGACAGTTTATCTTTAAGCTGTAAGCTTTATTAATTTAAAATTTTACGTTGTTTTTTGTCAATAAATATATGTTTAGTGTTTGAAATTGTATCTGTTTTAGTACATAAATTGATTGTTATAAACAAACAAGTTGTTTTATTAAGTGAATAATTACATAAAGATTTGTATAATGTTTAGGAAGTACAAATAGCCACTAGAATGAAATGGTATATAGTACGGGCAAAATTTCATCAAGATACAACTCGAAGAGATGCCGTCGTCTTAAATTAAGGAGATCTCAACAAGTGTAGGTAGCTTTCTGCAAATATTGGTCATTTATTACCTATAGTCTAGTATTAGGCTACAAACTGTATATTTTAAACAGTAAGGACATTTTTGTTACGGCGAGATTGAGATAACTTCGTAAAGCACTCAGACGAAATTTGCCAGCTAGTACTGTATATTTGCAGACCTTGTTTAAAAGAACACCTTGCTGTATGTTTCTTAATTATTAAAGAAAAATGTACCATTCCTGGCACACACGCACACGCACACGCACACTCGCTTTCACCCGTGAGAGACATGGCAGACAGGAGATGCACTGCGTTTCTCTAATCGTTGTTTGTAATGTTCCAATGAGATTTACTGGCATTGTGGTGTTTGAAGCCATATTTTCAGTGTTGCCTTAGTAAACCAGAGTTTAGTGCTTTTCAGTCGGTCAACACGAATGTACCCAAAAGAGATGGGTTATGTCCTAATCCTGAAATAAATTACATGAGATTAATAAAACACTAGGATGACCAGTTTCGATCGTCAAGCGATCATCATCAGATCCAATACACTTAGGCTATAAAATCTATGTTTGAAATACAGGTGAAAATATTTACAATATGTACAATTATTTAGTTGCAGTATTGGTACTGCAACTGTCAGTGTATGCTAAATGCAGTATATATGTTAGGTGAAATGCTAAATGGTGATGGCTATCCGGAGATTGTACTTTAGAGAGATTATATGGTTGTAAACTATGGTTAAACTATACAATTTTAGGCTAACTACTTATCTGATTGTCTTCCGTACTACAGCTATTCGCAGTTTCCGTTCTCACTTGAACTCGCTGTGCGGCCGACTGCGGTGGTTATCTTAACGACTGGTTTTTCCCTGCCTTCCCCCCCTGTCCCTACGTGCTGTGGGGAGTGATCGCGATGTGTTTATGTGAGGTGTTGCCAACCTAGATAAGATGTATGTTATTGAATGAGGTGGATCTACAACTATTAAAGACCGTGGATTAGTCCTCGCCACGCGTGGAGCATAACCCATTCGAACTAAGCGTTGACGGTCTTATGAGGACGTCCCGGCACCTTTAATACTGCCTCTAATATGGGCCTTGGTGTATTGCAGAAGAAAAAGTACATCGTACACCTGATCCAGATAACATTTACCTATTAAAAACCCCCTAATTTCCCCCCTTTTTTTTATCTAGCTTGGCTGTGTCGCTAAATTGAGTTTTGTTTCCGACAGGGTGTGTTTTTTAGTAGCGTGAAGAGGGGTGAGCTCTCCATGAACGTGTGTTCATTTAGATTGTTGGGATTGTTTCGTTTGGCTAGGTGTATCTCGATTGCTTCCTTTATGTCAAGAGCTCTGCCTTTCGATTCGTGATGGATTATTTTAAGGTCCGACTCTATGTTGGTAAAGCTATGCCCTGTGTCACACATATGTTCGCACACGGCTGAATGTGTTCCGTATCTTATCGCATTTCTATGTTCATTATAACGTGTGTCTACTCGCCTTCCACTCTGCCCGATGTAATTAGCTTGACAATCGGTGTCTTGGCACGTTATAGAATATACCCCTGACCTTGAATACGGGTCACGTTTATTTAGATTACTATTTAGGAGGTGCCTAGCGGTTGTGTTTTTCGTTGTGAAAGCTATCTTTATGCCTTGCTTTTTGAATAGGTTAGTGATTTTATATGTATTCGCATTCACATAGTTGAAACGCGCAAATTTTTTCTCATTACTGTCCGGTTTGGGAATCGTTTTATCTTTATTTTTATGTTTGGCTATAATTTGATTTATTTTGCTTGGCGAGAAGTTGTTTTCCCTTGCTATTTGCATAATAGTTCTTATTTCCTTATTATAGTTGTCTTTTGACATGGGTATGTTTAAAGCCCTGTGCACCATTGAATTGAAACCCGCTAGTTTGTGCGTACTGGGGTGATTAGACTGATTGTCGATTGCATGCGAGGTTTGTGTTGCTTTCCGGAATATGGAATATGAAAGGTCGTTGTCTTTACGTTCAATAGTTATATCGAGATAATTTATTTTCCGGTCTATTTCGGATTCCTTAGTGAATTTGATAGAATGGTGAAGGCTATTAATGGATTGGAGAATTGTTTCTTCGCTAGTTAGTTCAGTATCGTAGATGCAAATTACATCATCTACGTATCTTTTCCATATTACTATTCCCTTTGTTGAAGTCTTTTCTAAGAACGCATTTTCTAGTGCATTGATGAAGATGTCAGCGATTAACCCACTTAGTGGCGATCCCATTGCTAGGCCTTCTCTCTGTGTGTATATTTTATTGTCGAATTGAAACACGTTTTGGGTGAGAACGACCCTCAGTAATCTCACAATCTCTTCAATTTCTTTTGCCGAATTGTTGGATTTTAAGTTGTTTTCGATAGTGTTGATTGCTTCAATAATCGGAATATTGGTGTACATGTTAGTTACGTCGAAGGATACTAGCCTGAAGCTAGGTTTCATTTGTAGGGTGTTCAATGCTGTTACTAGTTCTGTTGTGTTCTTTACAGAGTTGTTTTTGTCGTTGGAAAGACGGCATTTTAAGATTTTTAGTAACTCTTTGCTGATTTTGTAATTAGGGGCATTCCTACAATTGACTATTGGTCTCATTGGGCATTCCTTTTTGTGTATTTTTGGTTGTCCCCTCAATGACGGTATTTTCGGGTTCATGTTTATTAGTTTTGATTTTTCGGCTTTGGTCAGTATGTATTCTGTTTCTTTTAGCGCACTTTTTATTTGTTTTTGGAATTTGTTGGTGGGGTCTTTTGTTAATTCCTTGATTTCGTTGTTGTTTAGGAATTCGACTGTTTTTTCAATGTATTCTGTTTTGTTCAAAATTACTGTAGTGTTTCCCTTATCTGCTTTTGTGATGATTAAGTCATGTTCTTTTATTTTTTGTTTCAACGACTTTATTTCTTTGAATTGTTTGAATTGTTGTTGTTTGTTGTTTTGAATGTTATTGCTATCGCCCTAGCAATCGCGATAGCAATAACATTCAAAACAACAAACAATTCAAAGAAATAAAGTCGTTGAAACAAAAAATAAAAGAACATGACTTAATCATCACAAAAGCAGATAAGGGAAACACTACAGTAATTTTGAACAAAACAGAATACATTGAAAAAACAGTCGAATTCCTAAACAACAACGAAATCAAGGAATTAACAAAAGACCCCACCAACAAATTCCAAAAACAAATAAAAAGTGCGCTAAAAGAAACAGAATACATACTGACCAAAGCCGAAAAATCAAAACTAATAAACATGAACCCGAAAATACCGTCATTGAGGGGACAACCAAAAATACACAAAAAGGAATGCCCAATGAGACCAATAGTCAATTGTAGGAATGCCCCTAATTACAAAATCAGCAAAGAGTTACTAAAAATCTTAAAATGCCGTCTTTCCAACGACAAAAACAACTCTGTAAAGAACACAACAGAACTAGTAACAGCATTGAACACCCTACAAATGAAACCTAGCTTCAGGCTAGTATCCTTCGACGTAACTAACATGTACACCAATATTCCGATTATTGAAGCAATCAACACTATCGAAAACAACTTAAAATCCAACAATTCGGCAAAAGAAATTGAAGAGATTGTGAGATTACTGAGGGTCGTTCTCACCCAAAACGTGTTTCAATTCGACAATAAAATATACACACAGAGAGAAGGCCTAGCAATGGGATCGCCACTAAGTGGGTTAATCGCTGACATCTTCATCAATGCACTAGAAAATGCGTTCTTAGAAAAGACTTCAACAAAGGGAATAGTAATATGGAAAAGATACGTAGATGATGTAATTTGCATCTACGATACTGAACTAACTAGCGAAGAAACAATTCTCCAATCCATTAATAGCCTTCACCATTCTATCAAATTCACTAAGGAATCCGAAATAGACCGGAAAATAAATTATCTCGATATAACTATTGAACGTAAAGACAACGACCTTTCATATTCCATATTCCGGAAAGCAACACAAACCTCGCATGCAATCGACAATCAGTCTAATCACCCCAGTACGCACAAACTAGCGGGTTTCAATTCAATGGTGCACAGGGCTTTAAACATACCCATGTCAAAAGACAACTATAATAAGGAAATAAGAACTATTATGCAAATAGCAAGGGAAAACAACTTCTCGCCAAGCAAAATAAATCAAATTATAGCCAAACATAAAAATAAAGATAAAACGATTCCCAAACCGGACAGTAATGAGAAAAAATTTGCGCGTTTCAACTATGTGAATGCGAATACATATAAAATCACTAACCTATTCAAAAAGCAAGGCATAAAGATAGCTTTCACAACGAAAAACACAACCGCTAGGCACCTCCTAAATAGTAATCTAAATAAACGTGACCCGTATTCAAGGTCAGGGGTATATTCTATAACGTGCCAAGACACCGATTGTCAAGCTAATTACATCGGGCAGAGTGGAAGGCGAGTAGACACACGTTATAATGAACATAGAAATGCGATAAGATACGGAACACATTCAGCCGTGTGCGAACATATGTGTGACACAGGGCATAGCTTTACCAACATAGAGTCGGACCTTAAAATAATCCATCACGAATCGAAAGGCAGAGCTCTTGACATAAAGGAAGCAATCGAGATACACCTAGCCAAACGAAACAATCCCAACAATCTAAATGAACACACGTTCATGGAGAGCTCACCCCTCTTCACGCTACTAAAAAACACACCCTGTCGGAAACAAAACTCAATTTAGCGACACAGCCAAGCTAGATAAAAAAAAAGGGGGGAAATTAGGGGGTTTTTAATAGGTAAATGTTATCTGGATCAGGTGTACGATGTACTTTTTCTTCTGCAATACACCAAGGCCCATATTAGAGGCAGTATTAAAGGTGCCGGGACGTCCTCATAAGACCGTCAACGCTTAGTTCGAATGGGTTATGCTCCACGCGTGGCGAGGACTAATCCACGGTCTTTAATAGTTGTAGATCCACCTCATTCAATAACATACATCTTATCTAGGTTGGCAACACCTCACATAAACACATCGCGATCACTCCCCACAGCACGTAGGGACAGGGGGGGAAGGCAGGGAAAAACCAGTCGTTAAGATAACCACCGCAGTCGGCCGCACAGCGAGTTCAAGTGAGAACGGAAACTGCGAATAGCTGTAGTACGGAAGACAATCAGATAAGTAGTTAGCCTAAAATTGTATAGTTTAACCATAGTTTACAACCATATAATCTCTCTAAAGTACAATCTCCGGATAGCCATCACCATTTAGCATTTCACCTAACATATATACTGCATTTAGCATACACTGACAGTTGCAGTACCAATACTGCAACTAAATAATTGTACATATTGTAAATATTTTCACCTGTATTTCAAACATAGATTTTATAGCCTAAGTGTATTGGATCTGATGATGATCGCTTGACGATCGAAACTGGTCATCCTAGTGTTTTATTAATCTCATGTAATTTATTTCAGGATTAGGACATAACCCATCTCTTTTGGGTACATTCGTGTTGACCGACTGAAAAGCACTAAACTCTGGAGATTTACTGGAATAGAATTATAAAGGAATTATAAATATTTAAGAACCTAAACTGGCAGTTGTGTGTATAAGTAGTTTAGTTACCTAAATAGTACGCTCTTCTTACTTGTCTTGGCATTTCTTTCCGTATTCTTCTTTCATGCTAATGGTATTCCATTGTCATAAATATGTTTTACTTTTATTCCCGTTAATTAACACATTATCCGCGATATATTTACAGACAGGTGTCTTCTCTTGAATGCGCAAACGAATCCACAGTCTGCCATCTCCACGCTTTGGCAAAGTAAACCAGAGCGGTCAGTCGTTGTGTGCCGAGGATGAATCACGCTGTTTCTACGAATTGTTAAACCTTTCCTTTGGAGAAAATAGCTATGTACTGCTAAAAACCGACTAGACAGGATTACTGGGCCGTTGTGACACGTAACTTCATTGGCAGCCTTAAGAATGGGCCTCCCTGTGTTAATACGATTTCTGACACGCAAGGGACAGAGGATTCTAAAACTGCCTCCATTACTGTTGCTGGCGAAATGAGTCTTTGATCATACCAATAGCTGGCATAGTGATTCGTAGCTCCCATGCAAATTTTCTGTCATGGAAATTGGAAGGAAATAACTCATGGTGCTCCGGCTTCACAGCACCACATAGCGATGTTTTCCAATCGTGGTATTTTGAAAGAAACTGCTGTTGATTGTATGCTTTGTAATCCGTTAGCTTAGGGTTTAATCTCGACTTGCGGAGAAATAGGGTGGCATATTTCACTGCCAACAGGAAGGAATCGTACGACGAACGTTAGTCAAAATCTGACAATACGGGAATATATTTTCTATAGACTGTCGATTCGAGGTTGTCCTCCAATATGAAATATAAGCCCTTTACTTAATGCTGGTAAATTTACCCAAGAATTAATAGTTCACTACTATTGTCAAATAGAAGGATATGGTTTGAAATGTATTCCCATTCAATAAACGAAATTGCGTGTCGATACCTAGGCCTATGTCGGACGTCGGTCCTAATGATGCTTTACACATTAGAGCTCAAAATGAAAAATTAAGAGCTGGTTGTATTGTTATATTGCATTATACTTTTATTGGCAATTACCGTAATATATTGCATAATTATCAGGTAGCAACGGCATTGTGAGAAAAACGTTCGCAAGCCAGACCACTTCATAACTTTCATTTCCAACACATCATGGCAGAAAATTACTACTAGTCTGCAACCTTATGAAAATGCAAACAATAGACCTGATGTCGTTCATGTTTTTATGCGGAAGTAAATGAACTCTTGTGTTTAATTAATCGAAAGCTAATTTATGGTGAGGTACACACCTTCTAAGGCACGGTTCAGTTCCAGAAGAGAGGTTTACCTTATACACTCTTATGTCGATTGGTTTGTTCTCGAGTTAGTTGTAAATTAAGGAATTCTCTGACATTGATAAGACAGTTTATGCAGAAATAGCAGATCCTTCCAATACCACATTGTACAACTTGATAAAGACACACGTGGTACATGGACCTTGCGGTCTACTGAATCCCTATCCAAATTGCATGAAAGATGGAAGATGCAAGATGGATTTTCCAAATTATTTTGTTCCAGAAACTAAAGAGAATGTGGATGACTATCCACTTCATAATAGGCGACAGATTGGAAGAATATATACCAAACGTGTACGAACTACAAATGTCGAAATCGACATCGCATCATTACACAGCATCAAATACATAAATATGTTTATAAGGGGCATGGTTGCGCTAACTTGAGAATTGCGGTAAATGCTGGAATGCTATATTATGATAAATTTCTATGTATTTGAATGCAAAATACGTTGTTTCAAGTGAGACTGCATACAGGATTTTTCGTTACAACATTCACGATCAGTCCCACATTGTTGTCCGGCTACGTGTCCGTTTACCAGACTGACAAGTTGTAGGCTATTGTTTCATTCCGATAATGCTTCACAGGCATTATTATGACGCAGTTAAAATGCCCATAACTCACTGCATGGTTTATGCTGAACCAAACTCCAACATCGAGGATTGCATACATTTATTTTGAAACACCAGTTCGTTATGTATGGGATAAATGTATGTGAAGAACACTACTTAGATTGAAAAAGGTAGTAGGTTAGATGTACAATGTTTTACCGTCTGCACTTACGTTTGCTTCATGTTGTAGGTGCCTCAAGATTTGAGGATCTCCGAAAATACCAAGGTATTACCCATCCAGCATATAAGTGTATGTCAATTAAGTTTCGATAGCTCATCGATGATTCAGGATGGCAACGCTGTTCGATGGAAGCATCCAATTTACAAATGCCCTTTCAATTGAGACAGTTATTCGACTATATGTGCTTATTACATTAGCAGTGTCAGTCACATATGGGACACGTACAAAATCTCAATTTGTGAGAATAATTTTTGTCTGAATACGAGTAAACAGCTCATCAATAGTTTCCCAGAATTATTAATAAACCTCTGTAATTGCATGTTTTCTTCTATCCCAATATTTAATTTTCCTATTTATACTAACATACACTACGAGCAAACTACTAATATGCCAGTTTCCACATTTCATTTGGACGACATGATGTCCTAGAAAACCAGGAGTAACATTCAATTATTAATGAAATCACTGACAACAGAACTGTCACGAACGCATTTTTGACAGTCTCGGGAGCATATGAAAAACATCCACTTACCGATGATTAATACAAACGTTCTGAGTTTAGGGATTTATGTTATAGTCTATCAGAGGAGAAATCGCAGAACATTCAAAATTCCTGTAAATTTAAATGAGAGCTCCGTGTCTACATTAAAATAAATTTCAAAGCAGGTGACCCTAGGCCTATTCTATTAGCACGCTCATAATATGGTATGAAGCCCCAATGGCAAATATTTACTCACTGATATGTGTGAATCGTGTTTAAATGGTATTATAGGTAACATTCCTTTTGCTGGGAAAATTATTGCTTTTGGAGGAGACATGAGGCACGTTTTATCTGTTATACCGCACGCATCTTGCCAAACAATTGTTCACAATTGTATTACGTAACCGCCTCTTTGACCCTTCTTCAAAATACGCCGCTTACGTAAAACACGTGGTAAAAAAACAGAGGAAATTGATATTGTGACTTTTGCTTCAATTTGGTAACGGCGATTTCTCCTTTGTGTATGGTGAGGAATCAAATTTTGTTGAATAGCTACACAGAAGATTAGCGCATGATGACATCGTGACTGGGATTTACAAACAATTCACTTCTGAGAAAGATATAATCAATTTCTGGAAAGTTTGCATTACTTCACCTAAAACTGAACACTGGAATGAAATTAATTTGAATGTCATTGAACTTATAACCGGTCGTTCAAATATATACACTAGCGTTAACAGATTAATTACTGAAGATGAAAGCCAGCTACTACAATTTCCTACAGAATTCTTGAATTCCTTGGAATGACACGAATTGCCTCCACATATTCTTACTGTAATATTTGTAGTCATAGTTATGTACCTTCAAAATTTGACCCAGGGCTCCTAAACGGAAACAGATTAATTGTAATAAATATATTTGGAAATTGCTTTGATTTGGAAATATTATGTGGATATAATATTGGGCAGAGAGAAAGAAACCCTTGAGATGATTTAACAACTTCTGATAAAACACTCCCATTTTCCAATTCGCTTGGCATTGTATATCACAATCAATAAAACTCAAGGAGAAATCCTGGATCGTGTAGGTATCTATTTACCTCAGCAAGTTTTGAGTCAAGATCTGTTATACGTAGCAATGTCGATAGTGCGATCTTCCAACGCCAATAAAGTTGCAATAGTGCCAACTAGTGTCGTTTATGAGGATACCTTTCAGTAAATATTTTCCCATAGATCATCAAGTTTTGAGGGGTTTCAACTAGTATAGGTTTCTTTTGGTTCCATTTGGGTCAATTATAAGCAACGTAAAATTCTTAGAGGATTTGTGAAGAAACTCTTGGTTTTAGCAACAGACCAGGATAGATAACCTCTTTCGAGATCTTGAAGCATTATTGCAATGGTGTCCTGAAAAATATTTCTCCAAACCTGCATGTATGCGTTAGTATACTACGGAGAGGAAGACGAAGTAAATATGTGATAATTTTAAGCCAGACCATCAATAGTGAAAGAAAAGGTCATTATTTTGGAACTTAAGTAGTGTATTATCATGGTAAACAAGCAATAAATTAGGGATATTGGACAATGTGCCAAATGGAGATATGAAGATGTTTTTTAGGGAACCAATGACAAATTTGATTGTCAAAATTATGTGTGAATGATCAAACGACTTACTGAACATAAATGAATATTAGCCATTTATAGCACATATAAATGACATATCTGAATGTCTCGCAATTGGGGGAGACAAGGAAAATTTGGCAGGAATTTGTTATTTTGGCATTGCACTAATTTATGCACACTCAGTTCATTATCACAGAGTAATCCTGCATTGTAAAAGTATAAATACAAACGTTGGAATCATATTATAATGAATATTTTTCCCGTTATATCCAATATACCCTGAATATATTCAAATGCCCTAGAATTACGCAACGCAACTCACTGTGTTGATTTCTGTTTTTATAAGTAACTGGTCAAGTTGTTCAATTTTATATTCAATGGCATTACAATGGCATTACATTGATGGTGTTACGACTCCCATACAAACTTGTTGAATTCCCTTGAGGATGCATATGTGTTGAATGCAGGCAGCATGGGGAACCGGGACACTTGTACTGTATTACGTGTTGAATTGGTACACCGCCAAGAAGTGGTGTCTTCAGATGGAGGTTGGGCTGAATCTCCCTGTTCCCATTTATCTGTGTAAACACTCTTATATTATCAATGCAATAGCTCTTGCCCTACCTCCTCTCCCCTTTTTATCACTGCCTAAAATAACATCATTATCCCTATCGTGACTTGGGTACGATGTATACCACACTGCGTGCCATAGAATATACTGTACATGCTCCAACATAGAATTTCGTTATAGGCTACAAATAGGTGAATAGAAAAGATAATACAATGAAAGATTAGAAGAGAACGGAATCATTTTCACTTATACTTCAGTCATAGATGACTTTTCATTTCGACAGTAATGCTGGCATGTGCCGGAAACTTGTGCTCGAGTTAAGGTTCGGGATTGACTGTGCTTCTTGAGTTTCAAGTGCATACTAATTCAGTCATTTGCATTCTTTTCGCCATTCATTCATTTTCCCCTATTACCTTTATTGATTATTTTACCGAAAGGTTTGTGTGCATATTCGCTATGACGGACGAAATCATTCTCATGCTCGGTCTTATGCCTATGGGTTCTATTTTATTGACTAATTCCGTTACGTTCCTTACTGAAACGACGCCCTTCATAATGGGAATAGACACGCGAAAGCGTAACAAATGGGAAACCAACTTCAGTGCTCAGATAAGTAGAATATATATAGTAGAATTCAAGTGCATGTTCTAACTTTACTTAATTTTCATATTGTGTTGTTCTAATTGTATGCACGTGCATAATACGCATAACTTACGTTAGTTCACAAATCCTTATGAAACGAATTAACCATATATAACGAGTTTGAAACTGGGAATCGCAATTCAAACATCATCTAAACACATTGTACTAAGTGTAATTAAATAATATTTGTATACACATTTTAATCCTCAACACTGTGATCAGGTTCTGATGATGACCGCTTGACGGTCGAAACGCGTAATCCTAAAATTGCCCCACTATGATAGTGATCATAACCTATACAGGTAATTTGTTCGAGGAGTATTATTTACTTATTTATTATTTATATATTACTAGCAACCCGACCCGGCTTCGCCCGGGAACAGTTATGAATGCATTACGTGATAAGCGCTTTTTTTTCCAATGTCAATGAACAACGACCAATATCCGTTTTACGTCTCGGCATGATGGGTTAAAATCACTGACTGGACTATTAATTATATTATCATGGAGATGCATGTGCAACAAATTCTTGTCAGACGTAATTTAAGAATCGCGAGGTGCATGAAACACAAATCCCCCTTCCGTCCACTCTTAACTTGACTGTGAACTTTGCAGAACGATAAGTTCACAGGCGAAATGAAGAAAAGCCGAGTTGCACTTCCATGGAAACTCCAAACACAACCACTCTTCTCTAAAGTTTTTTACTCAACTCGACTCGACTGTTTGCTGCTGGCTATATCTGGGGCAATACGCTCATCCGCTAGCAAAGCTGTAACTGGGGTGATCGACTCGCCCCTAGCTAGCTCGTAAACTGTTGCCTCAGTAACTGAATGGAGATTGTTGGAAGAAATGAAAACGTAAAAACAGTTACAGTAGGCGGTGTATTGAAGATAGAGATATGCTCTCCCGGGCTTTTTTGTAGAACTTTTCATGCTGAACAATTCTTACACTCATAGTATACTGATATTTTTAACGGTTTGCCCAGCGTAACCTTAAGAAACGCACGGACGCCAGTTTTATTTTCGACCTTTTCACTGAAATCGTTAGTGCTTGACTTACTTTGGTCATAAATAAATTATTTTCTACAGAAACCTTCCTAGAGATATCCTTTACAGAATGGTGAAAACCGCATTAAATCCATTCCAAAAATCGGGGATTTTGTTTTATACTAAGTAGAGAATATACGCCAATCAGTAAAATTTAATAAAATATAATCCCCCTTCCATCCAATCTTAAATTGACTGTGAGTTTTGTACAACGAAAAGTTCACAGGTGAAATGAGAATTGCACTTCCAGGGAATGGCGAGGTGAATGAAACTCAAATCCCCCTTCCGTCCAATCTTAACTTGACTGTGTTTCACAGGCGAAATGAAGAAAACCCGAGTTGCACTTCCAGGGAATCTCCAAACACAACCACCCTTCTCAGAAGTCTTAACTCATCACTACTCAATGGTTCGCTGCTGGCTGTATCTGGGCCAATAGGCTCGCCTGCTAGCTAGGCTGTAACAGGGATGATAGACTCGCCCTTAGCTTGCTCGTAAACTGTCGCCTCGGTAGTTGAATGGACATGGTTGGAAGAAATTAAAACGTAAAAACACTTATAGTGGGCGATGTATTGAAGATAGACATATGCTCTCCTGGACTTTTTTGTAGAACTTTCCATGCTGAATAAATCTTACGCTCATAGTATTCAGATATTTTAACGGTTTGCCCAGCATAAGCTTACAAAGCACACGGACGCCCGTTTTTTTTTCTTCGATTTTTCCACTGAAATCGTTACTGCTCGGCTTCCTTTAATCATAAATTCTTTCTACAGAAATCATCCTCGATATATCCTTTACAGAATGGTGAAAATCGCGTCAAAATCCATCCAGTGGTTCTCGAGTTTACCCGTAACATCCAAGAATTGGGGACTTTGTTTTACACTAAGTTGAGATATACGTTGTACCTCCGTTCAGTCACTGGGTAAATTCATGTTGACCGACTGAAGTGTTACAACTGAGAGATGAAGATGTGGTATGATGGGGTAATGAACAAAGTACACCCTAGCTTTAGTTGTTCTAATAGCGTTTCATAACAAGATGTTCATTAAAGAACATATAGCCTACTTTCTCCTAAATGTATGGGTATTGTTATAACTCTTTTTCCTTTTCAAGGAGTTTAATTGAATTTTGATTGTAGTAGCTTGTTGAAATACAACGTGTTATACGGATATTAAACATGAATATGAGGTGCCCTTTGCTAGTGCTAACTCTGTACAAAATTTCATTCAATTCGGTTTCACCGTGTTTGAATTGATATGGTGAACCGATTTGCACACATACATGGCTGATATCTGCAAACTTTTGGGCTGATGACCTTGTATTTCTGTCAAAAGATGCTTCCCACAAAAAGGTATGTTGTTGCAAAATTTTGTAGAGATCAGATTATTAGGTTGGTCGTAATTTGATTTAATCTTTTAACATTTGGGTGGCCGCCATTACGTTTTCGTCAAGATGATGACGATATAAAACATGACACTGTGTTGCCTTTTGTAAGTGCTACCTCTGTACCAAATTTCATTCAATTCGGTTTCACCGTATTTGAATAGGTAGGGGGAATCCATTAGCACACAAACATGGCCGCCATCCGCAAATTATTGGGCTAATTACCTTGTAGATTGGTAAAGCAAATTTTAATATGAAAAGGTATAATGTTGCAAAAATTGGTAGAGATCAGATGATTCGTTTGGTCATAATTTGATTTAAGATTTCAACATTTGGGTGGTCGCCATTACGTTTTCGTCAAGATGGCGGCGATATAAAACATGACACTAGGGTGGCCTTCGCTAGTGCTACCTCTGTACCAAATTTTGTTAAATTCGGATTCACCGTGTTCGAATTGATAGGGGGGGGGACAGACATTCAGAGTACACACACTCACACACACACACAAACACACACTCTCTCTCTCTCTCTCTCACACACACACAGTCACACAGACAGACACACAATTTTTCGCCCTGTGTTGATCTCATAAGTCTACTTTCATTTTTTGCAAAAATCGAAAGTAGGCTAAAAATGAACTTGCGTCATACAGTATGATCAATCGGAGTAGTATATGTGTGCATGTCTGTACGTGTATGCTGTCTGGCGTGTGCCCCCGTTCCTGTAAATTCCAAAACGCTTTTACTGATTCAAATGAAACTCGGTGCAGATGTAGTCCTATCTTTGAGAAAATGATTTAGCGGTGAGCTGACTATTCATTACTTAAGTCTCCCACTGGCTGAATCAATTATCATATCCCTTCTAAATTTGGAATTGATGTACAGCCTGCCAGGAAAAGAGGAAGCCAACGTTATAAGCTCCTTGGTTAATTAATTAGAATAGGTAATCGTGCACATAGTTTTCAAGCTATATAGGCCTAGTCAATAATTTACGTTCCAATACATCAATGCTCACTAATATTAATATTGTAATTATGCAAATATACATGATGGGCGTACGTTGTCCAAGTAAAAACGTAATCATTGTGAATATTACCATTTTGACCACCTTAGTGCCACTCGCCGGTCAGATTTGCTCTCGCTCCTCGTGCTAAAAGTGCCAAAGCCGATTGAATCGGCACGGTGATTATCTCATAGTTGAAGGTTTCTGCCAACATATGTGTCTGATTGTTTCATATTGATGCAAAGCTAAGGTTCCAAGCTTGCCTGTGCGGGGTTTAATTTTATACCTTCGTCGTCCACTACTCGGTGGGAGGGGGTTTATATTTTGTGTTATTTGACACGGACTCCACTGCCGACTCCATCGCGTCACAATTGTTTCCTTCCGGTTGAAGATTTTTGCCAACTGATGTTTCTAAGAACTTCATACTGTTTGAAAGCTGATGTTTTAAGCTTGCTTTGCAAGGTATTTATTTCCCTTTGGGCGTCCTTGACAGGAAGGGAGGTTGTTTATATTCTGCGTTGTTTACACTTTCTGGGTTGTTGCTGACAAACATGGCGACCAGCAGTAGAGTTGTTTTTCTAGGCGTTCTTGACGATAAATTGGCATATTATTTAGAGGCAGATGATATTTTAGCAGATGAGCCAGACTCTGAGTGTGAAAGTAAAGTGACACCAGGTATACCACCATTACCACCTGTACTGAAGAGGAAATGTTGTTCTAGTCCCAGTAGCCTAGCCTATCCGGTGTTCAGGTTAGTAGGCCTACAGCTTTTCAAGCCGTGAAAATGTCGAGAAAATCACTGCAAGGACAACAAAATTTACAAAGTGACAGTTTTCATGATGGAGCTATTGATGATGTAATACCAGGAGATTGATATTTGGATTAAAACCACGCGGATGTTGATATTCATACCCGAGAAGCTTTAGCAAACTGTAAAAGATTTTGTTTTATTAGCTGTGTATATTGTTGTGGGTGTATATTGTTGTAACGGACTCATCGCTGTAGCTCTCATTAATAATTTGAATGTAGTACGGAAATTATGTGCATTACAATAGCCCATATTTTTCTGTTAGAAATAATAGACAGCAGAACATGAAATTCTGCTAGGGAAGTGGTAAGTGCGATTTTGTTCTGAAAACTTTCTTTTGGTGGTTGTAATTAACTTATCAAATTTAACTTAATTTCTGTTATATAAGAAACTAGCTGAAGTACCCGTGCTTCGCTACGCGTCATAAATAAATTAAAATATGAAGGTGACAGTTAAAACAGGGGATAGGCGAGGTGCTGCGCAGAGGGAGATTAAGGATGGAACATTTTGTCCAACTACACCGCTCGGCGTTGACCGTGTTTTATAGCACAAATTTAGGTTTTACTCGCTAACGGTTGGAGATACCTTTCGGATAGAAAATGTAATTTTTAACCTCGTATATACCATCAAAAGTTTGCTATTTGATAGCGTTCTCTTTGTATTTGAAATGGAAATCTGAAAGTTTTAAACCAAATTGTGTAGTGAAGTCACTAAAATGGTCGCCATCTTTAAATAGTACAAAGTATTGAAATCAAAAGTAACCTATATGTTAACCAGGTAAATCAGCTACTTCCATGTAAAATTCATGTAAATCGGACCAGTGGTACTTGCGTGATTGAGTAATACATAGACGCACATCATCTCATTTTTAGCCTCGCTTCGCTCGCGTCATAGTCGTGTCATATTGTTATTCAATGAAATGCAGGTTTAACCCCATTAACACCCCTTTAGAACCTGAATATCCAAAAATCCCTCCTTGGTAGACGTTTTCGACACACAACAAACATATCCCCAAAATATCATTCTTCTAACTTTAATCGTTTGGGTTGGTCGATGAGAGTGAACATCCAAAAATCCTTCATTAGGGGACGTTTTTCTTCCAGAATTTCACCCCTCCCCATAGGCCCCTTAAATTGGATTTATGAAAAAACGGTCGAACACATATTTATTTTATTTATTTATTTATTTATTTATTTATTTATTTATTTATTTATTTATTTATTTATTTATTTATTTATTTATTTATTTATTTATTTATTTATTTATTTATTTATTTATTTATTTATTTATTTATTTATTTATTTATTTATTTTTAAGCTGATTGATTTCCTCCGAGTTTCAAACTCCTCGCTTATGTCGTTTAAGAGATACACGGTCCGTTAGGAATCTTTCAACCCCCACTTTTCATCCCTTTCACCTCATAATATACACTACATCGAAAAACCATTAGACATGTGTCAGCTTATTTTTAATGATTAGTATATATGCCAAGTATCACATCCCCAAATGAAACCACTCGTGAGATATGGTTATTCAATGAAATGCACGTTTACCCCCCTTAACACCTATTTAGAACCTGAATATTCTAAACTCTTTCCTTAGTGGACGTTTTCGACATACAACGAACATATCCCCAAAATGTCATGTTTCTAACTTTAATAATTTTGGCTGGGCTATGATGAGTGAGTGAGTCAGTCAGGACATTTCCTTTCATTTATTTTTGATAATTTGACCCCTCCCCATGAACCCCTTAAATTGGATTTATGAAACAAACGGTCGAACACCTATTTACTTATTTAAAGCTGTTTTCCCCCTGAGTTTGATGAGTGAGTAAGTGAGTCAATCAGTTAGGACACTTTCTTTCCTGTTTTTTTCCCCCCAGAATTTCACCTCTCACCAAGGGCCCCTTAAATTGGATTTATGAATAAAACCGTCGAACACCTATTTACTTGTATTTTAAGCTGTTCTTTTCCCGCCGAATTTCAAACTTCTCGCCTATGTCCTTTAAGAGATACACGCTCCGTCAAGAATCCCTCAACCCCCAATTTTCACCCCTATCACCTCATAATATACACCACATCGATAAACCCTTAGACATATGTCTGATTATTTTTAATGATTAGTTTATATACCGAATATCACATCCCCTAAGAAACAACTCATGATATATCGTTATTCAATGAAATGCACGTTTACCCGCTTAACATCTCTTTAAAACCCGAATAAACAAAAATCATTCCTTAGTTGACGTTTTCGACATACAGCGAACATATTCCCAAAATTTCATTTTTCCAACTTTAATAGTTTTCGCTGGGCGTGATGAGTGAGTGAGTCAGACAGGACATTTTCTTTCAATTATTTTTACCAGAATTTCACCCCTCCCCATGGGCCCCTTAAATTGGATCGATGAAAATACGCTTGAACACCTATTAACTTATTTTTAAAGCTGTCTTTTTCCCCTGAGTTTGGTGAGTGAGTTAGTCAGTTAGGACACTTTCTCTCCTTTTTTCCCCCCAGAATTTCACCCCACTCCATTGGCCCCTTAAATTAATTTATGAAAAAACGGTCGAACAACGATTTACTTATCTCTTTAGCTGATGATTTTTCGCTGCGTTTCAAATTTCTCGCCTATGTCGTTTAAGAGATAGGCCTACACGCTCCGTTAGGAATCCTTCAACCCCCACTTTTCACCCCTTTCACCTCATAATAATACACCACATCGAAAGACCCTTAGACACATGTCTGCGTATTTTTAATGATTAGTTTATATGCCGAGTATCACATCCACAAATGAAACGACTCGTGAGATATTGTTATTCAATGAAATTCAGGTTTAACCCCCTTAAGACCCCTTTAGAGCCTGAATATCCAAAAATCCTCCCTTAGTGTACGGTTTTGACATACAACGAACATATCCCCAAAATGCCATGTTTCCAACTTCAATATTTTTGGCTGGGCGATGATGAGTGAGTGAATGAGTCAGGACATTTTCTTTCATTTTTTTCCCTTCAGAATTTCACCCCTCCCGATGAACCCCTTCAATTTGATTGATAAAAAAAACTGTTGAACAGCTATTTACTTACTTTAAAGCAGTTTTTCCCCCTGAGTTTGATGAGTGAGTCAGTCAGTCAATCAGTTAGGACATTTTCTTTCCTGTCCCCCCCCCCCCCCACAGAATTTCACCCCTCCCCATGGGCCTCTTAAATTGGATTTATATAAAAAAAAACGGTCAAACACATATTTACTTATTTCTATGCTGATTTTTTTCCGCTGAGTTTCAAACTCCTCGCCTATGTCGTTTAAGACATACACGCTCCGTTAGGAATCTTTCAATCCCTACTTTTCACCCCTTTCACCTCATAATATACTCCACATCGAAAAACCCTCAGACACGTGTCTTACTTTTTAATGATGAGTTTATATGCCGTGTATCACATCCCCCAATGAAACCAATCGGGAGATATTGTTATTCAATGAAATGCAGGTTTAACCCCATTAAGACCCCTTTAGAACCTGAATATCCGAAAATCCTCCCTTAGTAGACTGTTTTGAAATACAATGAACATATCCCCAAACTGTCATGTTTCTAACTTCAATCATTTTGGCTGGGCAATGATGAGTGAGTGAGTGAGTGAGTGAGTCAGGACATTTTCTTTCAATTTTCTTTTTTCAGAATTTCACCCCTCCCCATGAACCCCTTAAATTTGATTTATGAAAAAAACTGTCGAACAGCTATTTACTTACTTTAAAGCAGTTTTTCCCCCTGAGTTTGATGAGTGAGTGAGTCAGTCAATCAGTTAGGACACTTTCTTTCCTGTTTCTTCCCCCCCCCTCCAGAATTTCACCCCACCCCATGGGCCCCTTAAATTGGATTTATGATGAAACGGTCAAACACATATTTACTTATTTTTATGCTAATTTTTTCCCGCTGAGTTTCAAACTCCTCGCTTATGTCGTTTAAGAGATACACGCTCCGTTAGGAATCTTTCAATCCCCACTTTTCACCCCTTTCATCTCATAATATACACCACATCGAAAAACCCTCCGACTCGTGTCTTCTTATTTTTAATGATGAGTTTATGTGCCGAGTATCACATCCCCCAATGAAACCAATCGGGAAATATTGCTGTTCAATGAAATGCAGGTCTACCCCCTTAACACCCCTTTAGAACCAGAATATCCAAAAATCCTCTCTTCGTGGGCATTTGCGGCCCTTGGGGAAGCTGCATACCAAATTTCATTCCAATCCGTTTGATGGTTTCTGAGATTTCGTGATGAATGAATTAGTGAGTGAGTGGTATTTGACAAATATATAGTAGAAGATAGTGTCAAGTCTTTGTTATGCTAAACTCGGTTGACAGTGCTGTGTGAGAAGTTGAGTAACTAACGTGATTTCAAGTAAAGATGCTCATTTTCTATACCGGTAGTGCAGAGCGCAAATGGCATCCAGTCGGCCGTGTCTCGACTTGAGGTATGTTGCCATGGAAACTATCTGCCTTGCCATTCCTTCATGAGTATATTTTATGATTTGATTAGCATGTGCTGGAGTGCAAAAGGGTCGAAATCAGAAGAATGAGAAAGACTACCGTAAATTCATGTAGCCAGCGGTTCCTTCTGGGTCCTAAACTATGTGTATGCAAAATTTGGTTGAGATTGGTGGAACGGTGTAGATTTGTATACGGAACAGATCCACATACCCACATATCCACATACCCACATACAGACTTTCACTTTTATATATTAGATAAATTTAGATTTCAACCATGTTCATGGTTTTGTGGAATATGACTCATATCTATCATTAATTTAGGCTTAAACGTGAAAAAAACCACATTTTTTTGAAACAACAATTAACAAAATTACACCTATTAAAATATGTTTGAATGTACATTTTCTTTTATGAACATGTTGTATGAAAGAATGCAGTGTTGTTCATAAAACAGAGCGGAAGAAATTACTATATATTTGAAAATGTGCTATTTATGAATCCTTTTCCAATAGTAATCATGACATATTCTATATCAAAAATGTCATTATTCAAGCAACTTAGAAATTCTAAGATTTGCAAACAGATAGTATTGAAGGGATGATTTACTCTGTCGATGGTACAAGAACATAGACTATTTACACCTAAGATGGCAGCCATGCGTAAAACAAAAGCAATAAAACGGATAAGTTAGGATGTAATTGCGCAATTACCTCAAAAAGTGCCGAAAGTGAAATATAGTAAGCAGAGCCTGTGTTGCATGAATCACAAAGCTATCACAATGGATATAACGTCCATCCGTCATTGAAAATTTAAAATGGTAAAATTATTAAATCACCATCTTAAGAACTTGAAGTTTTGAAGCTTGGCAGAAAAGCGGAATATTTAAGAAAACCTACCCTGCTGAAGGCACAAGATATCATACATGAAAGGTGGCAAACATTCTGTGACTATCCACCCGATCGGATACAATACGAGGGGCGTGGTGGCGCAGCGGTCAAGCTGTTGGCCTCTCACCAAGTTGGACCGGGTTCGATTCCCGGTCAATGCATGTGAGATTTTCGATGTGAAATGCCGTGTCCTGTGGTTCGGATTCCACGTTAAAAGGAGGTCCCGTGGCGCATTATCTCAGGATTAACGGTCGCGTTAAACTACAAGCTTCCTTCCTTTCCGGATACAATTCGTACTATTAAGGGAGACCAGCATGGAGATATAGGGTCAAAATATCAAATTTATTCTTTTATAACCAAAATTAACTCTGGAATCTCAGCTTTAAAATTACATATACTCGTACATCATTCGTTATGATACAGAGATGTGCAAATGATTAGACTCGATGGCAGTTATCCAACATTTACTTTGTACGTTTTGTGACTTAATGCAGTAGAAACGTTTTGCAATGCACTGAAATTATTTCAAATGTTTAATTAATAGTCTTCGTAACATTTTTGAATGAATCTTTCAGTAAACTAATTTTTACAGTTGCCACTAAAAGGGGAGCCTTTTAAATGCAGAATGCCACACATTTTGTTTGGATTGCTTTGATCTACCCAGGTAGTTTTCGTGTGAATTTAGACCAGAGAGATTGGAAGTCTTTTATTACTGATTGTCCACTCTTGAACTAATCAAAAATTCGTGGACAGTGGATTAAAATCAATTGATTTAGCTGGTAGTTTCCAAAGTCAGTGAAAAAGAAAAAAAAAATAGACCCAACTCAGGTGCCCCTCAGAATCTCCAATTTCGAAAATTTCCAAATGCAATTCCTTACGGGAAACGTGAGTCCACAGGGGAAAAACATTACTAAATAGAGAAATAAAATAAAATGTATTGATTTTAAAAAATGTGATTGATTTAAATTATGTATTTGAGTCTAATAATTAGCACACCTCTGTTTGTTAACGTTTTTATTTTTATTTTTAAAACAGCTCATGCCTGAAAAGTAGTCAGCTTGTAACCATCATGGCCGACGGAGTATTCTCTAAGGTTTCGTAGTGTGGTCTGTGTGAGTATTTCTACTTCTGTAAAGAGGTTTTGAATTCAAGAAAGTAATTTTAAAATCAATGGTTGGACAGCCTGATGGATACTTAGCTTTATTCCCCACAAACTGATGTATATTCACACTTTGTCCTCAAATGAAGAGCCCAACCATGGATTGTGTCCGGTATGTCCTGAAAGCTGGTGCAAGTTTAATAGTGGCTTGAAAATTGGGAAAAAGTATAACCATCCACACAATCTACCACATGTGTGATGGAAATAATAAAGCCAGATTTTAGGGACTTAGCACACCATAATCTGCTGAAAAAATGTCTGAACGGCCGGACAAAAAATCCAAACGAAAGCATACACAACGACATCTGGAGTCGTGTTCCGAGGACAGTGTTTGTGGGTATTTATACCCTACACTTCAGAGCATTTGATGCTGCAGCAGCATTCCATAATGTATTATAACAAGATGTAAGGTTTTGTAAACCCTGGGATTGGGTGTCGGGTGTCGAACTGTTGATAACATGCCACAATCCGATATGCTAAACGAAAGAAGTTCCAGGAATTAAACAAGCAATCTATAAAAGACATAGATAGAACTGGGAAAAGAAAACTGCTGGGCAAGTTTTAATAGGAAAAAGATGACCTGTCGAACTGTTAATACCATGCTACGATGTGACAAGAAAAGACCCCAAAATACTAACCAAAATTCCAGGAATAAACCAAGGAAGCCAGAAATTGACATCGAGCTGCCAAAAGAATACTGCTGGACCAGTTTGAAGAGTAGGAAGCTGGCCCAAGCTATGGGAGAGGCTTATTTTGACATTCTAACTTTGGACGCTGTTTTCCCGTAATGTTCTTTTATTTATTGTACAATGTATATTTTCTGAGCATTTACTATAGATACGAGTAGGAGCTCCAAACTTTCACAGTGTGTTTAATGAAGGGTTCGATGTATATGGAAGGTCCCTGATTGCCTGGTATGAAATTTATATTCACCTTAATGAATGTTATGATCAGTAAAATGTTTCATTTTCGACACTTGAAAATAAATTATAAAACTTGAGGTACAACTACAATTATTTACGCTTCAACAGCTAGACAAGGTACATAATTTTACTAAAAGCAGATATTTCAAACGTATTCCAGGGGTATTTAAAGAAAAGTACATCAAACATTGATAATTTAGCATCGAAAGAGCATTCCGGGTCCCCTTAAAACATTAGGATCGGTAATGTAACGGAATTCTACGTACGTAGTTAAGCATTCATATCAAAATTCTTCACGAGACATCTTGTTCTTTTTAAGATCTCGTGACCTTTAATATTTTAGGCGTCGTATTTTAAGAAATAGGTAGTATTGTAAGAAACAAAGTGCATTGCTACGGTGAAGAAATGTGTGCTGGGTGGCATTTTTCAATCCTTCCCTCGGGTTCTAATTGCATTACAAAGCAATTTTGTGGTATTTAGGAAATGATTTATAAATTTCTTAGGCCACTTGTTGTAAACGTTATTTTTTGCTCATTTACGGAGACATAATTGTTCATTGATATAGAATTGATCATTATTAAAATGGAAGTAGATCGTCATCGACAAAGTAATCGAAAGCACTCTGATTGGCATTACCATATCACTGCCAAGGGATGTTTAAAGAGCAGTTATTACCCACTGAATTCGAAGGTGTGATCTTTTCCTGATACGAGTGGTATTTAGGTTTTTTTTTACGCTGCGGAGACTAATAACATGAAACGTATTTTGACCCACACTTGTGCCAATAGTCGTTTTTCATATTGCTACACACGCATGCCCTACTCATTCATATTAATAATACACAAAACTTTATTCGTGGGCAAACACAAGATACGGACTGTAACACAATGCTTACATTTGAGCACAAACATGAAACGTTGAGGACGAGAGCTATTAATTCCTTTCATGGAGCCGAGATAACAAAGTCAACGTAAAATGAGAGGCAACGCAGGTGGAAAGAATTAATTTAAAAAATTGCATCACAGTGGAATTTTGAATTCGTAAAATTTTGGTTGGCAACCAAGATCTTATAATAATAGCCTGTATATTTATAATTTATAAATAGGCTGCATATTTAATGCAACCAAATAGCAAAAAAAAATATTACAATATCACTGTGAATATTCACTTATAATAATAATAATAATAATAATAATAATAATAATAATAATAATGTGCGCACAAGTGTGCACAGTGAGAAAAAAGCCTAAGATTCACCACTGAGTTCTGTCAGTGTTTTTGAGTATTTTTTGCATTTCAGCATAAGGTATTTTTCACATTTCAGTTTACAGAATTTCCAAATACACTTATCCGTCACTACATGAAAATTGTTTATGGAACACGCTTTATAGCCAGCCTCGTTACAACGTTCCTCAATTTTTGGTTCGGTCTTGTCCAGCTCCTGTCTATCATGGCACTCGTTGCATGGAAGTCTCGTCGACTTCGCTTCTCTTCTGCAGGTTTTCTGCCATCAGCTTTCTGTAGACATCTGTTGCTGGGAATAGTATCGTGTAATGAAGATCTTCCATCAGAAAGGGCTACTTCGTCAGGATATATACCAAGATTTTGTACAACCCCACTACAATCTCAGCCTGTGTCCGAGCAAGTACATCTGTGCACTGACACGGTATTTATACAAAGTCAGCAGCTTCCTTTGAGAATCAGTGGTAGGGAGCGCAATTGTTGAATGGCGGGAAAAAGCCATGACACTCTGAGTTGTACTATGTCAACTCGTACAAGATAACTCGTGAAATATTAGGTGATTGCAAGCCAAAAAGAAATAGTAACCGCACTTCTGAACATCCCCGACCAACTCACAGACCGAACAGAGGCGATCAAGAACTTGATGCGTCCATGCCTAACTGCGTTTAGTTGCTGGACACAGAAAAGTGTGCGTTTAACGAATAAAAACTCGGTCACTTCTTACGCAACTGCGCTGCATGTTCGAGTTTCCGCATTTTCAAAAATGTTCTGCAGTTCGCTGAGATTTGTCTGAGTAAACGTGGTTTTCCATTCAAACCGTGATTGTAGGGTGGTTTCGGTGGCGTAGTTGGTAGCATGCTGAGCTTCTATGCCCAAGATCGCGGGTTCAAACCCAGCCGAAGAGCGTTAAAAATCCCTCAGTATGCCTTCCTTCGGAGGGGAAGTAAAGCCGGCGGTCCCATGTCATAGATTTATGGCATGTTAAAGATCCTTCCAATAATTACACCTATGTGAAGTTAAATTATAGGTTAAACATTTGAATAACGCTCTTAGATACCAACGTTCGTCGCCAGGAGCCGACTGCGGTGCCGTCTTGTAAGCAAGGTCTGAACTAGTAGTCGTTGACGGTGGCGTTTGGCGGCAAAAGTAGGAACTACTTGAAAATCCATTTCAATTCAATTCAATATCGGCAGTCTTTACTTGAATTGAAAGAGATAACACGCACTAATACAGCCATCACAATGAACACAGATTATCAGACAGATTCTACACACACCCAAAGTACACGGGGCTAAATGACCGCGTTGTCGCAGCCCATAAACTGAGGAACCAACCACCGACCAACCGTGATTCTAAATGAAGAGCAGCACCAGGATAACTGAAACACCCGACTCCTGACAAACGAGCTTCACATCCAAATAGATACTCCTGCACGGATGGGTGAGAATATCGTAATTACAGTGACTGTCAAGAGTCTTTTCTTTATTCGTGTCAGAAGTATCGACTTTACACATAGATATTTTAAAATACACGATATATACATTGCTACTATACAAATATACAGATATACACATATAAACAATCCTACTGAGCAACAAAATCGGAAGCTAGATAATTCTTGCCCAGTATTGGGCGACGTCAATAGCATTAGAGGAAGCTGCAACCAAGTCTATCATAGTGCACTTTGAGGGACATAAGACACACTGACATAAATGTTGGATCGTTTGCTGCTTTCCACAATCACAGAGTGATGAGTCGCTTGAGAAACCCCACTTCCGAAGATTTACTTTTGTTCTGCCGACTTCTGTACGGAGTCTGTTAAGGGATTTCCAGGTTGTCCACTTCTCCTGGTGTCCACATGGAAGACTTTCCTTCGGCTCCATCCAGTTGGAGAGATGGCTGGTTCTTTCTTTCCACATCTTGATCCTAGCATTCTCCGCTTCCCCCTCAAGGTTAACTGATGTGCGGAGAAAACTTTTTCTGGATTTCAGCCTCCGGGTGGCTGGGTGGTATCCATAGAGGGGATGTGCTTCTGAAGTAGATGATTGGAGCCTTTCTTTGTTAGCTGCTACCTCCCTACGAATCTCACCAGGAGCAATACCAGCTAGAAGTTGGATCTTAAGAGTAAAGGCTGCTATAAATGAATCTTATCCATATGTCACCCAATACATTACTGGATTCTATACCAATTGACAGTACAATCCGAAACAACAAAATTGGAGAGCAGAATGCAGAATGCCTAAATGGCTCCAAATCAAAACGTTCACACTATGGCAACTGAAGCTATACCATTATTCTTATTATTGATGTAAATTCATTTAAGGGATTTGCGATATAGTCGTTATTTTGTCCCGTGTACTTGGGTGTGTGTTGAATTTGACTGATAACATGTGGTGTTTGTAGTATTGTGTGTACTTGTACTTGTAATACAGGTGAGGATAGGTAAGGAGGTGGTCGTGGCCTTTAGTTGGGAACTACCCTAGTATTTGCCTGGAGTAGAACTGGGAAACCACGGAAAACCACTTCCAGAATGCCTGGGCTGGGAATCGAACTGACCTCTTCTCAGTTTTATCTCACGAGGCTGAATGGACACCTTTACCTATTCTTATTTGAAACTACTAGGCACACCCTTAGAATCATTTATGAATATTTCTAAAGAATAATATAATTATTATTCGATCTGAACGAATACAACTTCAGCGGTGTAGCGGCTAGCATTCCTGTCTGTTGCCCTGGAGGGCCGAGTTCAATTGCCATCTCTGCCAATAAATTCAATTCTGGTCTGAGGTCTGGTATGGGCTACACTCAGCCACGTGAGGCAAAACTGAGAAGAGGCGGGTTCGTTTCCCACCTCAGTCAACCTGGAAGTGGTTTTCTATTTCTACTCTAGAAAAATACTGGGATGGTTCCTACACATTAAGGTCATGTTCATCTCTATCCCAATCCTAGCCTCAATAACAAATGCACACACTACTACTACTAAATACTTCACAATAACACAGGTTATAAGACGAATTCTGCAAGAAATCCTACTCATTACCACTCGGACCAGGATATCTTCCGATCGTTGTGGAATGTCATTGCAAGAAATTCTACTAGTTACCACTCGGATCGGGATCTCTTCCTATCTTTGATGTAACTGCATGAAGTCATACTTATAAACACTTGGACCAGGAACTCTGTCTATCGTTGTTGAATGTCATTGTAAGGAATTTTACGTATCGCCACTCGGATCAGGATCTCTTCCTATCGTTGTTGAATGAAACTGAAAGAAATCCTACTGATTATCACTTGGAGCATTACCTCTGCCTATCGTTGTTGAATGTAACTGAAAAAATTACTACCTGATACCATCAGGGAGATAATTTCTTCCTATCGTTTAGAATACGTAATGCTTGTGGCAGGTGTCTCCAGGTTAAGAACGTTTTGGCGGAATTATACAGGTATCATACCGGAGACAAGCGTAACGCACGAATGGTGATAGAACAACAGTTTTTCAATCTCCTAAGATAAACGTCTTTCTGTCGTATCGGAAGTGGGGATGAAGCGGTCCAAATTCATTTTCCAAAATCGCATTTAATACCAAAGTATTGTATTTGGGTGATTTTTTATAAAATAAAATATTGTTAAAACAATACAATTTAATTGTAACAATATTCTCGTTGCGTTGTTAAAGTAAATAATCCTTTTTTTTATAGCATATGCTTATTTCAATGACATTTGTGCTTCAGCCAAAGAAAAAGGGGAACATTCATCAAGCAAATATGTCTACCGTAGACAGCAGATGGAGACATACTGTATAAAAGGATAATCCTGACTCCTTGAGGTATATGACCGGGATTTTTGCTGTTATAAAGCAGACATGATATCTGTTCTGACAAGCTAATGAACTCCAACCTAAATTCACCAAATGTTATAATTCTGATTTATTTAGAGTATTGAACGTCTTGGCGAAATATTGACAACTTCATTGAAAGAAATAAGCATCCAAGTGAATTTATGTTATTACAAACATAACATCACATTCCGTGTACTATCCCGTGGTGGTGAACTGGTTTGTGGATTTTCCTGCATAATAAAAAAAAATCTTCATTTGACGATAAGAGGCCCACTTATGGCCAATTAAGCTGGAAACGTGTTAACTTATTAAAGTTAATACAGTACTAAAATATTAAAATATTTTTTTAAGCTTCGAACTGCGATAGCTGGAGTCTGAACACTATTTAAACTAAGGAAATCCAAGTTGTAGTTTAACTGGGTTGAAAAATATCGTGATGATTAACTCCAGGACTTCTTTCTCATTACATGAAATCTTAATTACCAGAGAGGATTTTTAATTTCGGAAATCTCACATGCAATAACCAGGAATGTAACGCGGTTAACTTTCACGAGAGGTAAGTACTGTAATTAAATGTATTGTGCCCATTTAGACCGAAGTCCGGACGACCACATTATGCATTTCACCAAAAATCAGTCAGCACGAGAATCAAAATATCCCGGGGCGTCAGATGGGTTAAAGTGACTACAATAACTCAACAACAACAAAAATTGCTTTACTGATTTTCAACTCGATGCAACAATAAGGATAGAAGGAGATTTTCTGAAAATAACACAACCTGTAAAATTATCTCATTTTATTTAAAACGTTAAAACGTTAGGGTTTTGTCAGTGCAAATTTAATTGTCCTTCCTGATTCCTATCTTATTTGAGTATTCACATATTGAAATGAAAAAGAATTTATCACTCGATGAAAAATATATATCGGGGAGGGGGCGTGGTGGCGCAATGGTCAAGCTGTATGCCTCGCACCAAGGCGGACCGGGTTCGAGTCCCGGTCAATGCATGTGAGATTTTCGATGTGAAATGCCATGTCCTGTGGTTCGGATTCCACGTAAAACGGAGGTCCCGTGGCTTATGATCGCGAGATTAACGGTCACGTTAAACTACAAGCTTCCTTCCTTCCTTCAAAAATATATATAACTGTTTCAGTTTTCCACAATTATAGTAGCAAATTAACCAACACTTCAGGATTCAGTTATCTCAAGATTTGTTCAAATACAAAGTTATTAACAAGAAATACAACACAATATCATTTTCATGGACATTCGAGCATTTGGATTCGAAGAACTTCGATAAACAGAAAATATTTATTGAATCATCTTTTCTCGATCCAAAACCTATTCAGAGCTCTTGACTCAATTATCAATATAATGGTCAAAATATTATTATCCACAAAATATAAATTCAATTCAATATGGATTCAACCATTCAATCAATTAACTATCACTTGGAAATATTATTTAGAAAATTTATCATAGAACAATATCATTTGTTATTATCAAAATTACAATTATTTGACAAAATGTCAAATATGTTAATCATTAAATTTATTAGCTAAATGTTTATATTTTTACAGGATCACAAAAATCCTCTCAGTTTGTAGTGGTTGTTAAGAAGAAACAGTTTTAAATAATTTACAGCATCGGCCCATTCGATTTAAATGCATCATAATTAGCATCTAGACAACGGTAATGTCTTTTCATAATGAAAGGTACAATTTTAACAATAACAATTTTCGGGCTGGCAATTACTAGGAATATTTCTAGAACACGTGGGTAAAAAGTGCATTGACAATGATGGCTCAACAAAATAACCTTTGGTTATATCTCGACAAAAGTGTGGCTAAATTCAACTCCTCCACTAATTTCAAAGACATCCAACCTACAACATGGTTGATGCTTCAATTTAACAACCTCATTCCTGCGACTTAATTGCACAATCAGAATGGCATATTTAACTCTTTGCACACACAACAATTATTTATTCCCAAATTATACAGAATAATCAAGCCTTTGCTTGTTACGACAACTGGAAGATTTATAAGTTAGTAAACTCGCCCAATGAGTTTACAATAATAATTTTACCATCAGTTTAAAACATGAATAACTCCACACCGTGTCTATTCATAGCCAAACGTTTTTATCAAAAGACGTTGCTCAATAATGATTTTATATTTATACAAACTCTAGTAAAAGCCCTGTTTTATACATGCTTTTGGCTTCCCGTATCATTACTTTCCGTGTCTTCTCAAAGATTTAAATGCATAATGCAAGCGTAAAATACTTCCACTGAATTAATATGTTATTTGTTTGTGGTGATGCGTTAACCACTATTCTTCGGAATCAACAAGTATCCGATCTTAGGAAAATTGTTTTAAATGCCAAATGAATAAATCACACTACATGATAATGATTATTAGAAATCACAAATATTATTATTATCTCAGAAAATTGAAAATAATTATTATGATTTAATCAGCATTATTATGATTATTTCCTCAACAAATGGATTTAAAGTTGTTAAACTGTTCGGTGAATATCATCCTCGACTTCTTAATAATGGATAAATATCCATTCCTCAACTTAAATTTATTATTAAATTTTCAGTTACGACGGCTGATGACCGTGATTAGAAAAATATCAAAATTAAATAAATGATCGTTCTGCTCGTCCATAAATTTCGAATCATTGACTTCTGAGTGTAAAACTGCTCAGATCAAAGCTTCTATTGCAAAAAAATATTTGCAACAGCAAAAACATCGATGATAAGAAAATATGTCTTGGTAAGAATGTAGAAAAAATGAGAAATTCCATCTAATTACGCATAAAAATAATGAAAATTGTAGCTTACATTCCTGTAGATCTTGATGCTGGTAATCTGGTCTGAACCAGATTATTTCAGTCTTCTTGTCCCCATTAGGACACGCATTTATAATCTTGTATCGGCCTCCGTTTTATACCCGCAATGGTCTTAGTCAGACATAGCGGTATTCATACTTGTAGCCTGAATATCTTGATGAAAATAGTTCGTAAAATGTACTGCTTCAACAGCTGAAGTAATCTTGACTTTGGTTAGATCGAAAAGATCCATGATGAAAAATTACCAGTTTTAACTCGACCCAACTGTAATGCCTTCAATACTGTCACTACTCTTACAATCTTATGCAACACATGTTCGAGTTCTGAAGATCTGTTCCCTGGGCAGAGTTTCTCACTCTCCAGACAATGCTATGCATGCTGGTTTCCCTATGTCGGCTAGTGAACTGAACTGTGCAAGACTGGTAGGTGAACAGTACTGACTTATTTTGGTTCGTCGAAAGTTACTAAGTCCAAGACTTATTCTGGTTGTTTGGATGAAATAATCCAAGTTAATTTTTAGTGGACAATGGAAAGCAAAATATAGACTGAGTATATTCATAAGTCCGTTGTAGCAGTAAATTATTACCAATGCCACAAAGTCTATCATCTTCGAAGATCACTATAATGTTAAACACTTTTATAAGGCCAGTAACCATGTACTGTTGTCGAAATCGCTAAGTCCCAGCAACTGTGTGCTAGTAATAACGAAGATTTTGCAACCATGTGCACGAAGATTATTTATACAGTATAACAGTGTTCGGAGCGACGTAGAGTGTTTAGAGACCGAGCTCTTGCGAAGAAGTGACAGTACTAAGTTCTTGTGAAGAAGTGACTGTACTTAGCTCTGGCACGCAGGCTTTATATACCCCGCAAGCGGACTCCTCGAGGTCAATTCGTGAAATATGCTGAAACTAAAACATTTCATATCTCAGCTTCCGCTCAATCAATTTTCTCGAAATAAAGCACATTCTTCCTCCATTGTCCGTGCCAGTAATCTGATGTTAGTCTCAAGATTCTACTCCATCGGGAAATATTTAATGTCAATTTAGCATCGACTATGACGCTCTCGCCTACGTCACTTAACCATTTCTTGGCTGCACAAAGCTTCCATTTTCTTCTTAGAAGGTTCGGCGCGCTCTATTCAAACTTTCAATTCTGGACTTAGCATTGTGGCCTGTGCTCTCAAATCTAGGCAACTGGATTTGGGCACAGTATCATATTTCAACTTAAGCATGTAGGCTATATACAGTAAATATATTTTTGTTGTCGTAGCAATAGCCTATTCGCTGTGTGACAATGTCGCTCTTTTCCAGTCTTTTCCTTAAGACTGATCAAGCCCCTAGTCCTATGTAAACATTCAGTCGAAAATGACATCACTTAAGCCTGTTGCGATGGGAGTGACTGGTACTTGCGAATATAAAACGGGAAATAAAAGTATCGTTAACTAGTGGATTTTTCAAGCGCAGCCCCATACATACACATCATACGTACCATGTTAAACTGACGAATAATGTACATTCCAGGAAAGCATAGATACAATTAGTTAGTTAGTTAGTTATTGTTGTGTTAAGGGGCGGAACTACGAGGTGATCTGCCCCTAGAAATACATTTACAATTTGATATTGTAAGTAGGATTTTCTCATAATATTGTCCCCCATTAAATTGTCTTCAACTCCTCTCGTCTCACTTGATATGCGGTAGACGATACATTTCTCAGGATATCTTTACTTTAATTAAGAAAATGAAGTTTTAAGATATTCATTGATTAACTCGTAATTGACACATACAAAATATGAAGTGGTAACCCTGCGTATGAACTACTAGCAGTAGTGCCCATCTTCGTCCGGTGGATTTATTTGTTTTATGATTGATAATGAATACTACTAGAGAACTGGCACATGATACTTAAACTACCAGAAAAAATTATTAAATATAACTTTTTGTGGTGGTGATGGTGGTGGTGGTTGTAGTGAGGGTGATAAGCAATGCAGTAGCCTATAATGGACGTAACATTTAGGTCATTTTCCCCTAATGATAATAATGATAAAAATGAATAGGGAAACGGCTATTTACTAACTACAGCACTGACACATGTAATTTACAAACAATTTTCTAAAAATGATTAGAAAGAGGAGTGAGTGAAATAAAAGACTCTGCCTAGGGCCTATATCTCATTGTGTGTTAGAAATGAAGAGACCAATAGTGTCGTCTTTTGTCGCAAAGTGCCGTAGGAAAATAATCAGAACACTTTGGAAAACTTCGGCTGTCCCGAGCTCCTGAGGTAGCAATAGTAGTCTATCATTTATGGCCATATAGCACTCAACGATAAGTTTCGGAATAAATGAAGGTAAATTTGAAAGCACCAACGCTTATTGCAGCTGATAACCTCAATACATTGCACCAACACCATTGCACTTACACAGATGCATAATATGATCATAATGATAACTGTTTTAAGGGGAATATATATATATATATATATATATATATATATATTGCATTATTTACTCCTCGTGACTGCAATTAATAAGCAGCGCAAGATTTAACTATTTTCGCAATTCTGCACCAGAACACTGGTAGGGGCGAGGTGATGCAGCCAGAATCGCCAGTCAACAATAGACTTATTAAAATACTCTTACAGTTACACTACTACAGACATGAATGATTCTAGGGCCTTAATGCTAGGTTTTCATGTCCAGTTTGTTTGTTATTCTAAACGTAGGGAATGGAGAGCGTTGTCCAAAATATCAAGTGGACAGTGTTACCAGCAGGGTTTCAAAGTATATGTATAATTTGGTGCAATTAGGAGGAACGGTGAAGATTTGTGACAAAGGTCCTAAATGCAGGAAATGGAGTGGTCTGACCGAAATTTAAAGTGGACAGTGTCACCCACAGGGTTCCAAAGGGTAAGTGTACAAAATGTGGTTCAGATCGGTGAAACGGTGTAGATTTGTGCCAATGTACCTAAATTTCAAGCAGAAAGTGTTCTCGTCGGGTTCCAAAGTGTAAGTAGGTTATGTGAAATTTGATTCAGATCGGTGAAACGGTGTAGATTTGTGCCAAAGTGCCTAAATTCAGGGAATGGAGTGGTCTGTCCGAAATTTCATGCTGACAGTGTTACTCGCAGGGTTCCAAAGGGTAAGTATACAAATTTTGTTCCGGATCGGTGAAACGGCCTAAATGCCTAAATGCCTAAATGCAGTGAATGGAGTGGTCTGTCCGAAATTTCATGCAGACAGTGTTCCTCGTAGAGTTCCAAAGGGAAAGTATACACATTTTGGTTCAGATTGGTGAATCGGTGTGGATTTGGGCCGAAGGGCATTAATGCAGGGAAGGGAGTGAGTGGTCTGTCCGGAATTTTATGTAAACAGTGTTAATCGCAGGGTTCCATAAGGTAAGTATACACATTTTGATTCAGATAGGTGAAACGGTGTAGATTTGTGTCAAAGGGCCTAAATGCAGGGAATTGAGTGGTCTGTCCGAAATTTAAAGTGGACAGTGTTACCCGCAGTGTTCCAAAGGGTAGGTATACAAATTTTGGTTCAGATCAATGAAACGGTGTAGATTTGTACCAAAGGGCCTAAATGCAGGGAATGGAGTGGTTTGTCCGAAATTTAATGCAGACTGTGTTACTCGCAGGGTTCCAAAGGGTAAGTATACACATTTTGGTTCAGATCGGTGAAAAGGTGTAGATTTGTGCCAAAGGGCCCAAATGCAGGGAATGGACTGGTCTGTCATACATTTCATGCAGACAGTGTTACTCGCAGGGTTCGAAAGGTTAAGTATACAAATTTTGGTTCAGATCGGTGAAACCGTGCAGATTTGTGCCAAAGGGCCTAAATGCAGGGAATGGAGTGGTCTGTATGAAATTTAACATAGCCTAAATTATTCCTCTTGAATCTGGCTATCATATTTAAAAAGATCTTTCGAATCCGACTGGTAGTTCCAGATATTAGCACGTTTAAACAGAAAAAAACTCACGAACAAACATACAAACAAACACACAAACTCTTCAGCTTTATTATATTAGTATAGATTTGTGAAATCAAAATTTCAAGTTACGATAGACTACATTCAACACGCAATTCTCTTTACTTTACAGGTATGTTCTGGTAAATAAACATTTTGGTCACAAGACTTACTTCAAACAACGTCAACTTGAAATTTAAATGTATTTGTGAAACTAGGAAATGAGGAAGTACAAACATACGATAGAATTTGAATTGAATTGACTGAATTGAATTGAATTTATTCATAGAGAACTGCCGCTGAGGCTATAGAGCCCATTTATGTAGCGTATACAATGTTCTGGCTTTAAGTTTTGTAATAAGAAACTAAACATAGCTTAACAACTCATCATCATCATCATCATCATCATCATCATCATCATCATCTTGCACAGTTTCCAGCCACTGGCCGGGTCTGTTTGGAACACAGGCCTCTCCTATGTCTTCTGTCTTCCCACCATCTCTCAGCCTCCACCCTTGTCCAGTCTTCTCCTCTCTTCTTCACGCTTTCTTCCATCCCCTTCAGCCACCTGTCTCTCGGTCTTCTCCTCGGTCTCTTTCCTTCCCACTTCGTCTCGTGTATCCTCCTCCATTCCTTTTACATGTCCATGCCATATAAGTCTAGATTTCTCTACACCAACCTGTAATGGTTCCTCCTTCATTAATTTTCTGGTCCTCTCATTTCTTATTCTGTCCATCTTTGTAGCTCCATTACTGCTTATCAAGAACCTCATCTCACTGGCCAGTATTTTGCTCTTCTCCCTTCCTTTCATAATCCAGGTCTCCGAGGCATACATCAGTATAGGGACATAGTACGTCCGATATATGATCTTTTTGCTGTTCTGAGGGGCATCCTTGCTCCATATCATGCTTTTCACACTCCTCCGGAATGCTTCTGCCTGTCTCGCCTGCTCATTTATTTCTCTATCGTTTCTTCCATTATCTTGTACCAGGCTTCCCAAATACTTGAAACTCTCCACTTTCTTCAGCTGTTCCCCACCAATTGTTATTCCCGTTGTGGTTCATTCCTTCTTCCTTGTTGTGATCACCATCTCACTCTTATTTATGCTAAATTTCATCCCATATCCTTGTATTATTCCTTCCCACACGTCCAACTGCTCCTGCACTTCCTCCTCCTTGTTTTCCCAAATTATCAAATGATCTGCAAACACCATTGCTTTCATCTTTCCTTCCCCAATTACTTGTGCCACTCGAGTCATTATGTCATCCATCACCACAATGAAAAGTAACGGTGACAGTGCACTTCCTTGTTTCAGGCTGTTTCTCTGTTCCTACCAGTCCGATCTCTCTCTTCCCAGTTTCACACAGCTCACGCTTCCCTTGTACAACACATTTATCATCCGTATAGTCCATTTTTCTACTCCTCTGTCCTCCAGGGATTTCCATACTTTGTTTCTGCATACACTGTCATATTTTTTCTCAATGTCCAAGAAGGCCATCAGTAGATCTGTTCCATACTCATAGTGCTGTTCTTGTAACTGTCTTACAGCAAACATCATATCCACTGTGGACCTTCCTGCTCTGAAGCCATGTTGTTCTTCCCTCATCCCTCCTTCTATCCTTGTCCTAATTCTCCTTTCCAAAACTTTCTCAAACATCTTTGCACAATGACTCATCAGTGTTATTCTCCGATAGTTTCTGCATTCTGTTCAACTACCATTCTTGAAGATTGGGACAATTATTCCCTTTTTCTCGTCCTCTGGGGTCTGCCTTTCCTTCCATGCTGCCTTCATCACTCGGTGCAACCATTGTATCCCCACCTCTCCTGCTGCTCTCACCATCTCAACACTCAACTCATCCACACCCGGTGCCTTCCCTCCTTTCATCTTCCTCACTGCATCTTCCAGTTCTTTCCATGTTAGGTCCTTTTCTGTTTGCAGTCCATCTTCCTCTTCCCCGATTTCTTCCTCCTCGCCGTGGTTTCCATTTGGGTTCAAAAGTTCTTCAAAATATTATTTCCACATTTACGTCAGTTCTTCCATATTTTCCATCTCTTGTCCCCGCTTGTTCACCATTCTAACATAATACGTCGGATCTTTCCGCCTCTTATTTTTTAACAACTAATAAAGCAAAATATAAAATACACGTATAACTAAACAAGCCAATTGGCAAACATGTTATACAAGATGAATAATACAAATTAGAATATAATAATTAAATAAATAACCTACCTCATGTACTATTTATTATCACTATTGAAAAAAAAAGTTATACTACGTTAAAAAGGGACTACAATTAACAAACAGTACATAATAGAATAATCCAGCTTGGAATATGCTTCTGTATATTACAACACGTAATTCCGTAAAGAACTAAATAGCCTATTTTCATATATCCCACTGGTCTTTTCCATGAAAATTCTCCTGCCTATTACTAGAATTTTCCGTGTGATGTACTAAATAGGTTTTGGTTCACGACATGTGTCTTCACCAACTATAATATAATATATTTCAATATCGATTATTAAGACTCCTCCCGCGAGATGCCATCGAACTGTAATGAAGCTTGGGAATATATTTTTAAGAAAAGTCAAATGCACGGCTTCTATGACTTATGAAAAGCAAGCTACAACATTTGTAGGATATGATTCTGAAATGTATCTTGAATTCTTGAAAACAATTGAACATAATTAGATTGGTCCATACTAAGCTCTGAATAGAGATTCACTGTACCGAGTGTCATTGCAATCGAGTGATTCGATCGCCAGAAAAGTTATTTCCAATATTTGAAAATCCCTTCTCCAATGTGCTGTTTTATGTTTTTCAGGATTAGGGAAACTCAATGTGCGTCTGTACTTAACTATCCTCTAACACCATACTAAATTTCACTTTGAATGCTCAACAATTTAGGAAATATTGAGAAAAGGTGAAATATATTGTATAGACACCATGTTGAATTATTTGATATAGGTTATATGCTATAGAATTATAAGCCAGCAGATTAATATTATAATTGTGGCTCATTGTACCAACCTACGTTTTTGACACATGGTATATAACCGTAATTTAAAATAAATTGCACAACCACTATTTTGAAGTTATCTATCAATATATTTAAAACACTAAGCTGTTTTTTGTACACACGAGATTGTGAAAACGACTTAACCGATTGGCTTCGTAAGACATTCTAACGAAAGCTCTTGGCATGCAGATTTGCAGAGTTTCTTTAAAAGGAAAATATGTGTTACGGTATATTTTTAAATGATTAAAGAAATATGTAATATTTGACACTCCCGCGCATGCGCACAATGGCCTTTCTCAACAAGGAAAATGGCGATTCCGGTCGCGTCTAACTGAGATCTTTGTTTATGAGAATTAAAAAGGGTCTCCAATAATGTTAATTATGTTTTTACAATATGCATTGAAATAGAATTATATTAAATAAACCACGAATTGAAGACTTAAACTGCAGGTTGAGTGTGTATACTGGTTAGATAGCTTAATACTGAAGTGTCCCATAGTTGTCTGGATGGCCAAGCGGATAAGGTTACTCCCTAGAAATATGTATTATGCATGATCGAGAGGGTTCGATTCCCACCTCGGATATGTTTTTTATTTTCGTTTTCTGCCTTCCTACGATTGGTATTGCATTGTAGAAACATATTTCACTTTTATCATTCCCGTCAAGTAACGAATTCTCTGTTGCCATCCTTTGCATGGTCGAGAGGGTTCGATTCCCACCTCGGTTATGTTTTTTTTATTTTCGTTTTCTTCCTTCCTACGATTGGTATTACATTGTAGAAACATATTTCACTTTTATCATTCCCGTAAAGTAACGAATTCTCTGTTGCCATCCTTTGCATGGTCGAGAGGGTTCGATTCCCACCTCGGATACGTTCTTTTATTTTCATTTTCTTCCTTCCTACGATTGGTATTACATTGTAGAGACATATTTCACTTTTTTCATTCCCGTAAAGTAACGAATTCTCTGTTGCCATCCTTTGCATGGTCGAGAGGGTTCGATTCCCACCTCGGGTATGTTTTTTTTTTGTTTTCTTCCTTCCTACGATTGGTATTACATTGTAGAAATGTATTTCACTTTTATCATTCCCGTAAAGTAACGAATTCTCTGTTGCCATATATATTTAAAACACTAAGGTATTTTTTGTACACACGAGATTTTGAAAACGACTTAACCGATTGGCTTCGTATGGCATTCTAACGAAAGCTCTTGGCATGCAGATTTGCAGTGTGTCTTTAAAAGGAAAATATATGTTACGGTATATTTTTATGTTTAAAGAAAAATGTAATATATGTGACTATTGCGCGTTGCCACAATGGCGTTTCTTCATGAGAGAAATGGCGGATAAACGATCCACCGTATCGTAGTGTGATCTTTGTTTATGAGAATTGAAAAGGGAAATATCGCTTATGTTGTATCCCGATATATACTGGAATAGAATCATGAAATAAGGGAAATATTGATGAACTATAACTGGCAGTTGAGTGCGTTTGTTGTTTACGTCACTTAATATTGCACTCTAATTTCGTTGTCTGGGTGGCTCAGCGGCTAACATTGTGGACAACGAAATTGATTATGCATCGTCGGAGGAGTTTGATTCCCACCTCAGACATGTAATTTTATTTCCCAATTATTCTATCTTGCAATTGGTATTACATTGTCTAAACATATGTTACGTTTATTATTCCCGTAAGGTAAGGAATTCTCCATGATTTACGTTGCCAGATACTTTTAAATTATTAAATAAAAATCGGCACAATCGCTTCGCCTTGAGAGAAAATTGTCGAACATAATTCATTTGATGGACTCAGACATCGTGGTCACTCAGCGCCGTCTACTTTGGTGTGTGAGTGTAAACCTTTCTCTGATAACCTGTGTTAATGTGATGGCTGTATTGATGTGTGCATTTGTAATTAGTATGGGGAATGGAGAGTTGACGACTGAGGCTTTAAGTTAGGAACTATCCCGGTATTTGCCTGGAGTGGAAGTGGGAAACCACGGAAAACCACATCCAAGATTGTTGAGATGGGAATCAAATTTTTCTCTTCTTAGGTTTGCCTCAAGAGTGCGCCCCGTTCCAGCCCTCAGACCAGAATTACATTTCTTGGCAGAGCAGGGATCGAACCTGGAATCTGGGGCGATAGCTCAGAATGTAGCCTTAAGACTGGGCTTCCCTGTGTTAATACGATCTTTGAAAAACACTGAACATATAATTCTAAAACTCCCTCCATTACGGTGGCTGGCGAAGTGAGTCCATGCTCATTCCAGTAGTGGCGAAGTGATTCTATGCTCCCTTGCATAATTTACTGTCATGGAAATGCAAAGTATTGTACCTTCAACAGGTGATGGAAATTGATTATTTAGAGCAGTTTCATTCTGTTTATTTCAAAATGAAGTTCGTTATCCTGAGTTGCGTTTGCAAGCAAATTTCAAAAATTGCAAGGATTTTATTATTGGCGATCAGTCTCATCGCATTCTCATCAGCAACCAACTTGAGAATGGAAGTCTCTGAACTTAGTTGTATAAGTGAATATTATTGTTTATTGATTATTTTTTTAGAGTACATAACAATGAGTCTAACCACGCAGTTGATTTTGGCAATGGAAGTAAGTTATTATTTGCTATTTAATATTTGGCTGCTGCGTTGATGCAGGCCACTATAGTATTATTTAATATGACGTTAATTTGGGGAGAAATGCTGCTATAAATAAACCCATTTTACGAAATAGAACATTAGCCGCAAACAAGTGGGAAATCGGAGAAAAATACGAAGCCACTTTTAAACTCCAATATGAATACGGCATTTCAGATACAATTCCAGATACTATACCGTTACAGTGTAGGGTCCTTGACGAACAAATGTAAACATTGTTCTGCACTGTATTTCTCATGAGAGAAATCTACACTTGGTTACTTTGACCTTTGCTGTTGTAATGGTCAAATTAATCTGACTAAATATAAAATATTTGACATGCTGCAACAATTATTTTTCACTGGAGATGATATCTCAAGGAATTTCAGAGAGACTAATCGGCAGTACAATGCTATGTCCTTCGTTTCATTTGGTGCCAATGTTACTGTGCCACACCCATACGGTCCACATTGTTTTAAGATGTATGGAGGTGCACATCATCGCATTTCTTCGTTATATTCCAAAATTATATGTGATGGTTTGCGGCCAGTTTTATTAGACTCCTCAGAGTTCTTGAATTCCTTGGAACTAAATGACTTGCCTCCACATATTCCAAAAGCTTGAACCGTTATGCTGCTTAGAAATCTGAACGTTTCCCAAGGGCTCCTAAATGCAACTATATTGCTTGGATTTGGAAATAATAAGTGCAGTTAAAATTAGGCAGAGAGGTCTAATCCTTCTACTTGATTTAACAGCATCCGATAAAACACTATCATTTTGTTTTAAGAGGCAATATTTTCCAATTTATTTGGCATACTCTGTCACAATCAATGAAGCTCAAGGGAAAACTCTGGAATGTATAGGTCTCAATTTGCCTCATCAATTTTTCAGTCATGGCCAGCAGTATTTTGCAATGTTGAGAGTGCAATCTTTTGACGCCCTTATAGTTTCAATAGAGCCAAAAAATAATCGTACAAAGAATATACAGTAGGCCTACATAAGAAAATTCTTCAGTAAATATTTTTCTATTGACCGTCATTTTTGACGGGTTTCAACTAGTAAGTAATTAATTTAAATAAACGCCAATATATTTAGCGTTGTATGATGATTTACCGTGTCACTACTCTTTGATAAATAGGTCGCGAGAAACTTCCATATAAATATTTGAAATTTGCATCGCCGCCAAGTTGAATTCTAGTTCATCAGTTTATTTAGAAGCTAATAGATGAACTTATGATAATAGCCTCATCAACATACAACATTTCAGTTTGATTGCTGTAATAGATTTGCAGATATTGAGAACCGTCTAAATATTTCTGATGATCGCCGTGTTGGATAGTTCTATATGTACCATCAGATGAAGAATATTACATAGGTGTTTTATTCAAATATTAACTTAAATCGCCTAATTAGCAAACAAAAACAAAAAATATTTCAAAATTTCGCACAGTCGTCATCTAGTTCTGATAAAAATTGAATTGAATCAGATGACAGTAGATTTAATCTTGTACGAACATTTATCATACCAAGTTTCACTGCACTCGATTGATTAAAGCTCGAGAAAATGCCATTTTAATATTTTAAATTCGTTTGGCCACTATGTTGATTTTGTACTTAACATGATTTCAATCATCGCATATATGAATTAGCGTTAGTAGTCTCTATCACCATGCAATATTTCAGGGTGATATCTGTAATAGTTCCGGAGATATAGAATGACAGTGAAATATTTCGCATTACCGCCATGTTGGTTTGGTAAGATGTATTAAAATTTAAAAGGCACGGTCGGAGTTGCAAAAACAGTACTATGTTCTTACCGAGTTTCATAAAATTCGTTCCAGTTGTTTAGATTTCATTAGGGGGGGGGGGACAAACACACACAAATACGCACACACACACAGATAAAAGGTGATCTCATAAGCCTATCTTTTCGTAAATGAAAATAGGGTATAGACGGTACATAAGAGAAATATAAACCTTGGAGATTTTGTGAAATAACAAACCCTCATATTCTTCCTAGTAGAACGTTTCATCGTAACTCCTCACTTACAGCTACGGCTTCGACACTATGTCACAATGCACACGACCCATAACAACATTGCAAACTAACAAAATATGAAAAGTGCATTTTCACACGTTCGTTAGTTTAAGATGGCTATCTCGTAGGACATTTCGGCAGTTTGTTTTGAATACGGAAAGTGTGAGTGTTCCCGTTGTATATTAAGTCTGCCGTTACAGGGAACTGAATGTACAGCAGATAGTCACCCATCTTCAACAAGAGCCTCCTACTTTATTACGAATCGATGTAAACAAAAAACTTCTAACGTAAGTCACTTTCTTACAGACTTGCGTTATTGGCGGAAAGGTGTTCTTTGAAGGCAAATACATGATTGTGTGTCGAATAGTTCTTAGTCTGACCTACCTATTCGATTTCTGAGTCAATAACTTAGAACAGTTTTGTTTACACTGTTGGCAGTTCTGTCCGAACGGCTATTGTAATTTGTTCTTCACGTGCGTGTTACTATTGTTACTATTCTTGTAAGCTCATACACTCATACTATAAGATTCACTTGTTTGAAACATTATTTGTCCTTATCGAATTCTATATCAAAACAAGAAGAACGTTTCAAGTCCGGGATGTTTAGTGGGGTAACATGTGTATATTGTATAGATTTCACTTTACAATGCTTAGGTATTATCATGGTATTTATATTATCATAATCAGCAGTAGAAGAATATTTTTGTTGTTTTTCGATTAAATGGTTTTTATCACTTAGAATGTTTTTGATTACGTGAATTCATTTTTAAAAAGAAAGATGTTCTCATGCCTTAGGAATGCATTTGATTTATGAATAGCTGGGTTCACAATGAGGTGCAGAGGCAGGGAGATCAAAAACCCACTAACTCCATTTTTTGGCGAAATTGAGTTATGGGCTGGATGCCTTCTTAGGTTGTTCTGCATGGATGGAAGGCAAGATTACTCTAATTACGACATTCGTCTGCGTACAGGTGGTTGTTTTAAAATCCATGGACATCAAAACACCTCTTATTCCATGGAATTGGTGTGTTCTTGCTTTCCATGCTTTGTTTACCGGTAGATGGCAACACCATCGCTATACAGCTGAGCAGAGATTGGTTTTCCAGTTCTTTTACACATTGATACAGGAGGGGCACTTTCATTTTATAGAGCAACATTATCCCACGAGAGGACACAGTTTCTTACCAAATGACCGAGATTTTGGTCATATTGGGAGTTAAAAAAAAGAAACAAGAAACTGAGGAAACACCAATCCAGTGGTTTGACATTGTCAGAAGTTCAGTTGGATATGTTGTACAGGTCAAACAAAGTATGATATATGACTATCCTCAACATTTCTCCTAAATATTCAAGTGAATTTTCAAGCACTAAAGAAACTAAGCATAGTCCAACCGAGGAATTTCTCATATCAGAAAGTAAAGTGATATGATATTCGGAATCCCACAAAAATAAAATACTATGAAAGGTACAATATGGAGTCTATTTAAGATCCAGAGTCCCAATACAACTACATCTTCTCCCACTCAACAAAAGTACAACTCACACTTGCCACTGAAAATAGAAAAGCAAAAGGACTTGCAAAATTTAATGAAGTTCATTTCTGAGGAAATTAGGATGTATAACAAAACTCTATTTAATGGCAGTAATAACCCTGATTCACAGACTGAACAAGAGAGTGAAACTGAAACAGAATATCTATACCACGAATCAGAGTTTTGAAAGTATTAAGTTCATTTGTTGTTTTATTTCTGCATTTTGGAATGATTTAGATTAGAGTGGATTTCAGGCTCACGCTGTACCTTTGAAATTTAAAAATGCACAATGCTAATTTTCGTAATAGAATTTCATATTCTATCGCTTCATACAGTAGTTTAGATACATTAGTTCCATTTCTGTCATATTTATTACCTATTTCATATTTCATACACTCCGGAAATCGAACAACCCCTAACTCCACCACAATTTAATTCAAATTATAGCATTAAATAATATAATACACTTAGGTTGTGAAGTATTTAATTGACAAAGAATATACTTTTACTTAACATGAGCACACAGACCCATCAGATTTAACATCAGTGAGGAAGATAATAAGTTTTTCTCTCTCCTGTGAAATTTGGTTTACTGGAGTTAGGGGGTTTTTGATTTCCCTGCCTCAATTCGAGGAGATACGCTTGTAAATTACTTTATTTTCTTTGCCCCTGTCCTCCAACTTAGCACAGAGCAAGGCAATTTCTATGTGTCTCCTGTACAAAGACGACACTTATCAATGCTTAACTCGTGCTCTAAATCCATTCTTTTCCGATATATGGATATATAACCCAGATCAAAAATTCGTTTAGGCTCATTTCCAATGTCGGTGTGTAGAGAAAAATAACCGTACAGGATTATTCTAATAGATCGTATGTTCACTTAGAAGAAGGGGCGTGCCCATTCTTTAGTGAAGGAATGGATGAGAGTAACTCGATAGGTTTTACCATTTCGCAGTAGTGTTGAAATTATATGTTGTTTTAGTTGCAATATCTTCGAGGAGAGACTTGGCCTTGAGAGTGTAAATCATATACTTTTCATTTAAGAAGTGTTACAGTCACATAAAAAGTCAGACTTCTAAAAGAATCATATGTCATTTTCATTATCTATCGGTACAAATAACTTCGAATGGATCAATGATGAAACGTCTTTAAAAAGTACATTTTGTTGTAACCTAGAACAGCCGGCCAGCAATGTGGCTCTAGTCTCCCACTGTGCCCAAGGCTGCAAGATCGAATTCTGGGTCATGCGGTTGCCATTTAAGTCCGTAGAAATGTAATTGAAGTGATAGAAACCTTCATTCAGTGTTGCCTAATTCTATTAAAGAAATATTTCCAGTCAGTCAACACAAGTTGAGTTGTGTTGTGTTGACTGACAGGATAGCCTGAAATGTAAGAAATATAAGGATGTTATGCCCGGTAGCACATTAAACAATCTACTTAAAGACAGAATCCTAGAGACCAGTCGTGTGTGACAAGGAACACCTACATAATCGACTTTCTCAATTTTGATTATACTTACGAGCATAATTGTTTCAGGTTTCGGAGTTGACTAAATCTTAAGCTTGAAGTTTCTACTCACATTTAACGCCCTTATGAAGGTTTTGATTGGAGGTAAGTGTGAGATTTGCCCCCAATTCTTGTCTTCCGCTGCCTCTTGCATTATGGGCGGAGAGGTGAGGGGATCACCTGGTGATACAAGTGAGACATGACTCGGCACATGGTGCCAAAAGTAAAGGATATGCTATCAATTGAGCAAGATTGTAAACAATGAAGAAAAAATATTCTTTAAAAAAAGAATGGTTCTAATACCGAGATACCAATGTTGGTCTGAATCTGATAGCTCTCAACCAGGTGCTTGGACCATCGTCAGTCCACCAACATCCAAACGCTCACCTCATTTGTTCAGAATGGGAGATGTTGAGTTTCCTGTATGCTTTCTCTCTTGGTCTCGTGAATATTTTCTTTTAAAATAATATTGCAAGTAGAATGTACACACTCGTATAAGTTGAAAAATTAAGTCAAGTGTTGTCAGGAACCAATCTTTGATGAGGTGTTTCTACAATCAGAGATAGTTAGGCTATCACTTCCATGCTCGTGTGCGTGTGAATAATGTTGTGACGCTGGGGTTGGGCTAGCCACCAGGAATTGGTATAAGGTACTAGGCATTCATTTGCCTGAAATGAGAGGAGATGGTCTCTGGCACCATCGCCGTTGGAGCCTTGATTCTCTGAATGAATACGGTACCTACCCCGATCCGCTCGGTAAGCCTGTTCAGCTCTATTAAAGGGTGGTCACAATTGAAGAGCTTATTTCCAAAGAGACGTACATCCAAAATTGATGTTTTTTCAGTTTTTTTTCTTTCATAAGGAAGTTTATAGGTTGTCTCAACGTATAGCAAAGGTTCTAAGTCAGGATACGTCGTATATCTCGTATTAACAGAGATCTAAAAATTAAGTTTATTTGCAAAGTGACGTAACTCCAACGTGTATTTATTTCCAATGTGTCTTATATCCATGTTAACCAAATGGCTCTCGGGACATCACGTGGCATCACGTAATAAATCAAGACCAAGGCTAACTTTAAAGATAATGTAGAGCATCAGTTCGTGTTTGCTGTATTTACGCCATTTAAATGTTCATAAATGTCACTCAAAGCGTATGTCAATATACGATTTATTTCCAAAACGTTCTAACTCCAATTTACAGGAGACGATTACCACTATTTTCATTGATAGCAGATTTTTAAGACACAGTGTCAGGATGTGCATAAAAGTAATGAATGCAATTACATTACATTCATAATCATATCTGAATTTAATTATACGAAGAAACAAAAAAGCGATTTCTGAAGTTTTGCATTTCATGAACTTACGCCACTTTGGAAATAAGCTTTTCAATTTAAGCTGCATTTATTTCTATTCCCTCCAACCCATCTTCTGCTGTGGAATCCCAGATTATATGAGAATGCTTGGCGTATCTTGAGCCTGTAAATATTTTCGACTGGAACCACGCGCTGAGGCTAGGTTTGCCTGTATCAGCTGGCATGTCCCTCACGTCTCTACAAGAAACTCACTGTACATTCAGGCAGTGGAAGACAAGGAATGGGGACAAGACAAGCACCCATCAAACCCTTTCTTGAAATGAGGGTAGGATATATTGTAAGCTGCGGAATCTGAAAAAACGCTGCTTGCAAAGTTTAATCAAAATGCAAAAGGTCGATTAGGTGAGCGTTCTTTGTGAGTCCAGAACTATAAAATGAGACCCGAATCGCCTAACATTATTACAAAGTATCACCAAGTGTAAGTTACAGCTCGACTTTTGAAAAATAATCCAGAGATTCACATTCATATGTGTTGTGTATTATCTAACACTAAGAGCTCGACGTGTGATTCGACACATCCACCCCGCAATTGCAGTAATCAACATGGGAAAATCAAAAGATGAAGAAAGGGAGATACAAGAGGAGAGAATGAAATATTATTGTAGATAATGATTATCGTATAATATTAAATAATTACAATAATAATACTATTGATAATAAAAGACGCTACAAATACTTTATACAATTGGGTACAGCAGTGGGCTTCAAGAGCTTCAGATATAATCTTTTGATTTAAGTTGGATTATGACTCTTATCTATTGCAATTCCACCAATTCTTTCATTACTCTAGCGGAAGAGCATGTACTAGTCATACAAACGTACGTATTTGGTACACGTACAAGAGACACCCCTGTCTTCTTTTCCTAAAGTAGGTACAGAATCCTTCCTAAGTAGCCACGATGAGCTACCTCCTAGTAGCTAGCTGTAAGACCAATTACCCCTCTTCTTTATCTGACACTAACACATTGTTTTGACTTTTTAGTAAAAATGTCTTGGATATAGGTTTACTCACATTTTAATTCATGAGTATGTCCTAATCCTACTATTCATGTTTCATCATGGTCGAGATAGAAGTAAGGTGTAGGGCAGTGAACATCCTGAAAGTACTTGGTATCATCGAGGATGTTCTTGAGTAGATCTGCTTTGCATATTGAGAGCTTCAATCCACATGCTACATAACCATTTATATGATGTATCGTAATGCACGTATATGTGCTGTAGAGTCAACAATGTACCTATAAACTATTCTGGATCTCTTTGGTCTCCCTGAATGCCGGGCGGATGTTCTTGTGGAAATATACTGTATAGGCTATATTACCGGTGGATTCTCTTCCTGATACCAATACCATGGAAGGACTTAATGAGGAATGAATGAAGATAAATGAAAAGGGCACGGACTGGGATGGAATTGGCCGTGTCCTCTATTAGAAGGTACAGTCCTTACATTTACTTGAGTAGAAAATGATTAATCACGGAAAACCAAGGACGGCGGGAGATTGGGTTCGAACGAACTCGTCATACAAGTCAAGTGATAGCCTGACATCAAGGCCTTACATAACGCCTGGGGTCTTGTCAACATTTATCCAGATGAGATTTCTGTGACTCTGACCCTGTCACAGGTGTTCCAGGTTCCTATAGAAACATCTGTGCTAATATGGCAAATATGATGAAAGCTTTGGGCAAAGTCGACTTTCACTAGATAATCAAATCTATAACTTTTAGTTCACTGGCAGTAGTAGCCTCTACTTCCTCTTGTATAATCTCTATCCATACAGGGGTAAAATATCCTTGTTTACACGTTATTGTTCGCATATCAACTTACAAACAATGTGGATTATCTTTGTGAAATAATTGCATTCAGTATTTCAAGAACAAATGTATTAATGAAGTGCAAATCATCTAATCATAAAAATTAATGTTCAATTCTATACATTATAGTATATTACAGATCAACAAAGACTACAATCCACTTGCATCATTATTCGCTATTAAGGAAATTACTATAGAATATAGAAATTATTACTTATCTACTGGGCCCCAGAGACCAACGTTATAGTTTAAAAAATTATCCATATAAAGTTAAATACTTATGAATATCAATTTTGGTTTAGCTAAGCATAAATTCCTTTTTAGTGTGCTTAATTTTAAGAAATTGATGTTAAGAAACTTATGTTTGTACGTGCTATTCAAGTTGATAACAATGCAAGTAAATAGCTGATGATCACTGACTTCTATCGCTATAGTCTCCTCTCCCAAATGAATATTTCGAACTGTAATAGCATATGTAATTGGAAATAATCTCTTCCGCTTAATTCGACCCCGTAAATCCAACCTGGAAATTGATGGATCTTGCATTTTAATACTATCCAGCGTTTGTGATAAAAAATTCAAGAGCCTTCAGTTGATTTCACTGTTTCCTTGGCACAACGTCAGTGGTCTTTGGAATGGAAGAAATTGCATTTCTACTTCTTTTATGTAGCTCCATAATCTTATTTACCTCAATGGCTTGCTTGGTCTATAGGCTATCAAACTTTTTGACCTCAATATTATGTTTGAGTAGTGCACCTATGTGAATTACTTTCTTTCCTTTTGTTTACATTCTCGATAAATGACGGGTATTTCAAGAAATTTGACTTCGTTTTTCCCCAGTAGATAATTCATTATTTCTATAGTATACTTATTAATAGCAAATAATGATGCAACTGAATGGACGTTTTTGTTGATGTGTAATCATCATATATATATTTTCAGTAGTATAGATCCCTCCTGCGGCGCTTACAAGCAACCGATCGTGCTTAGTGAGTATTCAAATGAAAGAGAATAGACATTAGCAGTGACGAATCGCACTCAATATTTCATAAATATCTATAATTTATTTAAAAATGACTTTTAATAAAATGTACGAAGTGTCCGAGTTGTAGATACTGTTGCTGTAAGAAAATACGGTCCATAATTGCTGTTCACTCCTCATTTTGGTCGCTGTGACGCCTGTTTCATGGCATATTAACATTATGAGGTCTTTCCTTTATCATTTTGCATGGATTTCAGAAACAGTAAATCAAAGGAATCAGTACTCAAATCGTATAATTTCATAAATATCGAAAAACCGGTGAGTGATCTAATTTGCAGTGATTCAGGGAACGTACAACTTGGAATTCTAACGGAAATGTAAATCGTGTTCGATAATCATTAGGTTGAAATAAGAACATAAAATCCTATCTCCTTAAGACTCTAATTATAAACCCATTAGGGAAAGTGTGGTTTATGAACAAGCGAGAGTTCTTACACGGGTCCACTAGTATATTCTAATGCATAGGATTGAACATAATTTTTATGATGAGATGATTATAATGCACTTCATTAATACATTTAGTCTTTAAATAATGAATAAGATAAATGTAATAAATTTGTTACGATTGTTCTTTGTTAAAGAATGTAATCTGATTGTCTATGATATTCTTTTGTTTATTGAGTTTGTTATGACATCGATGAAAGGGAACATAAATGAAACGCAATTTTAATAATGATAATAATAAACATAATGTTATGTTGGTACAGTGAGATTTGTTCAAAATAGTCCCACCTTATACTTCTTGGTGTAATAGAAAGCTTTACAATTGAATAATTACAAGAATAAAATGATATGTAGGATATGTATAAAATAGACTTATAAATCTCAAATCGACTATGCCTGTCATTTTAAACCTAAACGGAAGAATAAAGGAAAGTTCTGTTTCCAATAACATATGATTTGTTCTCGACCAATGTAAAACACCTTGGACGCTCAAAAATTCTCAACAAAAATAACTGACAAATAAAGGAACAAGGTGCTGCTAGAGAATAAAATTAGGCCTAGCGAGTTAAATTTTTAATCGTCAAACGACGGGATCAGAGAGTATAACCGATGTGTTGGCAGACATACTGTATATTGGGAAAGTAACTGTAGCTACCGTATAGAGTTGATGCATGTAGGCTATACACCATGCTGTAGATCTTCATAATATCTGGACTGTCAATAATTGACGTTTATTATAAGCCATAGTCGTTGCAAGTCATGATGTCACATAGGAGGCAAAACTTGAGCTCACTGAAGGTTTCTAAACATACATATCCTCACCTGTGGTTCGGTGGTACTTTACATATTATTCTGTACTTGACATGAAGACAGACGTAACCCCAGGTGCAACACACTGAGGTGAAATCTGGGAGTGAACTCGGGACATTGTGCATGGGAAAACAACCAACAACATGTCGGCACGGAAATGTCGAACGAATATTTAAAGCATATAGGCCTGTTTGCAATGACAGAGAGAGTTCCCTGCCACCACAGTGACAGTTCATTGGACCTCGGGTTTGCGAAACAAATCAGGAGGCAAACGTTCGGGTCCGAGAACAAAAGAATTCCTTACAAGAATATAGTTTACTGATGAGTTTTTCCTGTAGGCGACATATTCATAATACAAATACAATTGTTGCTGGGTGAACAGCACGAGAAACAGAAACCAGTCACCTGTAAATGAGATGTTATATTACGACTGCGAGTCGATATTTTACTTTAGGAATTGATACGAGTACGGAATTATTAAATATTTAATTGAGGTAACAAACAACATTAATACTAATAATAAAAATAATAATAATAATAAACCGCGATAATTGAAGAAGTGATGTAAATTAATAGGTAAAAACATATATATATATATATATAAATCATACAAACTTACATGGTCACATTATAATAAGAAAAGCATATCAAGACAGGCCAAACAGTTGTATTACCAGAAGCATTGTATGCGTCAGATACGACCACAACTGGAGCATCTGGCATCATAGAAACAAAAAAAATTGAACGTAAAATTCTGAGAAAAATATTTGGACCAGACACAGAGTTGGGATATGGATGAAAAGGCCTACCAAAGAGCTATATGAACACACAGACAGACTCACAGATATCATTAGAAAACGCAGACTAACTTTCTACGGGCACATACAGAGAATGAACAATAAACGACTTACAAAGAAAATCTTTGACGTAGTAAACAGTTCAAGAAGGAAAACAAATTGGTATCATGAAATAGAAGACGACTCAAAGAGATTAGGGATCAACAAGCAAATGATAGAAGACAGAGAAAAATTCAGAAACAAAATTAAGAACGCCAAATATTTAGTAAGTGAAAGGAAGAAGATAGGAACATTGTGGACGGAACAAAGGTAACAGGAGCACAGTCAAAGGATGAAGAGATTTTGGGAAGAGAAGACGAAGAAGGGAAAAAAGTGAAGATTGTGACATCATAAGATATTTAAGTTCAAACACTGTCCATAAGGGCAAAAATGATGTAAAAATAATCATATATATACAGTATACTGTTGCACGTATATTTTTTATAAACATCTAAATAATTAAATACAAGCCTTAAGTGAACAGGATCTGATGATGTTCACCTGACGAACAAAATGGATAATCCAATCGTATAGTTTGATCCATGTTATATTTCCAGGTTAGTATGTGTGATAAATAATAGCTACTCCCCGCCCAATTTAATTGGGCATATTAATGTGTTGACCGACTGGAATGTGATTGTTTTATTGTACATGTGAAGGAATTGTAATTATTAAGATTGATATCTGAAATAAATACGGACAACGAAATAATTGTGGCTTCTATTGAGGAAGCTATAATGTAATATAATATAATATAATATAATATAATATAATATAATATAATATAATATAATATAATATAATATAATATAATATAATATAATATAATATAATATAAAGACAATGCCCAAAACCATCTTGAAGTAATTTATAACTATGAAGTAATAATTAATATTTTGTGAACTGAGCATTGCATCGGAATGGACCAGTAGATGATAACAATAATCTGAAATATGGCAAACGGAAGTTCCGCATATTAATCTTTACATATTATGTACTTTTTGTTTGGAACTATCTCATCCATAGTGTGTTACACTGCTATAGTTTCGACTTCTAGGCATTAATAAATCTCCCATAATAATAAGAACGGCACAGTGCAAGGTAATGATTGGCCACCAAGAGAGTCTGTTAATCAAAATGGTGAATTACATTCTTGTAACTCTTAATTATGTGGTAAATATGCATTGAACTTATCATCACATTAATTAATCAGGATATGAAAATGTTCTCTTGACAAACATAATACGCGATTTTACTAACTATGCTTCATGTACAATAGGGTATATTTTTATAAGTTCATCATTTGTGTGTTAATTTTCGGGTATTGCGAATGCCATTTTGTTTAGATTATTAATTTTAATCGTTAATGCCAAATGGTAAACCTCTACGTAAACATCACCTATGCATAAAATCCAACAAGCCAACACTGAAAGAAAAAACAAATTCTTAGCATTACACTACATACTGTGGCATTCTGCGGTTCATTTTTGGTTCTTATTCCATTTTGCTTAATAATGATGCCACCAAGACTCTAATATCTCTTTACTTTTAAGTGGTAATTGTAGTTATTAGTTGGATGAAAGTTACGAACAAAGGAACACAAAGTAAGTTATAGCTCTGCTCTCGTATCATGCCTTTCGTTCTTGATCACTCGACCTAATTAAAGCTTTTTCTGGGACAGGATATCACTGTTGTATACTTACGAATTCACTTTGATGGAATTAAATGACGAGTGTTAATCCAGATCTGCTTTGTAACAAGAGCGTTTGTGTGTACTATATGTACAGTACCTCTAAAGGGATGTGGCTCCATATCGCAAGGATGCTCCGTTATTAGACATTGTACAACTTTGGAAGTGACAATATATTCCATGGAAGCAGTAGCCAGTACTAAATTTTTTAATACTTTCACTCACTAAATTTTTATTTGAGTACTTGCTTTACGGACTGTATAAAGGAAGGTTTACATGCGCTGAGTGTACAAACAGTCCCCCTCGCCTCTTCACGTGTCGGCTTGTTCTCACGCGGGGACTCGAACCCAACCGGTTAGTCAACTCTTCTCTGCTTTATTCCAAGAATTAAACGTTGGCACTTTTTTCCACTATTAATGGATACTGCATGAAGTGGGGTGCTGGGTTCGATGCCCGGCTTCTGATGTCCAGGGCCCGTTAGTACTATATTGTATAGGTTGATGTGCTGTAGGCCTCAGGATGAAAGCCTAAGGTAATCATAAATTTCGTATTTGGTATTTTGCATGCAATTATGCTTCCTAGTGAAAGAGTTTACTTTCCTCGGTTTAATCATCCCCTAATACGGCCCTTTAAATTGGACTAATTTGGTTAAAAACATCATTTCGAAAGTTGCGTTTGAGTCCCAAGGTTGTTTGGATCTAAATAATTGAGAACACAGGTTCAAACCCGTTCATACTAGGCCCTGTTTTCAATGCTGTTGTTTCCTTTCAGAGTTTAGGATATCGTGTTCATCAGCCCCATACATTATATGGACGAGTGCTTTCAAAGTGAGCAGTGACTACTACACTAAGATGATATTAGTAATTTTTCCATTCAGTTCGAATCCCAGCGGTAGCTTTGGCAACATACGTTTTAGGACAGGTGTAATGCATCCTGATCGAAATCGCCTCCCCCCCCCCCCCCCCCAATTTCCCCCGGGCTATAGCCTTGGGCTGGAAGAATATTTTTACACGCAATTGTTGAAATAGCCTTTAGCTTTAATTGAGTTTTACGTACCGGCTTTCTTTCATTTTCAAATCCATAGCATATTCATAGTGATAAATTGTGATATCTGAGATGCATTTTCATTAATCCATGATAAGGGAGTAAATTCCAAATTAACTTCCAGATTTTTGATGTAGACTACATTGAGTATTGATGTTGACGCCGCTTCCATTTCAGCATTGTCTTATCAATATCACGTTTCCTTCCTCGTTACCACATTGGATTCAAGCTGCAAGTATTATATTCCACTTTCTGCTGTTATAAAGTACGTTGGTGTTTGTTTAAAGGAAACGTTTTTGTTCATTTATTTAGGGGCTATCCGACATCGTGGATGTGCAGACTCGAGCACTTCAGTGGGTGTGTGTGTAATTTGTCTAACAACCTGTGATAATGTGATGGCTGCATTTGTAATTGGGGTGGGGATTGGGTTGAAGACGGCCGTGGCCTTATATTAGGTACCAGCCCGGCATTTGCCTGGAGTAGAAGTGGGAAACCACGAAAAAACACTTCCTGGATGGCTAAGGTGGGAATCGAACCCATCCCCTCTCAGTACTGCCTCACTAGGCTGAGTGAGGCTCTGTTCCAGCCCTAAGACCGGAATTAAACTTCTTGTCAGAGATGGGACTCAAACCCGTACCTCAGGAGTGACAGCCAAAAATGTTAGCCACTGCACCACAGGGTGGTCTAAAGGAAACGGAGATGTTTTGTGTCAGAAGTTACCGAAGAAGAAAATCATTTCCTTCTAGAAGGTGTTCCCATTCACCAGGTCAAAGCCCAGTACCGGCATAGGAAGAAATATATTAGACTGTGAGACAATCTTATTATAAATGTGCATTTATGTTACTAATTCATTTTAGGAGCTTGGGACATCTTGGTCATCATCCCTGTAAACTTAGTTGTGTGTTCAATTTGATTGGTGACCTGATAACTTAATTCGGTGATGAATTGCATTTTACTCAGGCAATATTTGACTTATTGCTATTAGTACTGGAATAATAAAACCGTTCAGAATTTTAGGAATCTTTGCCTCATTATTAATACTGGTATCATTCTTGCGATAGGTATATGGACATGTGATGTCTGACTCCTGGAATGATAAGAATTTGCAATAGAGCTATAACGAATTGTTGTAGAATTGAATGTTCTGTGAGTCTGCTGGGGCTGTGCCTCAGTATGTTTAAAAATAAAATCGCTGGGTCAAGGTCTAAGTAAATATTAATACACTCCCTGATATTAATGCTGATCACTCCTCAGATATAGTTACATGAGCCATATTCTAGCATTGTTACGTTATGTAGGATGGAATGAGGGACTGTGCATTGACATTATCAGAATATCCGTCGTGCTAGACAAGAGCGAGATGATCAAATATAATTTTGCTGACTGGGGTTTGATTAGAGGTAAACCTAGTTTATTTTGTTATTTTATCAAGTTCTGACACAAACCTCTTGGTTTCCTTCACACAAACACTTAAATATTTTATTTAAGCAAGTTGTCAAGTAGAATTCTAGTAGCTGAGTCACATGTTAAGCATGTGGAAGGAAATGATAAGAGTGGTTGGTGGTGAGGGTTATTTTAAAGCGTCGCATTTCGAGGTCATGTGCCCATATACCGAAACAGTAATCTTTTTTACGTAAATGGAGAAGTAAATGACCTATTTATGAGATTAACATATCATTTGAACATTTTTGTTGAGAAATATTTTATAAGGTATCGAAAAGAATACTGTCTTAAAATGCAGTTCAATTTATTTCAAATATCACACTTACTGTTTGGATATTCCTACGAATTTGTTCTTCGTAAAAACATGAATAGAAGCCGGTCCATAAAACACAATAAAGTAATAATTGCACACAAATGTATCCTACTGTTTCTAAAACTGCGTGTTTCAAATTATCTAAACTAAAATGTGCAGAGATGTGTCTAATATATCCACTGAATTCATAACTTGCCAAAAAGTGAAAACACAGTCCAGATTCTAGAAATATAGAATAGTTAGACCCTCTCTGATCTTAATGGGATAGAGCCAATACGTATTTTAAGTAGAAGACTTCCCCTTCTTGGCATTTGCCGGACCATATCATCTTCCTTCCAGACGTGAAGAGAAAAAATTGGCTAGGCTTACCATGATTCTTTTGAGATATGTTTGCATTGATACAGCCATTTAAGCGGAATACTGGCACATGAGTGACAACATTCTCCATATGTTACAACAAGAGATGGCAATTGTTGAATTTGAAGGAAACTTACAGAATGGGCAAAATCTAAAGTGGATTTCATAAGGATGAAGTAAGTAAATTCCAGTACAGTTGAAGTGCATAGAGTTAAGCATTTAAAGCTTGAACTAATTTATAAGTGCTTTATACAATAATTAATAAGTTGATACGCTAAACATTTCATAATAATAACTTAATAATAGTAATAAAAATAATAATAATAATTATTATTATTATTCTATGAAGCTTGATGTTTTACGTGAGTGGTAATATCGAGGTCATGAGCCAAGGAGTTATCAAAATATATGACAAAAGGCCGTTTCTCAGCATTTATCCCCAAAACTGTTTGAACTTTCAATATTCCAGAACAAGTTCTAACACAATCGTTTAGAACTCGAAAGACATGACTTACAAGAAAGTCATAGTAAAAAATGTATAGAAGACGCTCATCAGTACTGTATATTTTGAGCAGTTTGATAAGAAAGTACACATTTATCCGAGGTAGAAAAGTAGCTAAGACTTCACCGTTAGGGTGACCTAGGACCTTTCGACATCTAATTAGTAAAATGCAGCCAAACTCTCTCATTGTTATTAATAAATGAATTGACAAATTTATAACTTAAATAGCTTTCCCAGCTCGAAGGCCTAAATGGAATTTACTTTCTTTTTCACGTAACAAGACGCTGACTTTAATGTTGAATTGGTTGAATATCAATAACTCATTTTTGGTTTGTTTCTAGCACTGGGATAACGAGGTTTTCAAAACCAATGTAATTCCTCCGTGCATACTTGATAAGTTTTGCAAGTGGTAGCCAATAAGTATTCATAAATTGGTGTATGTCTTCCGTGATTTGTAATAAGTTACCATTACAGCAATAAACCTGAATGTTTGGAAATGGCTGTGTTTTGGATCAAATAATTCAACTTCATCTCACGGTACGTGGGCCAACACTCACCGCTCATCGCACCAGCGAGGTATATATTAATTAAACGTTAATCCAAATCACATACTTCCAATGGGTATTAGCTGCTCTGATGGAAAACATACCCATTTCATATGTCTTATCAGTGTAGCCGAATGGTCTAATGAACTCTCCTAGTTCATATATAGAAAATAAGATCTATAGAAATGGTGATTTAACTTATAGATTGCTGCTATAAATTTAACAGTGTATTGTTTAATTTTAGGGAATGATTATTCTATAATAATGGCTAAGTTTTTTTTTAACAGAACATGCTAAATCATACAAACTTTCATAATATTTTCTTGATGTAAACTTCTAAGTACTACCAGTAATTTATGAACAAACCTACTCTTCATCTTTTGAAGACTTACTTATTATTTCTGAATGAAGATCAATAAAACCGAACAAGGAGTTAGAAGGAAGCGGTTGCGGGCTATTGTAAGGTACTGTTCCGTCATTTACCTACAGTGGAATATGAATAATGATGGTGCTCGAGCCTACTTGTCTACCAAGTCCGGAGAAAATCTTGCCCTTGGTTGTGTACCTTTGAACGTACTTCAGCAGTCAGATGGGCAATATGGCGATAGCCTAGAACACTTGAGAAACTGTTCAGCCAGTTCCCAGATGTTCTTGATTATGATGTCAAATAGCAGAACATTTCCCCCTTCTTCTTCTTCCTCTTCTACTTCTTCTTGGAAATTTTACCCACTGCACCAACTCACCGAGATTATATCTAAACTACAGGCCTCTTTAAAATGGGTGCAATTGACTTGCAGATGGATTTCTCTGGTCTTTGCTCGTATGTCGGTTTGTTAGCTAGTCTCGAATGTTACAGTGGGAGTTACCCTAGTTTCATGATTATTACGTCTTTCGTGTGTATGGAATGTTTGGAATTATTCTCAAAGGGACTCGGTTTTATTATTTCAAGAACATGATTTTTCACGAGTCTTATACGTTAAGTAATGAACTCAGTGTAGTCAGGGTTATAGTTATCTCAACTATCCAAACTCACGTCTGAGTTAAATCTGACGCCAGCATGTATTCTCTCGCCTTCACAGCACCAAATTACCTTGCAATTCAAATATTGCACCGTCTCCCACTCACAAATATGTACTTGTATGATACAATTCTATTGGTCAATACGAAGTTGTGTTTCTTTTGAAGATAATACTGGTGATTTGATAAACATATATGCCATATGTTTGTATAATTCTTGTTGTGAATCGTGTCAGCCGAGCACATGACTTGGAACACGTGTGGACAATGCATTACTTAATGTGGTATCTATATCAGTCTGATTGGTTCGGGAGAGGAGCGTCATGTAGATGTGTAAAACATGGGAGTTGTAATATCAATATTTAAACAAAAGATCAAAAATAAACTATTGAGACTGAATTATATATCCACTAACCTTTGCCTAGAGTAGTGATTCTTCAAGCAAGAAGATCCCTCTATATTTACTGTATTTTCATTTCCTGTCTGAGTCAGCATGGAGTCCCAAACAGTACCCAGAACCACCGTTCTTCCATGAAAGTTGATGGCATCATACACGTGGGCAATCGTGCTCTGCAACTGTTTCAAATTCAACATTAATACGTTCCTTGAATGTACTCGTATAACTTGGAGGATGAAAATTATTACAGGCAAACTTTGAGCAATGATATGAACAATAAAGAAGAATATCCTGTGCTGCAAACAAAATGGTATCATAAATCTACCCTGTAAATACAGTTCCTTGTTCCCCACTCCTGAAGCACACAGAGAGATTGTGGTGTGGAAAACAAATAGCTAGCTTGTAGGTTTACGTGGATCCTGACATTGCAACCATAAGTCCAAAGACTTCCTTTTTACGTGGAGTTCAAAAAAACTGGACGTGACTATTCACTTCGATTAAGCTTCAACCAGAGAGATTGGCTGGCTGCGTGGCCCAGTGGTAACGTTTTCGCTTGCTGGGCCCATGGTTGCAGGCTCGTATCCTGGCGCAGTCAGCTGGCATTTGAGGGTGCGCAAATGCGAGGGAGCCGTGTCCGTAGATTAACTGGCACGTTAAAGATCCTCTTCGGGGATAAATTCCGGCACCCCGGCGTCTCTAAAGGCCAGAGTAGTTAAAAGGGACGTAAAACCAATAACATAATAATAATAATACTAATTATTATTATTATATCAACCAGAGATTGAAACCCTGTCCACCTTGGTAAACGGCAAACTTATAGACTACTACAGCTTTGTACCCAATAAAAGATACTTTCTCTGCGCTTACAAAGCTGCCATTCCTGTCCTCAAGGTAGCTCACGTCCTCAACTCTATGTGGCTTTACGACCAACAGAACAATTCACTTAAGACAATATTCCAATAAGTTTCAGCAAAGGAAAATTAACCTTTTGAAATTGTTCCACGTGAATATATCGCTACATATGGCTGGACGCGTTACTAATTTCATGGACAGATTTGTAGGAGAGTCGCTCTGTCACATAGGGGATTTTTCAGGTGCACGGGCGTTATGTGCGAAGATTAAATATCCTTAATAAATATAGTAAAAAAATATAACCAACGGTTCCAACTTTGATGTAAATAAATATCGCATTAAGGTATATTCTTAACCGAGTGTTTAAAGACAGAAGTGTTCAAATCAACCTAAACTCCTATTTATAGATGTTAAAATACGGCCAGTTAGAACATCATCAGTGTGATTCCTGCGCATACGTTACTGTTCACTCAGTCATCACGCAAACAGGGGCCTGTTTACAACAGAGGGACAATATAAATGTGGAGTAACATTATGAATACAAGTTTTAAAGAGTCGGCACTTCCACAACACTTAAATCATTAAATAAATATTCACTCTGTTAATACTCTGAATTATAATATGAAAACCATCTGAGGATCATATCTTCTCAATGTATGTACTAACTAAACGAATTGTTATGTTATGATTTCGTACGTAATTCTTTGTAACCTTGGTGGGTTACAAGCAAATATTATTTCTGAAATCTTCGGCTAGGCTAAAGGCTATCTTCTCGTGGGTGAAAACTTATGCCCCACCCCGAGAGGGGTGCCTGGAAGGAGCATTGGCCTAGGAATTCCATTTCACTTTCCACCTCACTCCATGCAAGGTATGTGACATGTGCCTTTGTTTGGTACATCGCCACTTAGACGTGGGCTTGGTGATTATTTTTTGAAAGAGTGAAAAGTACCGCAATCTTTCATATACCGTGTTGATAATTTACCATTAGGGTACCCCAAAGGACTATGAATAAGAAGAGCAAAGATACACCTTATCATATTTCAGATCACACGTATTATTTCAAATCCTTATATAGGCTGTACTAAGAAAAATGAAATTCAGTTGCTCAATGCATCCAAATCTTTTTATTTTCCCCAGTACAAACTCCTACTTCAATCATGTTTCATGCGAGCTTTCAATTCCTCGCATTTAAGTAATTGGTATGAAATAAAGTGTGTTTTATTCAAATCTGAAGATTTTTATTAATTTGAACTGGAGTTTGAGAGAAAGAACTGAAAATTAATCAACAATCAGTATACTCAGAGTTTAGTGAATTACGTTGCCTTATGCATATTATCATTCCTCAATTTTAGAGATTTAGGTAACACTTGTATATTTAAGAGTAAGCACACAATTATATGGGAGAAGAATTATAATTACGTATCACTCGAAGATATTATTGAAAATTAATGTTGTCTCTACTCCCGTACAGGTAACCTTTCTTCCAAATTGCAGATGAAATAGAAGAGAAAGGACTGAATACTGATAATGTGCTCCCTTTAATATTTACTCCCAGTTTCATAAATATTACTCAGAACAGCTGCAAGGAAAATTAATATTCAATATATATATATTTCCATATAAAATTGCCTAACAACCCGAAATAACTTTTTCGAAGATTCTTCCCCAGCCGTAAGACAACAACGACAGTACTGAAGAATATCAGACAGCTATCACAAAAACAACCAAGTACTCGGGACTGAGAACTCAAGGTCCCAAGCTCCTCAACGAAACAACGACATAAACTACTCACAGTGATGTATAACAGTTTTTGAAGGGCAATGATCATATAATTGCATGTAGGTGTCTTATTCGATTATTTTGTAACGCCAGCGTGGATGATTTAGAAAGAGCCTCCCATTTTGCTTGGTCCCAGTCTAGAATGATTAGCACAGACCCAACATGAATGCCACGGAAAATCCAAATACTAAAAATTGGTTTTTCTAGTGACCTAATCATCCGAGTGTACTGAAACATGACCCTGTACTTAGATATAAATGTATGGGCGTCTGACATAATTCAATTGCTGATAAAAAAAATAAAGCTGGTGGCTGTGCGAAGAGTGCAAAAACATGTATTTCTTCTTAAATCCCATTGAAATGATCGATGTGAAGCTTTGCATAATGACCTACTATAATCTTTGTGAGCTGATTCATAAATCCAAGGCGTATATTTGAAAAATATGGCCGCCTGCCATGCCATTTCCTTACACCTAAATTCACAAGACTCGCCTCTGATTAAGCCGTTCATTGTGAAATTCAACAATGTGGATTAGTTCGATAATCTAAACTTGCAGGTTTGCAAATCTATTGTTTCCTTTTCAAAAATTAAAGATGGCATGCATATCAAACCAAGTGAGAGGAATTCCTCACACCCGTCAAAAATTGATCCAGCCTGTGTGAAACCTGGATTAAAGGAACATTACTATAGTCTAAACCTACAGATATAACAAGATGTTCAGTAAAGAGCATGTAGACTACTAGCTCTCAAATGTAAGGGCATAGTTAAAACTATTTCTCCTTATCAAGGAGTCTAATTGAATGTTCGGATGAAAGTTAAATATTGTACCCCATACAAGACCCCCGATGACATAATTTCATTGCAATTCCGATTTTGCATCCAGAATAATTGATTGGAACATTAGTAAAGTACTTCCAGCTACCAGCTTGAATGCATGGAAACGTTAATCTTCGTCTCGTGTAGAGAAAGACTTTTATGTGAGGCAACATATTCGCAGCGTTTCGTCATTGTACCTGTACTAATTAGTGGGTTGTCGATATTAATTTCTTATATATTCAAAATGGTGGCTGCTTGCTATAATGTATTGTGATAGTCTTGTGCCTAATGCAGGCGAGGTATCGTATCTGTTTGAGCCCTGTTAAATAGGTTCGTGTTATTTGCACAATCAAATCCCGAATTGTTGATTTTCAAGTTTTAATAGTATATTCAGCTACTGTCTTGAATGTATGCGGGGTTGTTCTCATGCCTTTGGCATAGGAAGGCCATATATGGTTATACTTTAATGCTAATTTAAGATGATTGTTTGAACATTTTACAACAGGTCCTGTAGATTAAAAGCCTTATTATATTTCGTCAATAAGTAACAGGGCTAACATGGTCATTTTCATGTCACATTACATTTTACAATTTTAAGATGGCCGCTGTGTGTTACAATCAGTGAGTTATTACTGATCGTAGCTAGATATTTTGTATGGTGCTCCTGTCTCACTATATTTCTCTTTAATTGTGATATTTCTTCGTGAGTTGAATACACACAGGTCTTAAGAATATGCCTGGCCGCCATCATGAACGTATGGAGTTGCTGTTCTTTTGACTTAGTCATAGAAAGCCACTAAAACGATTCTACATTACTGCTAATTTTCCTTGTTGCCTATGCATTTTTTGTTATTCATTATCATATTTTTATTTTAATATGGCCGCTGCGTGCTTTATTCAGTTTAATTCTGATGACTTATTTCAGTAAGGTCCCTTATATAGTACGAATTACTTACTTAGTTTCGTTATATAACCCAAGAGCTGCTGCAGATTTATCTGTTAAGTTTTGCAGTAATTTTTCATAATTTACAGACTGAATGAAAACAGCGCCTGTAAGCACATTGGAATCATTACTTAACCTTATCATTCATCAATACAATGTAGAAAGACAAATATACATAATTTTGATGTAGTAAAAATGTGTCATCAATTTTCTTAAATTTGTAATAAAATATTACAAAATATATTATTTATAAACATATTATTGACTTATCTACATTATGAATGCCTCTTTTCACATATAATTAGTTGCAGAAACAATAATACATCCAAATTTCAATACGTTTTGTTAATTATTCAGGAACCAATTTTAAACTATTTGTTAGATAAACTAATTTATACTTCGAAAATTGAGATAATCTACATTTTGGAGTACAACACTTACATTTGGCATGTTTTTCTGAGACATAACGATTGATGATATCAACATCAACTTGTCGCTATTAATATACCTATAGTAAAATATATCTCACCTCGGCCGCTGATGTACATTATGCATCCTCTACCAGTGTTACATCCCAGGGATTGAAATTCTCCAACAACCCTTTTGCCTCACATGCCTCTTTAAATATTGAAAATTCCGGATTATTGTACTTTTAGAGATCTTTGAAATAGGTTTCCCTCGTACATGGTGTAGATGCATTGACAAAGGAACACATTCCATGTTTGTAACAAGGACCGTGTAATCTGTACCGATATCTTCTGCAGATTTATCACCAGACCAATTCTGAATAACAGTTCCTTGAACTCAGATTTGCCAATATTTTATTGTATCGTTCTAAGTGTAATATCCTTACAGGGTAAGTACGTAATATTTGGTTGAGATCGGTGAAATGGTGTAGATTTGTGCCAAAGGGTCTAACTACGATTATTGAGCTTTATATACATATGGATGAAAGGAATCCTGTATTAATCCAGGGTATAAGCTATCAGTGTAATCCGCAGTGTTCCAAAATATAAGTGCGTAAAATTTGGTTCTGTTCGGTTAAACGGGGTAGATTTTTGCCAAAGATGCAATGTGTAGATACAATGAAGAAGCGCTGCAAGCATGTAGTCTCTCATGAAATGCTTTCTCCGCACAAGACGCATGATAAACGATTCCAGGCATTCTAGTTGATGGCTGGGCGTACATTTCCAATGTCCCAATCGATTCCTCTAGATGTAAAAGCGGAATTTCAATTAAACTTAGTAGTCGGTGTGTGTTATATACTGTACAACACTTAACGTCCTTCACGGGTACATTCAATTGTACTCCTGCTGCGGGCTGTCCGAAATTTCAAGTGCACAGTGTTACTCGTCGGGTTCCAAAGTGTAAGTACGTACATTTTGGTTCAGATCGGTGTAATGGTGTAGATTTGTGCCAAAGGGCCTAAATACAGTGAATGGAGAGGACTGCATGAAATTTGAAGTGAACAGTGTTACTTGTCGTGTTCTAGAGGGTAAGTATGTAAAATTTGGTTCACATTGGTGAAACGGTGTAGATTTGTGCCAAAGGGCCTAACTACGAACAATGCGCTTTATATAAAATGGATGAAAGGCAGCCTACATGTTAATCCAGGGTATAAGCTATCTCCATTTCAAATTTCATCCAAATCCGTCCAGACGTAGCATGAAGAGGTAACAGACACACTCACTCACTCACTCACACACAAACTTTAAAAATTATAAAAATATAGGGAAATAGGGATGAAAATCGGCAATCCATTATTTATTACAGATACAATGAAGAAGCGCTGCAAACATGTAGTCTCACATGAAATGCATTCTCTGCACAAGACACATGATAAACGATTCCAGGCATTCAAGTTGATGGATGGGCGTACTTTTCCAATGTTCCAATCAATTCCTCTAGATGCAAAAGCGGAATTTCAATTAAACTTAGCAATCAGGGTGTCTTATATAATGTACAACACTTAACGTTCTTCCCGAGTACATTCAATTATACTCCTTGATAAGGACAAAAAGTAACAAAAATACCAATTCATTTAAAGGGTTAGGTAGAACTTTGAGCACTAGAAATGTTTGATATTTAGTATTTTATTCCTCAGTGCATGTAACTCTTAGAATATTCTAATTTATTTCATGGGAACACCGCCTTCTCTTAAATTTAGTAAACCTATTTTTATATTCATTTAACACAATTAAATGCACTAATTAATTATGCAAAATGGCGGCTATAATCTGTGATAGCGGGGAGAATACTCTCGATAACTAAAGTAAATTTGATAATGTTTGCCTAATTATTTTTTCACTTTAAAGCTTTAACTCAGTTGTAGGGGAATAACCAACACCAGCTTCCCGGTTGAGAAAATTCCAATTTATAATTGGCTTCTAAACTTGAGGAAGGATATTTCTACATATTTTAACTTTTTAACAAGATGCCGCAGGTAAAAAAATCAGTCCAGGATGGAATACCATATGCCCCTGGAGGGTTTTAATCATATCTGATGGACCAGTAAGAGAATCTGATATATTTTGAAAGCTTATTTCCCGTAAACTTATTTTTTGATAAATCACCCCTAATAATAATTCATAAAGTACTGAATTGATAACAATAGAGTATTTTGTGCATGTAATCAGATGTTTCATCTAAGGCAGTGGTGCCAACTGGCGGCCCGCGGACCGGATCCGGCCAGCCAATCAATTTTGAGCGGCCCCCGTAATATTCCCTGATTATAATATTTATTTATTTATTTTTTCAAACTGCCCGCCTGTCCATCCGTTACTATAGTTGGTTGGTTACTCAGTTTAGGGGCTGCGACAACGCGGTTATGTAGCCCCGTGTACTTTGGGTGTGTGTAGAATCTGTCTGATATCCGGTCTTCATTGTGATGGCTGTATTAGTGTGTGTTATCTGTAATTCAGGTAAGGTAAGGACTGCAGACGATCAAATTCTAGTAGTTCCTTTTTTTTGCTACCAAATGCTACCGTCAACGACACCTAGCTGCCTGATACTATGCTTCCATACTAACTGCCAAAGTTTTATTGAAATAGTTTCACGATCTTCCGGTAGGTACGTACAGGTACACGGCAAATTAGTTCCATTTTATTCCACTAGGTAGTAAGGTGGGTTAACGGTTGGGATCGAGGAAGCTAAGCAAAAACATAGAAGAGTGGACACTGAAAACCGTATGTTCAAACCAGAATGGGATTTGGATTATCTCTTTACTCTTTCAAAATACAACAAACCCCAATGTTTGGTGTGTCTACTAGTGATAGCGGTGTTGAAAGAATATACCCTCGAAAGACATCATATGACAAATCTCCGGGAGAAATATGAAAAACACTCACGAGAATCTCGTAAAATAGTGGTTGAGCAGCTGAGAAAGACGTTAACTCAACAAAAAAGTTACTGTTTTTAGTGATGTGACTAAAATACAGGAATCGGATGTTTCAGCTTCCTATATGGTCAGTTATGAGCTCGGCAATGCTAAGAAGCCATTCGCGGATGGCAAGATCGATAAACAATGTTCTCTATGAATGGCTAAGGCCTTCAAGGAAGATAAAGTTTTGAAAGAATTCCAGTCTGTACCACTTTCAAAACAAACTGTGACATGAATAGAAGACATCAGTACTTATTTGTCTGCTAACCTGAAGTCAATTTATTGAGAACTGTCCGTATTTTTCACTAGCTTTAGATGAGAGTGTGGACATAAAAAACACAAATCTGCTCCTGGTTTTTATAAAGTTAATTCACAATGGCTTTACCGTCATAGAATAATTACTGAAAGTATGCTCTTTGTATGGGACAAGTAAAGGACATGACATATTTTCCGCAGTGCAGTCAGCTGTAGAAGAGTATGGCGGATTTAATAAGATGACTGCTGTAGTTACAGATGGTTCTAAGGCAATGTTTGGATCTAGTACTGGTTTCATCGGTCTGTTAAAACAAAAACAAGGTAATGTGCCAGATTTCCATTGCTTTGTTCATCAAGAGGCCCTGTGTGGAAAATCTGCTAAATTATGTGACACTATGGCAACTGTGACAAAAATCACAAACATAATAAGAGGGGGGAAACAGGTCCTTAACTCATAGGAAATTCATTTCTTTATTAGAAGAAATTGACGGGGACTCTCTGCTTCATTTTGGCATAAGGTGGCCTAGTGCGGGGAAATGTTCAGAAAGTTTTTGGGAACTGAGGCATGAAATACTTGCCTTCCTACAACAGCATGTTCCTAAATCAGCTGATCTCCAACATAAGCTCCGAGACATTGACTTTATAAAAAACTTAGCATTCCTAACAGACATCACCCAACATTTGAACGTTTTGAATTTCCAGCTTCAAGGGAAAGAGCAGACTATTTTTCAAATTATGATATTGAGAGGAAGTTACAATTCTTTAAATCTGCATTTACTAAGAATGAGCTGCTCCAATTTCCATGTTGTGAAAAACTATCCAGAAAAGAGGAAGTTGTGTTTGATAAGTACAATGAACATATTGAGCTGTTGCTATCTGAATTTAACCGCCAATTTCAAGATTTTGAGAAGCTGCGACCAGAAACGGAACTCTTCAATAAGCCTATGAAGAGTACTGCTGAACCTCAACCTGAACAATTGCAGTTAGAATTGTGTGAGCTACAGTGTGACCCATCTCTCAACAACATAGCAGCAACTGGGGTTGAGTTCTGGAAATCAATGTCTCCAGAGCGTTGCCCACTCTTAAGGATCTGGGCCCTAAAGCAGTGCTAAATTTCTGGGAGCACATACATATGTAAGGTTACACTTTCAGCTATGAAACATATTAAGTTCAATATGAGAAGCCGTATGACTTACTCTGCTCTGTATTGGATTGCTACATCACACATGGAAGTAAACTTCAAATCTTTGTTCCGAAATTTAAACAAACAGAATGTTTGCAATAAAATAAAGTGTTTGAGTTTTTATTCAATAAATATTGCCTGCAAGCTTCCAAAAATTCGTAAATAATATATTTTTCATACCTACTTCTAAAATCATAACGTCAGATTTGAATAAATTGGGAGTTTTGGCCCGCCGACATGTTTCCTTCAGTAATGTGGCCCTCAGTACATACAACGTTGGCCACCACTGATCTATGGGAATGACCAGAATTATGTTCCTCTGTTCAATATTTAATTTTTATAGAATGTTTAAAAAATTAAGATATGTAGAAACATGCTTCTTCAAATTAAGAATCCAATTAAAAATGGAATTTATTTCAACTAGGAAGCTGATGTTGATCGTTTCCCTACAAGTAAGTTTAAGCTTGAAAGTGAAGAAGAAAATGCAAAGATGATTAAAATTACTCCAGTCATCAGGAAAATTCTCCCGTCATGCACAGCTCGTACCCGCCAGTTTTAATAACTATTTGGTGCATTTTTCCGTGTGAAATGAATACGTAAATGCGCTTACTAAATTTAAGATAAGAGAGTGTTTCCATTTTTAGATTAGAATGTTCTAAGTGTTATATGTACTGAGAAAGAAAATACTGAATATCGTTGATTTCCAAAGCTCAAAGTGTACCTACCCCTTTAAGAGAAGGTAGGCTACGTATTCTTTACTGAACATCTTGTTCTTAATTGAATTAGTTTCAAATATAAGCCCAAGTTCTGGAAAAATGCGTTATACCGGTGTTACTATATGGTTGCCAAACTTGGGCATTAACATCGAAACAAAGACAAATGATCCAGAGATGTCAACGGAAAATGGAAAGGAAGATACTTCATGTCTCATTGAGAGATAGAATACGGAACGAAGATTTAAGAAGGAGAACCGGCATGAAAGACGCTATGACATCAGCAGACCAGATCAAATGGAGATGGGGTGGACATGTAGCGAGATTAGATCCTAACCGATGGACGTACAAAATGACGATGTGGGACCCAAGAACAGGAAGACGAAACGTTGGGAGACAAAGAATCAGATGGGCAGACTGGTTCGTAAAATGGGGAGGAAAACAATGGACAAGAACAGCGAAGATGAGGCAGGAGTGGAAAGACCTAGGGAGACTCGCATGCAGTGACCAATAAAACAATGCATCAACTAGAAAGACACCGTTCAGTGGGCATGCAGCAAAGCGGTACATATCTCTGGTGTGCAATAAAGGCTTCTCACAGAGCGGTGACCTCAAGAAGCACACTGTTGTTCATACTGGAGTGAAGTAATACACTTGTAGCACATGTGAGAAGTCATTTGCATGGCGGACAGAACTAATGGAACATTGTCTCGCGCTCTAATTTGAGGAAACATCATCGTGTTCACTAGGGAAAATAACCTTACTCCATCACAAGGAATTCAAAAGGTTCAACTATCTTGCGAAACACTTATTAATTCGTTCCGGGACCACATGTGCACAACATAGTGAATGATTTGTGGGATGTTAAAGAACGTGTATAGGTATCTGCATCCAAACTAGATGTAAAAACTCCACCGGTAAGGTTTTGTATTGCATTTTAAAAAGACCTATTTGAAACGGTTCAATATACGTAGATTTTACTGAAGAGTGAAGACTTCGCAGTTTCTCTCATTGTTCAAGTGCTTAGACAGGGTAAGCTTTGTGCTTAGTGGCAATGGGAAGCTCCCAGATATTAATTGATGGCTATTATGATTTCCGTAATACTAATGGATATTTGAGGCCTTGATATCGCCAGACTCAGAAATGAAGATTGTTGTAGCGAATTTTATGCCATCGTAATATAATTTACTTAATCTCTAATCAGCTGCACATCTATATAGAAGGCCCAATCAGAAAGAATAACCCCGAATGCTCCTCAGGACTTGCTCACCTGATGAGTTAAAACTGAGCAATTCCCTGCAAAGCAGGAGGCCATAGCCCTTATGGGATTTGTAAGGCTATTTATTTATTTATTTATTTATTTATAAGCCCACATGATAAAGATATAGCCAAGGTGCACTGAATATTGGCAACAAAAAATAACCAAAACTGCTCATTTTAGCCGTGTGGGCTGCTGCAACGTTGACAAATCCTCACTCACAAGGCAGAACGCCAACACATTATGCCAGATGTATACGATTGCTTGTATGTGTAGGCCTACTTCGCATCTGTGCTATTATTCTGTAATTTTTAGTTCCGCCCCTTAAAACAACAATAACTAACTAACTATTCTGTAATTTTACTTTAAAAGAATATCATATAGGGCCCCTTGCAAATAATGTAGAACAACATCAAACTTAAAACTTTGCGTGTACCATTATAATGCCTGATTTACGGATAGAACCATTGTATGTGAGCGTTTAGCATAGAAGTCTCTGGTTCAAAACCAAGGTTATATGTACATTTTCTTTTCATTTTTTCCATGGAGAGAAGTTAACGAATAATACACTTAGACCTATCTCTTAGAGAATTGTGTTTATAATTACAGTATTGTAGCTGTTCTTCGTAAATCATTGACCTAAAATCACACACACATTATTCGCTAGAGATGGTTATGTATAAATAAATAAATAAATGAATGAATAATCACGCTTAATTATAGTGACTGAAAGAAAACCCAATAATTATGGCCACAATTTCCATATCAGGTGAGAGCTAATGCTTTCCTTGTGCAGTTCCCTTTGCAATTATCAGCTGCTGAACATAAAAGGAGCAAGATGGTTGTAGACATAATATAAGGTGCCATGTTCATCTAAAGTGGCTCGTAGTGCAATGGTACAAACAGCACAAGCAAAACCTTCAAAATTGATTTTATTTTTTTCAGATTCTTTATATGGGGCACCTCATTTACACCTTTCAGCTGAAACAGTAAGTTATGCTGTTGCTGTTTTTAATTAGTGTCACGGGCTTGGAGCATCTTTGGTCATTCTTGGGTGTGTGTTGAATTTTTATTCGGCAACTATAGTAGTGTGTTTAGGGTCCGGAATGGAATAGGTACCCTGGGACTTGAAATAAGGCAATTGCTTTGAGAGAGTAAGGGCAATCCCGACTCAGGTTAGCCACTATCAGCGCTGGGATTCAAACCTCCAATCTTCGGCTTCCTGTAGCTCTTCGTCGTGGTCGTGGTGACCAATTTAACGCGCACGGTTACGTCTTGATGTAGTAACTTACATAAACAACGAATTCTTTTAAGGGTACGTTATATATTGATACGAGATGACCATTCAAACTGGCAAAAAGAATGAAACCCTGACAAAGGGCCTATTTCTCAATCACGGTGGGAGATTTAGATATGTATAAAGTAATGTAAACGCTGTATTTAATAAATTAAAGTTGTTTTTTTCATACTGAATTAGTTGGGTCCCTTCTATACACGTTTGACATACAACTTTGCCTTCTATAAACATAATTTTCAAGGCTCCATTTGAGCACTGTATAATACGATAACCTCATGATTTATTGCCATAATACTGCAACACTCTTCACATGTTCCACTTGGGCGATCATTTTGTGCACAATCATTGACAGGGCATATCAACATCAATATGTATTCTTCGAGGGGTATAGACTAAAATTCCTTTCACTATCTTACCTCATCAAGAATAATCTTGTAGTAGACCAGGAAGGTTTCTCTAAGAAACATCCTACAAACTCAACATTAAATTGAGGCTTCATATTACAGTGGAGAGGTATATTTTCCATTACATTCTCTTTAATCCCTTCTATCACCATAATTATTTAGGGCATCTTCTCTGAATTCAGTATAATGTTCATCACAAGTACATATCTCTTAAAATATTACAGGCAAATATAGTAGCTTTTTTGCGTGGTGATACATACAATGAACAAACAAAAGGCAAAATTGTAATTGCGGCAATCACATCCATTGCCCTCGACCACGTGCATGACGGTGACATCGTATAGAGATAAACAATTTTTCCATGTCCTTTCAGATTGTATAAGATATGTCATCATTGAAACATATGGGTCTAAAAACATGCAAAGTACAACCGTCTATTTTGCCTGTTATGTTTCCGTGTAATGAGATTGGATAAACACACAGTAAACTACGAACAGGACATCCAAAGGTTCTTACCGACAGAAATAATCACCAATTAATCCATGCCGCCATCAAAGAGCTATTTCGAAGTGCTATTTATTAGCTGCCTGTGTTGCTGCAAAATCAGGTACCGTAATCAAATCAGAAGTACACTGCATACGGCCAGCTTCCATGGTCCAATACCTAGAAAAATATACATATGAAATTAGCATTGTCAGTATAGGGGGTTTGATCTCACCTTAATGTAATGATTGAATGTATGCATGGCATTTGGTGGGGCTTACAATAACAAACTGGTAGAATTTTGGACCTAGGTGATAGTTTTAGATGAGAGTAGAGGTATTATTTGGCTCTGATGTATAAACGTCAATGCGATGGAGACCAAGAAAACCAAAATGTTGGCGTTTCATGAGGTATTCCAGAGTTAAACATTTTTCAACTATGTATGTGCTAATGAATACTAGTTAAGATGTTGTGGTACAATTTGACACCCAACTCACAGAAACGCGATAAGAATGGGCATTTTCATTCCTAACAAGCACTATGCTTTTTGATGAAGTTATTTTACAACATTCTGAGAAGGCTTATGAAATCGCAATCATCTGATATCTGTCCTATTGAAACTTTGTGTTAAAGGATTCATCAAAGGCGTACTTTCATAATAATGAAACAGTGAAATACGGGGGTGGTCATACCATGGTTTGAATTCCGAAAGGGTGTTATGGGATAAGATAAATTGTATATATAAATAAATTGATGAATACCAAGGTCTGTGATGATGTTCTGAATATTACAATTTGGAACTAGTACAGAGAAAAATACTCATGGACTGCAAATGAGGAACAATTTACATGAAGGTCATGTGGAAAACTCTGGTGGGAAATCACACTCTAAATGGGTGTATCAACATTCGAATTCCAACACAGGAATTACTAAAGCTAAATATAGTGTCACTTGAGACCTCTCTAAAAGATTCTTCGTGTCTGGGGTACTTTATCAGTCTTAAAATCAAAATTCAAAATTCAAAATTCTCTTACATATTACACGTCTCTCTGTATCGTGCAGGCGTTGAAGAAACTAATCTTGGCGTAAATGGATTAAACATTTCAAGAAGGTGTGACATTTTTGTATGTGTAATATGCGGAATAAGCTTTGTTCTAAAATGTACTCTCTTATTCCTACCGACAGCTTCACAGACCTATCTATCCATTACAACTAATATCGAATGTGAAAAATGCCGCAATAAGACCAATTTTCACAGTTGTATGTTTGGAATGCAATATTCCTCCTTAGATTACAAGTACTCTAAAGAAACTGTGTATCTGAGAGGGCAGAAATATCAAAAATTAATCACCTAACTTATTCAGATTTATTGTAAAGTTAATGTTTCAGTGTCGAGCTACGAACATCACGCATGTGAGTGCTGATCTAATAGAACCAATGAGGCTAGGAATGGAAGCAATCAATTTATCCCGTTGACCTACAAATAATATGCAACTCAGCATTGTTTTAGAGGTCACGAATATGCAACTCATTCAAAAATGTCCTTGAATTTCCTTTAAGTGTTATGTAAACATTTGCTCAAGAAATTTAGAAAGGTGGCATTGGACAAAAGTAAGTGTATGATAGATATCCCAAGGCTTCCTGACGAATTTCCTAGTATGCAGGGAGCGTAATTTTGAAGTTTGACGCTATCTTATAAATCACATGCGTCACCAAAGGGAAATTCTCTCTCCTAAATCGTTACGAAGAGTTTTAACCAGCGTAGTCAATGACAAACTTGAATCAGAATACTTCGTATGTATCGGCTGCAATGACCATCCTTGCCTTCGAATGTTGTTCACTATCAACTTTCTTCATATCCCTACAAGAAAAAGAGAAAAAGGTCCGTACAGTATATCATGATGGCTTGAAAACTAGCTAATCCCAACTTATCCAAATGTAAGGGAAACTAGCAATAAAGCTCCGATACGCAAGTGGGGAGCCGTGACGTGTTAAACCTTTGGACTAAAATTCCTTTCACTATCTTACCTCATCAAGAATAATCGTGTAGCAGACCAGGAAGGTTTCTCTAAGAGACATCCTACAAACTCAACATAATTGAGGCTTCATATTACAGTGGAGAGGTATATTTTCCACTACATTCTCTTTAATCCCTTCTATCACCATAATTATTTAGGACATCTTCTCTGAATTCAGTATAATGTTCATCACAAGTACATATCTCTTAAAATATTACAGGCAAATATAGTAACTTTTTTGCGTGGTGATACATACAATGAACAAACAAAAGGCAAAATTGTAATTGCGGTAATCACATCCATTGCCCTCAACCAATCATATCCATCATTTAAATAAGTTGTCCCCATCTCCATGAATAAAGCATTTTAAGTGAGGTATTAGTTTGAAGATTGAACGTCTGTCGATGAATTTAGTCAAATGCTTACAACCTACTTACTGTACGATAATGAAACTTGCACAATCAGAAAATAAATGTCAATGAAGAAGACGCACGAGAAGATAAAACACCAGTTATTTATAAGCAAACTTGAACAGAAAAAACAATTCAATTACGTGGGATGTGTAGTTCCTCGTTATTGAGATGGATTCAACTTAAAGGAAAAACAATACAGTACTTCTTAGTTGTGACCTTCTGTATTATGTAAGAAATTGGTTTGAGAAATAGATGTGTATACGCATGAATTCATTGTGCGATCTTTTATAAATGTATTTTCCAGTTTGATTTTATTAAGAGTGAATTGTTGTCGCGAAAGGGGTTATGTTTAAGATGCCTTACGGAGAAACTTGGAGATATTTAATGGTTAAGGAGTTGAGTAGTGTTCAAGGTGCATGTCTAATGAAAGAGCACACTTTAATTGTTTAATTTGAAACTTTCTGCAACATATGCATGCTAATTAATGGAAAATGTACCTCTAAATATTAATGTACTGTATATACTGTATTATAAGGCATATATGTATGAGTTCTAAACAGCTGGATGTGCAAACACCATATATCTTGGCCTAACTGAGCTAAGTATGAAATTCTTGTGCAGTTATATTCAGTTATATCCGTTGTAGTACCTGAAATACAATCTTTTTTCTATAGCTAGCGGTACAGTAATTCATATTCGAATAAATATAAGTTCAATTCATACTACCTTATTTTTGTATATACAAAGTTATCAAAAGTTCAAATGATCCATGGAATATTTTAAGTTCATGTCCTAAAGGATATTTGTAAACTGATATGTGATGTAAGCTACTCCCTGAAATGATATTGGAAATTTGTGAACTTGCAGATAGTAGAGTTTAAAGATTTGGTTGCATTTAAAAATATCGTGCTTCCTATGCAAAGCTTGTACAACTTCATCTTCTTTCTGTTCCTGAGGTTGCTTCTGGGGGAGGCCTGCTTCACTTCACTTTCTGCTCTTGAGGTAACTTATTCTGGGCTGGATTCTTTCACTGCACTTTCTGCTACTGAGGTATCGTGTTCTGCTATTCTCTTCTAGAGTGGCCTGTTTCCTTGCACATTCTGCTTCTGAGGTATTGTCTTCTGGTGTTCTCTTCTGGAGTAGCTGGTTTGACTGCAACTTCTGATACTGTGGTTACTTCGTCTTGTCCTCTTTTCTGGAGTGCTCTGCTTCACTGCACTTTCTGCTTCGGTGGTGTTCGTCTGGTCTTCTTTTCTGGAGTGGCCTGCTTCACTGCACTTTCTGCTCCTCAGATACCTTCTGGTCTTCTCTTCTGGAGTGGCCTGCTTCACTGCACATTTTGTTCTTTAGATATCCTTTTACGGTCTTCTCTTCTGGAGTGGCCTAATTCTTTACACTACTGCTCCTGAAGTACCGTCTGGTCTTCTCTTCTGAAGTGGCCTGTTTCATTGCACTATCTCTTCCTGAAGTACCGGTACCTTCTTCTGGTCCTGTCATATGGAGTGGCCTGTTTATCTGCACTTTCTGCTCCTGAGATACTTTCTTCTGGTCTTGTCTTATGGAGTGGCTTGTTTCTCTGCACTTTCTGCTCCTGAGATACCTTCTCCTGGTCTTGTCTTATGGAGTGGCCGGTTTCTCTGCACTTTCTGCTCCTGAGATACTTTCTTCTGGTCTTGTCTTATGGAGTGGCCTGTTTCTCTGCACTTTCTGCTCCTGAGATACCTTCCCCTAGTCTTGACTTATGGAGTGGCCTGTTTCTCTGCACTTTCTGATCCTGCGATACCTTCTCCTGGTCTTGTCTTATGGAGTGGCCTGTTTCTCTGCACTTTCTGCTCTTGCGATACCTTCTCCTGGTCTTGTCTTATGGAGTGGAGTGTTTCTCAGCACTTTCTGCTCCTGAGATACCTTCTCCTGGCCTTGTCTTATCGAGTGGAGTGTTTCTCTGCATTTTCTGCTTCTTAGATACCTTCTCCTGGTCTTGTCTTATGGAGTGGAATGTTTCTCTGCACTTTCTGCTCCTTAGATACCTTCTCCTGGTGTTGTTTTATGGAGTGAAGTGTTTCTCTGCACTTTCTGCTCCTTAAATACCTTCTCCTGGTCTTCTCTTGTGAAGTGGCCTGTTTCTTTGCACTATCTCCTCCTGAGGTACCGGTACCTTCTTCTGGTCTTTTCTTATGGAGTGACCTGTTTCTCTGCACTTTCTGCTCCTGTGATACCTTCTCCTGGTCTTGTATTATTGAGTAGAGTGTTTATCTGCACTTTCTGCTCCTGCGATACCTTATCCTGGTCTTTTCTTATAGAGTGGCATGTTTTTCTGCACATTCTGCTCCTGAGATACCTTCTCCTTGTCTTGTCTGCACTTTCTGCTACTGAGATACCTTCTCCTGGTCTTGTCTTTTAGAGTGGCATGTTTTTCTGCACTTTCTGCTCCTGAGATACCTTCTCCTGATCTTTTCTTATAGAGTGGCATGTTTCTCTGCACATTCTGCTCCTGAGATACCTTCTCCTTGTCGTGTCTGCACTTTCCGCTCCTGAGATACCTTCTCCTGATCTTGTCTTATGGAGTGGCATGTTTCTCTGCACTTTCTGCTCCTGAGATACCTTCTCCTGGTCTTGTCTTATGGAGCGGCCTGTTTCTCTGCAGATTCTGCTCCTGCGATACCTTCGTTTGGTTTTCTTTTCTGGCGTGATCTGCTTCACTGCACTTTCTTCTCCTGAGGTACCTTCTTCTGGTCTTTTCTTCTGGAGTGAGCATGTCTCACTGAACTTTTCTTTTTATTTATATTAGAAGGCTGTAATGTGATAAATGTATATTTACCTGACTATCTATGCTACTTCTTCAATATGTCCAATTCCGCAACAGAGCCACAGTTAAGTGGAATAGTGCATCCATTATACCTAACTCAACGTTAGGCTCCTCAGGGAACCGATTCCATATCGTTCAATTTTAGTCTAATTTAAATGGTCGGTTCAGCTGTGGAAGCACCTCGAAATATATTGGTCCGTGACCTTTATTTTTTACTCGATGATTTACGTCCATCAGAATTTGCCTCTGATTACTAATGTGATTGTTACTTACATCTGTGAGCTGCAGTTATAACTTCCTTCATCAGATTGTCCCAGTGCTTCTTAAATCCGAGAATCGAACAGGTCGACGCCTACAAAGAAGGCGCGGTAAATATGCAGTGCCAATTTGGAACTTAGATATCTCATAAAATAAAACTTGTAACTCAAAAACTAATATGATATTTGAAATATTACATATTTTTTCCAGGGTTGAATAAAACAGAAATTAGGCATTTTTTGAATGTGGTGACTAAATATATGCCTCAAGTTGTTCTTCATTTATTAATGTTTGCTCACTCGTTACCCAGTACACTTTTGATTGGTGCTTTCCTGCCATTTGCAGTAGTGGGGCACGATATTAATGACAAAGTATATGTCCTTTTGTTTAACGTTTGAACGGAATGACTGTCCGAAAACAGGCATTTTTACAAATTTATTTTTACTGGAATCTGGTGCTGCATAAGGGTTATTCACCGACGTTTTCCTCCTCAAATATTTTTCATCCGTTGATTGTGTCTATATTCTGTTTTCACTTTTATGTATGATAACAAGCAACTCATGAAATGAAGCGTAGTATTACACTGTGGTTTTATTAATCTCTCGATATGATATTCAAATGATTTTCACTTACTGACCCACTCACTCACTCACCACCTTATCCCTGAAATCTCTAAAAATGTTCATGGACGTTCCTTTATAGTTATAGGCAAGGGATAAGACGGGACTTTATACAATTCAATTACTAAGGGGTGAAAACGGGGAGATGAAAAAATAGGCTTTTTCGAAATAGCTTGAGTACAAACACGTATTACGACATGCTATTTGACACCAGGCACCATCTACTGAAACAAGCGGTCTCCATCTTCACGGAGAAGCAAGTGTGGACGTCAGATGGTACGTTTATTTATTGTACTACAAGGTGACATCGAACACCGTGTGAGAAACGCAGCCGAGCTTAAATAGCTCACTCCCTGCTAAGTTCAAGGTACAATGAAGATAAACTACCGTACTGATATTCTTCACTCTTTTTCCATCTTTTAATTTTTATTTTATAAGTTACAGCGAAACCTTTATTACGAGACCAGTGACGGTTCCATGGAAAACTGGTCTTTTAGAGGGGTGGTCTCTTAATTGGGGTAAGCATAAACATAATTTCATACTGCATTATTAATAAGGTACAGTTGGAACACATACTTGATTACAATTTATCTGCATTGGATCACATTTAGTACAAATTAATTACAATTAGTTATTTTCTGAGCTCAGTCATTTAAAAAGTCACGAATTGATCTCTGTTTCAGATTAGCACATCTTTTTGTTTTTACAATTTCACTTTCTAGAATATCTCTGAGTGAGTTCGAAAGTCCATTAATTTGTTCTGGGTTCGAACAATCTTCTAGGAGAGCCATTTTTGTATTTGTTATACGTTACATACCACTTTCTCTAATGACATTGTGTGCTGACACAGTTCTGTGCCAACAGAACCATTGTTTACATCATCACCCTCATCACCATCTCCAATGGGAAGGCAGACGAGAAGTGGTCTTTTGAAAGAGGTCAGACTGAGAAAACGCCTGGTCTTTGGTCGGGGAGAGGGGTGGACCTTAAATAGAGGTAACAAATACATTGACCTTATGAGGTTTTAAATCGGTTCCAATAAAACTCGGTCTTTAAGAGGGGTGGTCTTTTAATAGGGGTGGTATTTTAGAGAGGTCTCACTACTTCATAATTATACTTAAAGGATTATGCAACAATTTTTAGGACCATCTCCTAATATTTAATATTTCTGGAAAATCTGTGTCTGTAGTTAGTAGGCCTACCAAACTATAATATGCCGTCTGCTGACAGTTCTGAAAATATCCAAACGTATGTTAAAAATTTACATAAAACCTACCCTACTAAATTGAAAATTGTGTAACTAATGCACAATCCTTAGTAGATATAACTCATTTTTATGAATTTTATTATTGTTTTGCAAATTCAAGTATTGATAAAATAAGTAAAAGTGTATCAATCTCAAGCCCTTGATACCAGATTCACAGGTTAGTGTACCAGAATATAATCTGTACAGGAATGGTAATTAGTTAAGAGAGCAAGTAGAGTAGATGTGTATGTGAAAGACAGTATCCAGTGTAAAATAGTCCACTCATCTCCTGCTGAATATTGTCGAAAACCTGAACTTATTTTACTTGAGCTTAAATTATCAAAAGGTAATGTATTATTTGCTAGTATTTATCACCCACCTAAAATTGGTTTCATGGATTCATTTGTCAGCACCATGTACAATTATATTTTGAGTTACAAATATGTAATAATCTGAGGTGACATAATTGGGCATTTCGATATCTACCCCTCCGCACGAAAGGAAATGTATTACATTTAGAGACTTTCACAATTTTGATATTGAAATATTCCAACTAGATGCCGATTTTGCTCCCAGGAAGCAGAAAATAACCCAGAACAATATTAATGATAAAGGTATATGACCTTCAATAATATTTTCTTCGACTTATTTGATAAACATGCCCAGTCAAAATGATTCGACCTTAACACCCACCAAACCCCTGGATAACGTCGGCTCTTAAAAAATTAATATCTACTCGTGATAGAGCAAAGAAGAAACACATCAAATCCCAGAAACAAGAAGTCCTTGAAACATACCGTGTATTATTACGTAATGAAACGAAACTCGAAATTAGAAATGCCAAGGTGAAATACGCATACTAGAAGTTCAGCACAAACTCGACACGTTCCACATTAGTAAGAACAATAAAATCCCTTGGAATTGCTATTTTCCAGGCAGATGGTCCTGCAGTGTTGAATAGAAAGACACCTGACTGTAAGCAATCGTTGAACGTGAGTAATGGCAGATATTCGACCTGTACCAAAAGTCTCTTTTTCCCAGAAAGTTGAGGATTTTCGACCAGTCATCATTTTGTCACTGCTGGGAAAAGAATTAGAAAAAATTGTCTAACAACAGCTCACAAGTTACTTCAATACACAATCTTTAATTCTTTCCAGTACCGATTTTTAACTGGCTATAGCACTGTAACAACTCTTCTAAAAGTTACAGACGATATAAAGCTTGCTATGGACGTAAAGAACATTACTCTCCTGGTACTTTTCAATTTCAGCAAAGCCTTCGACAAGGGTTCATCAAGACCTCCTTCTCAGTGAACTGCAAAATTTAGGCATCTCACGATCTGCTCTAGTTTGGTTTGAAGTTAATTAGAAAGAGAGGTCTCAGCGCCTGATCTTCGACACATCTAATGTTTCAAAATGGTCTAATGTGCTTTTTGGTGTTCCACAGGGTTCTGTATTGGCCCCCTATTTGTTTTCTCTCTATATAAACGAACTACCTTCAATTCTCTTCCACACAAAACATCACATGAATGTTGATGATCTGCAAATTTACTACCATTTTCCGGTAACCTGTCACAATGACTGCATCAGCAAAGTAAATTCCGACATAGAAAGGCTCTTTGAATATGCTGAAAGCCACAGTCTTCTATTAAACGAAAATAATATATCAGCGATGTTTACAGGGTACCGATAACTCTTATAAAATCTCAACAACAGTGCCATTCCAACAATAGTTGTAAGTGGATCTGTGGTCAAGCATCAAGAATGTGTTAAAAACTTGGGACTCTACATAGATAATACTCTGTGTTATTCCAACCATACCAACCATGTAGTGAAAAAGGTGACTGGTATTCTTCACTAGTTCTGTCGAAATCTACCGTATCTTCCTTTTAATGTAAGAAAGACCCTGATACCAAGCGTGATGATTCCTATTCTAACTTACGGGTCATTATTATACAGCGATATTTAAGAAAAATACAATATGAAGCTGCGGCGAGTACAGAATGGATGTTTACGTTTTGTCTTCAACTATCCTAAACAATGTCATGTTACACCATTTTATAAAACCATTGGCTTGCTAAAGTTTAGGCTGTACTCGACTTCTTGCTTACTACTGCGAATTTTTAAAACTAAGACACCCCCTTACCTGGCTAAATCCTTTGTTCAAATGAGTCAAGTGCATGATCGGAACAATAGATTCACAGCTACAACTCTGCAGATCCCTCAGCATCGTTCAATGAAATGTAATAAATCATTTGTGGTAAATGCCTCGAAAATATACAATAATTTAAGTCTGGGCGAAGTACGGAAAATGAGTGTCAAGGCTCAGAAATCGCACATTCACTCCTATTATCTTTGTAATTATTAAAACATGTATATGTTTATGGTAAAATTGTAGCATAATAGTATTGCTTCATGTTAATTAAATAGGTTAAAGCAATTTTGTATATATTTCTTACTTTCCTTAGTATTTAGATTAATTAGGTTAATTTAAGACTATGTATAAAACACACACGTATAGTAGTGGCAGTTATTTGCAGCTAAAGGGACTTTTATTCCTAATTGTAATTAACTTAAAAATCGATACATTTCAATTTCAATTTCAAAATCGATGTAATTGCAAGTATTAACACCGTGGATTTATGGTAGATGTGTATCCAAATACAAAGAAAGTAACCAATACAATTTGTTAGACTATATAATTTTTATTGCAAGTATATATTTTTAAAACCTACGCTAAAAATGGGTTTGATTTGTAATATTAGCCGACAGATCACTGAGTGAGCGAACGATTCCGACCTTGCTCCTACACGTAGCTTTTTCTTCTTCCTTAGAGGTGGCATTCCAGAACATTATCGTTTGTGCGGGGTTTATATTTGAATTATTTCTGCGGTTTGCAGTGCTCGTCAACAAGGAGTTGTTGTCAGTCCAGTGGCAATGAATGTTTGTCAATATTAATACTTTCTTTTCATTTGTACCAGTAGAAGACTCATCAACCATGATATCACACTGGTATTACTTCAATAGGATTAGAACCCACTGTACATTATATCCTCAAAAGTGGTTTCACAGAGATCAGATCATTCTGTGACGGCTTAGATGTGCGCATTCAGGTACGAGGAATTGATATGTACGCTGTCTGTATTTTTTGTCAAGTTAAGTACGAAAGCTATTACTTTTACTTCACCATTAATCTCATGGGCCACGGGACCTCAATTTATGTGGAATCTGAGCCACACGACGTGATATTCCATTTCGAGAATCTCACATGAATACCAGGAATCGAAACCGGTCGGCATTGTTGAGAGGCTAGCAACTGAACCACTGCACCATCACTCTCCCTTATTGTTGAGAAGTAATATAGTCAAGTCTATATTATGTCCCTGTATATTTATACTCAAGTAGTGGTCCACAATGCCAAGTTTCACAGAGATCGGTTCATTCCATGACGCAGAAGATGAATTCATCTCCCACGAACTGGCATCCATGTAGTGCCAAATGTAATAAATAACTCAGGGAAACCTGCCTTTGCTCAGGATATCAGTTATGCTATTCAAGGTTTCACTCCGCAAAAAGCAGTGATTGCTCTTCCTTGTAATTTAAACTGATGAAATGCACTGATAGGATAAAACAGAGCAGTGTCGACCAATTCTAGAAACCAGTAATAAATATAAAGACTGCCAGGTAAAAAATATTCACCAAAACATACAGAATGCATCAAATAAGAGAAACCTAATTGTATCATATCAGCTACCATATATTTTTATAATGACTCAGCATGGGCTGAATCAACAGTAAATTCAGTCTATAAATTATTGTGGATACAGAGTTGTTGCTGAATTTTGCAAAATAGAAATACAATCAGGTGGTGTTGCAAATTTAACAAAAACACTACCAAAATTACAAAATTAGGATCAGTAAACATTTTAGCAAAGACAAAATACTGTGAAATAGCTGCAGTTCAGTTTAAATTTCAAGGATTTTACTTAACATATTTGGAATCTACAGAATCTACTACTACTACTACTACTACTCCTCGGCGCTACAGTCCATGTAGGACCTTGGCCTCTCCAACAATCGTTGCCCAATCCTGAAGATCTTCTGTACGTTTCCTCCATCTTCTTACTCCCATCTTGCGTAAGTCGTCCCCCACGTCATCCAACCATCGTTTCCTAGGTCTTCCTTTGCATCTTCTTCCACCTGGATTTCCTCTATAGGTCTTTTTAACCACTCTATCACCTGCCATTCTCTCCACATGTCCCAGCCATCTTAGCCTATTACTCTTTACTTCAGAAACTATATCAGGATGCCCATATAATTCCTCCAATTATTTGTTTTCCCGTATTCTCCATCTTCCTGCCTCATTCACTGCTCCATAAATCTTCCTCAGTATTTTGCTTTCCCATCTTCTCAAAATCTCCTCTTCTGCCACAGTCATAGTCCATGTTTCCGAGCCGTACATTACCACTGGTCTTATAACTGTTCGGTACACTGTCACCTTTGATCTTCTACTGAGGATGCGCGCTTTGAGGATTTTTATCAGTGCCCAATAAGCTCTATTACCGGCTGCAATTCTTGCTTTTATTTCTTTTCTTGTGCTATTATCTTCAGTAACTAGTACTCCCAAATACTTGAAACTTTTACACCTCTCAAAATTCACCCCATTTAGGTTTATAAATAAATTTATATATTTATCTTTCTCCACAGTATTTCTCCTAGATGATAATAAATATTGAGTTTTGTTGTAGTTCACTCGTAATCCTACTTCTTCTGATTATTTTTCTAACCGTCCCAACCCTTCTTCAAGATCTTTCAGTCTTCGTGACAGCATACCTACATCATCAGCATACGCTAGATTTTGGCTCAAACGGTTTAACAGCGTACCTCCTGGATTGCTGATATCTGCTCCATAAATCTTCCTCAGTATTATCCTTTCCCATCTTCTCAAAATCTCCTCTTCTGCCACAGTCATAGTCCATGTTTCCGAGCCGTACATCAAGTAATCTTCCTCATTACTCTCTCTAGTACTATATTGAACAGCAGCGTGGACAGTACGTCTCCCTGTCGTAAGCCTTGGCTTACCTCAAAAACTTTTGAAAGTCTTCCTTCAACTTTAACTCGACATTTTGTGCCAGTAAGAGTCATTTGCACCAATCTGCTTAGTTTGGGTGGGAATCCCATGTCCATCAAGGTCTGATACAGAGTTTTCCTTTTTACACTATCATAAGCCTCTTTGAAATCCACATATAGTTGGTGCACATCCACATTATATCCGTAACACTTTTCCATTATTTGCCTTATTGTGAAGATATGGTCCGTCGTCGATCTACCCTGTCGGAATCAACACTGGTATTCTCCAAGTCTCTCTTCAACAAGAGGTGTAAGTCTCATAGCCATTACCTTCGCTATGATTTTATAGACCACACTAAGCAGTGCTATGCCACGATAATTTTCACACCTTGCTTTATCATTCTTCTTATGGATTGGGCAAATAATGGCCGTGTTCCACTGTTCTGGCATCACCTCCTTCTCCCATATCTCCACAATCAACTGGTGTACCAGCTTTGCCAAATGTTCCCCACCAGACATAATCGTCTCTGCTGAAATATTATCACCCCCAGGGGCTTTCTTATTCCTCAAGCTTTTAATTGCCAAACTAACCTCCTCCAGCGTCGGCACGGGTACTGGCATTGCATCAGTGTTATCCTTGCACCATGGTTGGTTATTCTCTTGACCCTCCTGTCCTAGCAATACCGTCTCTGCAGTAGCATTGAGCAGCTCGCTGAAATATTCAGCCCATCGATCTAAAATCTGTTCTTCGCCTCCTATGAAATTTCCTTCTTTATCTCTGCAGAAAACTGCTCGGGGTTAAAAGCCCTTCTTCACTTCCTGTATTCGTTTATATTACTTTCTTACTTCTTGATTATTGTATTCTTCTTCTAGCTCTTCAATCCATTTCTTCTCTGATTCCCGTTTCTTTCTTCTACATATTCTATCTGCCTCCTTCCTTTTCTTTTTATGTTCTTCTGCATTGTTTCTCGTTGGTCTACTTATCATTTTCTCCCTTGCAGCATTCCTCTCCATTATAGCTATTTTACATTCTTCATCGAACCAGATTTGTCTTTTAATCCTTTCTTCTGTCCTCAGTACTTCTTCTGCAGCTTCGTGTAGTGCGTCCCTCATTATACTCCATTTTCCTTCTATTCCCTCTAAATCCCAATTTTGTTTAGTCTCCAACTTCTTCCGTAAATGTGTTTCATATTGTTCGGCAGTTTCCTTTTCTTTTAGTATTAAGACATTATACCTTCTAGGATCTTTCCTCATATTTCCAGATCTGTACACTGCTATATGCTGTCTATATTTTACACTTACCATGAAATGGTCAGAGTCACAATCCGCTCCTCGACAACTATCAACTTCGAGTATATCAGATGCGTATCTTCTATCAATTACCACATGGTCAATTTGGTTGAATGTGGTTCCATCTGGTGAGCACCACGTTATTTTCCTTATATTCTTTCTCTGAAGCCATGTACTTTTCACAATCATTTAATTTCCCATGGCAAAGTCGATGAGTCTCTGTCCATTATTATTTGATACCTCATGCAGACTTTCCTTTCCTACCGTCTCTCTAAATGCTTCTTCTTTTCCCACCTTCGCATTGAAATCACCTAACACGATTTTTACATCTTGCCTTGCTATACCCTCGAGTTCCTGTTCAAGCTGACTGTAGAACGTGTCTTTCACCTCATCCTCATCCTCTTCTGTGGGGGCATATACACATATAAAGGTGTTCTATAAGAATCGTGCCTTCATTCTCAAAGTACATATCCTTTCATTTACAGGTTTAAAATTCAGTACTGCTGTTTTATATCTATTATCCACGAGGAAACCTGTGCCACCTATTCTTCCACTGTCGCCTCCACTATACAGTATTGTATGGTTATCACTTGTCAATATACCAACTCCTCTCCATTTGATCTCTTGGATCGCTGCCACTCCTATACTATATTTCTCCATCTCTTCCTTAAAGCCCTTCAACGATCCAGGTTTGTTAAATGTTCTCACATTCCAGGTTACTATGTACATATCATTTTCCTTTTCCTTGCATAGGTCGTTTATCATTATCATCAGTCCGGCTATTATTGTATTGGAGTTCCATAACAGACTATTTTTTCGATATGGGGTTGTTAGCCCCATGATCAACCCCCAACCTGGAGGACCCATCACCTTTGACCTGTCCGGCTCCCGCCGGCATAGCTCGCAGGATCATTTGGGCTCTCAAGCCCCCACATCACGACAAGATGAGGATACCATCGTGAGGGTCTACAGAATCTACTGGTGCTATAAATAACATTTTTGAAATTTTCCATCACATATTCAGAATTATCCAAAACTCTCATAATATCTTATGTGATGATTCCAATATAGAACTTCTTGATGAAAATTATAAACATGCACAATAGGCTATAGGCTATTACACAATTATTAAGTTCGTTTAGCATGATACCACTTATTCACGAACCTACTTGAATAACAGCACATTCAGCAACATGTATTGATAATATTATTTTAGATTTTCCATTAGACAAGTGTGTGCCAGAGAACTAGGATGTTGGTATTTCTGATCACCATGGTCAAACGTTTATAGGTAATATTGGTCTAGCTGAGAAAATGACCCCAAGTGAAATGTGCAGATTTTTGAACAGAAGGAACATAACTCAAGAAGGAATTTTATATTTAATAAATGTACCTAAATGTACAAATTGGAAATAATTTATGAAGCAGAGCATACCAGCAACAACTGGGTACAATTTATGCTATTTTTCAGTCGTCATTATAATATAATTTTTGCGATCAGCAAGTGTAAAATAAATTATCATCTGGAAAGTAACAATAAGTGGATATCTAAAGATATTAAAGAGTTACAAACAAATATACACTCATTAATTCATCTAAACAGAACAAACAAATCAACACAGCTCTCTTCAATAATCACAGCCCAGTAATCTAAATTTAAAATGCTAGTAGATAGGGAAATAAAGCATATAATAATAACAAAATCAAATCCTCCAACAATATTTGTAAAACTTCATGGAAAATAATAAACAGCATCCGAAATAAAAATTTAAAAAACACAATAAATCAACGATAAAACTTTAGCAAGATAATACATCAGTAAGCGATCCAGTAGATATTTGTGAAATGTTTAACTGCTATTTTATTAATGTGGTGGGAAAATTAATTAACATAGGACAAAGAAATCCACCTGAAAATGTAGCAGATCCAATGACTTCAAATACGCATGCGTTATTTTTACTTCCAACAAATGAAAGTGAGATGGAAAGGGTAATTGATTCCCTGAAAAATTAGTCCTCAAGTGGAATGGATGGTATACTTAGCAGTATACTAAAATTACGTAATCACTACATCCTTGCACCTGTAACCCACATAATAAATAGCTCTTTCTCTCAAGGAGAATTCCCATCAGATCTAAAGAAATGTAAAGTTGTCCCAATACATAAATTACCATTCAATCAGAGTTTTCAAAAATATTTGACATTATTTATCTAAATAGACTAAAAACATTCATAACAAAACACCATCTGCAATCACAAGTTCAGTATGGATTTCAAAAAGATAAGTCCCCTATTGATGCTGCCTCGAAGGTAACAAGTACCATAATAGATGCCACTAACAACAAGTAGTTCCGTGAAGAACTATACAGCCTATTTTCATATATCCTACGTATGTAGATTGCCCCCATCAACTTAAAAAAAATCAGTTTGATTGCTGTAATACATTCGTAGATATTGAGAACATCCTAAATATTTCGGATGGTCGACATGTTGGAATTTGAAATACGTATGTTATGTACTATTAGATGACGATTTTTGCATTGGTTCATTTTTCAAACGTTCACTTCGATCGCATGATTAATACACAAGAAATAAAAACTTAACTATCAAATTGCACACAGCCGTCATCTTAAGGTTATGTGAACAATTCAACTAATTTAGATGACAGTGCATTACAATGTGTATACTCATTTATTGTACCATATTTCAATGCGCTCAGATGGTTAAATCGTGAGACAAATCTATTAATAAGTATCACATTAACATGGCCACCATATTCGTTTCATATTTTGCAGGTTTTCGGAATTCTCATAGCTGAACTTTCAGTAATAGCCTACCCTTTAACACCGTACAAAAAATCAGGGTGATATCAGTAATAGTTTCGGAGATATAGAATGCCGGTGGAATATTTCGCACAGCCACCATCTAAAGTTTATGTGAGCAAATGAACAAAATTAGTTGCCAGTGCATTAAAAAGTGTATACACATTTGCTGCACCAAGTTTCATTGCGTTTGGATGGTTAAATCGCAAGAGAAGTCTATTTAATAGTTTCCACTTCGCATGGACGCCATGTTGGATAAGTAGTTACCAGGTTTTTGAAATTCTCATCGGTGAACTATTAGTAGTGCCTTTCAAAATTGCCGTCCAAAATTTCAGGGTGATGTCGGTAATATTTTCGGAGATATACAGTAGAATGCCGGTGAAATATTTCGCACAGACGCAATGTTGGTTTGGTGAGACGTAATAAAATTTTAAGGACACGGTCGGGGTCGGCAAAGAAAGTACAATGAACTTGGGGCATACACACATATACGCACACACATACACGAACAGACACACATACACACACACACGGACAAAATGTGATCTCATAAGACTATTTTTTCATAAATGAAAATATGGTAAACAAGTAGTTCCGTGAAGAACTATACAGCCTATTTTCATATATCCTACTAATGCTAATTACCTCCATCAACATACAAAATTTCAGTTAGTTTGCTATAATAGATTCGTAGATATTGAGAACCGTCGAAATATTTCGAATGGTCACCATGTTCAATTTTTATACATGTAGGTCTTAGATTTATGTACAATTACATGAAGATTATTGTGAAGGTGAAGTATACAAACTTCAATCGCATGATTAGGACACAATAAATAAAAACGAGATTTAAAATTTACCCACAGCTGCCATCTTGTGGTTATGAAAACAATTGAAATAAGTGAGATGTCAGTGGATTAAAATTTGTACAAGCATTTACCGCACCAAGTTTCAATGCACTCGGATGGTCAAGTTGCGAGAAACGTCAATTTAAATATTTATATTTCGCTTCACCGCCATGTTGGATTTGTGGTCACCAGGTATTAAAAATCCCATAGGTGAACACAGCCTCTATCAGCATACAAAATTTCAGTTTGATTGCTGTCATAGGTTAATATATATTGAGAACTGTCTAAATATTTTGGATGGTCACCATGTTGGATTTTAATATATGTAGGCCATAGAGTTATGTACTATTACATGACGATTATTGCGTAGGTTCAGTATTCAATTTTTCACTTCGATCGCATGATTAATACACAATAAATAAAAACTGAAATTTAAAATTTCGCACAGCCGCCATCTTGAGGTTATGTAAACAATTGAACTAAATTAGATGGTAGTGCATTACAATGTGTATAATGTGTACCATATTTCACTGCGCTCAGATGGTTAAATCGCAAGAAAAGTCTATATAAATATAACAAATTCGCTTGGCCGCTATGTTTATGTTTACTTCACAGGTTTTTGAAAGTCACATAGATGATCTTGTAGTAGTGCCCTTTATCACCGTACAAAATTTCAGACACATCAAATCCCACACGCACACACATACACACTCACAGACACACAGACAGACACACAATGTTTGTCCTGTGTAGATCTCGTACGTCTACTTTCATTTTTTTTTTTTTGCAAATATGGAAAGAAGGTTATAAAGGGAAGGCCAAGCAACTTGTAGGAAAGAAGCTTGTAGTTTTACGTGACCATTAGTCTTGCGATCATGTGACATGTTACCTCCATTCCTACGTGGAATCCGGTCCATAGGACGTGAAAATTGGAAAATCTCGCATGCATTGACCGGGATTGGATATCGGTCTGGCTTGGTGAGAAGCAACTAGCTTGACATCTGTACCATCACGTTCCCCAAATTGTAGGATGTAGTAAATTGAACTCGCCCTCTTTTGAGTTGTCCTTACGATGCTGAGTGATTCCCGCTTTAAAAAACTTACCATTGAATTGAACTATTCCATGGCAGAGCCGAGATTTGATCCTGAGGTGTCTGCACCAACCCCCAGAGTAACAATGAACTTATACAGTCGCAGTGCCTGTGTGGTCACTTTTTCACTTCTACTCTCTGCCTTGGGGCTCCTCAACTCCCCAGTCACATGTGTGAATACATGCTCGAAATTCGTACTTTCTTAAAGTTCTGTTTTCTTCGAGCTGCATGGAGTAAAACAACCTCAAGAGAGTTGTTATGTTGGTTGACAAATGGCTGGGGAGTGTGAATGGCCTATTATCGCTTACCAGATTCTCCCGGTGCAGCATCGATATTATATCCCTTGTAATGTTTATGTCATTTTTAGGCTAGATTAATTGCTGCGACTGGGATTATTTGAGAATTTTATTTGTGGCGATTTCCTGTCATTTTAAGTAGTTATCGAAATATCTTTCTCAAGTAACTGTGGAAAACTGGGAGAAAAAATATACAAAGGGTCGTCTCTTATAACCTGTAGCATTAGAAATTTAGATCTCTGGAAAAGTACTGGTCCCCATGTCCTCCCATGAGAGCTGTATCTGTGGCCACAGGGAAAATGCGTTCCTCAACTACGGAAGGGCGAATTTGGATGCCAGTATCCTTTCGTTCTACATGCATGCAAATCGTATAAAATTAAGTCCCTAAAGTAAATAAAACGTTTTGTGTATTGGGAATAGGGATAATTCATCCCCCCACAAATACATGGGTGAGGCTTCTATCCGTAGATACTGTTCATAGAGTGCACCAACTTTTGCATCATTTTAATGTAAAATTTGCTAAACATTCATGGGCATCATACTTTATGCACAATTGAAAATGAGGACCTGGCATAACGCTCGTGAAGCAAATAAAAGTCTGCTGAGCCAATGACGGCATTGTGCTGACTTGTCATGCGCGGGAGTACGTGTTCGATGCGCGAGCGGTTCGGACAGCAGTGTAACACTCTTTTGGAATTCTCTACTCAATTAAAAAAATCCAACTGGGATTTTTATGTTAGAGTAACGTTATGCAATCATTGACAACGCTTTTACTTATTATCAATTACCGGTACCTATTATGCACTAATTATCTGAAAATAAAAGAACCCATCGAACACACAAATTCACATTATTGATTCTTCCTATTGAGATGGTAATTACGTATCGATTCAACACTCTCAGTGAAATGAATGGAACGAGCTGAATTGGATTTTCTTTCTTAATGCAGCATTACCCCGTAGCCTACCCGAATAAGATACAATGGCATCTTGAAGAGGCATTCTATTTCTCTCTGCGGAATAAGCTATGCTTAGAGCCATGTTATGAAGGTGCTTCTTTTTTTAAACAAGGTAGACAGGACATATCTAAAGAACAGAAAATGGGCAGTTATAGAGAATAAATTATTTTAAATATAATATAATATAATATAATATAATATAATATAATATAATATAATATAATATAATATAATATAATATAATATAATATAATATAATATAATATAATATAATATAATATAATATAATATAATATAATATAATATAATATAATATAATAATAACCCCCGGCACTATAGCCCGTGAAGGGCCTAGGCTTACCAAGCGACCGCTGCCCAGCCATTTGGCCTGCATATATTGGGGTGACGCGTGATCAGCTCATTGGGTCCCCCCTTGGCCGTTTATCTTGGTTTTCGTGATCGGGGCGCTACCTCACTGTCAGACAGCTAATCAATTGTCCTCACGAGGCTGAGTGCACCTCGTTACAGCCTTCACGTCAGTTTCTAAAATTCCTGACGGAGCCAGGAATCGAACCTGGGGCCACCGGGTGAGCGGCAGGCGTGCTACCCCAAAACTCCGGGGCCGGCACAACATAATATACCAGTCTGGCTGTGTGGCTCAGGGGTAACGTTCTCGCTTGCTGAGCCCAAGGTTGCAGGTTCGAAACCTGGCGCAGTCAGCTGGCATTTGAGGGTGAGCAAAAGCGAGGGAGCCGTGTCAGTACATTTACTGGCACGTTAAAGATCCCCTTCGGGGCAAAATTCCGGCACCCCGGCGTCTCTAAAAACCAGTGTAGTTAAAAGGGACGTAAAACCAATAACATTATTATACAACATAATATAATATAATATAATATAATATAATATAATAGGGGAGCCTCCGTGGCTTAGGCGGCAGCACGCCGGCCTCTCACCGCTGGGTCCGTGGTTCAAATCCCGGACACTCCATGTGAGATCTGTGCTGGACAAAACGGAGGCAGACAGGTTTTTCTCCGGGTACTCCGATTTTCCCTGTCAAAATTTCATTCCAGCAACACTCTCCTCTATCATTTCATTTCATCTGTCATTCATTTAATCATTGCCCCAGGGGAGTGCGACAGGCTTCGGCAGCCGGCTCAGCTCATATCCTCGCCGCTAGATGGGGGCTTCATTCATTCCATACCTGACCCGGTTGGAGACTGGAAGAAAGCTGTAGATTTTCATTTTTTTTTTCAATATAATATAATATAATATATTATAATATAATATAATATTAGAAAAAGGCGAATAAAATTTGATAGACATATTCAAAGAATGGACAGTGAAAGACTTACTAAAGGATATTTAATCATGCCTCCTCATTATAAGCTAAAAATAACCAGGTAGTAGAAATTTGAAATGACCTTCAAGATATCAAGGTACAGACGACATTTCATGGGACAGGTCTAGATTATGATCGTTGGTGAATAAACATCATTTTGCTCCAAATCCTCAAATGAGAGCCACCACTGCATGATCAGCAGAAGGGAAGAAATACAATAGTGAGATAATGAAGGGATTTTGGGAAGAGAAGAAATGAAATTCAAATTCATCTGTAAAATAGGTTCAATCGCGCTCATTAGTTTGGCATTCCATCGTAAAAATATAATATAATATAATATAATATAATATAATATAATATAATATAATATAATATAATATAATATAATATAATATAATATAATATAATATAATATAATATAATATTTTAATCATATGAAAAAATAGGATTATGAGATCGCATTTTGTCCGTGTGGGTGTGTGCGTAAGTTTGTGTGTATGTGTGTTTCCCCCCTTATACAATCTAATCGGCTGGAGCTATTTCAATCAAACTCTGTAAGAACATCGTGTTATTTTGACCGACCCCGACCATTACAATGTGTTTCACCAATCCAACATGGCGGCCGCGCGAAATATTTTACCGACATACTATATCTCCGAAACTATTACTGATATCACCCTGAAATATCGTATAGTGATAGGGAATACTGTGATAAAGGATAAAGGGATAACTGTGACGCTTAAAGTACGCTAAGTACAAAACAAAAATGGTGGCCAAGCGTAGTTAAAATATTTAAATGGCTTTATCTCAAGATTAAATCAACCGATCAACCCTACACGTCTAAAGAGGATTTAATCTACTGGCAACTAATTTAATTCAATTTTTCTCATAAAAAGAAGGTAGCAGCTGTGCCAATTATAAAACTACGTCTTTATTATTTGCGTTCTTATCATGCGATCGAAGTAATCGCTTGCATAATGAACCAACGCAAATGGTCATCCAATTGTACATAACTCAATGGTTTACATGTAGAGCAACCCAACATGGCAATCATCCGAAATATTTAGACGGTTCTCAATATCTGCGAATCTATTACAGTAATCAAACTGAGATCTTGTATCTTCACAGAGGCTATTATCATACGTTCACATATGGGTATTTCAACAACATTATGAACACAAATGGAACATGGCGGAGGATCGAAATCTAAGTATTTATATTGCTGTATTTCGCGACTTAATTATCCAAGCGCAGTGAAACTTAGCACGGTTAATCTTCGTACAAGGCTTAATATTTAGATCGTTTTCTCTATAACTACTGCAAAATAGCAGTTTGAAATGTGTGTCGCTGTATCGTGAAGATCGACTATAGTACTGTTAAATGCCACCAGATACTGTTGCTGCCTCCCATAGGTAGCGCACTTGAACGGCAAATGTTCCGGCGTGCGAGTACGCTTGTGGACATCGATGAAACAACATAGAAGCCGACGTGAATGGGAAAAGGTGGACAGTGTGGTTTTTCGGGAGGAAAGGCGTCACTGCTTCAGACATCCACATGAGGTTAGCAGCCATATGTAAGGAGGCAGCAACATGTCGGAGATCCATGTTTCGTTGGGTGCCCGACTTCAAAGACGGCAGGGAACGTGCTGAAAAATGCAAAAGCAGTGGGCGTCCAGCAACTGCACGCAACCGAAACAACACCCATCGTGTCAATGACCGGATAATGGAGAAGAGGCGAATCACGGTTGATGAACTAGTGCAGGCAATAGGTCCATCACGGGGAACCCTCCACACCATAATCCATTAAGATTTGGAGCTGAAGAAGGTGTGTACGCAATGGGTGCCGCTTACCCTCTCCATTGCGCAGAAACAGAAGCTTGTGGAGATATCCCAACAGTTGTTGCAACAGTAGGCTACACAGCAGATCCAGAGGCATTCTTTGAGCAGCTGGTCACCGTCGACAAATCATGGTTGTTCCACGAGACTCCAGAAAAGGAACGCCAGTCTATGGAGTGGAAGCATGCTGGGAGCCCTCGTGCCAAGAAGTCACGGCCGAGACTATTCATTTGGAAACAAATGGCAACTGTTTTCTGGGACCAGGAAGGGACAATTCTGGTGGATTGACTCCCTTCCAAGACGACCATCAACAGTGAGTTGTACTGCAATTCACTTCACAAACTTCGCCGCCGCATTCAACAACGCCGCCATGGCAAATGGGGCTGTGGTGTTCTTCTCCAACAAGACGAAACGCGGCCACATACCAGTCGGCAGGCCATTGCCACCATTAGTTTACTGTGCTGCCACATCCTCTACATTTGTCGGATCTAGCTCCTAGTGGCTATGCCCCATTCTACGCAATGAAAGAGGGCATGCGAGGTAAGATGTTTACCACCAATGACGAACTCCATGCAGTTGTCTAACAGTGGCACCGGGTACCCCCAAAGAATGGTTTTCTACGCAAATACGGAAGCTGCCAGGACGATGGACAAAGTGCATAGCTATTGGTGGGGAATACCTGTCATGTAATCTGAATGAGTTTGTTCAATAAATGGTTCCTGCGAACGAAAACAATTATTGTAGTGCCAATAATTTTTGAACACCCAAATTATATTAGCATCCAATTTAATTCAGTTTCTATGAAACCTTTAAAATGTCGACTGTGGTAATTCTTAAAAAACACGTTTATATTTCTTGTGTTCTACACAAGCGATAGAATTGCTGGTTAGTAAAATGATCCACGTTGATAATATTCATCTGCTGGAATATAATTCTATAGCATATATACATACAGTATATATAACAATTAAACATAACGTCCATACGTTACATTTCACCGGTTCTCAAGATCTCCGAAACTATTCAAGCAATTAAATTGTTTTCTTTATGGTGATAGAGGACTGTAAAGTGAGGACAAATATTTGATTTTCCAAGTCTTGCGAGACACAATACCCTACATCATAGTCGCCAAGTGATTTTCAAACTTTTAAAATAAATATTCAGGCCATCTTATCACCCGGGAACTATAACACTTGGCAATGCGAATTTTCATTCAGAGCTTAGTAGAGACTTTTAATGATGTTCAAATTTTCAAAAATTCAAGATGCATCAGTTGGACATTTCAAAACCTTATTTTATTCTCTAATCTTATTCAGGCGATTAAGAAGATGATTTGTATGATGGACTATGATAACTATTATTATCTAATGGTACTAAATTCTCAAGCTTACTTTTCGCATATCATTGAAGCCGCGCATTTGACTTTTATAAAAATGTATTCCCATGGTTTGTTACAGAAAGATGCCACCTTGCGGGAGGAGTCTTAATCACCGATAATGAAAGCTATATATTCTGTCACATAACTTCTCATTGTAATGGTGTTGATGAAGACAGGTCGTGAAACAAAAGCACATGGAATTTATTTTAATAGGCAGAAGAGTTTAAACGGAAAGGACCAGTAGGATATATGCAAATAGGCTATTTACATTTTGAGGGAACTACCTGTTATCTTATGAAAATAGGCTTATCAAATAGCATCATGTCTGTGTATGTGTGTGTGTGAGTATGAGTATGTAATACCCTCAAATAACTTCTCAACGGCTAAAGCGACTTCAAGGCAACTTGGTTAAGACATACTGCTACCCCGTCCGCCCACATCCAGATCTTTAAAATTTTAATAAGTTTTACCAAACCAACATGGTGGCCCTGCAAAAATATTTTACTGGCATTCAATATACCTTGAACTAATGCTGCAATTAACCTGTGACTGTACATGGTGATAGAGGTCTCTAAAATGATTTCACGTATGTGACTTTCAAAAACCTAATTAGTGCAAAACACAGCTGGTGTCCATGGAAATTCCTAATATTCAAATAGGCTTTTCTCACGACTTGGTCATTCAAACGCAGTAAATCTTTATTTAAGTCTTAATAAATTGATGTCTAGTGAATTTTAATTGATATCAGAGATTCAGTATGGCGGCTGTGGGAAATTTTAAAATAATGTTCAAGCGATCGAAGTGAAACTTTGTATGTTGAACCATTGTGACATTATAATATATTATTATGTTCGACCCTCACTATTATGTGTTAGAAAACTGTATCATAATGATGGTCATTATAACACCGTTTTTCATTATGATACAGTTTCTCCAGCCAATCAGAGCTCGTTCATTGACCAACTAGGTAACGATACCTTCGCGCATGCACTCAAAGTCCAACATGTCGGACATAAACACAACATCGAACTATAATAAATTACCGACATGGAATACGCACCGTCCATATGTTCGCGTAAATAAACTGGCGAATATGAGAAAAGAAATAGCACTGTACCGGTACCTTAATATCCCCAAAACCAATTTCTACACAGCGCGTCGTTTTGACACGACTTCAGTGACAGTTTTACTGAATACTGGTGCGCAATCTGAACATATGGTATTGAAGCACACAGAGCGCATGCGTCGGTTGTCCAGAGAGCTTGGACAAGAGAGATATACTACCCACCGCAGCACCCGATCACAACATTCTACTGTAGTGACTGAAAAGATATTTATGAATATTAATGTTAAAACATATAATCAAGTTATAATTATCTTCGAACAAAAACAGTCGTATGCAACTCGCCTATAATGGTAATTAAGACACTCGTATGGTAATTATAAAACTCGCATACGCTCGTTTTATAAAAAAAATACTCGTGTCTTAATTATAGCCATTATAGGCTCGTTGCATAATGTACTATTAGATTATAATATTATAATATATTATATCTACTGGTGATTACTTCAACGACCTACAAATAAAGCAATAAAACATGGCGTCGTAAGGAAATATATCACTTGTTTTCAATATCTCCCAAGCCGTAACAGTAATAAAACCGAAATATTGTTTACTGATTGCGGTATTGGCCTGGAGTTTTATATCTTTATTTCCTTCTTTCTTTCTTTCTTTCTTTCTTTCTTTCTTTCTTTATAATATAAATTTATTTATTTAGTTATTTATTTACGTTTCTCTCTGATTAGTCAAAAGCACCTTTATAGAAATAAGCTGTCTAAGCATAGTTCTTATTTACATACGCATTTTCACAAAATTGATGTTTGAATATACTTCAAAAGGAATAATAGTGCTGATAATAAAGAAAATAATAAATGTGGAATGTAAAGAAGTTGAGAAACTAGATTACAATGAAATTATACAGAAGTATAGAAGATCGCTAACAGACAATGTATCAGTCTGAAATATACAGTGAATGGTTATACAAAGAGAGAGAAAATGTTTGCACTGTTGTAATTACTGCCAATGCTGTATATCTTAAATAGGTGAACTTTATTACAGTCATTGATGACTGCTATATTGCTATAAGAAACAAGAAATGGGTCAGTTCTGAGCGTCACAAAGATAGGATTGTTAATTTCCTGTTGCAAGTCAGGTGTATTAGAGGTGCATACAATGTGCGTACAAAGTATTATTATTATTATTATTATTATTATTATTATTATTATTATTATTATTATTATTAGCCTATTATTAGCCATTGATAAATCCCTTGAAGGGCCAAGGCCTCCTGCTGCAGGATAGCACAGATATTTCATCGGATGAGCTGGCTGATGAACATTTACCTTAATAGCAACTTAAAACCAGTAGTACTGAACTATTTACACTCCTATTCCTATTCCTATTCCTATTCATATTGTATTAAACATTTTCACTGGTAGAACTTGGACCTAGTTCGTATTATCCTGAAGATTTAACTCAGCTGACGATGCGTCTAAGGATGCTTCGAACTGACTGTTTCGAAGTCAGTCTTCCACGAATTACGTTGACCAGCCACTTTCGTCCACCGCTTCCCGACCGTGTCGACTGAACTCATCTGACCATCTGGTCTTCCATCTCTGGGCTCCCACACCGTTAGTAGTTGAGTAGGCCCACCTTGCCTGATCCAATCTCGGTACATGGCCTGTCCATGTCCATTTCAGTTTCCTGGCCCTCGTGATGACATCCTTTTGCCCTGTCCTCTTCCTGCTTCCTCGTTTCTAATTCGGTTCCATACTGTAATGTTTAGGACTTTTCCCTCCATTTTCGTCTGGCAAACTTCAAACTTTGAAGCTTGCTATTTATTTATTGACCATGTTTGTGCTTTGTAGAATAGAACGGGATGTACACACGAGTCCATCACTCACCTTTTTGATATGAAGGACAGGCTCCACAATTTTTGACATGCTGACGATATCCGCCTCTTGACATCCTTGTCCATATTTTGCTGAAAGGATAGTGACTGGCCTGCGTAAACAATGTTTGACACTTATTCTACTTCTTTTCCTTTCACCATGAATTTCTTTGCTTCATGGTTGGTCAGAACTTTTGTCTTCGTGGGATTAAAGCTCAAACCCACTTCGTTGCTTTTCTCATGCAAATATTTTAGCATTTCTTCCAGCCTCGAACTCGACTTTGCAAACAGGATCACATCATCAGCGACTCAAAAGTTCGTCAGTCTCTTTCCAATGATTGAGATTCCGTACTTGTGCCCCCATTGTAACTCCCGAAATATTCCCATTTATGTTAGTTATTATCCCCATTTCAACAGGGTTTGGGGATGCGATGCGAGTTATTTCCTTGTATTGAATGTGTTTGTGGCCAAATGACCTTCATGACGCTGAACTCATGAGAGGAGTTAATGAGAGATGGAAGGAACGAAGATAGATGAAACAGGGCAAGGATTTAGAAGGCAGCAGTCGTGGCCTATTAGAAGCTACCATCCTAACAAGTATCTGGAGTTGAAAATGTGCATAACAAGTCGTTCCGTGAAGAACTCACTAGCCTATTTTCATATATCCTACAACCGGGTGAGTTAGCCGTGGTCGTTGCGGCATGACTGCTGGCAGTCACTCACATCCGGGAGGCAAGGAGGTTCGAATACCCCCGCCGGCAACCTTGAAGATGGTCTTCTGTGGTTTCCCATCTTCCTTCCAGGCAAATGCCGGGGTTGGTCCCTAACTATAGGCCACAGCCGCTACCTTCCAACTCCTCGTCCTTACATACATCCAAACTTTCCTCCCCAACGGTACTTGTAGCTCACCCATTGGGTGTCCGTCTCGAAGCAGCTACAAAACTGGCGAGCTGAACATGTCCTTGGACACTCCCGGCACTAAAAGCCATACGCTAAATATATATATATATATATATATATATATATATATATATATATACAGGGTGTATTTGATATGATGGAAGTCCGTTACACTGGTGATAGAAGAGACTATTCTAAGCTTCCTAGGTAAAAAAATTTGTCACCTATCTTGAAATTGATAATTAATCATTAAAAAGTCAATGTTTTTAGTTATTTCAGAAACTAATCAGGCAGAAAGTGGTGCGGCAGGCTGGGGAAACGAGGCGGAGCCCGATGTGACGACGCGCGAAGGGGAAGTTGTTACGTAATCGGAGCATTGACCTTACCGGTTGGCTTGAGGGGTGGTAGGCTATCAGCTGTTTGAGCTCTACCGTCTCGTAAGAAAATGTGCATTGCCGTTGTTCTTGTTGTTGTTGTTGACAACGCACGCAATGGCTTGGGACGTCAGGACCGGTAGTATTGTGTAGCCTACTTTGTAAGTGTGGAATTCATTGATTGATGTTCATGTATAAAATAATTTCGATACTCAGCCCTGATGTATCATTGGCGTCCGTGTCGGACCTTCTGTTGACTAGTTTCTGAAAATACTAAAAACATTCTCTTAATGAAATGCAGTGTGACAAAATTTCGACATCCCGCAGTCTGTTCAGAACTAGGCATTTAGGACGGAAGTAAAAAACTTGATGTTTTGTTTGAGAGGCTTGGCGATTTTGGTCATTTAGCCCCATGTAGCTGGGTGTGGGTAGAATTTGTGTGATAACCTGTGTTTTGTGGTTTCTGTAGAAATGTGGGTATTTGTAATTCAGGTGAGGATTCGGAAGAAGGCGCCGGCCCTGTGGTGTTGGGGCAGTGCAACTGCCTCTCACCTGGAGGCCCTGGGTTCGATTCCTGGCTCCATCAGGGATATTAGAAACTGACGTGAGGGCTGTAACGCAGTGCACTAAGCCTCGTGAGGGCAATTAAGTAGCTGTCTAACAGTGAGGCAGTGCCCGAGTCAGGAAAATCAAGATTAATGGCCGAGGGGACCCGATGCACTGACCACGCGTCACCCTAATATCTGCAGGCCAAATGGCTGGACAACGGTCGCTTGGTAGGCCTAGGCCCTTCATGGGCTGCACTGCCAGCGGTTATGATTATTGAGAAGAAGGCGGCCGTGGCCTTAAGTTAGGAACATTCCCGACATTTGCCTGGGGTAGAAGTGGGAACCCATGGAAACCTACTTCCAAGATTTAATACTAGTATGGTACCACATGTTCATATTGTGAATTGTCCCATCCCATCTCCAGCCCTCGGGTGGCCATTAACTGGAGAGGGGGGGGGGGGGGGGAGGATTGATTTATTGGTCCATCAACAATGTAAATACATATGAAAATACACGAAAATGAAAATAAAATACAAATACATTGTTATAATACAGTGTTATAATAATAATAATAATAATAATAATAGTCTAATAATAATAATAATAAGAGTCAGCATGTGTAGTTCTGGTGGTAGAGTGCTAACCTTCCCGAGGGTGCGATCTACGTTCAGTCATGTAGTAAATGAATGGGATCTAATAAGATCATCTCCATGGATTTCATGGCACATACAAGAAATCCTACGTACATTAAAGTCTGGCAACTCGACATACCAAAAAGAAACATAAAAGAAGTTAGTGTGTCTAAAAGCCTACTATTACTATTATTAGTATTATTAATAAGTTTATTACAGTTGTTGCACTATCTTCACACAAAGATAGACCAACAGTTCCTTAAATTAATTTACTAAATCTTTAGTATTTCTATTTTCTATGCATAGTTCATGAAGCTGGAAAAATCCTAGACAGATCCACCATCACTAGTCATGTAGCCACTCCCCATGAAGGTGTGAATCAGCTGTTCATAGGCTCGGTTTGTGTATTTCAATGTCATTGGCAGACAAGGCGAGGAGGTCACTCAACTGCAGACTCTGGTCAACATTCCTCAGCGTAGGAGGGGAGGGAGACGGGGAGAAGTCAGCTCTGCTGCTGAGGGGAACGAAGTGAAAGCCCGTTTCCAAGATATTGACCGACGATTTTTGTGATTTAATTCCACCTACACTAATTAAGATCCGACTTAATTTCATGAAGATATTTGCTTAGAATACCATCTTCTATCACCAGTGTAAAGGACTTCCATCATATCAAATACACCCTGTATATATATATATCCTACTTTTGTTAATTGCCTCTATCAACATTCAAAATTTGGTTCGATTGCTGTGATAGATTCGTATTCGTGTTTCGGAAGGTAGCCATATTGGATTTTTATATAATGTAGGCCATAGAGTTATACTGTATAATATTACATGCTAATTATAGTTTAGGTGCAATATTCAAAATTCAATCGCACGGTTAGGACACAAAAGTAAAAAATGAGATTTTAAAATTTTACACAGCCGCCATCTTGTTGTTATGAAAACAATTGAAATAAATTTGATATAATTGGATTACAATTTGTATAGGCATTTACCGTACCAAGATTCACTGCGCTCGGATGAATGAATCGCGAGAAACGTCCATTTAAACATGTAAATTTCGCGCCGCCGCCATGTTGGATTTATGATCATCATGTTGTTGAACGTTTCATAGGCCACAGCCGCTACCTTCCAACTCCTCGTCCTTACATACATCCAAACTTTCCTCCCCAACGGTACTTTTAGCTCACCCATTGGGTGTCCGTCTATCAACCTCTATCAATATTTGAAATTTCAGTTTGATTGTTGTCAGAGATTAGTAGATATTGAGAACCGTCTAAACATTTTGAAAGGTCGCCATGTTGTATTTTTGTGTAATCGGGCATTGAGTTATGTACTTTGTGGTGTTTGAAGTTTATGTAGCCTACTATTAGATGAAGATTATTGCGTAGGTTAATAATTCAAACGTTTACATCGAACGCTTGATTAGGACACAAGAAATAAGCACTTAATATTAAGATTTCGCACAGTCGCCATCTTGTGGATATGAAAACAATTGAACTAAATTAGATTTCAGTGCATTACAATCCGTATAAACATTAGCTGCACCATGTTTCAAGGCGCACTGTTTGTTAAATCCCGTGAAAAGTCTATTTAAATGTTTCAAATTCTTTTGGCCGCCATGTTCGTTTTGTACATAACAGGTTCTTGAGAGTCGCATAGATGAAATTATAGTGGTGCCCTCTATCACCGTACAAAATTTGAGGGTAATATCGGTAATAGTTTCAAAGACGTAGAATGCCGGTGAAATATTTCGCGCATCCGCCATGTTGGATTGTTGAGGCGTAATAAAATTAGAAAGTCACGGTCGGGATCGGACAAAATAGTACTATGACCTTACCGAGTTTCATTTAAATCGCTCCAGCCGTTTAGATTGTTTAGGGGGGACACACACACACAAACAGTACACACACACATACGCACACACACAAAAAGGGGAAACGGTGATGTCATAAGCCTATTTTTTCATAAATGAAAATAGGCTAAAAATGGTTAGAAAATCTCACTGAGGCGTCTGGTTCCATAATTTGTTTTGTTAATATGGTTCACGTTGGTTCATATATTCTATACTAGCAACCCGACCCGGCTTCGCCCGGGAACAGTTATAAATGCATTACGTGATAAGCACTTTTTTTACGTCAATGAACAACGACCAATATCCGTTTTACGTCTCGGTATGATGGGCGTTCGGACGCCAGTTTTTTTGTGACTTTTCCACTGAAATCCTTACTGCTCGGCTTCTTTTGATCATAAATAAATTATTTTCTACAGAAATCATTCCCGAGATATCCTTTACAGAATGGCGAAAACCGCATCAAAATCCATCCAGTGGTTCTCGAGTTTACCCGTAACATCCAAGAATCGGGGACTTTGTTTTATACTAAGTAGAGATTTCTGAGGCATTAACAGATTTCATTTCATGGTTGCCTAGAACTTGCCGGTAGGGGGGGGGGATAATTACATCTTGTGATAGACGTTGATATCTGGATTTGAAACTAGGTAGCTCAATTTTGAACATAGACTTTATAAGTGAGGTCCATAACCCTTTGGTTGAAATTATCAGTCAGTTACGGAAGCACTTGGTGTGCAATATTTTCTGCAAGTGAGTCAGAAATTAATGAGGAGTATATAATGTGACGTAATAATATGAAAATCACATCTGGCAACTCAAACGTTTCACACACAGATATTATGGATCCACCTTTAATTGATTTTTTTCTTATATTCCATATGCTGATCCATAATACATAACAGAACATCTGGGTGATTTGATCAGGAGATTTCACAAATTGGATGTTAGATGGTGCATGAATGGCAAGTTGTATTTCATTTGCAAAATTAGAGTTATTATTTGCCCATGAAAGATGTACGTCAAATGTTATGGTCGAATTGTTGATAATGTTACTGTATGGAATGTTATTGACTAATGGCTTAATGGGTGGCGGTGGCCTTAAGCCGATGGGGTTAAGGAGTTTCGAATCAGCAATGTTTTCCAGATTAGCTTTTGATATATCAGTATGTAGATCGTCATCAGGGTTTGAACATCAGTAGAATATATATTGATATATACAGCTTCAAAAATTACACAATGGGACTATCATATCTGAGGAATTATCATATCTACTATTTTCCAATCAAAACAGGTGCCATCCGAGAGCATCGGCCTGTGTTAAGTACGAATAAAATTAAGAATGGAAGTGCGCTGATGTTTGAAACCAATGTATTTCAATGGGTTAAAATCACTGACTGGACTATTAATTATATTATCATGGAGATACATGTGCAACAAATTCTTGTCAGACGTAATTTAAGAATGGCGAAGTGCATGAAACACAAATACCCCTTCCGTCCAATCTTAACTTGGCTGTGAACTTTGCGGAACGAAAAGTTCACAGGCGAAATGAAGAAAAGCCGAGTTGCACTTCCAGGGAAACTCCAAACCCAACCACTCTTCTCTAAAGATTTTAACTCAACACGACTCGACAGTTTGCTGCTGGCTGTATCTGGGGCAAAAGGTTCGCCTGCTAGCTAGGCTGTAACAGGGATGATAGACTCGCCCTTAGCTAGCTCGTGAACTGTCCACTCAGTAGTTGAATGGACATAGTTGGAAGGAATTAAAACATAAAAACACTTACAGACGTATGCTCTCCCGGACTTCTTTGTAGAACTTTTCATGCTGAACAATTCTTACACTCAGAGTATTTAGATGTTTTTAACGGTTTGTCCAGCGTAAGCTTACAAAGCATTAGGGTATATGTACTGTTTGACTGAAGAGGAATTCTTTATTCTTTTGTTATGACGCCATATGAGAGGTAGATCGTTATTTTGTGTATTCGATCTTCTACGTTGTGATATGAAAGATGGGATCCATGACTAGTACGCGAAATGAAGAAAATTACGTGTTTCTAGGGAATCAACACGTTAATACTCATAAGATAACTGAAAATATACTTCAATTGATATGTATGTCAACAATAATTGTGTGCAACACATGATGTGTATAGGTTAGGTTCAGACAATGTAAATAACGGACGAACTCATTGCTTTCAATTGTTCTTCTATTAATGTTCTCTTTGATTTAGATGGTATACATATTATTATTTCAGCAGTAGTATATCCTGGTTATTTTATATGTAGTAAGTTAGTTTAGTTATAAGGGAAGTAGCCTACGTAACAAACGATTTGGCTGGGTCATTTCATTATTATTAGCAGGTACGTGGGTCACAAGACCCTGCAGCTTATTGTAAAATATAGTATTTGCCACTTTATTGCTGGCAGTACGTCAGAGCTGGACATCCTAAAGAAGACTGGCATCAATCCTGTCAAAAAAGACAGTGGCTGCCGTAGGTGTGGTAGATAAAGCACACATTGATCTGGCTTTGAAACAGTCTACTCCAGAACTAAAACAACGTAGGAGATACTGACGGGTTAGGGAATGCACAAGATTGATCTAAAATCCCAAGTAGAAGGCACCACCTATGCTGCAGGAAGTCTTTAGAAGTAGAAAAATAAGACTCCTTACTCTAAATGTTACCTCAACATTAAGTTACGCTTTCCCTTACTTCATATTTTTGAATATTTGTCTTGATTTGGGCATTTAAAATGTCCACCTAGAATGCAGATATTATTTCATTTTCATTTAATAACTAAAATATATACGAATAATGCAGCTATGTTGTATAGCAGAATGATGCTCTTAAATTGAAATTAGGGATCCCGCCGCCACAATGTAATTTTGTATTTAAACAGAATAATTTAAATTGTAAAACAAAGCTAATATAGACCTATTTGTCTCAATCAAAAGATACAAAAACGATTCTGCTATGCAACATTTTGAGCATACAGCAGAGAAATTTGCATCGACAATGACTCGATTAGTTTGAAAAAGGGCGAAGATATCAAGTCTTAAAAATGCATGTTACTTTTGTGATTAATTTTTGAAAACGACCATCCCCCCCATAAAAGATAATATATCTCTACTTAGTATACAACAAAGTCCCCGATTCTTGGATGTTACGGGTAAACTCGAGAACCACTAGTTGGATTTTGATGCGGGTTTCGCCATTCTGTAAAGTATATCTCGGGAATGATTTCTGTAGAAAATAATTTATTTATGATCAAAGGAAGCCGAGCAGCAAGGATTTCATGGAATAATTAAAAAAATCCTGACGTCCGAGCGCTTTGTAAGCTTACGCTGGACAAACCGTTAAAATATCTAAATACTATGAGTGTAAGAATTGTTCAGCATGAAAAGTTCTACAAAAAAGCTCTGGAGAGCATGTGTCTATCTTCAATACATCGCCCTCTATAAGTGTTTTTATGTTTAAATTCCTTCCAACCATGTCCAATCAACTACTGAGGCGACAGTTCACGAGCTAGCTGAGGGCGAGTCGATCATCCCTGTTACAGCCTAGCTACTGGGCGAACCTATTGCCCCAGATACAGCCAGCAGCAAACTGTGGAGTCGTGTTGAGTTAAAATCTTTAGAGAAGAGTGGTTGTGTTTGGAGTTTCCCTTGAATTGGAACTCGGTTTTTCTTCATTTCGCCTGTGAACTTTTCGTTCCGCAAAACTCACAGCCAAGTTAAGATTGGACGTAAGGGTCATTTGTGTTTCATGCACTTCGCCATTCTTAAATTACGTCTGACAAGAATTTGTTGCACATGCATCTCCATGATAATATAATTAATATTCCAAACAGTGATTTTAACCCATCATGCCGAGACGTAAAACGGATATTGGTCGTTGTTCATTGACATTGAAAAAAAAAGCGCTTATCACGTAATGCATTCATAATTGTTCCCGGGCGAAACCGGGCCGGGTTCCTAGTATATATATATATATGTTTCTTACTTCATTTTTTGCGAAACTCCACTAGTTTATATCCTTGAAATCAGTGATATCAATTTCAAGAAAATAGGATAATTTATAATGAAATGTCATGAGCAGTGTCGATGAGTACCTTAGCCACAAAATATGACCATTGAGTGAGACACAGGTTTTCCTTAAATTTAATTTACCTCTTTAATAAATGACTCTGAGGCCAATGGTCCTATCGATGAATCATATAAATTGAACTGGTATAATTTGATAAAAAATATACTTAAAAACATATTAAAAAGAAATTCATGCCTCGTCTTATGTGTGATTGTGCATCAGTCCTTAGACTGGTTTGCTGCCGAACTCCTAGCCCCTTGTTCAGTGATTATACTTTCATCAGTATCTAACCATCTAATCTTCACCATTATCTTGTAACACAACGTGTGAAATAGGTCTAATCTTCTCCTTTCATTTGAATCAACAGTGAAAATTCCTCTCCCATAGATCACCTTAATTTAGACAAACGCTTTGTAGAATCATTTTCTAATATCTAGATCTACATTTGATATGCCTAGATTTCGTTTTCGTTAAATGCTTTCCTTGCCTGTGCTCACCAACGTTTTATATCCCCTTCACTTCATCCATCGTTAACTACTTTGTCCATCACGTATCAGAATTGTCCTGCTTGCTATAGCGTTTCACGTACCAATTGGATGCCAGTAGGAGCCTTTGATTTATTTCGGCTACATTCCATTATGTGTGCTCTACATTGATTTTCATCATGAATTATTTCCTCAAAGCATTGTACAGGCCATTTAGAAACCCATTTTAATCCTCTGGTGTATCCGTGAAGAATACATTGTCATCACAAAATCTAGGATTTGTGATGACGTTACCTTGAACTATTATTCCTACTGTATTTTTTTTCTAGTTAAATGTATAGATTGAAAATTGTGAGCTAAACGTTGCTTCCTTCCCTTACATCATTCTGAATACCAGCCCCTAATACCTGGAGTCTAATTTTTGTGTGGACTGTTGATCAACTCCATATCCTTGTAATTATATCTATCCTTTTCAAAATGTTACACAATTTACTCGAATCAACGTAATGAAAAGCCTTTTCTTAGTCTACAAGTTTCATGTACAATGTCTTACATTTCCTTATTCTACCTCCGAAGATCATTCCGAGACACTTAGTACAGTTTCCATTGCTCATATCTTTCCACTGAAATCAAAACTAGCCTTCATCCGACTTGACTCCAATACGTCGATTTATCGCCCTGTAAATTATTTCTGTCAAGGAGTTTGGAAACTTGAGTTATGAAGCTGATCATTCGAATATCCTCACTTCTATCTGATCCAGCTTCTGAGGTACAGGGATGCCAACATTTTTCAGGAAATGGGAAGGCACCTCAACTGTTTCCAAAAATCATACATTCTAAGTGAAATAACCAAATCAGATTTTCTTCATCCCGTATGCTACGTAGCAATTCAGTCGGTACTGCAACCATGGCTGGGGGTTTGCTCCTAATAAACTATTCTACTTCTGGTTTATCATTAATATTAATAGGCTATATTGCATACAAAACAATTAGTTCCGTGAAGAAATAATGTAGCCGATATTTATGTATTTTAGCGGTCTGTTCGTATCAAAGTTCCCCGTCAAGTCAATACAATTCCATGTGATGGGCTAAACAGCTTGTAATATGTCCTACAAAACACAATAACGATACAATAGTCATTTTAGACAATATACATTAAAATTTAATAATTAAATAACCTTACGCGGAACAAGTGTCGGCCCAGTTTCAACTCAAAGCTGCCGAGATTGATCAGGATACCTCTTTCCAACACATCTTCAACACACGAAAACATATGTACGAAACACATGATGATGCGATATACAGTATATGGTACAACACATGAATACTGCGCTAAATAATTAGGTACCAAGGTATTGTGCTCATAGTACTAGTTCATTTTATCAATTTCCCCAAAGAGCGGTTCCATAGAATATGGGTAAAAGATGTTCACTTTCAGACATTTAGATGCGTCACGATACCTGCACTATCAAACTGGAGCAAACGACATCGATATTCTACCCCATAAAGCAATCTTCATAACCACCACCATGCTAAAAAAAATACTACAATGGTATATAACTTTTATTGTCGGTTAATAAGAATCATCCCACAGAGATCGAGTTTTCCTGCAACGAATCCAAGAAACAATTTTAGAAACGTCATTTGAACAGCGTCTAGTAAAGCCTCCGTGGCTTAGGCGGCAGCATGCTGGCCTCTCACCACTGGGTCCGTGGTTCAAATCCCGGTCACTCCATGTGAGATCTGTGCTGGACAAAACGGAGGCAGACAGGTTTTTCTCCGGGTACTCCGGTTTTCCCTGTCAACATTTCATTCCAGCAACAATCTCCACTATCATTTCATTTCATCTGTCATTCATTTAATCATTGCCCCAGAGGAGTGCGTCAGGCCTCGGCAGCCGGCACAGTTCATATCCTCGCCGCTAGATCGGGGCTTCATTCATTCTATTCCTGACCCGGTCGGAGACTGGAAGCAGGCTGTGGATTTTCATTTTCATTTGAACAGCGTCTATAGTTAATGTTCAGGTTCTGTACCTACAGATGTTAATATCCTTGTAGTACGCATCACAACAATTTTCCCAACAAGCGGTAAAATAATACACAAAATATAAAATGTAGTTGTGTGAAGAATTTAGATGCTTCTTTCCACTGGTCCTCCACATCAAAATACCACGTGTTAATTAAATCCATTTTTCATGCGATGGGCTAAATTGCTTATTGTTTATGACCTACAATCTGAAAAAATACAAGAACAATACCAAGCCCTTAGCTCAATATCCAATTACAGTAGCTGTAGCAATGGCGATTATTCCGTTTTGCCACCACCGTTGCCAAACATACCTCCCATCTACATATCTCCAGTGCTGGAAAACATGTCTTCGAACTCACATGATGAGCAACTAATTACAATATAATGAGCAAAATCATTAGAAAATCACTACCAGAGTATTTAATATTCCATAATGGTATAATTTGTCAATTATCCCAGTGATCAATTTTAGAAATTAACATTCGTAGCATCCATAATTTACAATAATAATACGTTAGAAAATATGGCAGATGACATCGATGGTTTGCACTTTTGGTAACGATCACCACAACCACTACACTAGCAAAACAGGCTCACAGGTTCCCTTTTTTCAAAACCATCGTTGAGACTGGTTGCGGTGTGAAGTTAACAAAAATAGCAGATGGGAGACTGGTGACAACGGTTAGCTTAGCTGTGGCTAGACTGTCAGCACTTTGTTGTGCAACACCCGCGTAATTTTGGAATTTTCGCATTGTACATGTTTCTGATTAAAGTACTGAAAGGAAGACCATATTGTGAGACAGCGCGAGTCTTGTGTCCGTCCTATGAAGTCAGGTCGCCTGTGAGGAAAGGAAGTGATTGCAGATTATTCAAATATATTATTTTCCTGGGAAGATTTTCGCATTTATCTGGCGAGGGTACATTCCTTTATAAATATTATTAGCTGGAAATATTACAAATTAAATTTCCTCACGCCACGATCGGTGGGAAGAGACTGTCAGATATCTTGCGACTTCTTGTGGGCTTCACTGAGTCACATGCATTCGATCTATGAGTTGTGACATTAGCAAGTAAGTCGTCAAACCTCTCTCACATCTGGCCTCATTATGGCATTCACTCCGATAGTTTTGACATCAAACCATAGTCATTATTCACCTCATCCAGGGTAAATACAATGCTATAGCCAAACTGTTCAGACAGCTTACTATATTGCTCGAGATTATGACCATTCCCGTGCAGATCACACCTTCCTCTGACGTTTCACAGGAGTTAATTTCAGGGAAGGTCATATGCACGGCATTTATAATTCGTGGAAAGTAAGCTAGGAATTTCTGTGCTAGATACTTATTATTATGGAAATAGTTTTCACACAATTTATTTATACTAATCCGTTCATCAACGCAGGAAATATAAACATATATTTTTTAAGAAACACACACACATGCCATTTATAATTAATGAATTTTAAAGTTGTACCAACATATTTCTTTAAGGGTAGTATACTTGTTTAATTTATCAACATTCTCTGCGATAGGATATATAGACGCTAAGTAAGATGTGTTCATCTGAGACGATAACATGAATACTTACTACACTATATCGAAGAGAACTAGACCTGCGAACTACAGGCTATGCCAGAACATTTGAGTCATAGCAAAGAACATTACACAGGGCTTCACTGACATCGAATCATGCCATGACGAGCCAGATGAATTCTTCTCTGACGAATGGACATAAGCTCCGTAATATGCAAATACTAACCTATAGATGTATATTGAATTTTAGATTATGGCGTTGTTTCATAACTCTAGGTTTCACAGAGGTCGGATCGTCTCTTGAGGATATACAGCAATTTTAATTAAATTAAATAGTTTTGCATGCCAAGCAAGAGATTAATTGAAAAAGAAGATTGTAGTTTTACGCGACGGTGAATCTTGTGATTATGAACCTCGGGACCTCCTTTTTACGTGGAATCCGAACCACAGGACATGGCATTTCACTTCGAAAATCTCAACGGCATTGACCGGGAATCGAAGCCAGTCCACCTTGGTGAGAGGCCAACAGCTTAACCGCTGGAGTTTAATTGACCAACGTCTGTAGAACTTGTCTAAGTGTATCGCTTCGATATTTTAAACCTAAAACTGCATAAACCAATCGCATACAATATTTTTCATAAATTACAAATACCGCACAAGTAAATTTCTTATACATGAATTCTCCTATGTCGTCACTGAATGATTGAATCACTGTGAAATCTTTATAGTAATCCACTAATATAATCTAAACCTATATGTGTATAAATCTCTTGTGTCCTCTCAACACATTCTAGATGGTGGCCATGAAAGTTTTCATATATGTGGGTTGCTCTAAATTGTCAAGGAGTGATCATGTCTCTGTGAAACTTAATATAATGAAACATTTCAGGTTAGTTATCCACATTATAGAAGGAACCCATGCCCATTTCTCAGAGAGGCATTCCTCTAACTCATTATGGAATTATTTGATCTAAATGAAGCATGGTATAACTGAAGTTGCTATGACTTGAAAGTTCTGGCATGTAATTTTATAAGTGTAATTTGCCTATAATGTAGATAGCATACGTGTTATCATCTAAGATCAATGCCTGTTACTTAGTACTATTATTGTAGAGAGTTATTGTTATACAATGAACTAGGAAAATGAAATATGCTGGTACACGACTGTAATTCGTGAAATATATATGGCATGTAAACATAATTTTTAAATTGATTTCTATCTAATGGACCGATTGCTGAAAAAATCTAATTATTAATTTTATAATTATAATGTCCTAGTGCAAAACCTCCAGCTTGCGTGTTATTAGTTGATAGTAGGAACCATGGCCCGGGACATGGCAAACCCAGTAAGTTGCTAGTAGTATGCGTTTAGTTTCACCAGCCACTCAAGGACGGCTTTAGCGTTAAGTATGAGGGTTTTGTCACAGAGAAGGTAGTAATTCCCCGTCACGTCGGGAACGAGGTCAAGTCATGACTACCAAAGGTTAATACATCACGTGGATTTACTCATAAAATAAAACTCTGCATATTTGGAGTAATAACTATTCTTACAACGAATAGCTAATAGCTGATATGAATCAGTTGAATTGAAATTTCTGGTGTGGGATACTCTTATTTGTCATGTAACAGAGACATTGGCGTTATCAAGAAAGGGTAGACGATACTTAAGAATGGTGCCGGAAGGGATGGTAGAAGAATGTGCATTCATTTAAGGCTATCTCCACGGAGCAAATTTCTGTGACGCTGCAAATTCAAGAGACCAATACCTGAGTACAACCATTCTGATATACAACACCCTTTCTTGTATCAGGGCATCAAAAGCAGATATCGTCCCTTTATAATGGCAAGTTTGGTAGCACGGCAATCACTCAAACCTCATAAGTTGTGTATTGTGTACTGTTTTAATATAATTTAATTCATAATTGTTTTAGTCTTTTGTAACTACATCAATATGGACTATACATTTGTTATCACCAGTTGCAAACAGTTGAACATACTCGAACAATGTGTCATTTTTAAATTTTGCGTGAGTGCATAGCATGGATTAATTCAAATTTTTGCTATTATACAGATGATAACGTAATGAGCATTTCATATTATTAAACTACTGCAGTTTTAGAGATGCTGGGCTGGCAGGATTTCACCTTGAATAGAGTCTTCAACGCGCCGGTACGTTTACTGACACGATTCTCTCGCATTTAAGCTCCTTAAAATGCCAACTGACTGCGCCGTGATTTGATCCACAACCTTGTGAACAGAAGGCGAGAAGGTTACCGCGGCGCCACCCAGCTATTTTAGTGCAAATAGGGTAGTCGTTTGAGAGTTTTTGTGGGTAACTGCTAAGTTGATACCCACTTATAAATTGTTTTTGACAAGAGCGATGATTGAAATAGGAAAATGTTGGAACTCTGCTGGCTATAGTTATTACCAATACACAAAATTTCGTTGTTAACAGAGAAACCGTTCCGAAAGGATAGGCATACAGATTCAAGTACTTCACCTAATGACTGATCTCATAATCCTACTATCAACTATATTTTCTTAGGAATTCGGGCTAAAAACCAGCCAACTCCTCGATTATACCCCAGAAAGAAATCACGAAGAAAGTTAAACTTCAGCTCATCTTCGTTCTTCATCACGTAGAAAGTATCAACTAAAGCCACCTTCCTTATGCTACACTGATGTGAAAATCACGAAGCACTCTCCCAGGTGTTCACGTAAATTGAAAAACAATCCGACTGCGCACAGAGGACCATGTATATCCGCTGACGACTGCCATCCAGCTCATACCCTACCAATTACGCTGAACAGTAAACTACACCGTCAGTCGCAGAAATTTGTCTCTAGGCCATGTTAAGCAGCTACTCAGTTCTAGTTACGAAGCTGAGTGCACCCCGTTCCAGCCCTCACACCAGATTTCAAATTTGTGACGGACCCAGGAATCCAATCCTACATAAAACAAAAATGTTTCCCGTTCACGACGGAGCCGGCAAATATGAATAAGGCAACCATCACAATTTTTTTAGTAATACATATTTGAAGCATTTGTAAGAAACTTTCGTTTCGTATTTTCAGCCTACTTTCTTGCAAATGGAATGGCCATAAGGCCAATGGTCAATCGGGATCTGCGTGTGTGTGTCCGTCCGTCTGTCTAATGTGTGCATACCATACCCCTGTCAACTCCTATATACGTTAAACGAATTAAATAAAACTTTCCTCAACGGCTCTCTCTACACCTTGTCCACCATTTTGCTTTCTATCTTTGCATGCATCCTAATCCTTAGAGAAAGAAAAATGTTGGCCACTTGAATTTTCAATGCCCACGTCGACAACCAGCTGAATCAATCATCGGAATCTCACCAAAATGCAAAATAAACGTACGTTCCTATGGGAGGAATTAAGTGCCACATTTGATTAATTTCAGTAAGGGGGACATGCTTAATTATCAAATGCTATGATCTACATAGAATGCTCTCAAGAATAGCATTTAGGAAGATTCATATGATATACATAATTATTTCTAGTTACAACAACATTACGCGCATCCGTCCCTTGAATATATGATGTATAATCGATTACTCGTCATCTAATGAAAACAAACTCATAACAAGTAATTCCGTGAAGAAGTAAATAGCCTATTTTCATATATCTTACTTTTGTCAATTGCCTCTATCAACATACAATATTTCAGTTTGATTCATCTATCTATATATATAAAGCTCAATGTTTGTCTGTCTGTCTGTCTGTCTGTTATGTATACAAATCCACACCGTTTCACTGATCTGAACCAAAATTTGTATACTTACCCTTCGGAACCCTGCGGGTAACCCTGTCCACTTGAAATTTCCGACATACCAACCCATTCCCTGCATTTAGGCCCTTTGGCCGAAATCTACACCGTTTCACCGATCTCAACAAAAATTTGTATACTTACCCTATGTAACCCTGTGAATAACACTGTCCACTTAAAATTTCGGACAGACCACCCCATTTCCTGCACTTAGGCCCTTTGGCAAACATCTACACCGTTTGACCGATCCGAACCAAAATTTGTATACTTACCCTTTGCAACCCTGCGGGTAACTCTGCCCACTTGAAATTTCGGACAGACCACCCTATTCTCTGCATTTAGGCCCTTTGACCCAAATCTACACCGCTTCACCGATCAGAACCAAAATTTTTATACTTACCCTTTGGTACCCTGCGAGTAACACTGTTTGCTTGAAATTGCGGACAGACCACTCCATTCCCTGCATTTAGGCCCCTTGGCTCAAATCTACACCGTTTCACCGATCTGAACCAAAATGTGTATACTTACCCTTTGTAAATCTGTGAATATCACTGTCCATCTAACATTTCGGACAGACCACCCCATTTCCTGCATTTAAGCCCTTTGGCAAAAATCTATATCGTTTCACCGATCCGGACCAAAATTTGTATACTTACCCTTTCGAACCCTGCGGGTAACCCTGTCCACTTGAAATTGCGGACAGATCACCCCATTCCCTTCATTTAGGACCTTTGGCATAAATCTACACCGTTTCACCGTTCAGAACCAACATTTGTATACTTACCCTTCGGTACCCTGCGAGTAACTTTGTCTGCTTGAAATTGCGGACAGACCACTCCATTCCCGGAAAGAGGACAGAGTCCGTCCCAAAGGCAATGGAAAAAAGGGGTAAAACCGGACCCGCTCTGGAAACCCTCAGGGTTGCCAGCTCCCGAACTCACCAGCCATGAGCCCTTGAGGATGTAACACTATCGAGGGTGCACCAGTAGTGGTGGGGCTACACACACCCTTCCTCCTTGAGGGTCTTGAGCAGAAGACATGAGAAGTTAAGAAAAAGAAGGCCTCGAAGAATGAGGCTATCAGGAATGATTAGACAAGGGCCAATTAAGGCGGGAAAGTGAAAGAGTCGCTAGGCCTCGGATACCCTGATACCATCGGGGTCGGAAGAGAACAAGAGTTTGACCAAGGGAGGCTGACAGGTAAGAGAACTGAAAGGAGCCCGGCACCAGTAAGCAGAAGCAATGCCGGACTCAGCTGGGATCCGGTGGTCGCAAACCCACGTCCCACAAGTTGAGAGACCCTGGTGGGATTAGGGGGGAGGAGGGGGCCACGTGTGAGAATAGCTTGCTGATTCATCGCGAGTTGACATGAGAGGAATGTCCAGACCCCGCCGTGTTACCTGGTATTGCTGACAATGCTGATGTTCATACAGGGTCTTTGCTCAAACCACTGTAGTGTTACGAAAGAATGAGTGATTCACCGGTCAATGTGAATAGGACCGGGAACCCCCCCCCCCGAACGTCTGTCATCATATATCGTCATCATCTGCGATTCGTGCAGCTTGGACCCGAGCAGTACTCGATAAGCTCTTTCACTACACGCATCGAGTATAGGCCTAAGCCAGAAAATAACGTTCAGACTTTGGAAGACATCGAAGGTAGAAATCTGAATTGCCTATATCAGATTTAAAATTACACCATGTTCGTTTAGTAGTCATTTTTCATTACCTTATTATTATCATAAGGGCAAATGACCTAGATGTTACGCCCATTATACCACTAATCACCACACACAATAAATCTTCATCGCCTGTGAATTTTGAAATATTTCTTTCTATCACGGTAGTTTGTAAGTTTGTCGTGTCAATTCAACAGTAGTTTTCATTATCATCCTCATCAAAAGGGCAAATGGCCTAAATGTTACGTCCATTATACTATTAAAGTAACACCACAGTCTTCATCGCCTGTGATTTTAAAATGTGTATTTCCATTAATTTGTAAGGTTGATATACCCGTTCAGTAGTAGTCGTCTTCATTACCATCCTCATCAAAAGGGCAAATGACCTAGATGTTACGTCCATTATACTACTAAGTAACACAACAGTCTTCATCGCCTGTGATTTTAAAATGTGTATTTCCATTAGTTTGTAAGTTTGATTTACCCGTTCAGTAGTAGTCGTCTTCATTATCATCCTCATCAAAAGGGCAAATGACCTAGATGTTATGTCTATTATACTACTAAGCAACACCAGAGTCTACCTAGCCTGTGATTTTAAAAATATGTATTTGCATTAGTTTGTAAGGTTGATATACCCGTTCAGTAATAGTCGTCTTCATTATCATCCTCATCAAAAGGGCAAATGACCTAGATGTTACGCCCATTATACTACTAGGCAACACCACAGTCTTCCTCGCCGGTAATTTAAAAATATGTATTTCTATTAGAGTATAAGTTTATTATACCCGTTCAATAGCAGTCGTCGTCAGTATCATCTTCATCAGTGACGTTGAGTGTTAAGGAGACTGAAATATTATCATCATTCCACCGGGCGAAGCCGGGTACTACTGCTAGTCTATTATATTCGTAGATTTTCAGAACCGTCTAAATATTTCGAGTGGTCGCCATGTTGGATTCTTATATATATATATATATATATATATATATATATATATATATATATATATATAGGCCATAGAGTTATGTACAATTACATGAAGATTATCGTGTAGGTGTATTATTCAAACTTCAATCGCATGATTAGGACACAAGAAATGAAAACGAGATTTTAAAATTTTGCACAGCCACATTCTTGCGGTTATGAAAACATTTGAAACAAATTATAGGTCAGTGGATTAAAATATGTAGAAGCATTTATCGTACAAAATTTCACTGCGTTTGGATGGTCAAATCGCGAGCAAATTTCATCTAAATATTGAAAATTCTCGTCGTCACCAAGCTACTTTTTTCCTCACTATGTTATTGAAAGTCCCATTGGTGAACGTATGTTCATATTCTTTATCAATATACAAGATTTCAGTTTGATTGCTGTCATAGATAGCAGATATTGAGAACCATCTAAATATTTCCATATTGGATTTTTATTTATTTAGGCCATAGAAAAATGAACTATTTGATGGAGATTACTGTGTAGGTGCACTACTCAAACATTGACTTCGATCGCTTGATTAGGACACAAGAATAAAAAACAGCAACTTTAAAAATTTCGCACTGTCACCATCTAAAGCCAATGTAAACAATTCAACTAAACTAGATGTCAGTGCATTAGAATGTGTTAATACATTTGTTGTACCATGTTTCACTGCGCTTGGATGGTGAAATCATGAGAAATGTCTATTGGTCGCTATTTTCGTTTTGAACTTAACAGGTTTTTAATAGTCACATAGGTAAATTTCTAATAGTGCTCTTAATCACCGTACAAAATTTCAGGGTGGTATCGGTAGTAGTTTAGGAGATATAGAATGCTGGTTAAATATTTCACACAGCCACCATGTTGGATTACTGATACATAGTAAAATTTGAAGCGCGCGGTCGCGAGTTTCATTGAAATCACTCCGCCGGTTTAGATTTTGTTACGGGAACACACATACACACACACATACGAACACACACACACACACACACGGACAAAAGGTGATATCATAAGCCTATTTTTTTTCATAAATGAAAATAGGCTAAAAATATTACTTAAATTAGTGGTAAAACATAATTATTAAAACGAATATCAAACTCACAGAATAGTATTGGAACGTTTTAGGATCATTTGGCTATAAGTCTCATGAAGTAGTTTCTTTAATATCAATAACTCGTTACACTAAGTCAAATTCAGGAGTTCAAATATCTATTGGTCAGTCAGTTTTGTTTTCATTTGATTTTGTTTTACATGTTGGATGGTGATATTAACTAACATAGGGTACCCCAGGTCTAGGATTAGCCCCAGGTTGACAATAAACTTTTCAGTGCTAGATCATTTTTCAGAGCAAAGCGTTGCGATTGACCAGATCCACATCCGTGATCGACTTATTAGCTGTCTGCGATCTGGCCAATAAGAATAAAGAGATCTCGTTTCAGTGTTTATGAGCGCCGTTTCTCTCGCTGCTACAAAATCATAAAATTCACCCCAGCGCAATAAACCGTAGGGCCAAGCATAAAAATGTAACTTCAACACAATGGACGGAAATGTACACGAACGTTAGTAAAATTTGCAACACCCAGAAATATTGGCTAGAATAAATCCAAACTTGGACAATGTGTACAGCTGAAGCAATAAGTAATTATGTATTCAGCGAGATTGTTTACACGTAGGCACAGCAGCGCTCTCTCCTGTGTGAGTGGAATGGCAGTGATACACCAAGCTCAGTCAAGTTAACGGTCGTTAAACCAAGTAGAAACGTGAAAACAAGTGGCAATTTGCCTCGTCGATATCAAAAGGAGCAGTTGAGAAGTTAGAGCGGGGATGAATGATCCGTCTCCGGTAAGCGGGTTTGTCATACCATGAGATTTCGCCTCAAGCCGGGCATGCCATTACGACGGTGATACGTGTGTGGAACCACTGGATAGAAGACAGACAGACGTACGGAGTGACGATTAGGTATGTACTGGACTGAGCTTTGTACCACACCACGGCATGACAACCATCTTGTCTGCTTGGTCGCTAAGCACCGTAGCCTATATGTTCGCGCAGAGTGCTGGCTGGCTCAGCGCTGGAGCACTGGTAAGGATGTGCAATTGTGCACGCTGTTTCCTGAAGGATGGATTGGTGATACGCACGCCATTATATCGGCTTCCATTTTCCATAAACCAAAACCACATAATACTGCAATGGACACATGAAAGCCATCGGACTTTCTCTGGATGAGCCACATTTCAACCTGCCTTACAGTGATAGTCCCATACGGTTTATACGTTACCTTAGTTAGCGCAATCGAGTAACCTTCATCGTTGAACGACATTGCTGACATGGTTCAGGGTGCCATTGGATACAACATGTGATTTTCAATCGTAGGTATTATAAACAGTTACACTTACATCGGGCAGATTTTAGAGCCCGAGGAGTTACCCTTCCTTCAGGCAACTCCACATGCCATATTTAAGCTGTAAAATTACCATACACATATACGGAGAAATGTGCAAGGCTTCTTTGAAAAATGACTGGTGCTACTACTTCTGTGGCTTAAACGTTTGACTGACATATTTTCCATTCAACATGAATATGATTCGTCGGCCACGGCCTCTAGCAACCTTTGATGATACTTTGTGTACTCGCATTCAAATTGCATTGGGGGAGATTTCTCAGGAACATACCTAAGTCCTCTTTAGTTCAGTGCCAGGATGTTTCGAGGCTGCGATTGCAACACGTGAATGCTTCATACATCACTGAGTTCTCACAGTCAGAACAAATCTGTACCCCAGATAAGCAGTCTGGCTTATGTTGATGACCTGAATGTAATGACAAAGTTACAAGACATGTTAGAAATTGAACTCCAATATACGGAATGTGGTATAAACATTAGTGTTTACAAATTAAGTTGGCATTGATAGTTAAGAAAAGTATAAGGATCCCAGGTAGGAGGTACTTAAGTGGAGCTATCCATAATTTGTGAAAAGGAAACAATATTACAGTAAGCAACTGCAGTCTTTAGATTATGTAGCAGTGGTCCTCTATACCAGGGATTTTAGAATTGCAGTGAGGTCTGGAACAGGGTGTGTTCAACCTCGCGAGGACAATTGAGTAGCTGCCTGATCCTAGATACAGCGAACTCTAGATATGAAAGCCAGTATTAACGGCCGATGGGGCAAGCCACGCTGACCACGTCTCAGCCCGCAATGTGCAGCTCAAGTGCCTGGCTACTGGTTGTGTAACGATTCGATCCCATAGCTGTTATATTTAAAGGGTTATTCATTTATTATCATGTTATTATTATTATTATTAACTAGTACATCCATGAGATGATTTTTATATCAGATAATTGTAAGCGGTTTTGATTATTATATTCAATTAGATTTTTATTAACAATTACTTGTAAAGAGACGAAGTATTATATATTGCAACAAGACTGGCGATATGGACTAACCCTGTGCGTCACAAACTGAACGACGTAGTAAGAATTTCACCACGGCAAACTGCGTCATTTTCCTGAGATGTTAAGAAACCCACTATGGTGTAACCAACACGCCATTTTCTACGGTATATACGCGTCAATATATATTGCAAGTTATGAGTCAAGAATGGAGAAGGCTAATAAGAGAGGGAAGCTGTGACACCACGTGACAAGGAAGTCATTAGTATTAGTACCTGCGACTCCGACAAAAGACGCATTGATCTATAGCTATCAATGAAGTAAGGAAGTTGTAACCTTGCTTTCTGGGTCCTAATGGACTGAGCACCGAGAGTCGACACTGAACGATGTCTTGCCGACATCTATATCAATACATAATGGGTTATATCCCTGATCAAGAGTCTTTCTACAGATGGCAACGTACTTAATGAGGATATTTCATAGTAAATGAGATATCACATCATTTTTTTAAACATAAGCGACGTAACATCGAGATCATCGATCATTTCTTAAATATGACGAATCTTCGACTGGGTGAGCCAACAATTCAATAAAACTATCGTCTCTATTATAATTTAACTTCATTTAACTTTCAATTCATTTTAATATTCATTCTCTTTTAAATAATTAATTGCCGCATTGAGTAATTTTAAATTCAATTGTGTGACTATCACTATTCTGTTTTATTAATATTTTGTTTTTGCATTTAATAAATTCATTCTCTTCAACGTAATGCCTATTTCTTTCATTGTAGTTGGTACTTTAAGGCAATCATACTCCTTGATTAAATACGGATTGGTTAGATGACTTTGTCTCACTACGGCCCGGGTAAGTGGTTCTCGACTCTACTGCTGATAGCCGAGGTTAAATCAATAAATTTCGATTCACTATCTTAAATAGGAATCTGGCGCTCAACAACTTATTATATTACACTATCACAGGTAAGGTCACACCACAGTGTATATTATTTATTCATATCATGTTTGTTTTATTGAACCACAATAGTCATCAACCACGATGAAGGACTCATTAAAAATGTTACATTTGGCGCCCAACGTGGGGCACGAAAACCATTCGGTATTTAGTCAGAGGAGTGTATAATTTCAGTGCAAATTGTCAGTGCTTTTGGGGGACAGTGAAGTGAAGTGAAATTTTGGAAGGGCAATTGTTATACGGTGTACTTCGAGATGTCGGAGGAGGAACAGAGGCAGTTGAGAAGTAGGGATGCAGTCAAGAAAGTTAATTATAAGGAGGTTGATAGCGGTAGCGATGTTGAGAGCGTAGAGAATAATACCAAGATGTCGGAGGTAAATCTTGAGAATAATCCTGAGAGTAATCCTGAAAATAATCCTGAGGTTAACCCTGACATGAATTCAGAGGAAAATCTCGAGACGAATACAGAGGTACATCCTGAGACTAGTGGTAGTCAGGAGAAACAGAAGTCCTTAGAGGTCCATGAAATTTCATTAGCTGATATCTTGAGGGAGATGAATAAAAATAGTCAGGAGATGAATAAAAATAGTAGGGAGATGAAAGAAAATATTGGTAGGCTAAATCAAAATATGGAAGAGAATAAGAAAGATAATTTAGAAAGTAGGAAGGAATTCAATGATAAATTTGAGAAATTAGATAAAGATATGAATAAAAATAGTGAAGAGAATAAAAGAAATTATTTGGAATTCAATGGTAAATTTGAGAAATTAGATAAAGATATGAATAAAAATAGTGAAGAGAATAAAAGAAATTATTTAGAATTCAATGGTAAATGTGAGAAATTAGATAAAGATATGAATAAAAATAGTAAGGAGATGAGAGAAGAGATGGGTAGGCTAAATCAAGATATGAGTAAAATAAATCAGAAGCTGGAAGAGAATAATGTAAAACTAGACAGTGTGGTTAAAGTCAATGAAGAATTAAGTATGAAGTATGATATGCTACAGGAGAGTATTCAGGGGGTGAAACAGGAAATCAGAGGTGAAATTAAGGAGGAGGTAGAGATGAAGGCTAAAGATATTATTAAGACAGTAGATAAGAAATTAGAAGCAGCAGAAAGTAGGATTCAGGAAAGAATAGTAACTGTGATTGAAGAGAAAATAGCAACTCAAGGTGAAAGTTTTAGCAAATTGGTAGAAGTGGAAACTAGGCAGGTGGTAGAGACTTTAGGGGAAACTGCAGTAGAATCAGTAAAGACAGCCTGTAAGGAGACTATAATTGAAAGTAGAATGGAGTCAGACGAGATTTTAGGTGAAAGCAAATTGGAATTAGCGGAGATTTTAGGTGAAATCAGATTAGAGTCAGACGAGATTTTAGGTGAAAGCAAATTGGAATTAGTGGAGACTGTAATTGAAAGTAGATTAGAGTCATTGGAGATTGTAGGTGAAAGCAGATTGGAATCGGAGGAGATCTTAGGTGAGGAACGGCAAATAGCGGAGATTTTAGGTGAAATCAGATTAGAGTCAGACGAGATTTTAGGTGAAAATAGATTAGCGTCAGAGGAGATAGTAGGAGAAAGCATAGTAGAGTTGAAGGAGATTTTAGATGAACGCAGGATAGCTGTAGAAGAGACTATAGAATGTAGCGAAAAAGAAGTGAAGAAGATGAGAGAAAAGATAGGGATAGAAGTAGGTAAGATAAAGAAAGTACTAAGCACCCAAGAGATTAAGATGCAGACAATCATAGATAAATTAGATAGGCAAACTAGGGAAGAATTTAGTCCTGTGATAGAGGAAGTTAATATGAAATTATTAGTGGCAGAGAAGCGTGCGTTAAGTCATAGTCAGAAGAACATAATTAGTAAACAGGTTAAGAGGAGGAGAGAGATAGATAAGAGCAGAAGCAGTAGTCCACGGCTAAAGAGAGCATTAAGTGATAGTAACGGAGAAATGAAAATGAAACCTAAAGGTAGATATTTTAGAAGTAAAATGAAAGAAAAGAGAATTAAGTTGCTAGAGGAGAAAGAAATCAGGATGAGAGAGAGAAAGAAAGCATATGACGTGCAGTGGCGTACTGAATTAGCCAGACTTGGGGATGTGAGAGGGGGAAAGCCGAAGTACTGTGTTACTATGGATGAATGTAGTACAGAGGAAGTAGAAACTAATGTAACACGGAAGGAATTATGTGGAATTCTAGTTAAAGATAGAATTGAAGATGAATGTGGTAAGAACGGTGAAATGCCAGTGAACGTATTTATGTAAATTTATATTACCGATAGTTACTCTTCCGTATGACTTAAATATTAAGTAATGAAGTTTAATATGACTTAAAAGAGGTAGATAAGAAACCTGCTGTGTGTAATTTTAATTCAGTCGTGAAGTTAGGATGGTAAGGGGCGCGTAGTGCCTACGCTTATTGATTTAGATTGACTAAAATTATTTAATTTTGAAGACAGAGGTTGTCGTGCTATTGAGCAATGCAGGTAAGTTGAATGTAGGTCCTTAAACTGCAGGTAAGTTGGATGAAGTAAGAATTAAATTTTAAAAGTAGGAAGGTTATTACATAGGTAAGTAATCGAAAGAAAGTAATAATTATTATGGCAACCATAATTAAGAATATAATGGTAATAAAGATTTAATTCAAAAGTGAGTGAAGATCAGATGATACAGTGGTAATAAAACTAGTGAGTTGAAGAATTAAGTATTGATTTAATAAAGAAGTTTCAGTTGAGGACAGCGAGGTTATCAGCGGATATATGTTGAGAAATTTATAAGTGGTTTAGAATTGTTAATGGTAATGCGTTGTATGAATTAACCAACATCGGGTTGAAATGAGGAAGTAGTAACTAATTAGGACATCTGGTAACTTACTTGGTGACAGATATGTGTGTGTGTATGTATGTATTTTCACGTAAATGGACGTGAGTTTGAAGAAGTAGGCCAACGAAGGTAATGCCGTTGAGCAAAGTGGTTTTAAAGTTTTGGTAAGATGCCAAATGAAGTTTTTTAAGGAGGAAGTTTTGGTAAGATGCCAAATGAAGTTGTTTTTTGAGGAAGTTTTTGGTAAGATGCCAAATGAAGTAGGTTGGAGGAAGTTTTTGGTAAGATGAAGTAGGTCAGCGAGGTATATTCCGTTGAGCAATAATTATTTTTTTATGGTATCTACGGGACTACGTGAAGTTAATAAGGGAGTTTTTTTTAAGTATATATGGATGTATGCACACAAGGTAATAAGAGATTACAAAGGTAAGATTGTCCAAGTTTTTGTTACAGTTACGCACGTTTTAAAGATATTACAAGGCTTGTTATTGAGCTAAACCACTTTGTAGTAAAAAGTTACTGATGATTAATAACGAATTAATGATGTGGTAGATTGTTGTCCTACACACAGGTTAAAGTAAAGATAATAATTATAATTAAAAGGTTGACATAATATTTACTAATATTGAAAGGAATTTGTTATAATTCGACGTTTGAGGATTTAAAGATAAATCATTTTTTTTAGTAGACAGGAAATTAAAGTTTTATTTATGTCATACGGAGTTAGTAAAGATAAGTTTAAAATTTTGAAGACAAGAATAAGTTAGTAATGTAAGGTGAAGATACCTAAAGGATAATAATGAAGTTTCAAAAAAAGGCAGGTGTAATTTACGCATTTAATTTGATAGAGAAGAAAGTATCTGAACTGTGTTAGAACTCAGAACTTGCTTTATGAAGAGATTATGGGAGAATATTTGCGAATTAGGAGTGTCGGTGTTATTAACTATCAACTGGAACACTGTCATTATTTTAGGAAGACAATAGTTAGGAAAGCTAAGTGTGATGTTATTATTCCAAGGAATTAGTCGAAGCATGTAAGATTTTTTAGCTGAAATTTAGTGTGTTATTGGTCAGTAAGAGGTGACCTGTAACAGTAAGAAGATGTGGGATTATACCACGAATAGGGGAGGTTTTTTGTATGTGACGTGTGAAGTCACGATGAGTTTTGAGAGATTCTGGTATAGCAAGAGTGAGCTATAGTCCAGGCGGTCAGAACAAGTAGGAAGTGGTGTTTGGAGGACACGGTACTTAATTAAGAGTTTTGAGAGAAAACTAAGGGGGGTTTATAGGCATTCAGCAAAAAGTCAAATCATGAATAGACTAAGTTCAAAGTATAAGAGCATTAATATTTTGTGGAACGAAATATTTATTCCGAGGAGTTTGTCATGTGTTTTTGTGAAATAGTTTAGTGATATACGTAATTCAGGTATTGAGTAGTATTTTGTCCAAGTCTTAATCATTTTGTTATGGTAGGTAAGGAATGACGTTACGGTAAAGTTATATCTTGACGCTAAGTTAAATTTTATAAAGTGAACGAGAAGTCAGATTTTATGTTTATTGGTGATTTTGAAAATCCAAGTTATTGTTTTCGAGAAGTAGTAAAGAGGAATTATGGTTTTATGAGAAGTTAAGAAGTCGTGGAGACTTAGGAAGTATTAATTTGGAAGGAGGCGGCCGTGGCCTAAGAAAGAATTAAGCCACGAAGGCAGGTGAGTAGTAACTTGGATATTTAAATGAACTGTTTAATAACTGCTTTGAGGTATTTCGATGTCATTATGTATTTGGGGAAATATTTACATGTATGACATATGCACTGAAATTGGAATTGCCTTAGGTATCTTGCTAAGTTATTTTTTTCTTCAATTATTGAAATTTTACTGCATTTGAGTAATCCCTTTATAAAGACGAAAGGAATATTGTATTGTTTGCATCCTATTATCGTATGCTGTAATAGTTATTATGGGTTAATCAGCTGGTATTACAACAATGTACTTCTACGCCAGACTGATATACAAAAACTACGTTCAAAAGAGATGAAGCCAAAATTGTATGTCATGCATACGATCACCGAAATATAAACGAGTGCAGCGTTGACATATATGTCAAAAATAAAAGTGAAGGGCATTTTATATGTATTTTTTTTACAGCATATAAAAAAAATGAACATTATGAACATTTGGAAGAATGAGATGAATGAAAGTTAAAATATGATTTTTTTGTGAAGAATACATTTATGTATATTTTTTTTACAACATATATAAAGAAGAATGAACATTATGAACATTTGGAAGAATGAGAAATGATAGTACAAATATGTAAAGTGAAAAGAGTATGTTCTTGTATATCTTTATGTATTGTTGAAGGGTATTATTTGTATGTTGTCGTTATGGGGGTATTAATATTTAAATTTGTATTCATTTGTGTAGGATGTGTAGTGATATAAATAATGTTACATTTTATTTTAAATTATTTATATCAGGGGCGATTGTAACGATTCGATCCCATAGCTGTTATATTTAAAGGGTTATTCATTTATTATCATGTTATTATTATTATTATTAACTAGTACATCCATGAGATGATTTTTATATCAGATAATTGTAAGCGGTTTTGATTATTATATTCAATTAGATTTTTATTAACAATTACTTGTAAAGAGACGAAGTATTATATATTGCAACAAGACTGGCGATATGGACTAACCCTGTGCGTCACAAACTGAACGACGTAGTAAGAATTTCACCACGGCAAACTGCGTCATTTTCCTGAGATGTTAAGAAACCCACTATGGTGTAACCAACACGCCATTTTCTACGGTATATACGCGTCAATATATATTGCAAGTTATGAGTCAAGAATGGAGAAGGCTAATAAGAGAGGGAAGCTGTGACACCACGTGACAAGGAAGTCATTAGTATTAGTACCTGCGACTCCGACAAAAGACGCATTGATCTATAGCTATCAATGAAGTAAGGAAGTTGTAACCTTGCTTTCTGGGTCCTAATGGACTGAGCACCGAGAGTCGACACTGAACGATGTCTTGCCGACATCTATATCAATACATAATGGGTTATATCCCTGATCAAGAGTCTTTCTACAGATGGCAACGTACTTAATGAGGATATTTCATAGTAAATGAGATATCACATCATTTTTTTAAACATAAGCGACGTAACATCGAGATCATCGATCATTTCTTAAATATGACGAATCTTCGACTGGGTGAGCCAACAATTCAATAAAACTATCGTCTCTATTATAATTTAACTTCATTTAACTTTCAATTCATTTTAATATTCATTCTCTTTTAAATAATTAATTGCCGCATTGAGTAATTTTAAATTCAATTGTGTGACTATCACTATTCTGTTTTATTAATATTTTGTTTTTGCATTTAATAAATTCATTCTCTTCAACGTAATGCCTATTTCTTTCATTGTAGTTGGTACTTTAAGGCAATCATACTCCTTGATTAAATACGGATTGGTTAGATGACTTTGTCTCACTACGGCCCGGGTAAGTGGTTCTCGACTCTACTGCTGATAGCCGAGGTTAAATCAATAAATTTCGATTCACTATCTTAAATAGGAATCTGGCGCTCAACAACTTATTATATTACACTATCACAGGTAAGGTCACACCACAGTGTATATTATTTATTCATATCATGTTTGTTTTATTGAACCACAATAGTCATCAACCACGATGAAGGACTCATTAAAAATGTTACAGTTGTTTGGGAGATTTAAGGACCTCAAAGGACTGTACAGCAAGAGATGTTTTCTCTTCTTCTTCTTCTTTCTATTTTGCCAAAAATGTAAGGGATGGGTGAATCACAATTACCTTGTATATAAAGAAGTTAGTTTTATTTCAAGAAGTGTTATGATATTTTCATTACGTCTGAAAAATAGCATAACTATGCATTCTTAGCCTATTTTCATTTATGAAAAAATTGGCTTGTGAGATCACCTTTAGTCCGTGTGTGTATGTGTATGCGTTTGTGCGTATGTGTGTGTGTTCTCCCAAAATAAAATCTAAACGGCTGGAGGGATTTCAGTGAAATTCGGTAATGTCATAGTACTATTTTGAACAACCCCGGCTGTGCCCTTAAAATTTTATTACGTGTCACCAATCCAACATGGCGGTTATGCGAAATATTTCACCGCCATTATATATCTCCGAAACTATTACCGTAATGACCCTGAAATTTTGTACCTATGTATCTTTCAAAAACCTGTTAAGTACAAAACGAACATGGTGGCCAAGCGAAATTGAAACATTTAAATAGACTTTTCCCGCGATTTCACCATCCGAGCGCAGTGAAACATGGCACAAGAATTGATTATATAGGCCTACATTGTAATGCACTGACATCTAGTTTAGTTCAATTGTTTACATAACTTCAAGACGGCAGCTGTACGAAATTTTAACATTAAATTTTTAATTCTTGTATCCTAATCATGCGTTTGAAGTCAACGTTTGAATAATGAACCTACGCAATAATCGACATGTAATGGTACTTAGCTTTGTGTACCTTTAGACGGCTCTCAATATCTACTAATCTATGACAGCAATCAAACTGAAAATTTGTGTGTTGATAAAGGCTGTGACCATAAGTTCACCTATGAAACTTTCAATAACCTAGTGAGCACAAATCCAACATGGCGGAAACACAAAATTTTAATATTTAAAAGGACGTTCCTCGCGATTTAACCATCTGAGGGCAATAAAACTTGGTACGGTAAATGCTTATACAAATTTTAATCCACTGACATCTAATTATTTCAATTGTTTTAATAACCACAATATGGCGGCTGTGCAAAATTTTAAATGTCTCGTTTTTATTTCTTGTGTCTTAATGATGCGATTGAAGTTTGAATAATACACTTACGCAATAATCTTCATGAAAGAGTACATAACTCTACGGCCTACATACATAAGAATCCAACATGGCAACCATCCGAAATATGTAGACGGTTCTCAATACTTACGAATCTATTACAGCAATCAAAGTCAATTTTGTATGTTGATAGAGGCAATTAACATAAGTAGGATATATGAAAATAGGCTATTTAGCTCTTCACGGAACTACTTGTATTATTAGTTACGATTATTAGTTTTTTCGGGTAGTCTTAGCTATCACTACGGTATCCAAAAATGTTAGTTCATCGCTGCATCTCCAACTATATAGGTTCACACCCAAAATTGGAGCCTTAAAATAAGGTACAATGGCGGTGATTGTAATTTAAAGGGGCAGAGCATAAGGTTATCTGAGTTGAGTGATAATGAAAATGCCGTGCGCTTTACATCGCTCACAGCGACCGCAATGGTGAGCTGCAGCAAATTCGGAGATCGTTGACTCGAATCCTGGCAGGGACTGTGACCGACCTGAGTGTGGTTTTCCCACATACTCCCTTCATTTAAATGCTGGGATAATACCTTATTTGATGTACTGGGGCAACTACTACATCTCCGACTCTAATAGTTATAGTTACACACGCTACTACTTTATATACGCACGGCCAGTCGGGCAAATCGTGAAGCCAAAAGGTTATTTTTTCCAGGTTAATAAGTGTGATAATTGGTTGTAAATCCCCGCCCAATTTCATTAGGCATATTGCTGTGTTGACCGACTGAAAAACTATTATTTCATTAGATAATAACCGAAGTACACGGGGCTAATGTCCAGTATGCACCAAATTCCTAAATCGTAACAACAACGACTACCATGTCTACTAACAACATTACTAACTACAGGGTGTTCGTAAAGTCACCGGACTCTGACTTTGAAAAATCGTAGCTCACGTAACTGACGGTATAAGTTGATAAGCTTAGGTGTGATATGTTATCAGACATAATAGAACCAGTTGTAGTCATGTCAGAATAGTATGGCTGTTGTCTTACGCAGAGTGAGTTTTACAAGGCCATGCGGGCGACAATGCATTTCCCACGCGCACAACGGGTTGCTTTATTGGAGGCTTATTTTGTTTGCTAAAGTTATGAGAGATGTGTTGCTAAATGGAGACATCGATTTCCTGATGAACCTTTGTCAGGTAAATCTTCTTTGTATGATCTTGTACGCAGGTTTCGTGACACACGCTTCGTGGGTGATAAAGAACAATGTGGGAGACCTAAATTAGTTACTGATACTTTCCTTCGCGATGTTCGGTAGCGCATTGAGAGATATCTGTGGAAATCTGTAAGACGTTTGTCACAATAACTTGGAGCACCAATTGGGTCCACACATAAAGCGCTGAAAGTTGGACAATGTGCAACAATTTATCATTTTATTGGATGAGCGCTATTGATAGTTCCAGCAAGACGGTGCCACTTATCAAACTGCTAGCGTGACTATGGTCATGTTGCGATTTTACTTTCGGAAATCAAGTAATCTCAAGAAATTTGTGACCTCCTCGTTCGCCTGATTTAACCCATTTAAAAGTACAGAGATAATCCTCATTCATTACGAAAACTCAAAGAAGCAATTTCTAAATTTATTGGAGAAATAACATCAGCAACTTTGAACAAAGTGTCGAAAAAAATGTTTAAGCGTGTAAATTTGTGCTTGCAAGAAATTGTTGGTCACTTTCAACATCTCTTGTGAACTGGATCTGGGGTAAATAAATGTGCGGAAAACTATTTAGTGTTATGTCTGAATATATATTACTCTCAGCACTTCAAAAGTACTTCCACCGGAGTTACAAAAATATTGTTCCTCACTTGAAGGTATGTGTAACTATTGTGTTTAATCACTTGATTTTTTTGTGCAATAGAACATCAGGGAAAATATCCGAAATATTGAGTCCGGTGACTTTATGAACTTTCTGTACATACGAAAACAAAGGAACATAATTATATTACTGGAAGAAATGGACGAAATAAAGGGAAAATAAGATGAATGGATTTGCTCTCAACCCATGCAGGCTGAGTTGAGGAACTTGTGGAGGTAGAATTGTGAAAGAGAGATAGATAGTGATGGAAGAGAAAAGCGAGGGCATCAGGTAAGTAAACACAAGGGTCCATGAAAGCAGAGAATAAAAGACATCGTAAGACTCGGTTACACCAATCTGTTGTAGTAGGCAAGGAATAAGGGTTAGCCTGTCACGAAAGATAAAGAGAGGAGATAGGCACAAGTAAGTGGAAGCTATGGTGTGCTCATCTCGGATCCCAAGGTTGTCATTCAAGTAATTGTCAGCAGATGTTGATGTTGTTGATTCATATAGGGTATTCGCAACATCGTGGCAGTAAGCCTCATGCACTTGGGTGTGTGTGGAATCTGTCTGATAACCTGTGCTGTTGCGATGGCTACAATAGTGTATATTTGCCTAGGATGTGGGTATTAGGCAGCTGTGGCCTTAAGTTAAGTTAGGAATCAACTTGGCTTTCTCCACGAGTACTGTAGAAGTTTGAAACCACAGAAAAACACTTATAGATTGGCTGAGGTTGGAATCGAACCCACGTCTTCTCAATTATCCCTCCTGAGGCTGACTGAATCCCATTCCAGCCCACAGAACAGTATTACATTTCTTGGTAGGGTTTGGAATCAAGCCCACGGGGACAGCTAAGAATGAGATCTGGGAGAGACTCAAATGAGATAGAGCAGATTACTAAATCCCATTAAGCCACAGGATGATTAGTGAGCCAATGCACAATGTTGAACGGCTACAACAATGAATACAACAGGGGATGAGGAATCAGGTACGGACATTGATTAAATGTTATTCATATGAAAATGTATATTATATTTCCTTACATCTGGTATTTACGCTTGGTGGATGTTGGTTATGCGCGAGAAATTGGCACGTCCTTGCATGGGAATTTCCTATGAGTGGACAGATGGTAATTAGGTTGAATTGCACAATGGGAAAGCAAATTAATATTAACTAATTGCCTCTCAAACTACATTTGCTATATGTTATCTTCAACTCCTCGTCCCTATACTCCTCACACCCCTTGCACTAAAATCAGAAAAGACACTAGGCAAAGAAATCTCTTTTCAACAATTTGAACTGGATTCACTCAAACCCATTGTCTCTCATATTCATCCCCAAGACTTCCAAATGTCTTCATTACCGATGCCTCCCTTTCACTATTCGTTCTGATTGGTACGAGCAATCATAGGCCTTTATTTCATGTATGCTAACGCTGTGCAACCTGAATCCAGTCGGTTTTTACCCCAATACATGACAGTGTGTGGATACTGTAAACGTCCTTCTTAATAATTATTATGTACCACGAAGGAGATTTTTTCTTGTTGATTATTTGGGAGCTTTGAGACATAGTGGTCGTGTAGCCTCGTTTACTTGGGTCTGATAACCTGTGTCACTATGATGTCCGTAGTAGTGTGTGTATTTGTGATTGAGGTAGGATTTGGATAAGAAGTGACCGTGTAAGTTAGGTACCCTCCCGTTATTTGCCTGGAGTAGAAGTAGGAAACCATGGAAAACCACTTCCAGAATGGCTGAGTTAGGAATTAAACCCCCCCTCCGCTTAGTTTTGCCTCACGAGGCTGAGTGTACTCCGTTCCAGTCCTCAGACCAGAATTAAATGTATTGGCAGAGCCGGGAATCGAACATAAAGGAGAACGGCCTGCATTATGTTATAAATACCATTATAGTGTTGACTTTTGCATTTCTTGCTATCTTGTGGAATAAAAATCTTTATTCGTCCTCTTGCTCCAGTTTATCTGCTAGTTGGTATTCAATGGGAGCACGTTGGTGCAGCGGTTAACCTGCTCGCCTCTCACCAAGGCGGACTGGGATCCACTCCCGATTATTGCACGAAATGTTTCCCCTGGACGTTTGGGTTGCACATAAAAAGGAGATCCTGTGGCTTCCGATCATGAGATTGAAGGTCGTGGAAAACTATGACTTTCGTTCCTTTAGTATTCAATTTTATGATTCTCTTAAGTACTGTCATTACTTCCCTTTTGAATAGCATGAATACTCACAGCATGCTCTCTAGATTCCAGTGAAGTTGTACTATGACAATTTGCATCATTTCCATATAGGTCTATCGCAACTGGTCATCAGCCTAAGCCAACTGTTTACGCAATTAACTTGCCTAAATCTTACACTCTTTAATGATTTTTTTTATTTAGTCAATTTACCCTCTAGGTTGGTGGTTCCCACGGACTCAGCGAGAGAACTCACCACTACCGCCTCTATGGGCAGTGTCCTGGAGTCTGGAACATCTGGTCTGGATGGATACAACTGGGGAGGTGTGATCAGCACTTCGCCCAGGCGGCCTCACCTGCAAAGCGAACAGGGGCCTCATGAGGGATGGGAAGGGATGGAAGATTGGGATGGATAGGCGAGGAAGAGGGAAGGAGGCGGCCGTGGCCTTACAGTAGGTACCATCCCGGCATTTGCCCGAAGACGAAGTGGGAAACCACGGAAAACCATTTCGAGGATGGCTGAGGTGGGAATCGAACCCCCTCTACTCATTTGGACCACCCGAGGCTGAGTAGACACCGTTCCAGTCCTCATACCACTTCTCAAATTTCGTGGCAGAGCCGGGAATCGAACTCAGGACCTGCGGGGCGGCAGGTAACCATGCTGACCGCTATGCTACGGAGGCGACAGTCTTTAATGATCAGAACATAAAAATCACGAATATATACCTTGATTATTATGCCTTGTGATGATGCGGTCAGTGTAATTGGCTGCCACTCTGGAGGTCTGGGTTCAATTCCAAACTCGACCAAGAAATTTAACTCAGGTTTCTGGTACAGAAATGTTATTGTGTACCTGGAAGTCACTCAAACATGATCAGTTTCGAAGACTTGCTACAGGCCAGCAGGTCACACGAGTTTACTGGGTACTGAAGCCTTTCAACATACCGTTCATTCCTTGTAGCTGCTCTCCCTTGTTTAGTATAATCTGTAATAGCAAGCAACAGCATTCCGATCTGGATTTTGTAGTCACCCTTCTCGACTTTGGAATAACACTCCTTGTGACATAAAATAATTTCCCCATCAAAATATTTGTCACAATATAAAGGTAATAAAGAGCATTTAACCCGTTTGTGTGTGTGTCTCCAGTGTATGAATAAGAGAAGGTCGTTCATAACAATAGATATAGATTGTGTATTTCACTCGTAGGACATTTGATTTTCCTTAAATATGGTCAACTAATCTGTTAAATGCCTAATATATTATTGTTCATCGTGTAATTTATCTGCAATTTATACTTAAACATTTATATCCGAAGGACCTGCGAGCACGTTGTAAGACACATTTATAACATTAGATGTTCAAATTTGTGTTGACCGACAGGAAAGCTTTCTTTAATTATACGTTCGTAAACTTTTATGATTTCCGCATCCGTTCAAGGATGTAAGGATGCGGATGAGGTTTCATGAACATTCTTGATACAAATTTTGGGCACACATATAAAGGAAAGTTGTTGCAGATACTGTACGTGGAGACACTGATATCCCCATGCTTCTGCGGATACACGAGCACCGCTCCAATAAATGGGTAACGAATAGAACCTAAGAATAGACAACATTTTCCAAATCGTCTGTTATGTCGATATAGAAACCTGCGTCACCTATGTCAATCATATAAAATATACGCTATGAAGAGAAATTGATTAGGGAATGGAAAACAATGTTTGATTACAAAAAATACTTTTGATAAACATGATTGGAACAACTGGAGGGTAATTACATTGATGTCCATCAAATAGAAGCAATTCTAAAGAATTATTTTCCATCGAAAAAAGTACGTCCTATATCACAAACTGGGGCAACAACAAACCGGTTTGCACAAAAATTGTAATTGCATTCATCTCAGAAAATAACTTCATATAATAGACCACGTTGCGGAATTACAGAGACCTTTGAATCTTAACTTTGTAGACTTCCAAAAGGCATTTTTAACTTGGTGTTCTGAAACGAGATGTGCGATATTCTCAACTAGATTGAAAAACTTCTAGTTTTTTTCTTTCCAATTACCAAAATGTTTCCTTGCTCTGATATGTTCTTTGCCGTTTCCTTCAGATCTCCAAAGCTTTCCGCATTATTTGCTGTGATAGAAATGAATAAAAGTCTTTTAGTGTGGAGTTAGATGGCGATACATTCCATTTTCTTTTAAAAAGAGCTTATTAAATCCTTAGCTACAAAGTTAATGTCTCACGGACTACGGAGGATTTCAATAGCGATCGATAAATCTTTCACTAGCATTCTATATCTCCACAACAGTAACACACACCACCCTGAAAGTTTGTATGGATACTACTAGAAGTTCAACTATGTGACCTTCCAAAAACTTTTAAGTACAAAACCAACATGGCGTCCAAGCGAGTTTAAAATATTTAAATGGAATAAACTCACTTTAATCATCCAAGCGTAGTGAAATTTGGAACGGTAAATGATTATACCAGATTTAATCTACTGGTATGTAATTTAATTCAATTGTTTTCATAACCTCAAGATGGCGGATGTGATACATTTTAAAATTAAGTTTTTATATCTTATGTCCTAATCATGCGATGGAAGTGAATATTTAAAAAATGAACCTACGCAATAATCTCCATCTTATAGTAAATAACTCTATGGCCTGCATATATAACGACCTAACATTGCAACCATCCGTAATATTTAGGCCGTTCGAAATATCTACGAATCTATGACAGCAATCAAACTGAATTTTTTTATGTTGACTGAGGCAGTTAACAAAACCAGCATGGCGGCCAAGTGATGGAATTGACTCACTATTTAATTATCAGATTGCACATGGCAACCATCCGTAATATTTAGGCCGTTTGAAATATCTACGAATCTATGACAGCAATCAAACTGAATATTTTTATGTTAACTGAGGCAGTTAACAAAACCAACATGGCGGCCAAGTGATGGAATTGACTCGCGATTTAATCATCAGATTGCAATAAGACTTTGTACATTAAATTTGTATTCAAGATTTAACCTACTGGCACCTAAGTCAATTCAGTAGTTTTCATGGCATCTGTGCGAAATTTTTAAAAATTATTTTTTAATCTACATTATCCTAATCATGAAAAAGAAGTGAACGCCTCAATAATAACCCTACACAATAATCTTCATCTAAGGGTACATAAATCTATGGTCTACATATATATAACAAAGCAACATGGAGATCAACGGAAATATTTAGACGGTTCTCAATATCTACGAATCTATTACAGCAATCCTACTGAAGTTTTGTATGTTGATAGATGCTATTAACATAAGTTCACCTATGGGGCTTTTAATAACCTGATGACACAAAACTAACATGGCGACCAAGCGAAGTTAAAACATTTAAATGGAATTTACTCGCGATTTAATCATTATATTGCAATAAAGCTGTTTACGGTATATGTTTATTCAAGATTTAATTATTGGCACCTAAGTTAATTCAGTTGTTTCCATGGCGACTGCGCGAAATTTTATCATAATCATGTAATCGAAGTGAACGATTAAAAGATAAACCTGTGAAATAATTTACATCTAATGGTACATAACTCTATGGCCTACATAATTATAAAATAATCCAGCATGGCAACCATCCGTAATATTTAGGCGGTTCGAAATATCTGCGAATCTATTACAGCAATCAAACTGAAATTTTGTATGTTGATAGAGGCTATCAAATTAGGTTCACCTACGGTACTTTCAATAACCTGGTAAATACAAATCAACATGGCGGCGACGAGAAATTTAAATATTTAAATGGATTTTCTCGTGACTCTTCATCCGAGCGCTGTGAAGATTGGCACGGTATATCTTCATAAAAGCCTTAATATACTGATGTCTAATTTAATAGAATCTTATGAGAACTTAAAAATGGCATCTGTGCAATTTTTTAAATCTCGGTTTTATATTTCTCATGACGTAATGAAGCAATAGAAAAGTAGCATTTTTAATGAATTGCCATTAGAATATGCATCGGCTGGCATCAAATTCGAAAGCCTATATATGAAACAATCCAACATGGCCTCCATATAATATATTCCAATGATTCACAATATTTCCAGAACTATTTGAGCAATTAAACTGATTATATGTATGGTGATAGAGGCCTATTAACTTAGTACATATTTAAGACTTTCCAAATCCTGCGAAACAAAGAGCAACATGGCCGCCAAGTGATTTTCAAATATTTTAAATGAATTTTCTAGCGATGTAATCACCCGAGAACAGTGATGCTAAGAACAGCGAATGTATATTCAGAGTTTAGTATAGAGACATCGCATGTTCAATTCTTTTCAAAAATTCAACCTGGAATCATTTCGAAACATTGAAACCTAATCTTTATTTTATTTCACGCACCCTATTCAAGCGATTGAACGGAGGATTCGTATATTAGGTTATTATAATAATCATAATCAAATGGCACTACATTCTGTAGCTTACTTTTCGTAAATCACAGAAGCGGTGCATTTGACTTTACTTAAATTAAAATCCCGTTATGCGTTACAGAAGGATGCCATCTCGCGTGAGGAGGCTTATTCATCGATGCTGAAAGCTATATTCCATCTAGCACATACTTTGTCGATGCAATGGTGTTGGTGGAGACATAAGTCGTGTATCAAAAGATATTTAGTATAGGCCTACATCACCTGGAAAATCTTTTTAACAGCCGGGGCGTTTTTAATTGAAAAGACCAGTAGGATATATGAAAATAGGCCGTTTAGTTCTTCATGATACTTCTTGTTTTTTCCATAATCTGTGTATTCCCTCTCCCTTATTTCATTAGCGTTGTTTAACTGTACTCTATCCTATTCACTATGCCATCATTTCACAATGTCCCCAACAATTCAATTTATAGAACTACAGTATACTAAATACCCTGTATCTCAGTCTTTTTACATACCATTAAGGCTAATTGGATAAACGCAATGAATCTGTAGGTTAGTGGTTACTGCTTGGCTAGAAAGGTTCAGTGTTACGTTAATAATGAAATATAACTGTTACGGCAGCTATTGAATATTCGATGTTGTGTCATTGCAGGTATTACGATTTGCTCTGATGTATGCCGTTTCCTGTCCAGGCCACTTCCTCACAAATGTTCACAACATGCAAAGAATATTATGTAAGCATTTTTGTGATTATTTGTAGACGAAGTGGTTCAAGGAAGAAGGCATTAATACCGAAGGTATTCGTAGGCATTATTCAGAATAATAGACATAGGTTTATTCTTTGATATCGACAATGGATTTAAAATATCTCCCAGGTTTGATCAAGTATGACTAACCCGGGGAAGGTAAACAAGGAAGCGGTAAAAAAAAATCCTACTCAAGGTTTTGTTCAGATAAAGACTTAGGTCATAATTATTTAATATTGAATGTAATATAAAGTTTATACACGATGGTTAGTGGAATAAAGACTGCATACGATGTGAAAGGATTTATTATTATAAGAACAGGTAAATCTCGCAGAATAATTAATATTATTTTCTGATAAATGGGTTTTACGCCTTTGTATTAAGAGAGAAAATGGGAAGTTGAAAAAGAGAGAAATGGACAGAAATCCCGGGGGCTTCCCGAGAATCATTAAAGATACCTTAATCGCCTAAAGAAACATGAAGCTTTGGGTAAATCCTACGAAAGTTCTTCATTATAATTGCACATTATTTTCAAGCTACTTCATGCGGGTTTAGATAATTTTCCTCAAGCATGCTGCCATTCTCTTACCCCTACAGACATACGATTCTTGTTAATGTATAATAATTGATTGGATGAGTAGTTTCTCCACTTAGCATATGCATCAGAATCGCAGACCAGCCCTATTTTGTAATAAGTAATCATATGGAAATGATAAATAAATACTGACAGTGTTGATGGTCCTGAAAGTTAAGAAATCCAGTCAACGTTTATGGCATTTATGTCCAGAAGAATTTCCCATAAGGGCGGGTAAAGTTAAGTGTTGCTATTCTAAATAAAGCTGAAAATGTTTATTGCGGAAAGTGGGTAAGCACCATCCCTTAACTTGAGTCATTTGTTGTGATAGAAATTAATTAATGACGTTAGAAAAGAACATATTGAATCACCGATATCTTTACATTTACGAGAATGGAATCAGTCAGAATTTCTAGAAAGAAGTCAATTTCAAGGTTAAATTGCCATGTCTCTGCTGTGTCACTAAGATATGTTTTCAGTCATCTTACTCAAGATTTCATGAGCAAATTAGATGAAAATATCCAGGATGCAGGACGATGCACTTCAAAGGCGTAGGATGATTTCGGTTGGAATGAAACAAAGGCATATTGAATGTTGCATACTGAATTGGAGGTTGTGCCCCATTTCTAGTACCCTGGTTGTGTAATCTCCGAGGATTGCATTATAGTGCGAGAAATACTTTTAAGGTATGTATGACCAATGCAGCGAACTCTCAGTTGTGATGAAATATAATCTATTCTGCAGAAAGGAAGGCAGTTCTCACATCAGAATATCCCTCAGTGCAGAAACTGACCCTCGTGAATATCAAACGCAAGGTGGATACAGGAAACGCATCTTGAGGTAACAGGTCTAGGAAACGTGAGATAAACATTTTGGAGAAAATTAGGGAGAAAAAAGGACATGTTAAGGACCAACATGTTTTATGAGGCTGTTCATGTAAGAATTCTTTGATTGTGGGGCATTGCAATAACTATGGATGACCGGATGCTGATTGGAAGTCGAGTAAACTCTGCGGTGAATAGCAAGAGAGCCTAAATCGTGTGTTCAGTGAAATCTTGGTAAGAGGTATAGAAGAGCATCTAGCCACAACAAGATTGTGATATGATATAGATTAAAGCTGAAGAAATTCAATTCAGAATTGGATGGACAATTTTATGAATTTAATGAGCAACTTGAAGGTCATCATCTGGAGTTTGTAGGAATGGAGCTTACATTCTTGTTTCATGTGTAGGGAAATGTTGTCTAGTGGGTGACAAGTTGGGAGCAGCAAGGAAAACTGAAGATGGGAGAAGTGTGTAGTATAGTCGCTTGAAATGGAGTGAAAAACCGAACAAAACTTATCTGTAAACTCTTTGTGATAGCTTTTATGGATATTGATAGATTGTGAAGGAAATATATCGTGGAGGTTGATCGTGGTTAGGATGTTGATCGGTTTCACTTGGATGAGGGTTTTACACTAGGAGGACTCAAAACAGGAAGATTTTAATGGAACTATCTTTTGTGGGTGGAATATCCAATATCACTTAAATTCACATACACATGTTCTCTTGCACATGGTCACATTTGTGGTAACTATTAAATTTCTTGACAGATGACGTACATGTTACGCCCCGTTAAAACGACAATCATCACTTGTTTGTTTCTATTGGTAACTACCATTACACTGAAATGCATCATTTACCAACACTATGGAATTAGCGAAGAATGAGAAGGATCACTTCTGCCAAACTCGAACTTGATACGTATAGTGGATAATTATCAACATGATGTACATCAATTCAATTCTTTCGGCATATTCACATATACAGATCAAACCAAAATGCGCACAATCGGAAGTGACCGCTAACTTCCTCACCCGAAACTAGGACTCCAATCAAAATTAAACCTGTGGTAGGGGTACTTGTTTATTTTGGAGTGAAGCCGTCTTCTTTGTTTTCGGGGTATGGATTGATTGACCGGTCCGAAAGATGGTAGGTTTGATATCCAGTTATGCCCAAGGATTTAGTTCTACTCAGAAGGTTCAGATGTAATTTCCTTATGAGTCAAAGTACAGAAGAGGTACGTTCGATTGCCACCTCAGCCATACTAGAGGAGGTTTTACGTAGTTGCCCACATGCAGCCCTGGTTAACGCTGAGATGGTTCAAACCTGAAGGCCAGAGCTGCCTCCATCCTAATTCTATTACAGTTTGCATCATGCATCCTGGTATACTAATATCCCCTTCCAGCAGGTTGTTTTTTTCATATATACAGTTGAGAGGCTTACTTCCAAAGTTTCTTTACTCCATGCTAGATATATTTACGTAGTGTATTAGTTCCATACAGCCAATGGAGCAGCTAGCTTTATCAGGTGATCGGTGGAAAGTAATGGCCGCACTATGACCATAGCACTCGCATTGTTAGAACTCACTTCTTTTTAATGAACCCCATATCAGAATGCCAACATTGGATGGTTATATTTAAAGGCAGGCAAAACGTCAACTCATCTCACTTGAAGAGGAATGAAGAACGTTTCCGAAGATGTACTTGTGCTGATATTCATCCTATTTCAACAGGTAATTTCTGTTAATAATAAACAAAATATATTACAATAGAAACAATATATTCCAAGCAAGATAGTTTTCCTTTGTGTAAAATCCGTATATATTTAAGATTATTAGGTATGTTGAACTGGGAAGGTTTTGATACGGTCTAGGATGTATTTGATCATTTTTATTTAAAAAAACAAGCAGTAATCTATAGTGAAAATACCTACGCTTGGAGTATTACATATTTTTGAAATACTGTGTCACTTGACAGAACAAAATTCAAGTTTTTTATCTTCGGATTCATACAGCAGTAATACTGTATGTAAAAAGGAAACGTCCTTGAACAGAGGAACCCAATGCAGAATACGTTTTATACAATTTTTTGTTGTCCATAACAAATAGATTCCTGGTATTAATAAAGAATCATGTTGGACTTGAAGATTGAGTAAGACATTATTGAAGTTTATCTAGAAATGAAACTTGTCCCGTGGGCAACCATGGAAAATATCCTAACTAATGTACAAACCCATGTCAATCTTCATAAGAGAGCATATGGGTTCATCTCCTAAGAAGACAAATTTACATGCTACTTTGGCAAATATATATCACAACACTAACCTAGAAGTTTAATGCGAATATTGTTTCAGTGCTAAGACCCTTCTCTTGAAATGAACTCCAAATTCTTACATAAATCGTTCAGGAAACAATTTTCCTATCTCTTTAGCGATATAAAATTTAGAAGTGAAAGGAGTTCGAAAAATTGAAAGGCACAGATATAAATTCGACCTAACAATGAGTCGCTGGAGTTAAGCTCAAGATACCGTCACGGATATTTATATATTGTTCCAACAAGTTTTCCTATGTATTCTGTAATATTGACATAAAGCTCAGTAATGTTGGATGGAGTAGGTTTCTTATTCCTGAAAGTACACAAAGGTAGGATCAAATATTCTGCACAGTCATGAAGACTAGCATAGGAACCTTTCATAGGAATGATGAGACTCTAGCACTGTTACATGTTTGTGTGTAGAATATTATACTTCCAGATTAACTGGTGCAAAGATGATATCTCTGCCGACAGATATGTGAGTTCATTTTCTGTATGCACAGCAATGAGATTCGAAAAACATCCGTTTAACCTTATTATGAGGGCGAACGCGAGATAAAACGCCATTATGTATCCACTATCTCCATGAAGTACATCAGTCATAATAATCAACACCAGCTCAAGGAAACATGTACGTAGTCAGATGGACGTGGTGACAGTATAATAATTTTTAAAACCCCAGCTCAAGCAAAGGGAATCACAAAATTAATAAATTAATTCTAAATTTCTAAACCACTCGCTCTTTCTCAGCTAATTGGTCTTCCAAACAACAATATGATTGTTATAGCACTTTATCACATTATATGAACCTTCCAATTATCCTGAGCAACTAATTAAATCATTCAAAGGAATGAATTGTCAGTATCCGTTGATAAGCATGAAGACAAATTAGATTTTGGGCATATTTAGCACCAAGATCTTTTTAAATCATTCTCGGGAAAAATTCATACTGAAACACTGGAAGGTTTTGCATTGGAATTACACTTTATTACAAGTCTTCCTACAAATTATTTACTGTTTCACGGTGAATAAATCGATAAGGGATACTCTGATTTAATCTTCAACACAGGAAATATATAGGAGGATGGTATCTCTTCATGAATGATGGGTGTAAAACAATAATATACCCCACATCAGTATTTTGTTCTTTGAGTATTAAATTTGTCGTCCAACAGAACTACTGTAAATCCCCGTACACAGAGGTGATACATTATGAATAAGTGAAAAAAAAATCACAACTAAATTTTCCAATATTTTGAGAGTACATTCTACAAACGCTTTCTTATGTTTTAACTTTAATTTGTGAATAACAGTAAATCTTTACATTCTACAATGTAACATAACAACATCGTTGCTTGAAATACTTCCACGGTGTAAGAAATACATGTGACCGGGATCGGATAATGTACTATATAAGTACTAGCAACCCGCCCCGGCTTCGCCCGGGAACAGTTATGAATTCATTACGCGATAAGCGCTTTTCTTTTCATGTAGTACATTGATATTTTAACGGTTTGTCCAGCGTAAGCTTAGAAAGCGCACGAACGCCAGGTTTTTTTTCTCGACATATTTACTGAAATCGGTACTGCTTGGCTTCCTTTTATCATCATAAATACATTATTTTCTACAGAAACCTTCCTCAATATGTCCTTTACAGAATGGTGAAAACCGCATCAAAATCCATCCAGTGGTTCTCGAGATTACTCATGACATGCAAGAATCGGGGACTTTGTTTTATACTAAGTAGAGATTCGGTAAGACATAATAAGTCGTAACATATTTTAAGAAGACATGAAAAGACATAGGTCATATCTTCTGCGTCAAACCTAAAAATGGCCAAATCCAGAGCCCATCCATAAAACACTTCGAAACCTTGGCATACAGATCACTTGCTGTTTAGAGAGTATTTTTTCTTGTTCCCTAAAATTACCTCCCAGTTTATAAGTGACCAATGGAATTATTTCTTATAGGCATATTGATACAATCGTATGTTATTTTGACAAGTGTAGTGCACACATATTGCGAATCATGTCGATAGAAAATAATGATTTGGAATGCCTGACCCTCTTGAAATATTTGTGCTTTAATGGAGAAAAGCTTTTATTTTTTACCATTGCCTTCTTGAAAATGCAATTCTTGGAATATGTATGATATGTTCCTTTCATCTGATTGAATAATTTTCAAACGGGCATTTCACTTGCATTCCCAATTTTGAATCAGTTGTAATTTCATCTCAAACAATGATTCTTTGCGTATAGTGAGCGATATAGAAGCAAGTTCAATAGTTCCACGACGAGATGATTTGGGTTCGATTCCTAGTTTAGTCTTGGATAATTTTAATCTTAGTCTTTACTTTGTTACGGTTTGCACTGAGCCTCATGTTGGCAATTGAAAAATGACATAGTACGAAGAGGCTACCATTCTCAGCCATGCTACAATTGGCTTACTGTGGTTTTTAATTATAATTCCAGACGAAAGGTTGAACGGTTTGTACTTCGTAGTTCAAGGCTAGGCCGTATCCTTACTATTCCGAATCCGAGATATAAGTTAGAGATATCCCACTGATACCCACATGTATGGTGTCAGACACCATGACTTCCGAAGCCCTTAATTAATCCAAACCACCTCTTTCCAGTTCTGCCTAAGTAGGCTCGAAACCCGTTCCAACCCTCAGACTAGAATTTCTTTTGGCAGAACCGGGAATAAACCCGGACCTTAGGGGGGATAGCCAAGAATGTTAGTCACTACGACACGGCATGTACCATTTCAGATCAATTCCTACGACCAATGTAATTACTGGAAGCAAAGGCAGCTAGTCATGGAGCTGACAAGTCGATTCCACCCATGCTGTTGTCTAAAACAGGTACAATATGATGCCTTTCACTACTGCATGGGCCTTCATTGCCAATTCGGAGTTGAATTCGTTTATTTTCTACCAAGTGATATTAAAAGTCTACAAATGAAAATATTATGGTAGTTATTGATATCTCTGCATACTCAGATATCCAGTACAGTTTGCTAAAAGTTGCCACTCACTCCCGATATGGCATTACTTAATGCATGTTAACCTCATATTACCTTCGAATAAATGCTGTAGTAACTTTATCCAGCAAAATGCTGCTTGGAATTCTCGTTTCCTTCCATGTTCAGCAGGAGACGATCGTATGAGATATACATTTCCCACTTCATATTTTTTCACAGTTCTATTCATGGAGAGAACAGCATTTGTTTGCGGGCTCCCTGCCGCTCAGTCTTTCATTGCTGTGGTCCCGGTTCAAATCTCGTCAGACTTGTGCAGGACAAGGCAGACGGAGACCGGACAGGTTTCTCACACAGTTCCTTGGTTCGCATCTGTTTATCACAGCTTTCTATGCCAATATCTCAGTGTGAGATTCTGCCAAGTCTCCTGGTGGGACATGGGGTGAGTTGATAGTATATATTTTGGAATACAGTACAAGAGGCACGGTATAACGTATATATTATACTCATAGGCTAATAATTTGTTTTTTCCTTGGCTTAGGGCCTTTACATTTTGTGTCAAGAATATAGGTTATCTCATGTAGAAATTGCAGCCTAGTTTCTCTTAAATATAAAGGTAAATATATAATGTGTTGTCCTTATCAAGGAGTATAATTGCATGTTCTTGTGATGAATATTAATAGATGTGCCACACACAAGACTCTCCGTTTACTAAGTTTTGTTGTAATATCTCAAAAGCATCCAGAGGAATTGGTTGAAATATTATAAATGTACGTCCATCGACCATCTTAAATGTATGAAGTTGTTGCCTTCTGCAGAGGAAGCATTTTATGTGAGACTACATATTTGCCGGTACATCGTCATTTTTTTTAGCGTATGGCTTTTAGCGCCGGGAGTGTCCGAGGACATGTTCGGCTAGTCAGTTTTGTAGCTGCTTCGAGGCGGACACCCAATGGGTGAGCTACACGTACCGTTGCGTGTGGAGTGTTGTCTGGGGAGGAAAGAAAGTTTGAATGTAAGGACAAGGAGTTGGAAGGTAGCGGCTGTGGCCTATAGTTAGGGACCAACCCCGGCATTTGCCTGGAAGGAAGATGGGAAACCACAGAAGACCATCTTCAAGGTTGCCGGCGGGGGGATTCGAACCTCCTCGCCTCCCGGATGTGAGCGACTGCCAGCAGTCATGCCGTAACGACCACGGCTAACTCACCCGGTTACATCGTCATTGTACTGTAATAAAGAATGGATTGTCGATATTAATGTCTTTATTCAAGACGGCGATTGCATGATATATGGTGTGTGTTAGGCTTAGGACTACTGAAAACGAGGTATCTTATATATTTCTCCCCTCTTACAAAGATTCTCGTTAATTGCGCAACTGGATCCTGAGTTATTGATTTTGAAGTCAAATGGCCATGCTTAGCCACCATCTTTAAAATATGGTGTGGGTGTTATTTTGCTTTGTCACACATAGCCCATATACGGTTCAATTTTAATGACAATTTGATATATTGTATCTCAAAATAGGCTATAAAGCGAATTATAAGAATAGTGACTCCATACATTCAAGACGGCGATAAACGTCCAATATGCCCTGTTGATAAAAATAATTATATCATTTATAATAAAATAAAAGCCTATTATTATTAGAAAAATTGCCATAAAAATAAAATAATAAAACTCACAAAACAAATTATATCGATCATAAAATGATTTAAGGTAAATTCATTACTTCATTGACACCACAAATCAATATTTTTATTTAAACTACTTAAATACAACCATAAAATACATAAATCACTCTTTAAAATTAAAATATTTAAAGGTAATCAATGCTACATTAATAGTAAATATTCCCGAGAATAACCCATAGAAAAAGAATAAATACCAGAATAAATTATACCATGTTGACTATAAGAATATAAATATAAAGAGTAAGCTGCTCTAAAAAAAGAAATCAATATTAATATAACCATTGAAATCCAAGATCATATGACTAGTCTATTTAATAAACCAATTTACCCTATTAAATTTAATGATGGCGGAGCCGCCATATTAGAAGATCTTAATAAAAACCATCATAATGTTATAGAAGGCATAAAATGCATTAAACCCTTATTAATTAATAAACTTCGTCTTCCTAACCGTTCAGAAGAAATATTAGCTAGAGCAAATAAACCCGAGGAACATAGCCCGTGAGCAATTATTAACGTATATGTTCTTATAAATCCCCAATCTGTCAATGTTATTTTACCCCCTAAAGCTATCCCTATATGAACAACAGAAGAATTTGCAATTAAAGCCTTCAAATCAACCTGACGTAAAAAAACCAAACTCATTAAAAATCCTCCAATCAAGCTAATTCTAATCCAAATAGCATTATAGGTTAGTGAATGTGCCAGCGTCTCACGCGACGATTCTTCATTGCTATCCATTGTGTTAGTGTGATACGGCGAGTTTAATTGTTGGCTCACGCAGCACCGCGAGCATTACAATCCGATTACTTTATATTTTGATATACTCATTAAGTTTTTAACAACAAACTACTGGTATATTGTCCGTGTAATCATGTAAAAAGGGACTGCTCCGAAATGGAAACTTTGAAAGCTAAATATTGTTATGTAATTATGTTAAATGTCATTGATGTAGTATACTCGCACTTCGAAAGCCGTTGGTTATTTTCCTCTTTTTCTTTGAAGAGATGGGTGAATATGCCAGTTAGCACTGTCTTTAATTGGAAACAAATATATTGGCACTTTTACCCATTTCCATCATTGGTTCTCAATTGTTAACCTTAGTCTTAGCCTGTCAGCAAATATGCAGGCCCAAAACTATAAACGAATGGTTACCCCGAATAAAGATCTAACCCACAGAAAATTATTGGGAAACAAAATAAAACGTTTATTTTTATTTTGAGTTCAATCTTATCAGTAAATCATTCATTTTTTAATAGTCTGTGTAATATAAAATCATATGTATGTCACACATTGGGAAAAATAATACAGTTTTCATAGATACAGACATAAGAATGCAAAATTTAGTGGAAAAGAGATCTATCTGTAAACAGTGGAAAAGAGATATAAGCTATAATTACTATATAAAAGCTACAACGAAGTGAAAACTACAATATAAATGCAACAGTAAAGTGAAAACTGCAATAAAAATGCAACAATGAATGACAAATACATATTGGGCATAGCTTTATATATAAATAAGTTGTTATGTCACTCTCACTCCGTTCCTTTCAGATTCTGATAGAACTCGCGGTATTGGAGTTGCATGAACTCGCACACAAAATCCCTCTTCTTTGCTTTTTTTTTAGCAATACCTTCATTATCCAGTGGGGAGTGGTTGTAGGTGGTAGTTTCTTTTGTAGGTTTGAAGTATCACGTAAGTGAACCTAAAAATTATATTTTAAAATTACTTTGATATCTCAAATCATCATTCCTGTGCACTGGATAAAACTTAAATTAAATACGCTTCAATGAAATACGTCATTTAACATTGCTAATGATTATGAACATATATACAGGGTGTATTTGATATGATGGAAGTCCTTTACACTGGTGATAGAAGATGGTATTCTAAGCAAATATCTTCATGAAATTAAGTCGGATCTTAATTAGTGTAGGTGGAATTAAATCACAAAAATCGTCGGTCAATATCTTGGAAACGGGCTTTCACTTCGTTCCCCTCAGCAGCAGAGCTGACTTCTCCCCGTCTCCCTCCCCTCCTACGCTGAGGAATGTTGACCAGAGTCTGCAGTTGAGTGACCTCCTCGCCTTGTCTGCCAATGACATTGAAATACACAAACCGAGCCTATGAACAGCTGATTCACACCTTCATGGGGAGTGGCTACATGACTAGTGATGGTGGATCTGTCTAGGATATTTCCAGCTTCATGAACTATGCATAGAAAATAGAAATCCTAAAGATTTGGTAAATTAATTTAAGGAACTGTTGGTCTATCTTTGTGTGAAGATAGTGCAACAACTGTAATAAACTTATTAATAATACTAATAATAGTAATAGTAGGCTTTTAGACACACTAACTTCTTTTATGTTTCTTTTTGGTATGTCGAGTTGCCAGACTTTAATGTACGTAGGATTTCTTGTATGTGCCATGAAATCCATGGAGATGATCTTATTAGATCCCATTCATTTACTACATGACTGAACGTAGATCGCACCCTCGGGAAGGTTAGCACTCTACCACCAGAACTACACATGCTGACTCTTATTATTATTATTATTAGACTATTATTATTATTATTATTATTATTAGTATTATTATAACACTGTATTATAACAATGTATTTGTATTTTATTTTCATTTTCGTGTATTTTCATATGTATTTACATTGTTGATGGACCAATAAATCAATCCTCCCCCCCCCCCCCCCCCCCTCTCCAGTTAATGGCCACCCGAGGGCTGGAGATGGGATGGGACAATTCACAATATGAACATGTGGTACCATACTAGTATTAAATCTTGGAAGTAGGTTTCCATGGGTTCCCACTTCTACCCCAGGCAAATGTCGGGATTGTTCCTAACTTAAGGCCACGGCCGCCTTCTTCTCAATAATCATAACCGCTGGCAGTGCAGCCCATGAAGGGCCTAGGCCTACCAAGCGACCGCTGTCCAGCCATTTGGCCTGCAGATATTAGGGTGACGCGTGGTCAGTGCATCGGGTCCCCTCGGCCATTAATCTTGATTTTCCTGACTCGGGCACTGCCTCACTGTCAGACAGCTACTTAATTGCCCTCACGAGGCTTAGTGCACTGCGTTACAGCCCTCACGTCAGTTTCTAATATCCCTGATGGAGCCAGGAATCGAACCCAGGGCCTCCAGGTGAGAGGCAGTTGCACTGCCCCAACACCACAGGGCCGGCGCCTTCTTCCGAATCCTCACCTGAATTACAAATACCCACATTACTACAGAAACCACAAAACACAGGTTATCACACAAATTCTACCCACACCCAGCTACATGGGGCTAAATGACCAAAATCGCCAAGCCTCTCAAACAAAACATCAAGTTTTTTACTTCCGTCCTAAATGCCTAGTTCTGAACAGACTGCGGGATGTCGGAATTTTGTCACACTGCATTTCATTAAGAGAATGTTTTTAGTATTTTCAGAAACTAGTCAACAGAAGGTCCGACACGGACGCCAATGATACATCAGGGCTGAGTATCGAAATTATTTTATACATGAACATCAATCAATGAATTCCACACTTACAAAGTAGGCTACACAATACTACCGGTCCTGACGTCCCAAGCCATTGCGTGCGTTGTCAACAACAACAACAAGAACAACGGCAATGCACATTTTCTTACGAGACGGTAGAGCTCAAACAGCTGATAGCCTACCACCCCTCAAGTCAACCGGTAAGGTCAATGCTCCGATTACGTAACAACTTCCCCTTCGCGCGTCGTCACATCGGGCTCCGCCTCGTTTCCCCAGCCTGCCGCACCACTTTCTGCCTGATTAGTTTCTGAAATAACTAAAAACATTGACTTTTTAATGATTAATTATCAATTTCAAGATAGGTGAAATTTTTTTTACCTAGGAAGCTTAGAATAGTCTCTTCTATCACCAGTGTAACGGACTTCCATCATATCAAATACACCCTGTATAGCTATGTAAACAACTTTAAGGTTAGATCCCTGTTCCACTCACCTGTTGTGATAAGCATTTTCCTGGCACTAAAAGTCCTTTCCAGCTCTTGTAGGCCTCCTCAGCATTTCTCAATGCTTTATTTTATTATCCTTCCATTCAGATATGTTAATTCTGCGTTTTCTACCCTTGTTTAATTGTTTTTCAGTACTGCTGCTCAGAACTATCTTGTGTTCATCCGCCATTCACCGGGATGCCAACCTTGAAAAATAAATAACTCTGCTTTCAAAGACATTTATGTTGTTTTCCGTTCACGAAACCGTGAGTGCATTCAGATAGATTCTACCGAAAGCTCAACTTGTGATTTTTTGTGGGTTAGATCATTATTCTGGGTAACCATTCATAACAATGAACACATATCTATCATAATATTTCAGATTAATTTTGAGCAACCCATATAATAAAAATAATAATAATAATATCGTATGGCCTCTATGACAGTCGAGCCAGCATCTGACTTCGATACTAACGAATGGATTTCATCCAAATTTTCTATGTGCAGTGTATGCTTTAGGAAATACAAATGCGGTCATGAGAACAGTCACCAGGGCTACCAACTGTTGATTAGTGATCTTAAGTTTTTTTTAACCCTAGATCAAATATCCAATGTGTACCGAACAAACTAAGAACGTAGCGCACTGTAAGTGTAAAATGTCTTTAGACATATTTAGAGTAAATCCTCAAAGTTCTTGATTCCTACATACTCCATGCTCCCGTGTAAGTTTCAGTGTTCAACTCCATGCACCTACCATGCTAATTTACGGATTCATACGTAATTTTGCACGGGCAAACTATGCCTTAACATACTAACGAATGGATTTCATCCAAATTTTCTATGTGCAGTGTATGCTTTAGGACATACAAATGCGGTCATGAGAACAGTCACCAGGGCTACCAACTGTTGATTAGTGATCTTAAGGTTTTTAAATCCTAGATCAAATATCCAATGTGTACCGAACAAACTAAGAACGTAGCGCACTGTATGTGCAAAATTTAAGTGTAGAGGACTACCAACTGCCAAGTTACATTTCGAGAACAAATGAGCCCTAGATTATCTGTTCGCTTAAACAGTTTCAAACTCTATTCTCAGACTGGATGCGTGTCTCAGCTGTAATGTACTCGCCCATTGTGTCCAAGGTTACAGGATCGAATTCTGGTGCAGTCAGTTGGCATTTGAGAGTGTGCAAATGTGAGGGAGCCATGTCAGTAGATTTACTGGCACGTTATAGATCCCCTTCGGGGCAAAATTCCGGCACCCCGGCGTCTCTAAAACTCGCCATAGACGTAAGTCCAATACCATTATTATTATTATTATTATTATTATTATTATTATTATTATTATTATTATTATTATTATTATTATTATTATAAAACTCTGCTCACTATAATGTCTAAATATTGCATAGAGATTTTGAGCAACACGTAGATGTATCAGTGTGCCCATAATAATTATACGGTCGCTTGTAAATTCCATTTACAATAGAACTGAATTTAACGACCATAACATTCAGTGCATTTCTGCCAAATTATGTATAGACAGTTGATGCCACGGCTGCCTCCTTCAAAACCCTAGATTCAATTACAAATTCACAAACTGAAATTTATTGTTTGATATTTATGAGTGATAGTTTATCTTATTAATGCAATACTTTTTCAATATCATTCTGCGATCAGTTAAAATGATATTTGGCATCAAATATTCACTGTTTGAAATAAACAGGCCTGCCATCTGTTCCTTAATCAGATTAGTGCGCGTCCAATCATCATCCGCTGGTCAATCCACAGTATGGCGTAGTACTAAATATTCTAGCGGTTCTAAACGAGAAACTATATTCGAGAAGATCTGAAAAGGAATTTTTGGAACCACTCCATAACATTTAAAACGTTTTCCACGCTGGGGAGGAATCAGGGATTCAGTATCTATGACAGGTAACCCGCCCCATATTCGTCCAGTGACTTAACGGTTTACCCAGCGTAAGCTTAAAAGGCGCACGGACGTCAGGATCCAGACACAATTCAGAAAAGCCAAAGTGAACCGCTAAACTCCGAACACATATACTCTCCTCTTAATCCTTACCTCCTCGACAAGACTCGAACGTTTGATGCTTGCTGAAGGTGGGGTGATGGGCTCGCTCGCTAGTTCGTAAACTCGCTCCGAAGCCAGTAATTTAAAGTTCCACTGAATGGAAATGTTTGGAAGAAATGAAAACGTAAAAACACTTATAGTGGTCGATATATTAAATATAGAGATATGCTGTTCTGTAGTTTTGTAGATCTTTTCATGCTGGATTGAAGAGTACAATAGATATATAAATAAGGTGCGTTCAAAAAGTAACGAGCTGGAGGCTGGAATGCGCAAACCGGTGAATACATCAGCTAATCGTGGCGTGTGTAATGAGGTGTGGTTCCGACCAGAGCGTGGAAGGTCACAGCCCGTCGCTAGAGGGCACGCGTGCATGTCACATGACGATACAAAGTGAGCAGCAGCATGCATCAATCGTCCAACGCTGCCAGTCGCATTGCAAACAGTGACATGGAGGCGTCAACCGAAGAGTAATGAGGTGTTGTTCGGTTTCTGAGAGCGGAAGGAGTAGGGGGGGGGGGGGCGGACATTCATCGCCGAATGTCAGAAGTGTACGGCGAACACTGCATGTCCCTTGCAAGGGTCCAGGCGTGGCACAAGCGGTTCAAGAAAGGACGGGTGTCGTTAGACGATGATGCCCGGTCTGGGGCACCCCCCTGTATTACCGATTACAACGTCCAGCTGGTTGATGCACTCGTTGCCCAGGACCGCCGAGTGACAGTGAACGCCATAGCCGCCGTGGTCGCTCCACGTCAATGCACGACCTCATAAGGCCAACACGGTCGCGGCACTCCTGCAGAAATTCAAATGGGAGGTTCTCGGCCACCCTCCATACAGTCCAGACCTCTCTCCCTGTGATTACGCCATGTTTGGTCCCCTGAAAAGGGCTCTGTGGGGCCAAGGATTCACCTCGGATGCCGACGTCCAGTTGTACGTGCGGAACTGGTTCATATCGCAGCCCAGGGAATTTTATGAGACAGCCATTCACCGCCTCGTATCATAGTGGGACAAGTGCCTCAACAGCCAGGGCCAATACTTCTAACATACAGGTAGGCCTACTGGTTTTTGTAATTATGCCACCGGCTCGTTACTTTTTGAACGCACCTTATACAGGGTGTATTTGATATGATGGAAGTCCATTACACTGGTGATAGAAGCCACTATTCAAAGCACATATCTTCATGAAATTTAGTCGTATCTTAATTAGTGTAGGTGGAATTATATCACAAAAATCGTCGGTCAATATCTTGGAAAAGGTCTTAGGCTGCCTTCCCCTCAGCAGCACAGCTGACTTCTCCCCGTCACCCTCCCCTCCTACGCTGAGGAATGTTGACTAGAGTCTGAAATCGAGTGACCTACTCGCCTTGTCTGCCAATGGCATTGAAATACACAAACCGAGCCTATGAACAGCTGATCCACACATTCATGGGGAGTGGCTACATGACTAGTGATGGTGGATCTGTCTAGGATTTTGCCAGCCTCATGGACTGTGCATAGAAAATAGAAATCCTAAAGATTTGGGTAATTAATTTAAGGAACTGTTGGTCTATCTTTGTGTGAAGATAGTGCAACAACTGTAATAAAATTATTAATAATACTAATAATAGTAATAATAGGCTTTTTGACACATTAACTTCTTTTATATTTCTTTTTGGTATGTCGAGTTACCAGACTTTAATTTACGTAGGATTTCTTGTATGTGCCATGAAATCCATGGACATGATCGTATTAGATCCCCTTCATTTACTACATGACTGAACGTAGATCGCACCCTCGGGAAGATTAGCACTCTACCACCAGAACTACACATGCTGACTCTTATTAATATTATTATTATTATTATTATTAGACTATAATTATTATTATATTTAATAACACTGTATTATAACAATGTATTTGTATTTTATTTTCATTTTCGTGTACTTTCATATGTATGTACATTGTTGATTGACCAATAAATCAACATCCCCCCCCCCCCCCCCACACACTCTTCAGTTTATGGCCACCCCAGGGCTGGAGATGGGATGTGGCAATTCAAAATATGAACATGTGGTACCGTACTAGTATTAAATCTTAGAAGTAGTTTTCCATGGGTTCCCACTTCTACCCCAGGCAAATGCCGGGTTTGTTCCTAACTTAAGGCCACGGCCGCCTTCTTCTCAATAACCATAACCGCTGGCAGTGCAGCCCATGAAGGGCCTCGGCCTACCAAGCGACCGCTGTCCAGCCATTTGGCCTTCAGATATTAGGATGACGCGTGGTCAGTGCATTGGGTCCCCTCGGCCATTAATCTTGATTTTCCGGACTCGGGCACTGCCTTACTGTCAGACAGCTACTCAATTGCCCTCACGAGGCTTAGTGCACCACGTTCCATCCCTCACGTCAGTTTCTAATATCCCTGATGGAGCCGGGAATCGAACCCAGGGTCTCCGGGTGAGAGGCAGTTGCACTGCCCCAACACCACAGGGCCGGTGCCTTCTTCCGAATCCTCACCTGAATTACAAATACCCACATTACTACAGAAACCACAAAAACACAGGTTATCACACAAATTCTACCCACACCCAGCTACATGAGGCTAAATGACCAAAATCGCCAAGCCTCTCAAACAAAACATCAAGTATTTTACTTCCGTCTTAAATACCTAGTTCTGAACAGACTACGGGATGTCGGAATTTTGTCACACTGCATTTCATTAAGTGAATGTTTTTAGTATTTTCAGAAACTAGTCTACAGAAGGTCCGACAAAGACGCCAATGATACACCAGGGCTGAGTATCGAAATTATTTTATACATGAACATCAATCAATGTATTCCACACTTACAAAGTAGGCTACACAATACCACCGGTCCTAACGTCCCAAGCCATTGCGTGCGTTTTCAACAACAACAACAAGAACAACGGCAATGCACATTTTCTTACGAGACGGCAGCGCTTATCCTCATAACAGCTGATAGCCTACCACCCCTCAAGTCAACCGGTAGGGTCAATGCTCCGATTACGTAACAACTTCCCCTTCGCGCATCGTCACACCTGGCTCCGCCTCGTTTCCCCCAGCCTGCCGCACCACTTTCTGCCTGATTAGTTTCTGAAATAACTAAAAACATTGAATTTTAATGTTTAATTATCCATTTCAAGATAGGTGACATATTTTTTTTTTACCTAGGAAGCTTAGAATAGTCTCTTCTATCACCAGTGTAACGGACTTCCATCATATCAAATACACCCTGTATATTTAACGGATTTCTTGGCGTAAGCTTAATAGATGCACGGATGGCAGGTTTTTCTTTGACTTGATTCACTGAAATCGTTATTGTTTGGCTTCCTTCGCTCATAAATTGCTGTATCTCTACGAAGACCTTCCTCGAGAAATCATTTACAGAATGGTGAAAGCCGCATCAAAATCCATCCTGTGTTCGAGATTACCCGTTACATCCAAGAATCGGGGATTTTGTTTTATAGTATGTAGATATTCGTTTAAAGGTACGTAGTGGCGTATTGTTCTATTACGAATTGAAGTGATCGAAACCATTTTTCAGTGCTGCCGAATTATATTAAAGAAAGCTTAATTATTAGAAGATGTTTATGAAATACATTTAGACACGAATATATACAGGGTGTATTTGATATGATGGAAGTCCTTTACACTGGTGATAGAAGATGGTATTCTAAGCAAATATCTTCATGAAATTAAGTCGGATCTTAATTAGTGTAGGTGGAATAAAATCACAAAAATCGTCGGTCAATGTCTTGGAAACGGGCTTTCACTTCGTTCCCCTCAGCAGCAGAGCTGACTTCTCCCCGTCAACCTCCCCTCCTACGCTGAGGAATGTTGACCAGAGTCTGCAGTTGAGTGACCTCCTCGCCTTGTCTGCCAATGACATTGACATACACAAACCGAGCCTATGGACAGCTGATTCACCCCTTCATGGGGAGTGGCTACATGACTAGTGATGGTGGATCTGTCTAGGATTTTGCCAGCTTCATGGACTATGCATAGAAAATAGAAATCCTAAAGATTTGGTAAATTAATTTAAGGAAATGTTGGTCTATCTTTGTGAGAAGATAGTGCAACAACTCTAATAAACGTATTAATAATACTAATAATAGTAATAATAGGCTTTTAGACACACTAACGACTTTTATGTTTCTTTTTGGTATGTCGAGTTGCCAGACTTTAATGTACGTAGGATTTCTTGTATGTGCCAAGAAATCTATGGAGATGATCGTATTAGATCCCATTCATTTACTACATGACTGAACGTAGATCGCACCCTCGGGAAGGTTAGCACTCTACCACCCGAACTACACATGCTGACTCGTATTATTATTATTAGACTATTATTATTATTATTAGACTATTATAATTATTATTATTATTATAACACTGTATTAAAACAATGTATTTTTGTATTTTATTTTCATTTTTGTGTATTTTCATATGTATTTACATCGTTGATGGACCAATAAATCAACCCCCCCCCCCCCCCCTCTCCAGTTAATGGCCACCCCAGGGCTGGAGATGGGATGGGACAATTCACAATATGAACATGAGGTACCGTACTAGTATTAAATCTTGGAAGTAGTTTTCCATGGGTTCTCACTTCTACCCCAGGCAAATATCGGGATTGTTCCTAACTTAAGGCCACGGCCGCCTTCTTCTCAATAATCATAACCGCTGGCAGTGCAGCCCATGAAGGGCCTAGGCCTACCAAGCGACCGCTGTCCAGCCATTTGGCCTGCAGATATTAGGGTGACGCGTGGTCAGTGCATCGGGTCCCCTCGGCCATTAATCTTGATTTTCCTGACTCGGGCACTGCCTCACTGTCAGACAGCTACTCAATTGCCCTCACGAGGCTTAGTGCACTGCGTTCCAGCCCTCACGTCAGTTTCTAATATCCCTGATGGAGCCAGGAATCGAACCCAGGGCCTCCAGGTGAGAGGCAGTTGCACTGCCCCAACACCACAGGGCCGGCGCCTTCTTCCGAATCTTCACCTGAATTACAAATACCCACATTACTACAGAAACCACAAAACACAGGTTATCACACAAATTCTACCCACACCCAGCTACATGGGGCTAAATGACCAAAATCCCCAAGCCTTTCAAACAAAACATCAAGTATTTTACTTCCGTCCTAAATGCCTAGTTCTGAACAGACTACGGGATGTCGGAATTTTGTCACAATGCATTTCATTAAGTGAATGTTTTTAGTATTTTCAGAAACTAGCCAACAGAAGGTCCGACACGGACGCCAATGATACATCAGGGCTGAGTATCGAAATTATTTTGTACATGAACATCAATCAATGAATTCCACACTTACAAAGTAGGCAACACAATACTGTACTACCGGTCCTAACGTCCCAAGCCATTGCGTGCGTTGTCAACAACAACAACAAGAATAACGGCAATACACATTTTCTTACGAGACGGTAGAGCTCATCCTCATAACAGCTGATAGCCTACCACCCCTCAAGTCAACCGGTAAGGTCAATGCTCCGATTACGTAACAACTTCCCCTTCGCGCGTCGTCTCTCCTGGCTCCGCCTCGTTTACCCCAGCCTGCCGCACCACTTTCTGCCTGATTAGTTTCTGAAATAACTAAAAACATTGACTTTTTAATGATTAATTATCAATTTCAAGATAGGTGACAAATTTTTTACCTAGGAAGCTTAGAATAGTCTCTTCTATCACCAGTGTAACGGACTTCCATCATATCAAATACACCCTGTATAGGCTACAAAGTTTATATTACTTTAGTTTGTAAAATCGTGTGTAACGCGTCAAACTTATTTAAAGATAGTATAGTTCATTTCTATGGTGGTTGCGTTATTATTGTTAATATTATAATTACTGAAGCCTGTGACATTAGCAATGCAATAGATCACAGGCTACATACTTAAACCAGATTTATAATAATAATAATAGAATATTATTATTAATAATAATAATAATAATAACGCAAGACTTGTACTCAGTAATCAATAAGTTCACTGATACCGTGCGTAAGAGACGATGGAAATTTTATGGTCACATCTGCAGAATGGACAACACCAGATAGCCTATGCACAAAAAAAACTGCTTGATATAGTTAATTCAAAGAAGGTCAAAATCAGTTGGTTACAAGAAATCAAACAGGACTAGGAAATAAACATTACAGAAGATATCACCATGAATCGCAAGACTTTTGGAACTCTACTTACAAATCACTCTTTCACCGTAAAAGCTAAAAAGACCACTGGCAAAAAAAATGGACGCAGGAACGTAAGAAGGGGCATAGTGAGTTCATGGGGAGATTTTGGGAGAAGAATAAGAGGAAAGCTGCATCAACCCGAGTCAACAAGTTCAAGCGCCGTCCCTAAGTGGGCAAAACGAAGAAAGAAAGAAAGAAAGAAAGAAAGAAAGAAAGAAAGAAAGTAGAATAATAATAACGCAAGAACCATAGAAGTGAAGTATACTGTCTGTAAATAAGTTTTACGCGTTACACAAGTTCTTAGAAACGTATGTAATATAAACATCGTATACTAATTAAGCCTAAGTGAACAGGATCTGATGATGAATGCTTGACGCTCGAAACATGTCATCCTATTAAGTAGGTATTTGCACATAATAGCGTGTTAGTTTGTAGGCATATACATGCTTGTTTCCCGCCTAATTCAATTGGGCACAATTTGTGTTGACGGAATGGAAAGCTTTCTTTAATGAAATTATAAATCTCTTACGAATATTCAAAACCCACATGATAATCACATTATGATACCACGTGAAGAGCACCGATGGAGTGTGGTCAAAGCATTTTAGGCATCAAAGAGTCAAACAACCACCACCCGTTCAGAGGGGAATGATTTCTCCAAGGATCCAGTATTGAATGAAATTCTTTTTAGATAAAATTAGTAGCTGTGCACATATCAAGCAGAGAGAATAACCTTTTCTCTCAGGATTCTGCGTAAATTTTATAATCACTGAGTTTGAAGTATATAGTGTGATTCTCTTAAAAAAAACAACGTTAAACTCGCAAGAACTCTGATTGGTGATTTAATTCACTAGCAGAAAATACATTCTTCGTGTAATTTTAGTATGTAAAAAGTCTTAAGAGGCATTCAAAATCCCGTGTACTTGGGTGTGTGTTGAGCTTGTTTGATAACCTGTGTTTCTGTGATGGAAATGGTAGTGCGTGCAGCTGTATCAGGGACAAGGATTGGGTAGGGTCCCGGAACTTGACTTAAGGTACTATTCCGACATTTCCCTGGAAGATGTGTGGAAAACCCCGGAAATTTGTTCATTGAGGATTCCCCTCTGCTAGCGCAAGAATTCGATACTCTGATCTCCAGACTTACTTCAGCTCACCAATAAGGTCGTCGTGCGCGATATAACGAACACAGCAATGGCGAAAGGCTTAAAATGACAGGGTGGTTATAAAAAGAAGAAAGTAGAGCTTGCTGAGTCAGCAAGTATGATTAGTTTGGATATTCTAGAGATTAGTGAAATTCAGATAAAGGGAGATTGAGAGGAGGAAGTAGGAGATTATAAAGAGCACTTTGCAGGTGTAGAATTAGGCAGGTTAATGTCGGAAGTGGAGTTGTATTTCAAGATAATCTTAGAACGTAATATAGTTTCTGCGAGGTACGTAAATGAACGATTAATGTGGATAGATTTGGATATGACAAGAAATCGGGTCAGGATTGTTTCAGTGTTCGCTCCATGTGAAGGGGTAGATCAGGAGGAAGAAGACAGATTTTATGAGGCACTGAGTGATGTGGTAGTGGGTGTTAGTGATAAAGATAGTGTATCACTTATGGGGAATTTGAATGCTAGGGTAGGAAATGGAACTGAGGGGTATGAGACAGTCTCTTGATTAGGCTGATTATTTTCATTTCATTTTCATTTCATATTTATTCATCAGTGCCTTACACTATATTTACATTACACTGAAGAGAGTCTCTGAAAAGAGCAAAGCCCCACTTCGCATTCGGGATGCGTCAGAGCCCCCACTATACAGGGTGTATTTGATATGATGGAAGTCCTTTACACTGGTGATAGAAGATGGTATTCTAAGCAAATATCTTCATGAAATTAAGTCGGATCTTAATTAGTGTAGGTGGAATTAAATCACAAAAATCGTCGGTCAATGTCTTGGAAACGGGCTTTCACTTCGTTCCCCTCAGCAGCAGAGCTGACTTCTCCCCGTCACCCTCCCCTCCAGCGCTAAGGCATGTTGACAAGAGTCTGAAGTTGAGTGACCTACTCGCCTTGTCTGCCAATGCCATTGAAATACACAAACCAAGCCTATGAACAGCTGTTTCACACCTTCATGGGGAGTGGCTACATGACTAGTGATGGTGGATCTGTCTAGGATTTTGCCAGCTTCATGGACTATGCATAGAAAATAGAAATCCTAAAGATTTGGTAAATTAATTTAAGGAACTGTTGGTCTATCTTTGTGTGAAGATAGTGCAACAACTGTAATAAAAATATTAATAATACTAATAATAGTAATAATAGGCTTTTAGACACACTAACTTCTTTATTTTTCTTTTTGGTATGTCGAGTTGCCAGACTTTAATGTACGTAGGATTTCTTGTATGTGCCATGAAATCCATGGACATGATCGTATTAGATCCCATTCATTTACTTCATGACTGAACGTAGATCGCACCCTCGGGAAGATTAGCACTCTACCACCAGAACTACACATGCTGACTCTTATTATTATTATTAGACTATTATTATTATTATTAGCCTATTATTATTATTATTATTATAACACTGTATTATAACAATGTATTTGTATTTTATTTTCATTTTCGTGTATTTTCATATGTATGTACATGGTTGATTGACCAATAAATCAACCCCCCCCCCCCCCCAATCTTCTCCAGTTTATGGCCACCCCAGGACTGGAGATGGAATGAGACAATTCACAACATGTACATGTGGTACCGTACTAGTATTAAATCTTGGAAGTAGTTTTCCATGGGTTCCCATTCTACCCCCAGGCAAATGCCGGGATTGTTCCTAACTTAAGGCCACGGCCGCCTTCTTCTCAATAACCATAACCACTGGCAGTGCAGCCCATGAAGGGCCAAGAGCTACCAAGCGACCGCTGCCCAGCCATTTGGCCTGCAGATAATAATAATGTTATTGGTTTTACGTCCCTTTTAACTACTCTGGCTTTTAGAGACGCCGGGGTGCCGGAATTTTGCGCCGAAGGGGATCTTTAACGTGCCAGTAAATCTACTGACACGGCTCCCTCACATTTGCGCACCCTCAAATGCCAGCTGACTGCGCCAGGATACGAACCTGCAACCTTGGGCTCAGCAAGCGAGAACGTTACCCCTGAGCCACGCAACCAGCCGGCCTGCAGATATTAGGGTGACGGGTGGTCTGTGCATCGGGTCCCCTCGGTCATTAATCTAGATTTTCCTGACTGGGGCACTGCCTCACTGTCAGACAGCTACTCATTTGCCCTCACGAGGCTTAGTGCACCGCGTTCCAGCCCTCACGTCAGTTTCTAATATCCCTGATGGAGCCGGGAATCGAACCCAGGGCCTCCGGGTGAGAGGCAGTTGCACTGCCCCAACACCACAGGGCCGCCGCCTTCTTCCGAATCCTCACCTGAATTAGAAATACCCACATTACTACAGAAACCACAAAAACACAGGTTATCGCACAAATTCTACCCACACCCAGCTACATGGGGCTAAATGACCAAAATCGCGAAGCCTCTCAAACAAAACATCAAGTATTTTACTTCCGTCTTAAATGCCTAGTTCTGAACAGACTACGGGATGTCGGAATTTTGTCACACTGTATTTCATTAAGTGAATGTTTTTAGTATTTTCAGAAACTAGTCAACAGAAGGTCCGACACGGACGCCAATGATAACTTACACCAGGGCTAAGTATCGAAATTATTTTATACATGAACACTTACAAAGTAGGCTACACAATACTACCGGTAATAACGTCCCAAGCCATTGCGTGCGTTGTCAACAACAACAACAACAACGGCAATGCACATTTTCTTACTAGACGGTAGCGCGTATCCTCATAACAGCTGATAGCCTACCACCCCTCAAGTCAACTGGTAAGGTCAATGCTCCGATTACGTAACAACTTCCCCTCGGCGTGTCGTCACACCTGGCTCCGCCTCGTTTCCCCCAGCCTGCCACACCACTTGCTGCCTGATTAGTTTCTGAAAAAACTAAAAACATTGACTTTTTCATGATTAATTATCAATTTCAAGATAGGTGACAAATTTTTTACCTAGGAAGCTTAGAATAGTCTCTTCTATCACCAGTGTAACGGACTTCCATCATATCAATTACACCCTGTATATACTGGGTTATATTTACATATGTACACAAGATGGCAATTAGTGAGAATCGAGCAATGATAAATTATTTACAGTATACATTAGAGGGATGGTAAATTTATATAGGATAAGGCAGGACAACAAGAGAAGAGATCACATAAATATTGCAAATGGAGATACACAGGAAACACTAGCACAACAAAGAATCGGGGCATAATTTATGAGGAACAACCTACTTGATGAACAAATAATGCCGCAGCTTACTCTTGAACTGAACGGCATTATTGTTGCTGGCCTTCAGGGAACACGGTAGACCGTTCCATGCACAGACCGATCTATTTACAAAACCCAGTTTGTACGACTCAGTCCTGGGTAGTGGGGCGTACAGCGTAACTCCGCGGCCCTTCTGAGCTGATCGTTAGCCAAGGGAAATTTTGTCTAAAATAGCAGATGAGTCGTATTATTAAAAAGTTTTCGCAGGTATAACAAATCAATTTGGGTATATAGGTTCTCAATAGATGGAAGGCTACATTTTTGGCGTCTGATTTTAGAGTCTACTACGGAATTTTTCGAAAGAATGAATTTAGTGGCACGATTTTGTATCTGTTCTAGCTTAAGGATATTTCCCTTGGTGCCGGGGCTCCGTGAAGGGCACGCGTGAATTAGCAGCGGTCGTACTAGACTCAGGTAGGCGGTCCTCTTCACTTTGGTACGGCATCCACGTAGATTTCTGCTTAGCATACCCAGTTGGCGTGCAGCTTGGTTCCTCACTGCGTCGGTGTGGGTGTTCCATTTCAGGTCGGAAGTGATGTTGAGTCCAAGAAGTTTGACGCACTGCACACGGGGAATCGGAGTGTTTTCAAAGTGATAAGGGTTGGCCTCTGGTATTCGATTACGGGTTAGGGAGATTAGATTACTTTTGGAAGAATTGACAGCCAGGCCGTTAATTTTGCACCAGACACTGATGTTATTTAGATCCTCTTGCAGGGCGGTGAGGTCACTATTGTCTTTGATCTTGCGATAGAGGGTTGTGTCGTCGGCATATTGGTAGATGTTTGAAGAGACTGCATGGGGAAGATTCAACATGAATATGTTGAAAAGTAGAGGACCAAGGACAGACCCTTGAGGGACACCAGATGGGACCAAAACAGTAGAGGAATGAGCGCCTTGGAAGACTACTCTCTGATGCTGGTTTGTAAAAAAGTCAGTCAACCACCCCACTAGTTTACCACCGAAGCTGTAGGAGCGCAGTTTATCAAGGAGACGTGAGTGGGGAACCTGATCAAAAGCCTTGGTCCAATCGAGAATAACGAGATCCACTTGACCGCCTGGTATTCTGTTCAAAGTTTGTTGCCAGTCGTCCACAGCTGATGTGAGTAACGTTGTACAGGAACGTCCAGGTAGAAACCCATGCTGATGTTCGTTAAGAGAACCTGTTTCATTCAGGAAACGTAACATCTCCCTCGATAGCAGGCGCTCCATTACCTTACACAATATGGATGTCAATGATATGGGGCGGTAGTTGGTTACTGATTCCTTATTACCAGTTTTTTGGACAGGAACAACGTTGGCGATTTTCCAATCAGAAGGTAGTTTCCCATATTGAAAAGAGGTGTTAAATACTGTGCAGATGGATGGAGCGAGGGCCTGAGCACACGTTTTGAGTATTCTTGCGGGTATATTATCAGGCTCAGTAGCGGAGTTGGGGGGTAAAGATGACAACAACTTGCAGACCTCATCAACGGAGAAATAAATGAATTCAAGTTTAGGGAAAGGAATATTTCGATCTATTATATAATTTTGTGATGGCGTAAAGGAAAAAAGTTCTGAGAGAAGGAGGAGCAAAATGATTGAGCAATCTCCGCGGGCGCAGATAAAATTTTGCCATTATACGTGAAATTCGTGGAGGGCGTGCTTCTTGATCTGGAGCTGATATATCGCCGCAGAGATTTCGTGTCCGATGAGCCCAAATTCCAGATGAAATTGCTATGGTTGTTTCTAATGGTGATTTTTGTTAAATTCCGTTGGATCTTGTACTTATGGAGATTAGTGGGGGTAGGGTTATGTTTCCATTTTTTGTACAATCTATTTCTCTTTTTTAACATTAGTACAATCTCATTGGTAATCCAAGGAGATTGACGATTGCCATTTAATTTAACTTGTGGAATGCACTGTTGTACACACGGCCAGAATATACTTTTCCACTCTGCCCAGAGGGTTTTTATGTCAACGGTGTGCACTACCGGAAGATTGGAGCGAATCAGAGAATTTAATAATGACCAGTTTGCTTTGTTGTAGTTGAGAGCTGTTTTGTATATTTTCTTCAATTTTGGGTGGAGTAGTTTCAGTTCAACCCTGGTTGCTTCATGATCACACACGCCTTCAATTACTTCAACGGAGTCCACTATGTCCACATTATCTGTGAGCACTAGGTCCAGGGTGGTTCTGCTATGGTCCGTGATTCGAGTGGGTTGCTTTACCAGCTGCTGAAGAAATAGGCCGTAAAAGCATGATAGAAATTTTTCAGAAAGAGAATTAAGAGCTTTCGGAGTTTCGTTCGAGAGCCAGTCAATTTGAAGGTTGAAGTCACCTAGCAGGAGAATAGCGAAGAATTTATTCTGTAGCGCCTGTGCTCTTGAGAGGGAGCGAAGAAGGGCTTCGTTGTGGTGGTCTTTAGAACCCGGGGCTCGGTATACAGAGCCAACCAGAATGGGACCCTGCTTGGTTGTAATCTGTATCCAAACTACCTCCACCTCTACTTCGATTTCGGGCACGCTTCTGGGTTGTAGCTCTGGGAGACAAGCTATGAGAACTCCACCACCTTTGGAGGGCCTGTCATTTCTAAATATTATATAACTGTCCGAAATCACCTCATTGTTGTAAATGGAGGGATTGAGCCAAGTTTCAGACACACAGATGGGGCTTCTTCTATCAACCAAGCATCAACGAGAGGTTTGCGTATCGGATGCATTATGCTGCGTGCATTAAAATGTCGAACTAAAATATTGCTAGTTGATTTACAGTATTGAGATGATTGCGTGGAAACCGAATTAGTGGAGCTATCGAATAGTGAGTTTGACAACTGAGGCATGGAGCACTGCCAGCAGAAGAACGAATTTTCACCTCTTGATATTTTTCTATCCCACGTATTCCATGTCTAGCCATTGTCTTCCTCATAAATGTCCTTTTCAGGGAATCAAATTCTTTGAGGAAGTCCACAAACATCAGAAGTGTTGCATTCCATTCCTGGCATTGTTCCACTATGATCCTTAATGTGTTTATTTGATCAACACATGACCTATTTTTCCGGAAACCCGCTTGTTCTCTCCTCATTATTCCTGGTCTATACTATTTACAATTTGATTTAGCAGAATGCTGGTAAATACCTTGTTTGGAATCGAGAGTAGGACAATACCTCTCCAATTGTCACATTTTATCCTATCTCCCCTCTTCGCCAGTTTCACAAGTAGGCCTATTTTCCAGTCATCTGGTATCTGCTCTTGTTCCCACACTTTGGCAAACAGGGGGTGGAATATTTCTGCTGATAGTTCGATGTCTTCTTTTAGGCATTCTGGGTGAATGTTATCAATTCCTGGCGCTTTGCCATTTTTAATCTTCTTGATAGCTGTGATGATTTCCTCCTATGTAATTGGGTCGGTGTTGATTCTTGCGTCTGCATCTTCGGGCATTATTTGTTCTTCCCTCACTTCTTCCATTTGAGCGTTGTCCCAATCCATATTTAATTCCCTCAAAATACTCCTTCAATCTCTTCAGTTGTTCCTTTTCTCCAGTGAGCATATTACCTTCCTTGCTCCTAATGGGTCCTCCTGTCTGGATCTTTTTCCTTGAAAGCACTTTTTTCACCTCGTACAAAGTCTCATGACTCCTGTTCCGGCAGCAGATTCTGCTTTTTGCGCTTGGTCCTCCTCCCACTTGCGCTTATCTTCCCTGGCATTCCTTTTCACTTCCCTGTCTTTCCAATTATACTCCCTCTGCACCGTCAGCTTCTGTTGTCACGTTTTACATTGATTTATAATTTCTGTTTGACTTCATTCCTCTCTTTAATCTTTTGCCATGTATCCTGAGTTATCCAATCTTTTATTCCTCTTTCTCTGAATCCCAGTACTACTTCTCTGATTTCCACAAAGGTTCCTTTCACTTTCCCCCATTCCTCTTCCATTATTACTTCCCTCTTCGTGCCAAGAACATCAAAACGGTTTCTTAACTGTAATCTAAATTGGTACTTGCGGATTCCTTTTCATAACTTCATCACGTCGTATTTTATGTGCTTACTTTCCAGTTGTTGCTTGTTTGTTTTGATCTTTATTCGGAACTGTGCTAGGATGAGATGGTGGTCGACCCGACATCTGCGCCACGTCTGTTTCTGACGTCATTCACTGACCTTCTCCATTTCCTTGAGATGGCCACATGGTCTATCTGGTTTTCTGTCATACCATCAGGGCACCTCCATGTCATCTTGTGATAATTCATGTGTGGGAAAATGGTTCCGCCTATCACAGGGTCCCTCTCTGCACAGAAGTCAGTGAGACGTTCTTCGTTGACACTTCTTTCACCCGTGACATGTTTCCCCATTATGAGTTCTACTCCATCATTTTCAGTACCCACTTTGGCATTTACGTCTCCGATCAAAATTACTATATCTCTTTTCTTAATTCCAGTCATCGTTTCGTTTAGTGAGGCGTAGAAATTGTTTTGTCCTGTTCGTCAGCTGCTTCAGTTGGTGCACAACATAGGATTATGCTAACGTTCCTGACATTTGTATTAAATCTTTCTGCCATGATTCTTCCAGAAATTTGTTTCCATTCAATGAGGCTTTTTTTGTTGTTTTACTTGGTAACAGTCCTACTCCTTCTCTATGGTCGTTTCTCTATTCATTGCCAGAATATAGGAAGGTGAACCCTTCTTGTGTTTGGTGTTCTCCGAAGTTTTACCATAGGACCTCACTTAGTCCCATGATGTCCAGCTGGTAGTTCAACATCTCTGCACATATCAGTTTTAGTCTTCCAGTTTGCCGCAGTGTTCGTATGATCCAACATCCAATTTTCGTAACCTTTTTCATGCTAAAGATCGTCGTCTTTTTATTCGTCCGGTTTTTCTCTGTTGCAGTTTCAGTAATAATGTTGTCCCGGATATGTGGTTTATGGACCTACAGTCTCCAAAGCACAGTGGAGGGGCTGCCCTCTTAGCGTCTGTGCCCACCTTCTGGTTACATCACGATTTGATGTTCGTCACTACTCCCTGTGCTTCTGTACAGTAGTCAATTTAGATCTCTATAGGGTATAACCAGACTCTCTCTTCCTTTCTCAACCGGGCTTGGGACCGTCTAAGGCGGAAAACTACGAGAACTACAATGCCAAGTGATACACGAAGGAAAACTGACCGAACCAATTGAGGTCAACTCAGGGGTGGAACAAGGGTACATTCTCTCTCCCACCATTTTCTTCATCACCATGTATCTAGTTATGAGGAAGGTGACGTTCGGAGCTAAAACCGGACTCCAATGGAAATTAATGCAACACCTGGAGGACCTAGATTTTGTAGACGACGTATGTGTCATCTCCCAAAGTTTCAAAAACATGGAGGGAAAATTGAAACGTATACAAGATCACGGAGCAAGGGCAGGAAAGAAGATTAACTGCAAAAAGACAAAAGAAATGCGAATGAATAGCACAATCAATGCAGAAAGGAGGTTCCAGATAACTGGAGAAGAGATTGAGACGGTGGCAGAATTCCAATACCGAGGTAGTATAATAACAGAAGATGGTTGTGCCGGCGCCGATGTCAAAAGCCGCATCCAGAAGGCGAACTCCGCATTTGTCCAACTATATGCAATATGGAAAGCACGCAATATTTCAACTAAGACCAAACAACGAATTTTCTGCACAAATGTAAAAGCAGTCCTCCTGTATGGATGCGAGACCTGGAAAGTGACCACACAGATCAACAGGAGTTTGCAAGTGTTCATCAACCGTTGCCTCAGAAGAATCCTGCGGATACATTGGCCAGAGACCATTACAAACCAGGAACTATTGAAGAGGACAGGAGTGACCCACATGAAACATCTGATTAAGATGATAAAATGGGGATGGATAGGACATTGTCTGAGAAAAGAGGATGCCGTAAAGAAAGACGCACTTAGATGGAACCCGTAAGGAACAAGAAAAAGGGGAAGACCTAAGGTGACCTGGAAAAGAAACGTGGAGGAAGAGAGAAGGGGAGAAGGCAAAGCCTGGGAAGAGCTACAACAGATTGCTAGGAGAAGAGACCACTGGAGGATCTTTGTTGCAGCCCTTTGCTCCGAAAGGGGTTCCACGACTTAAGTCAAGTAAGTCAGGTATGAGAAAGTAATGGGTAAGTTGGGTGAAGACGGAGAAGCAAACACAAATGGAAATGTTTACTGGACTTATGTGCTAGCATGACGTTTTCTGTTCCGAATTCATTCTCGAAGCACAAGGAGATGCACATACACATATGGGAGGGTAGGGGAACCAGGTCAATAATAGACTATATCATTACTGACTTTCAATTTAGGAAATTGATAAGGAATTGCAGGGTATTCAGGGGCTTTTTTGATGAAACAGACCACAAACTGATCTGCTGTGATTTGAGCATAGTTAAACCTGAAGTACAGAAAGTGAGGTCTGTTTGCAGATGAATTAGAGTGGAAAATATCCAGGATGAGGAAGTTAATCAGAAATACATGGTCACATTTTTTTGAGAAACTCCGAAGTGTAGATGCTCAAGAATTGCTGTAGGCCTATATTGAAAGAGAGTGGTCAGGATAGAGCGATGCAGTACTAGAAGTAGCAAGACATGTCTTGGGACAACAATCAGTAAAGACCTAATAAAGCGCACGTACTGCTAGAGTCATATGGTGAAAACGGCTTTTAAATTAAAAATAAGGCTTCAGAAAATGGCTCCAGCAGACAGAGAACTTTATGTAGTGGTAAGGAACAGTACCAAACAAATAATAGTGGAGTTCAAAGGAAATCACGGGAGAAATTTGGAGATAATTTAGAAACATTAGGTCAAGTGGCAGGAAAGCCTTTTGGGAAAATAACAAGGAATCTGAGAAAAGGAGAAAATGAAATGAGTGGTGTTTTGCTAATTAAGATGAACTCATTTTAGATACCTAAAAAGCACTGAGAAGAAGTCAACAATACTTTGAATATGTTGCTAATAGATACTTATCTGTCAATGTTGCAGATTTCGAGATTATAATGAAGGAGAATGAAGACGGGAACAGGATCACAGTTGAGGAAGTAGAGAGGGTGGTGAATAAACTATAAAGACATGAAGCGGCAGGCGTAGATGAAATTCGGCCAGAAGTGGTCGAGTATAAATAGAAAGCAGGAATGAAATGGCTGTCTAAGATGAAGTAATTGGCATGGGGTTTAGTAAAAGTACGCTCTGACTGGAGTTGTGTAGTAATTGCCACACTTTATAAGCAAGGAATGATTCCAACAGCTACAGAGGTATTTCATTGATAAGTGTCCGAGACAAAGTGTTTTAGGCATTATAGGTAGCAGAGTACGATCATTAGTCGAGAATAACATGGATGAAAAACAGTGTGGCTTTAGACCACAACGAACATGTCAGTATCAAATATGCGCCTAGTTATTGATAAATGCTGCGACAGAAATATACATTTTTAATTGTGTTTTGTAGATCTTGTAATAGCGCACGCTAGAGTACCAAGGGAAAAGATGCTCAGCATCCTGAGGGGTTATGGTATCGATGGAAGGCTGCTATAGGCAATCAAAAGTATTTTTCTTGATAATCAAGCTGAAGTTTCAGCTGGTGGCATGATAAATTTTTTGGTTTAAAGTTGTCACATGAGTCATGCAAGGATGTAAGCTAATATCGTTTCTAACGATTCTGTACATGGACCATTGGCTGCATGGTACGAAATGGCTGGGTCGGATTCAATTAGATAGAAACCAGATATTCAGTCTGGCTTATGCTGATGATAATGACTTGGTTTTAATGACAGACTCCGTCAAAAGCTTACAAGCCAACATGTTGGAACTTGAACAGAAAAGTAGCAAATATAGTATGAAATTCAGCATTTTAAAACCGAAGGTTGTGTCGGTGGGGAAGAAATACAAGAAATTAGATTGCCGGGTAGGAGGAACTAAATTGGAGCAGGATGGATCATTTTTACCCTGAACTAGTGTGGAGTGGGTCAGAATGACCCCTAGATTATTTATTCTCTTTTTTGTAATCTAGGACTTAAATAACAACGTAGGAAATGTTATTGCATTGTTAGTTTACTATTATGAATGAGTAAATGCATAGCAGAGTGAACACTCATTTAAAATCTCCAAAGTAATGTACAAACTTTTGTTTACAGTTTTTTAGCTTCATAAATTACCGGTTTCTTTAACAGGAGCTGTTGAAATATAAGCATGACTCAAATAGACTACTCATTTAATTACATACTGGAATTGAACAGATGTTTTTCAAATGAACAGCGGTTAATGGATAACAATTTAAGCAAAACCTCTATCCGTACAACACTCAATTATGTTAATATATACACAATCTCGGAGTGCATTTACAGCATATCAGCCGTAGCCTATATATTTAAAAACGTCACGTCTCGGTCAATTAACATTCACAACCAGGTCACATAAATTGAAATACTTACTGCTAGAGTCAGAAAACAAACAAAAAGCAGAGTGTGATGAGTATAAGATTCGTACTTGATGTGGTAAGGGTCAACTTGAAGCACGCGTGCTGTAAACAAACAGTAGCGCAGTTTAGCGATCACCTAACAACTGGCCTAAAATGAGAGAGAAGTGACAGGCAGCTACCAAGTACAGTACTGGGAGTTCTCAGTTTCTATTGACAGTTCTCTACAAGAAATGGGTTAGTGTAGTGACGAAACTCTCCCTACATGACTGAATGTTTAAACCGACCTAGCTTTATGGAAGTGAGAGCTGGGTAATCTCTGGTATATCTCATACATACGCTTGAGGTAACTGATATGATTGCTGGGACAAATAGAAGGTAGCAATGGCAGGAGGGTACTAATAATAAAAATATAAATGAACATGATAGATGAAGTTATTCGTATCAGCCGAATAAGATAGTGGGGTCATGTTATGAGAATGGGGCAGGGGAGATTACTATGAGACTAATTAGCTCAGCTGTAGAGATTATGCGAAGCAGAGATCGACTTAGGAAGGGGATTGCTAGATTCAGATATTGGACGATTTCAAAGTGATAGGTGTAGAAGGAGAGGAGACTGCAGTGCTGACTGCTAATAGGGGATCATAGAGGTGACTGGCTCTCAAACAGATGCTTGCAGACTATACTGGACGCTGAAAGACAAAACAATCTTAAATGAAAACTAGTTGAGACCCGTCAAAACATGACGAGCAATGGACAAAATATTTACTGAAGAAGTTTCTATATAGGTTACATTCTGTGTACCATTAACTTTTGGCACTATTGGAATTTTTAGGGCGTCAAAAGATTGCACTCTCGACATTGCAACATACTGCTGGCACAAATCTCGGGATTTGAATCCACGGACCCAGCGGTGGAAAGCCGGCGTGCTGCCATCTAAGTCACGGAAGCTTCCCCAAGTGATAAAATAAGGTATGAAAACGATGTATTGTCGAAATGGAAGCAAAAAGGAAAAATGATACGTCGTGCATAATTAATGAATCTACCCCTCTATAATTCTTATAAATAACTATCACATTAAAACGCGCTGGGCATCTGCCATGTCTGTCATGAACCAAGTTGATTCTGCGCATGCGCTAAGAGCCCAGAATTTTGCATTTTTGTTTATTAATTAAAAAATATATGGTAACATATTTGTTTATTTTAGAGACACTCTGCAAATCTACATGCCAAGAGTTTTCGTTAGAATACATTACAAAGTTTTCTCAATCTCGCGGTATCAAAAATCAGCTTAGTGTTTTAAATATATAGGTGCATGAATGCATATAGCACTGTAGCCTATTTTCAGCATGAGAACCAAATTGAAGGTTTCTCTTCACACTAGACGCCACGTGACAATAGAAGTATTTATCATCTTGTTGATTATTTTAGGGAATTTTCGACATCGTTGTCTTATAGCCCCGTGTACTTAGATGTGTGTAGAATTTACCTGATGGCCTGTGTTACTGTGATGTCTGTGAGTATTTTTAATTGGGGTAGGATTTGGGTAGGAAGCAGCCGTGGCCCGGCATTTGCCTTGAGTAGAAGTGGGAAACCTCGGAAAACCACTTCCAGGATGGTTAAAGTAGGAATCGAACCGGCCTCGTCTTTATTGTGCTTCAGGTGGCTGAGTGTACCCTGTTCCAGCCCTCAGACCAGAATTAAATTGATTGGAAGAGCCAGGATTCGAACCTGGGCCTCCACAGTGACAGCCAATTACTGCCCGATGCTAAGCTGCGTGAACCTGAGAGGAATGTGCATCGTGGACTATCAGTAATGGTGTTGACGAGTGATGAGGTTTCTCGGTCCGTGCATAGCACAGAACCAAATACATTGGTCGGTGACTCACTCAGTCATTCCTAACACCGCAGTGGTTTGAGAAACGGCCGAATGTTAGCAGTATTGGAATAGAAAGGAATACCATACATCAAGATGGGCTGTTGACAGATCCTGCTCTTCACGCCCGACCTTTCCCTGCTCTTTCTCCTAACCCCGCAAGTTCATAGAGCTTGGACTCGAGCAGTACGCTAGCCACTATGCAACGAGGGAGGTAAGAACCAGTGAAATGACGCCTTACGAACCTTACGAAGGACAATATTGGTACACAGCATACAGTTCTTCTCATGAATTATTGAAACATAGTTGTAAGTTGTGGTGTTTGAAGCCATATTTTCAGTGTTGCCTTAGTAAACAAGAGTTTGGTGCTTTTCAGTCGGTCAACACGAATGTACCCAAAAGAGATGGGTTATACCCTAATCCTGAAATAAATTACATGAGATTAATAAAACACTAGGATGACCAGTTTCGATCGTCAAGCGATCATCATCAGATCCATTACACTTAGGCTACAAAATCCATATTTGAAATACAGGTGAAAATATTTACAATATGTACAATTATTTAGTTGCAGTATTGGTACTGCAACTGTCAGTGTATGCTAAATGCAGTATATATGTTAGGTGAAATGCTAAATGGTGATAGCTATCCGGAGATTGTACTTTAGAGAGATTATATGGTTGTAAACTATGGTTAAACTATAAAATTTTAGGCTAACTACTTATCTGATTGTCTTCCGTACTACAGCTACTCGCAGTTTTCGTGCTCACTGGAACTCACTGTGCGGTCGACTGCGGTGGTTATCTTAACGACTGGTTTTTCCTGCCTTCTCCCCCCCCCCCTTTGCCCCTACGTGCTGTGGGGAGTGATAGCGATGTGTTTATGTGAGGTGTTGCCAACCTAGATAAGATGTATGTTATTGAATGAGGTGGGTCTACAACTATTAAAGACCGTGGATTAGCCCTCGCCACGCATGGAGCATAACCCATTCGAACTAAGCGTTGACGGTCTTATGAGGACGTCCCGGCACCTTTAATACTGCCGCGAATATGGGCCTTGGTTTATTGTAGAAGAAAAGTACATCGTACACCTGATCCAGATAACATTTACCTATTAAAAACCCCCTAATTTCCCCCCTTTTTCATAAGTTTCATAAGAAATGAATACTTCCTAATAAGGGATAAGCCGGTCTTGGAAAAAGTTGGCTTCATACGAGTAAATTGAACTAATACTATGGACTAGTATCCAATTCTTCAGAGCATAAAAATTGTATCGATGACGCACATGTGAAGTTACAAGCAACAATTTGTTGTATACTGCCACGTACTGAATCAATCCTTGTGAAATGTAATGGAATGGACCGGAAATGTGAGACAAGCATTTAGGAGTGAAATTCTTGTACCTTCGTTTATTTACTCTAAAGGTAATGCAGTGAAAGCAGTGAAACTTGGTTTTCAACAGACCAGAACAATGAGCTCTATACTCTGTTCGAGTATTCTCTTGTATAGTGGTGCCAGTTAAACAAGTAGAATTTGCTAGTTTATAAATAACAGTCTGTAACGTGTAACCAACTACCTGATCACAGCGAAGATTAGCATAACTATCTAAAACAAATGGCCAAATACCTTGGCAACTATTCATTAGGTGTAATGTTTATTATACTGTACAAGATGGGCATGCAAAATTTGGATGTTAAACTGGAGACGATTGCAACCAAACATGACATCGGAAAACATTACATTCAGGAATGAAATTATGGTTTTATGACAAATATGATTGTAAATAATTATGTCATGGTCTTAGTAGGTTTATGGAGGCAATTGCGGCGAAAATGCTTTATTTATACGCAAATGTTGACTAATTTTTGTATTACTTTGTCTACTGTAGTGTTAAATATAGCAGACGGCACAGGGTGTAGTTCGTAAAATTGAATCGATGCAACTCCTGTTCTATAGAACACACATAACAACATCTAAGCATCCTAAGGATCTTAAGTGGAGTTGAAGAACTAAATAGGTTTCATCTCTTAGTGGGCACACTTTCCACAAATTACTCATTATCTCTCACATTCAAGGGGTATTGTTCAATTTTGACTTTTATGGACACATTTCTTCGGTAATTGGAATAGCAAATATAAATATAGTGTACGATTCGATTGATTGTTAGCGGCTTTTAAAAATTATGATGTATTTTTTTCACAAAACTCAATATCCCCAAAAGCATATAAGAAACAAGAAAGTTCTCACACCTCATAAAATGAGATGTCTTATTCTAGAGACAAGTCCGCATGAGATTAACAGGTAGGCCTACATCTATACAAATGTTACGAAACCTGTGAGGCTTTGAAATATATAACTTTCTTTGGTGAATCTTTGGCTGTAACTCCTCCAGATTTTCATTAAATATGAGCATTGAAGTTCATCATCAATAATGTGCAGATAAGAGAATTGTACCAATTTTAAAGTGATAAATTATTAGAAGTATTTATAGTCAATCAACACGAGTGTGACGAAATTAGATTAGGCGATGAGTTACAATTAATTTCCTAGTGCCTAAGATAAATACATGAAATAATTATACACTTAATAAGTCCTTTCTCTCATAAATGTGGGGCAAAATGGACGACTAACTTCGTTCATCATGTGAATATCAATACATTCTGCACACTTAGGCTTAATTTAGGTTTGGTGGATATGTATATAACACTTATGTACAACAATATTTACAATTATTAACCCTCAACCGGTGCTGTGGGGGTCCTTAAGGAGACCAGTGTAACTGTACACCCCTGGCACTCCCTCCAAATTCCTTTCTCGCCCTCCTCCTGCCCTGTACCTTCACTTCAGTTCAAGGCTAAGTTACAGCCGGGGTGAATGTGCTCAGTAGCCAACAGTTTCCACAGTGACAGACTATAAATACAGTGCAGTGCCGTTTAAGACCCCACAACACCAGTTGTATTGCGAAGTTGGTTTTGACATACAAATTTTGATAAGCGTTTTCATTTCATTGTGAGCATCTGTTTGCTATGTATTGTTCATGTGAGGCATTACTATGGCCTCTACATCTCGGACTGGTATGCCAGTGTCTGATCCTAGGATCACAGACTTTATAAACAATGCTTTAGAGGAAGGTGATGAAGGAAGTGACGCCAGTGATCTCTCGGATGAAAATGATCCGAATTATAATTCTGAGCATGATACAAATTCGGAAGAAGAAGAGGACGAAGAAGAGGAAGAAGAAAGTTCTACGGACCATCTACATGACCGTAACCAACCATCCAGTTTCTATGGTAAAAACAGATATAAATGGTCAGTTACTAAACCTAGCAGATCTGTGAGGGTTCCAGCCCACAATCCCATCATAAAACTCCCTTGCCTGAAAGGTGCTGCAAGTAGGTTAGGAGATATGACTACTCCACCAGAAGACTGGGAGTGTTTGTTTACAGAAGATATGTTGAACAAAATCGTGCAGCATACAAATGAGAAAATAGCTTCATACCGATTACATCATTCTGATCAAACCCGAACGGAACTCAGAGATACTAATGCCATTGAACTAAGAGCATTTATTGGATTACTTTATTTTACCGCAATTTTCAAATCCAATTATGAAAGCGCTGAATCTATGTTCGCCACGGATGGATCAGGGAGGGATATTTTTCGTGCCACATTAGCAATGAAGAGATTCTTGAATTTGTTATATTGTCTGAGATTGGATGATCAGGCCAGTCGATATGAAAGGAAGAAGAATGATCCAGCTGCAGCAGTATCATGGCTTTTTCAGACAATGGTTGAAAATTCTCAGAGCTGTTATAACATCAGTGCTCATGCTTGCATAGATGAAATGCTTGTTGGCTTTCGAGGTCGTTGCAAATTTCGAGTATATATGCGAATTAAGCCCGTAAAATACGGCCTAAAGGTAATGATCTTGGCTGATGCTCATACCAACTACCTATTAAATGCATATATATATTGTAACCTATATTTTATGAGTCCCCCATGACAGTTTTAATGTAGGCTAGTGGGTTTATTATTTCTTTATATCATGTTATCGTGTTGGCAACGTGTTCAATTGCATTGGACACGTCTGCAGTAGACGCAGTGTCATTATTATTATTATTACTATTATCATATACGAATGCTTTTTATTATTAATTATTCAATGTATTTTAGGTCACTTTTGACAAGATTCTGAAGCTAGCTCTAATCATATGTTGTCTAAGAAAGTTTATTAATATTGTTCGGACCACTGAACCAGGAGTCAGGTTCATGTTTTGGTCACACGTACAGGAGGCAGCATTTATGGACGCTATTGTCTCGAGCAGGTATGCTCGCTTACCCCGGGGAGGGTGAGGAGGAAGCAGCCAGGGGGCCTTGCTAGGAGTGGAATGGACAAGCAGGCGTATGACAATAAGACTTCCTGGAAGGAGCTGTGGGTTTCAGACGTGTGGTAGCAAGCTACTGGATGCACTACGGAAGAGATTGTCTCGCTGGACTTTGAGATGTCAGGTTGTGTAGGGTGTCTCTCTTGAGCTGAGCGCTTGGTGTTTCTACGGAAAGCTTGAAGACCGTACGGTACCTCCGAATTGTTTTAGTATGGAGGGTACCACGTGATTGGGTTCTGGCTGTAATGCCACAATCATAGTAGGGCTAATACCCATCAAGATAACTGTGCTAAGTTGAAGAAGACCTTCATGGCGGTAAACCATAATGGCATGGCTGACCAGCTTCAAAGTGGTGATGAAATGGACATATTGGGCAGACGACGGCATTACCGGTAATGTGAAAACAAACTAAGAAATCTTTAAAGGCCTAAATATTATTATTATTATTATTATATTATTATATATATATATTTAATTGCATTTCTTGTGTGTCACTTTTCTTTTTATTATATTCATCAATCTCTTGCATGCAGCTTCAGAATATAAAGTAAATTTAAATTGGATAGTTTCTTTTTAGTTAGATGCATGTAAACCTTCCTTCATCTTTATTAATTTATAGGAGGTTTTGGTAAGGCCTATGTACGAGCCAGTCCTTTCAGAATATCTGCACACGCCCGGAGATAAGAAGAGTTTCGATAAGGTGGATTTGTTTAATTACAGTACCAATTATGTCAGTTGCTTAAATTTTAAAGAAAGGCCATTTATGAGGCAGAATATTCATTTGTATTTAAATTTTGTATCTTCAAAGTTACAAATGGCTTCTCTGGATGAAGCCATCTTGTGGCCAGAATTGATAGATTACAAATGGCGCCCAACTATGGAGTGTGAATAAGGCTGGCTGGTGCATAGTATGGCAGTACGCACAGGTAATTTGTGAAATCTGATCGGGTATTTTAGGAAGGGTATATATGTTCAGTGATTTTGGAGGGTATGCTAAGTACTAAGAGTGAGCCTGATTTATTAAAGTTGAGATCTAGAAGTGTTGATCGAAGCACTCTTGGTCATTCTAGAAGAGGCAGGAGTCAGTCAAACAGGCAGACCAATAAGCGGTCAGATTCCACAAATTCGAGAGTAGTTCCTAGTAAAATGGCAGATAAGGATGTGATTTCTGGTACGTTGGAGGGACGTGAGGGGGCCGAGAAAGATGATGTTGCAACTAGCAAGGAGTTAGGAATGGGAGTGAATAGTGACGAGGAACATGTAGGACTAGGGGAAAACTCACAGATGATCAAGTTAATGGAGCAGATGATGTCTAAATTCAGTAGTAAACTAAGTGATTTAAGTAATAAAATGGATACTCAGAGTAGTGATTTAAGTACTCAAATTAATAATCAAAATAGTGAATTTAGTACTAAGATAGACATTCAAAGTACGGATTTAGAGAGCAAAATTAATAAGATTGCAGAAAGTATGAGTAAAGGCTATAAGGAAATTCGTCAGGAAATTGCCAGTAGAATTGAGTTGGTAGATAAAAGATTCGAGCAAGTTGAGGAGAAGATGAGCTTACAGAGGCAGGGCATTATGGATACTGTTGATAAGCAGATAGGCGAGGTGAGTAATGAGGTAGCCATTTTCAAGAAAGAAGTTGGTGAGAGGTTGATAGTTGTAGAGGAAGAGATGAAGGATATAACTGAGATTAGAAATAAGCAGGTGTTTTTGGAACACGAGCTAGCGGTGTCTTCAGCCAGAGTAACGATGGTAGATAAGAGCGTAAAAAAGGAGATTAGTGAACTGAAATCCTTTAATGAGAGCGAAAATTTGAAATTAAGAAGAGAGCTGAATCAGGCCAAGTCAAATAAGGAAAATTGTAATCACTCTGTAGGACATAGTAACTTCTATAGGGAATCTGACTTGCCTAAATTTAGTGGAAGGCAGTTTAACCCTATGGAGTTTATTAAAGTTGTTCAGAAGAGGTTTTCGAAAGGGTTAGAAGATGGGACTTTAGACTGGGATATTGTTGAGGAAATCATATCATTAGCTTTTGTGGGGGAGGCTAAATCTTGGTATCAAGTTTTTAGGGGAGATTTTCAGGGGTTAGAAGATTTTAGGCAGAAGTTTGAGGGAAAGTTCTGGAACGAACAGACTAAAGGAAGAGAAAGAGACAAGATTTCTTTTGGGAGGTATCAGTCGAATCAGGGGGTGAGCATGACGGAGTATTTCCTCACACATGTCCTTATCAGTCAGAATTTAGACACTAGTTCTTCTGAAGGTGATATTGTTAGGCGTATGGCCCGTCATTTTTCTGATGAGGTGAAGATGGCCGTAGTCATGCAGGATGTAAATACGATTAAGGACATGGAACGTGTGTTAGAAAGGTTTGATACTTTGGGTAGAATGGGAGGTAAGAGGCAAGAACAGGGAAGGGAAGGAAATTACGATCAGGGGTATCAGGAGGAAGGGAATAGGCATTATGAGCGTAGGAATATTGATAGGCCAGGTAACTTTGTGAGGAATGATGGAGGAAATTTTGTGAATAGGGATAGGGGTGACCAAGGGAATTTTCGGAATAGGGGGCGCGGAGAACAGAGGCAGGCAGAAAATCGGGGACCTGGGGAACAAAGGCAGTTAGAGAATAGGGGGCGTGAAGAAGAGAGACAGCCAGCTCAGCCGAGTAATTTAAACGGGAACAGGGCTCTTTAAGATGGTCAGATAGAGGGTCCCATCCCAGTATTCCAGTTCATGTGTTGAAAAAGATAGAATACGACCTTGATGTTAGAAAGGAATTGTTAGATGACCAGGTTGAGGTTACACAGGAGAGATGTGAGCCTACGTTGATCAGTCCTGTGATTAAGGTGAAGATATGGGGTCAAGTCGTCGATGCCTTATTGGACTCAGGGAGCATGTGTTCTTGCATTAAGGCAGGCTTTTATGATGAGGTTAAGAGTAAAGGAGAAGCCATAGAGGAGATTCCTGTGTCCAATATATTTATATTGTCTGCTGTTGGGACTAAGTCACAGAGAGTGCGTAGACAGGTTGTCGCACCTATGTACATTGATGAGAAATGTGGTCGTCAGAGTTTTCTAGTGGTCGCGAATTTAGTGTATCCTGTCATATTGGGTGCGGATTGGCTAAGCAGTCAGATGTGTAAGCTTGATTATGGCGAATCTAAGGTGAGATTCAAGTGGGGTGAGAATTTTGATACGATTAGTCTGAGTTATCAGGTTGACTCGGGAACCTTTGTGAGTATATCAGTGTGTGTCCAGGTTTTAAATGAAGAGGAAGAAGTCAGTGAGGTTAGTAGCGACATGGTATCAGAGGATATTCAAAGTTGTAGTATGGTAGTGGAAGAGGAGCGTGAAGGCGAATTTTCAAGTGTTGTGGAAGATACCATGTTGGAGGTAGAGCAGAAGGCTCAGTTGTCAGAAGTCTTGAGAGAGCACAGTGAGGTGTTCTCTGACAAACCTGGTAGGACACATGTTTACGAGCATAGTTTCGAGATCACCGATAGGTCAAGTTTTAATGGTGTTAGATACCCGATACCACACGCCCATGTCAAAGCAGTAGATGTCATTTCGCAGATGCTAAACGATGAGGTGATCGAATTCAGTAGGAGCCAGTATGTCAATCCGTTGGTAGTAGTGATTAAGAAGGATGGGTCAGTTAGGCTATGTTTGGATGCAAGACAAGCTAATAAACGCATTGCGCCGGATCATCAGCGACCGGAAACTACTGAGGATTTAGTTCAGAGATTTGGGGGTAAAGAATGGCTGTCCACATTAGATTTGAGTGCTAGTTTTTGGCAGGTACCCCTACGGAAGGAGGATAGGCAATTCACGGCTTTTTGTTACAAAAACCAGCTGTTACAATTTACACGGATTCCTTTTGGTATGAAAACATCGTCAGCTGGGCTCATTCGCGCACTTAACATCGCTCTGGGACACGACACAGGGGATTTCACAGCCAGTTACATCGATGACTTAGTCATCGCATCACGTACATTTGGGGAACACATGGAACACCTTAGAATCGTGTTGGGGAAGTTGCATCGGGCCGGGTTCACAGTGAAACTTAAGAAGGCGACCTTTTGTGCACAACAGATCACGTTTTTAGGCCACACTATTACACCACAGGGGGTTACGCCAGAAGGGTCGAAATTAGACAACATAATCAACACTCGGACACCACGTAACGTCAAACAACTTCGCTCTTTTCTGGGGGTATGTAATTATTTCAGGAGGTTTGTACTGCGGTATTCGCAGCTGTGCGGGCCATTTAGCGGGTTACTTAAACAGAATTCTAAGTGGATTTGGGAAAAGGAACACGATGAGGCATTCATCAAACTTTAAGAGGGTTTTAGGGATGCTGTCACACTTAGGTACCCCGGGCAGGATAGTCAGTATATAGTGATGACAGATGCTAGCGACTTAGGTTTAGCAGGGGTGCTTTGTCAAAAGGATGGGGATGGTAATCTAGGCATCGTGTCACTCGCTAGTAGAGGTCTAAATTCCGCGGAGAAAAGATACACTACTAGTGAGAAGGAATTGCTAGCCATTGTGTATTCGCTGGGTAAGTTCCGGACCTATGTGCTTGGCCGGAAATTCCTAATCTATACAGACCATAACGCACTTACGTTTCTTAGGACATGTAGGATAACCTCGAACCGGCTTTCTAGGTGGATATTGGCGATCCAAGAGTACGATTTTGATATATTTCACGTAAAAGGGTCAGAAAACGCATTCGCGGATTTTGTGAGTCGCCACCCGGAAATTGCTGGGGAGGGAGTTGAAGCTAGGAGAGAGGAAGGAATTTTGGTCTGTGTAACTAGGATTTCAGATAGGGACGGGGAGAGGTTAAAGTTGGGTAAAATGAGAGAGGAACAATGCAAGGACGAGGAGATTCAGGACATTTATCGGGAACTCGAGGAAATGGAACATATGAGCATTGCTAAGAGGGGTAATAAGGAATTCAGGCTAGTTAACGACTTGCTAACTAGGAAATGCTTTGGCGAGAGATGGTGCGTGTGGGTTCCTAAGTCTTTGAGGTATGATATTATCTGGTTTTATCATAAGGAGTTAGGCCACTATGGTGCAGAGAAGGTGTTGGGTGCTATTCAGGAGAACTTCTTCTGGAAAAACATGGGCAGGGAAGTCAGAAAAACCCTAGCAACATGTGAGTTGTGTCAGAAGTGCAAGCACCCCACAAGGTATTTAGAAGGGCCAAGGCAGGCTGTTTTAACTCAGAAACCAGGTGAGTTGGTGTGTGTTGACCTCTATGGGCCGTTGGTGAAGTCTCAGTATGGCTACCAATATGTGTTTGTCGTTGTTGATGCCTTTTCTAAGTATGTTAAGCTCTATCCCCTAAGACAGGCCACGGGGAGGGGTTGTGTAAATTGCATACTGGGGAAATATGTTCCGGAGTTTGGTAAGCCACTCCGAATACTCTCAGACCACGGTTCTCAGTTCACCTCGAAGATATGGAGGACCAAGTTCAGTGAACTGGGAATACAGTGTACGTATTCCTCTATTAGGTATCCCCAAGGAAACATGTCTGAGAGAGTAATGAGAGAACTAGGGCGCATGTTTAGGACTTATGTGAGTGAGCGACATAATGCCTGGTTTTCGATGCTTGAGGACGTTGAGCGTTGGCTCAATGTAACTAAACACGAGAGCACGGGTCGCACTCCCATAGAAGTCCAGCTGGGCAGGAAGCCTGTCAGCGAACTTGCCATGATTTTGGGTTTGAGGACAGGGGAGGCCGTACCCAGAGATTTAAGTATCAGGTTAGCTGGGGAATATTTATGTAAGGCCAGTAAGAAACGGCAGAAGCAGCAAGGGAAGCGGGCAGGAGATAAGTTAGATGTAGGTGACCTTGTGCTTTTGAGGGTGCCTCATGTCTCGTCCGCAGACCAGAAATTGGTGAGTAAATTTTTTCATTTGTATGAAGGACCGTATGAAATTGCACGGAAATTAGGGGCCTGTGCGTACGAGCTCCTTACAAAGGACGGCAGGGTGCTAGGGATTTACAATATTTCCAATCTGAGGATGTACATATCCTAGTAGCCCTGTTGATTGTGTATATATTTGTGGAAGGAAGGAGTTAGGATTTTGGAAGGGAAGTCATGCCTAAAAGGATTGCTTTTTATTCTATGGTATAGGACCAAATGAATGAAAAGCAAGGGGGCGTTCTGTAACCTATATTTTATGAGTCCCCCATGACAGTTTTAATGTAGGCTAGTGGGTTTATTATTTCTTTATATCATGTTATCGTGTTGGCAACGTGTTCAATTGCATTGGACACGTCTGCAGTAGACGCAGTGTCATTATTATTATTATTACTATTATCATATACGAATGCTTTTTATTATTAATTATTCAATGTATTTTAGGTCACTTTTGACAAGATTCTGAAGCTAGCTCTAATCATATGTTGTCTAAGAAAGTTTATTAATATTGTTCGGACCACTGAACCAGGAGTCAGGTTCATGTTTTGGTCACACGTACAGGAGGCAGCATTTATGGACGCTATTGTCTCGAGCAGGTATGCTCGCTTACCCCGGGGAGGGTGAGGAGGAAGCAGCCAGGGGGCCTTGCTAGGAGTGGAATGGACAAGCAGGCGTATGACAATAAGACTTCCTGGAAGGAGCTGTGGGTTTCAGACGTGTGGTAGCAAGCTACTGGATGCACTGCGGAAGAGATTGTCTCGCTGGACTTTGAGATGTCAGGTTGTGTAGGGTGTCTCTCTTGAGCTGAGCGCTTGGTGTTTCTACGGAAAGCTTGAAGACCGTACGGTACCTCCGAATTGTTTTAGTATGGAGGGTACCACGTGATTGGGTTCTGGCTGTAATGCCACAATCATAGTAGGGCTAATACCCATCAAGATAACTGTGCTAAGTTGAAGAAGACCTTCATGGCGGTAAACCATAATGGCATGGCTGACCAGCTTCAAAGTGGTGATGAAATGGACATATTGGGCAGACGACGGCATTACCGGTAATGTGAAAACAAACTAAGAAATCTTTAAAGGCCTAAATATTATTATTATTATTATTATATTATTATATATATATATTTAATTGCATTTCTTGTGTGTCACTTTTCTTTTTATTATATTCATCAATCTCTTGCATGCAGCTTCAGAATATAAAGTAAATTTAAATTGGATAGTTTCTTTTTAGTTAGATGCATGTAAACCTTCCTTCATCTTTATTAATTTATAGGAGGTTTTGGTAAGGCCTATGTACGAGCCAGTCCTTTCAGAATATCTGCACACGCCCGGAGATAAGAAGAGTTTCGATAAGGTGGATTTGTTTAATTACAGTACCAATTATGTCAGTTGCTTAAATTTTAAAGAAAGGCCATTTATGAGGCAGAATATTCATTTGTATTTAAATTTTGTATCTTCAAAGTTACAAATGGCTTCTCTGGGTGAAGCCATCTTGTGGCTAGAATTGAAAGATTACAATATATATACTGGGAAAGACAATGATGGATTTGGTTTGACAGCAGAAGATAGAAAATTACAGAAACCAACTCAGGCTGTAATTAGATTATCAAAACCAATTTACGGGACAAACCATAATATTACCGCTGACAACTACTTTACTTCTATTGAACTAGTGTCAGAACTGAAGAAACACAAGCTAACCTACGTAGGCACAATAAGGAAGAACAAAAAAGAAATTCCTCCTGAATTTCAGCCGAATAGAAAGCGTAAGGTGGGCTCTACAGAGTATGGCTTCACAAAAGACATTACACTAATGTCTAGTGTTTCTAAAAAAGCCAAAGCTGTAATGTTAGTGTCTAGTATGCACCATTGCAAAGCAGTAGACCCTGACACTGGTAAAGAAGAAATCATAGCTTTTTACAACAGTACCAAAGGGGGAGTGGATACCCTTGACCAGAAGTGTGCTACCTACAACACAAGCAGAAGAACATGCAGATGGCCTCTTGCAATTTTCTTTACCATCCTGAATATTGTTGGGGTCAACTAATTCATTATTCAGACATCACTCAAGAACTACACGTCAGGGACCCGCTACGAATTCCTTAAAACATTGGCCAGGCAACTATCTGAACCCTACCTCAATCAAAGACTTGTCAATGGTCGACTTCCAAAGGAACTACGATTGCTAACATCTAGAATTTTGAAAAAGAGTATTCCAAAGGAAAAAGTAAACAAAGACACTTCAAAAACGAAGCGATGTGCGCTGTGTCCCCGTTCTGCTGAGAAAAAACAAAAACAAATCAGTATTGTGTGAAATGTGAACAACCTACCTGCCAAACATGTCGTTCCGTGGTGTGCAAGGAGTGTGGAGAAGACTAAATATAGTGTTTGTGAAAATGGCCTAAGTGCAAGTGAAATTTGATACTTTCAATTTTCTTACAGCCTATGATATTTTAACTCTGTGTTCAATGTGTTTTTAAGAAATAAAAAGCATAACTTTCGCTTCATTTAAGTGTAGTTCAAAGAAGTGTGATTTCTTCAAGTTTCAGCGACACTTAAAATAATAGTGAGTATTTTTCCAATTTTTCAAACATTAACAATATTTCATTATCGTTACATACACTCTAAAAAGTGTAAATTAACAGAATATCTGCATAATTTTTCTAAAAATTCAAATAAATGTTATTTGTGGATTTTTTTTATGTGGTATCTTTTTTGACCCCACAACACCGTTTATGAACCGAATTCTCCACAACACGGGTTGAGGGTTAAGCTACAAAATGTTTCAATTAAAATTTGTAGCGAGTCTGATTTTTAACGAATTATGTTTTATATAGGAGATACAAATAGGCCAATGGAATAGGAATAATAGTAATTGGTTGAAAATATCTACTCGCTACAAAGTTCAATTAAAAACTTTTAGCTTGAAATTGTTGCACATAAGTGTTATATACAAACCCACTGAACCCATGTTAAACCTAACTGAGCAGGATCTGATGATGTTTGCTTGACGAACAAAACTAGTCATCCAATTTACCCCCCCCCCCCCATTTATTTGTTAAGTGTTTTATTGAGTGTATAAATAATTCATATAGCCTAATTTCAGGCCAATTTAATTTGGTACACTTGTGTTGACCGACTGAAAAATCATGTAATAATAGGTTACCTAGGAAACACTCAAAATGGCTTCTAACATTTTAGTATTTCAATTTTAAGTGAATCACCCAATTAGGTTATAATGTAAGTTTCATTGCAATAAAAATACATCTTTCAGGAAGATAACTTCAGAAGTTGAACACAATTTTTTCTGTCGATGCCTTCTTACACATCCACTTCATACAGAACACAAATTTATCAAAAACGTCTAGAAGTACTCACATCAAAATTGGTATAAATGCTTAAGAAAATGTGTCCTATCAGATAGACCCATAACAGCAAAAAGATATTTCTAAAGATGTCTGATACATGAAATTTTAAAATCCAATTGGTGTAAAATGTAATGTATTGAACCAAATTTCGTAAAAAATTACATAGACTAATGAATGGATGTTTTAGTGAAATAAATCTTACTTCTATCATAACGAATAGAATAAGAAGTGATTACACTGGCCTAGTACGCCTGGTCCGCCGCAGCGCAGCGCTGGCTCCGATCTGTGATATAAGTTAGCATTGGCGCTTACGAGACTTTTAAAACCTTGCGACCTGTTTTACATGTTAAAACACCGCAAGATAGGCGCTAATAAGTTCGACATCTCCACTTACTTTACTGTGTCCAATTATAATTTAATAAGTCGTCTCCTGTAATAGTCCAGTTTCGACAGTAAGCGAAGACAGAGAGCAAGTTCAAAATGCAATTAGTTTTGCCAGCTATCGGTAAATTAAAAAAGAACGGAAAAATTAACCTCGCTATCAGAAAGGATTTCTTCACATTGTTACACATTTTACATTCCCTTAACAGACTTGCAACACAGCAAAAAAAAGCCGTACGAACGCAACTTTCAACTTTACCGTAGATTACTATAAAATTCAATAATAACCATAAATTTCACTCCACAAACACCAAACTCAGTAAACTACCATCATTTCAGAAGAACTTAACATTTAACAGACATAGAAGGCACAGTCATGACTCCTTCTTAGAGTAGGCTATTGCCTAAAACTGATCACGCCCCCTTCAGCATTACGGTACATATATGTTTTTTTACTCATTGTCTTTTTTATTCTCATCCCTTTCTTCACAGAAGTAGTCTTTAATGGCATCATGAGCATTTTTATTTACACCATACTGGACAAATACTTAGGCAAATTAGGAAATATATGTGGAACAGAATAGTCTTTCAATCGCCAGTTGGTTCTTGGGAGAAGTACTACTTCCTTCCCTTCTATCACAAATTTGTCAAATTTAACAATTAAATCTTCTGAAAAGTGAGCATCTCAGATGTAGGACTTTTCAGTAAGTTCCCTATCCTTCCCTGGTATGGCCCCTTTGCACTTGATACAACGTTCCTTATCTTTAGGAGGTTTGAAAAACCGTCTGACCTCTTTACAGTCCCCATACCCAGATCTGCATCCTGGTACAAAAGAGCACTGCATCTTCACTACTCACATTAAGCACTCATGAAAATGTAAGGGCTAAACTGCTGTTTACTTACATTAAATAACAATAAAATTAACACACGAAGATAACGTCAACACACGACAAGAAATTAAATTCAATTTCAGTTAATACTTCCTACAATAGCATTTCAGGTATTAATACTATGAAGTAATAGTGTAAGCACTTGTATATCAATAAACGTTTGCACAGAACACCACCAAAACACTCCGACCGATTAAATACTTAATATATCGCACATAAACTCATAAACATATGTGGAAATCAACAATCTCAAGTCGACTGTAGCGCCGCGTAGCGGCGAGTGCCAACCCGATCCGTATTCATTACATGCTATTGAGGGAGAAGAGATCACACTTTATATTCTATTCGTTATGCTTCTATGTTTATATCCTCAGTGGTTAAGATTCCATGTAAAAGAGATCCCGTGGTTTGATATGGTGGGTCACGTCGAGATAACAAACGTTATTTCCTTTCTTCCATACTTCCTTCCTTCATTCCTTCCTTCCTAACAGAAATGCATACCACAATAGAGAGCAAAGATGATTGAGGTTTTGTTAATTAAAGAAAAAGTATGGAACCAAGCTTGTAGTTCAATATGATCATTAATGTCCCAATTAAAAGCCACAGGACAACCTTTTACGTGGACTTCTAATCACTTGTTGTGACATTTCACTCGAATATCTCGCTAACATTTAATCAAGAACCGAATAAATTCCAGGTTGCTGAGAACTCACCAAGGCGGATCAAGTTAAATTACCGGTTAATGCATGTTGAATTTTCTTGGTAAAATAACGCACCCAAGCTTCCACGTAAATGAAATCCTGTGGCTTGATATGGTGGGTCACGTCAAGACTACAAATTTCCTTCCACCTTTCTTTCTTTCTTTCTTTCTTTCTTTCTTTCTTTCATTCATTCTTTCTGTAGAGATTTGAAACCATTATTTTCTGTGTTGCCTAAACAAAATTGTCATTTGTAGCTCTTGAGTCGGTCAACACGATTGTGCCCAATGAATAAGCCCCATTTAATTGTGATTATTTAATTAATACATGTAATTTTTCCATAAGTGTGTTTACATATTTATATCATGTACCCCGTCCATTCATTGGGAACAATCATGTTGACCGACTGAAAAGCTACAAATGAAAATTCTTCCCTTCTTTCTTTCATCCTTCCTAACAGAATTACATACACACAATTTAGGGTGTAGGTGATTGAGACGATAAAGTGGGCATTACACGTGGGTATGACAGTTCTACTAAAGTTCCCAATAAGAGAAGGAAGAACAAGTTGAACTGAGGGCGATCCCAATGAAAATATCAAGACGCAGAGTGCTGCAGGGTAGAGATGACGCAACGATGGAAAATATTATTGAATAATTATTATGAACACTGTTACAACCCTTACAGGTATCTACACTGTTTCATTCGTATGAAATCGATCTGAAAACATAATTGTGCATCTCTGATGCAAAATACTTGAAGCATCAGACCTCGTCAACGAAATCAAACCATAAGAATGAACTCTATAATAGCAGAGTACGACAGAGCAATGAGAATCGAGTCAACTACTGACACATTGAGGCACGGGCGTGGAAAGCTGTCGCAGGAATAATTAGTTACAACAATGTTAAGCCTCCTTTGCATTTCATCAGTGTCATAAAGGTGGAATATACTCAGGTATATAATTACTATCATAACTCACGGAGTCATTCATGAAAATCACAGTATTTTTGAGAACGCATTCAAATTGCAAAACAATGAACTATTTTTAAAGGAACCTGTGTGGAATAATGACCAAAGTCGAGTTATTAACTGTAATCTTCTATATCACTGCCAGACCGAGGGCAGGAACAGGTGGTGTTCTACAGTCTGTTCACAGCTCCACATCTCGTTACATGGTACAAGTCACTGTATGCATAGATAGTAGATCAGCGGAACAACTGTAAATTTGTGCTGAAGTAATAAAGAGCATATCGATGGCCAAGTTTTAATACCTCGTGAGTCTCTCTGGTTGAGAGAGGAGAGATAGCCTTCTACGGAAGAGTTGCTGTCCTAACAATCAAATGAAATAAAATCTGATGGAACTGAGCAGCCACTCCTTTACATGTAGTGACGAATGAGAAATATATTTCCTGCAATGCGATTCTCAGTGTATGGCAGCACGTATTATCGCAGAATGTGGAGTGAATTTTGACCAATGATCACAATGTGGGACATCGTATTGCACGTGGTTTACTCTACAAAATTTCAATAAGCACTTATGCTCATTGGATATTACGTTCACTGAATAGTACCTACAGATATAAGGCTAGCGTCTTGCTATTTTATGGATACGATTTACGCTGCATTAGAATGTATCCATCGATATGGCTGCAGAGCCAACGGTCTGGCCACGTTGAAACACCGGATCCCATAGGAACTCCGCAGTTAAGCAACATTGGGCGAGGTTGGAACTTGGATGGTAAGCCAGTTTCGGTGGGACCACGTGCTGTTGGCGCACATTCGGAGGAGCGGAACGGACCTGGCCAACTTCCGCACGTAAACTCCTGGCTGAGGATAGCATCTTCAGAGGCTTGAACCTGCCTTCGGGCAGAATACCCGCTACATTTACATTACATGGCTGCAGTGTCTACGAGGAAAGATCACCATAGGACTGGGGGTTTTTCTTTACACGTCATCTTAGGGCATGATTTGGATGAGTAAAGTCCGTATCTGTGTGATTCCTGGTCAGGATACAAAGATTATAGACATACTCCAACTATATTGTGTCAAAAATACTGAAACCAAAAATAAGCAAATATCACCCATCATCTTCTATATGCATATCTTTGCTATAAAGTTTGTAAAATTGCAACTTGATAAACCCCGGTGTTATTACATGATCCTTATTTCGTAATCAGAATTCATTCATCCGTGTTAGAGACCAATATTATGTCAACATACAAGTCGCAAAGGACTTGTTGCGAAATTGTTAATGCTGATAGAGTGATCACGGAGGACTATCGCAGTGTGGAAGAACACTATAGGTGATGTTGCACGAGAAACTATGGGTCTTGTGAAGTAGAATTCCACTGTGCATTGATCATTTCAATAGAACTACACATTAGCACTTCGTTGACAAAAATGGTCGAATGAACGACACTGGTTGTTTATGAAGTGTGTTTTATAACATTGCAGACGATATTGGGGACGTCGTTCGTATTTTTCCCCAAAAAATCAGTAACGTGATAGTGGTGTCCCTGCGAGGTTGTGGCTCTGCATTAAGGTAAGGTGTTGTTCAAGCATCACTAGTTAATGTGTATAGAGATTCAATAATGTGTTAGTTTGAAGGTAATTTGTACATACACACTGTTGTGTTTTGAGCTCTGAGGGGAACAGGACCTCACGTTCCGACTATTGAAACAACAATATCTAAACTATCTTTAAGCCCAGCTGATTTTAGCCGTTATAACTGAGATAATTCACTCTTAAGGACTTAGGTAGGTGGCTTGAAGCACTGAATCTTGATTCATATCTTTGTAAAGGAGTGATGAACATCTGAGTGCTCCCGGAGAAATAGGGGGAGCTTGCGAGCCCATCGGTCTGCTTAGCTTGACCGTGAAGGTAAGGGAAGTGGACTGGGTGCTGATAAGGCTTTGCGGGCCTGACCAGCCTTTGGTACTGGTGCGCGCAGTAATTGAATTAAATACAAGCATTTGTAAACACTGTGCTGTTTTATAACTGTTTGAGGTAGTAATAAAATAGTTTATTTTTTGTTGTTGTTCTAAGCCTTGTAACATATTTTACATCTAGCCAGAAATATTATTGGAATGTAGATTTACTGGTACGTCGCAGATCATGTTCAGGCCCGTGCGGGTTTCACTATGTCAATGTACACCTTTTTAGGAATATGGTGTACTAAATTTCAACTAGATTAGAATTTTATAGCGCAATCCGTTCTCTTGTTAGTCCAAGCACGAGAATGTTACTCACAGGGGATCGGTTCTATGAGGGTGGAAATTATGAATCTAGCCCAAAATGCACGTCATCTAAAACAAAAGGAAACACAAAACTATTGTAAATATTCAACACATTTAATAAAAAATTGTCTTTGATATTTATTTATCAAGGATCCCTAAGCTATTATATTTGGGAGGGAATGCAAAAAGCTAACTAAAGAAAAATACACTTCTGAAATAAAAATACAACCTATATCTAATATTTGCATCTCCTCAAGAAGTCCTATCAACAAAAATGTATTTAGGAGCAAGGCTAAGAAATGCTACAAAAAAGAAGATCCCTACGCGAACATAAAATATCCAGAAAAATAAATAATCAAATATTACAATGCACCTACTCGGCAGCAGATGGCTAATCTATGGACGTTAAACAACGTTCTATGAGATCCAACAAAACGCAAAAATGAAGGAAACTAAGTTATGTTGGCACCGTCTCTGATATTTAATCACTAATTTAAATCTAGTTAAGTACGAATCTAAACCCTAAATAACATTTCACCTCTACATGAAGAATACATATTTAAAAGAATTTAGAAATATAGCCTATAGCGTCTCATTGCAGTCAAAAGTCATCAGATTAACATCAGCCTCTGATCATCTCATCGTATAAACAATATGTCTAGCCATCAATATCTGGTCGTCATGTAATCGGTTAAGTCTCACTTTTAAATAGCAAATGTGTTGTAATAATAGGTGAACTTAAATAGGAATTATTATTATTCAGCTTGGTATATTAAACTCATTATGTTTAATCCAATTCAATCTTATTTAGGTGCCAATTATTATTAGGTTCAATTTATGCGCGAATCCTACAATCAACAGATCTTTTAGTTGCAATATTTTATCGAATTATCCCTCAATGTGTTATTTTAGATAGCTTGATTATTAACCTCCCATAATACACTCATCCGCCGACATCACTGTCACTCCGCGTGACAATAGCATAGTTCCATAAGAACACTTCATCTGTGCACAACATATTCATAAAATATTCCTACATACACACATCAAAAAAAGTTTTGCATCACCTCGGTTCCAAGAGTTCCGGAACCGTTAAATACAAAGGGAATAGAGATCAACACAAACAACATTTCAGCTCGTTTTATTGCTCATGAGACCCACACATTGCATGTTGTACCATCATACAGCTAGACTTTCAGCATTTGTGGTCCAGATTGCAGTACACACCACTACCTCTAATACCCAGTAGCACGTCCTCTTGCATTGATGCATGCCTGTATTCGCCGTGGCATACTATCCACAAGTTCATCAAGACACTGTTGGTCCAAATTGTCCCACTCCTCAACGACAATTCGGCGTAAATCTCTCAGAGTGGTTGGTGGGTCAAGACGTCCATAAACAGCCCTTTTCAACATATCCCAGGCATGTTCGATAGGGTTCATGTCTGGCGAACATGCTGGCCACTGTAGTCGAGCGATGTCGTTATCTTGAAGGAACGCATTCACAAGATGTGCACGATGAGGTCGAGAATTGTCGTCCATGAAGACAAATGCCTCTCCAATATTCTGCCGATATGGTTGCACTATGGGTCGGAGGATGTCATTCAGGTATCGTAAAGCCGTTTCGGAGCCTTCCATGACCACCAGTGGCGTACATCGGCCCCACATAATGCCACCCCAAAACATCAGGGAACCACCACCTTGCTGCACTCGCTGGACAGTGTGTCTAAGACGTTCAGCCTGACCAGGGTGCCTCCAAACACGTCTCCGACGATTGTCTGGTTGAAGGCATATGCGACACTCATCGGTGAAGAGAACGTGATGCCAATTCCGTGGGGTCCATTCAGCATGTTGTTGGGCCCATCTGTACCGCGCTGCATGGTGTCGGGGTTGCAAAGCTGGACCTCGCCATGGACGTCGGGAGTGAAGTTGCGCATCATGCAGCCTATTGCGCACAGTTTGAGTTGAAACACGACGTCCTGTGGCTGAACGAAACGCATTTTTCAACATGGTGGCATTGCTGTCAGGGTTCCTCCGAGCGGCAATCCGTAAGTAGCGGTCATCCACTACAGTAGTAGCCCTTGGGCGGCCTGAGCGAGGCCTGTCATCGACAGTTCCTGTATCTCTGTACCTCCTCCATGTCCGAACAACATCGCTTTGGTTCACTCTGAGACGCCTGGAAACTTCCCTTGTTGAGAGCCCTTCTTGACACAAAGTAACAATGTGGACGCGATCGAACTGCGGTATTGACCTTCTAGGCATGGTAGAACTACAGACAACATGAGCAGCGTACCTTCGTCCTGGTGGAATGACTGGAACTGATCGGCTGTCGTATCCCCTCCGTCTAATAGGCCCTGCTCATGCATGGTTGTTTACATCTTTGAGCAGTTTTAGTGACATCTATGAACAGTCAAAGGGACTGTATCTTGGATACAATATACACAGTCAACGTCTATATGCCGGAGATCTGGGAACCGAGGTGATGCAAAACTTTTTTTGATGTGTGTATTACAACAAGATAGTTCCATTAGCCTTATACAAGACTACTAAACAATTATATAGGCTTATGATAGTATCATTCCCATTACCTCTCATATATATTTCAATGACACAATTAATATCCGCTCCTTCAAGTAGGCTACACTAAAATTCTGCACTCTACTAATCTGACCTGGATAACACATCTTTATTCATTTGTACACACAATAAACCAAACTATCAATACGTATTTCAGTCGCCTGTTGTATATGATGTGTAGATTTTATAGCACCTTTATTATCAATTGACAAGATGGTGGATGAAGTACCTTCCATAGTGGAAACTTCGCTAGAAAACCTACTGAAGTTAACGGAATCAGGAAGCAAGCTGAAAAAAGACCTACGTGATGACATCATACAGTCAGTAAGTATGTTAAGAAAATCATTCAGAGAGTTAGAAGATAATATACGATCAAAGGACATTGAAATTCTTGAACTGAAGTCCAACGCACAGAGGTTAGAAAATCTGGAACGAAGCAAGGAAACTCAAGCCTTTCCCGGTTGTGGAGACGGACAGGTGGTGTCATCTTCTGGCGGAAGACAGGAAACACCTCTGAATAATGTTCGAGAAGAAGAGACATCTGGTGACCAACATCACCTACATCAGGATGATGGGGCAGAGTCTCATGGCCCCATGGAAGGGAACAAAGTTGTAGGCATAGAAGAGCTAAATCATAAAGTAGACTTGGTTATGGACTTCATAACCAACAAAATCAGTAATGTCATACAAACTCACATTATGAAGGCGCTTCACCAAGGAGAAAGCATGAACGTGTCGTCAAAGAACTCCTTCAACATTCGACACACTAACACGAGTGAAGGGGACCAACAGAAAGTCACAATGGACAACACCCCCTGGTCTCAAGTTGCTGGAAGAAGTAGAAATACAGTGCAAACATCACGTCCGCCGGTAGTTATTGGAACAAAACTGGGCGTTGACCTGCAGGCCGCTGACCAAATGGCTTGGCTGTACGTAGGTAAATTGAAGAACACCGCCACAATAGATTTAATCAAGACTTATCTCAACCAAGGTCAAATAACTTGCGAAGAACTTAATACTCAAGGCGATAACAAGGCCTTTAAAATTGGAATACCTTTTCAATACTTAGAGGCAACTTTAGACTCAGGGTTTTGGCCAAAAAGGGTTTTAGTACGGCGATTTCGTTTCTCCCGTAGGAAATTTGATCCCCACTCCCTTGAATAAAAATAGATCTACCAAGTTCATCCTATGGAACGCAGAAGGTTTAAGGAATGCTCTTCAGTTTATTCCTCCAGAAATGACACAGATACCGGACGCCTTGATAACGACTGAGACCTTCCTATTAGAACCTATAGATATCCCTGGATATTATAGTATACACATGCTCGCAAAACCAACGAAAGGGAGACCGGAAGGTGGTGTCTCTTGTTTTTTGAAACCTACAATTGGCACCATAAAAGCAACATATAAGGAAGAAAACTTACTCGTTATAAGGACTACCGACATCACTATTATTGCATTGTATATCAACCCCTACGCCTCCATAAACGACGTCATTGAAACGCTCGCTAAGCCATTTCAAAAACAACTGGAGAAGACAAAAATATTATCCTAGCCAGTGACCTCAACTGCCGAATTGATAAACCAAGCCGGAAAACAGAGTTAGTACTAGAAATGCTGACTGAGGAAGGATTTTCACTAGCGAACAAAAAGGAAGAAATGACCTACTTCTGCAACAACGGAGCGAGCGCAATTGATCTTGTATTTTACAAAGGCAATGGAATATACATCAAGAATCAGGAAGGGATCTGGAGCAGCTCCCATAAGAAAACATATTCCAATAGTAACTGGCATCATTATAATAGATCAGACATCGACACAACGCAACAGAAGGCATATATCCAGATTAATTGACCAAAATCAGATCATCCCTGAAGATATTATCAGAGCAGAATGCCTCGCAAATGAAGTTCACATAAGTGAAGCATTGAAAATAGTCACAGATTTAATACAATCAGCTAGTCTTCCTATGAAGAAACGAAGGGCTCAAATCTGGTTTGATAAGAAATGTTATGCCAAGCGAAAAGAAACTCTACAAGCACTCTATAAGGCAAGGACTCAAGTCACGGACGAAAATCTCCAAATATATGCACAACATAGGAAATTCTATAAACAACTCCTACAAACAAAAAATCAGAACACATCGAAAGAGAAGCAAAAAATTTAGCAAGGAAGGCCAAATCCGATCCCTTTCTTGCTCTACGAAGACCTGTAACACTCCGACCAATGAAATTACCATGAGAGAATGGGAAGAACATTTTAAGTCCCTTCTAAATCAAGAATCCGAGAGATGTAATTTCTCATCAGATATATCTTCTTCAGATGAGGATACGTTAATTATATCCTTGGAAGAAATCATAGCAATAATAGATTGCGGAAAAAACAAGAAAGCTCCTGGACCAGACCTCCTTTGCACAGAACTACTAAAGCAGTCACAGGACATACTCTTACCATTTTGGACCAATCTCTTTAATGCATGCATACGATTCGGGACCATTCCAGACAGCTGGAGAATTTCCACCATCAAACTTCTCTACAAGGGAAAAGGGGACACCAGTGATCCCAATTCATACAGAGGTATTGCACTTGAGAACAACATCTTCAAGGTATTTATGAAGCTTCTCACAACGAAACCAACACCAATAGCAGAAATTCCAGATTGCCAATTTGGTTTTATGCAAGGAAGAAGCACAACACAGGCAGCAACTTACCTTTTAAGTGAAGTGCAAGAATCTCTAAGAAAACCTAAAGGAAAATATTATACAGTATTTGTGGATTATGCAAAAGCATTCGACTCATTACATCGGGAACTACTTATCCAGAAGATCAAAGGATTGACCAATGAATTAAGACCAATAAGGGCCTTACTGGAACGTATACTGGCATACAACCTCTTAGAAATAGACGACGGTGTCACCACATCTCATTATATCAGACAGACGAACGGAGTTTTGCAGGGTGATCCTTTAAGCCCGCTTCTATTTAATATTACTACGGCAGACATTACCAGCATAATAAAGGACTCTCCCAATACCACACTCTTACTCTATGCGGATGACATGGTATTAGGGTCATCAAACAAATTAGAATTACAGAGTGCATTGTTTGAACTAGAAAAATGGGTCAATGAAAATCACCTTGATATTAACCTTCAAAAAACGGTTCAAATGACATTTCGAAAAGGAGGTAAACCTGCGCTTAAAGACACGCTCACATTGTACAACGAACCATTAAACGTAGTGAACAAGTTCAAATACCTGGTCATAACCCTGCAGACTACAGCCACATCCTTCAGTCATCATATACAAGACAGGTCAGCAACAGCTATCAGAGCCATTTACACGATTAAGAATCTACCAGCGTTATCGCTAGTTACAGCTCTGACCCTTTTCCATACGACCATCTCACGAGTTGTTACGTATGGTCTTGAAATAATATGGGATTTTCTCACATTTAGCGATCTAGAAAGAATAGAGAATGTTAAGTCGAGATTTTTAAAGTATATACTAAGAGTTGGAAAGATGGCTCTCACAAGATTAGTCTATGAGTTAGCAAAGGAAACCTTCTTCATCGAAGACCTCAGACTGAAAGTTCCTTTGCCGGCTACAAGATCCTCTACTGACTTTTTGGAGGCTAGAAGAGCAAAGAGGCAAGAGATAGATCCAGACTTTTATATTACTGATGCCATGATGAACAGAACGTGGTCTAACGAGAATCAAGATCAAAGACACGTAATAACGAGACTCGCCATTCACGGATTCCATCATAAGATATGCTCCAACAGATCCTTCCATAGTCCGAATAATAATTATTGTGTTTGCATTTTATGCAACGAAAGGTGTACCAGATACCATATTACGACGTGCCGCAACAAGATTAAAATCATTAAGTGATTATCGTAAAGCCTCCGTGGCTTAGGCGGCAGCACGCCGGCCTCTCACCGCTGGGTCCGTGGTTCAAATCCCGGTCACTCCATGTGAGATCTGTGCTGGACAAAACGGAGGCAGACAGGTTTTTCTCCGGGTACTCCGGTTTTCCCTGTCAAAAATTTCATTCCAGCAACACTCTCCACTATCATTTCATTTCATCTGTCATTCATTTAATCATTGCCCCAGAGGAGTGCGTCAGGCCTCGGCAGCCGGCACAGTTCATATCCTCGCCGCTAGATGGGGGGCTTCATTCATTCCCTTCCTGACCCGGTCGGAGACTGGAAGCAGGCTGTGGATTTTCATTTCAAGTGATTATCGTAAAAATTAATGCCCATTCGGGTGATCCTTTTTCCTTTATTGTGTTTTCAGTTAGGATGTAACTACAGTTCTTTGTTTCAATAAAGGAAATCTTTAATAATTATCAATACGAATAACGTTAGTATATTTTCAAAACATTCAGGGAGTTCCTAACATTTGCTACCTTTTAAACCCATCTATTCTGACTCAATTATACAAAACTTGACGTGTTGAATTCATGCTACTTCTAGTCATATCTGCCTGTCAATCATGCTTTATTAAAGAATTGTAAATTGCCTTGATTCACAGCTGCATTTTGTAACAATTTTCAAAATCATGGCCAGCAAGAAAAACAAAATCGCACCGTGCCATATGATCAGCGCCCCTCTTCGCTCAAAGAACTGCCTTACTGATTTTCTTCCAGCATTATGAAATTTATTTACAAGCTCATGCTATTTCCAACGGAGCTAATTTCACACGCAAATACAGTAGATGAATTATTCCAACATTCTGGTTGTATTTCATCTCTTCATTTAGCATTTGCATAGGCTACTTACTTAATTGTCACCTGATCTTACTATAACGAAAACTTTATCCTCAATCCCTCTGCTTACGATTCCACTGAAATCTTCCTTGTAGACAAGCTCTAAGCATGACGTGATGCAGTGACGTGTTCCACTGTTTATTTATGAATCCAGCGCAAAGTCCAAACAAGTGTTCGGGCACACAATATTCGCACAGCTGCCATCATGAATACTTGGATAGTCTGTTCTTTTGCCTTAGCCATACCAGACCACATATACGGTCCTACTTTATCAATCATTTTCGTTACTGTAACTTTTAAGTGTTGAATGTCTTCATGTTTTACACATTCAAGAGAGCGGATGCCCGTTTTAGACAGCCTCATATAGTTATCAGGCTGACAACAGTGCCCTTATATAAAACTAAATGCTAATTACTGAGACAATTGATTAATTGGATCATAGGTTATGGATTATAATGCTTGCATGATTCGCTCGGCTGCCATCTTGTAATTGTTTGTTATATTAGTATGGACACAATAACAACCCTGGCACTACAGCCCATGAAATGCCTAGGCCTACCAAGCAACCGCTGCCCAGTCATTTGGTCTGCAGATATTGGGGTGACGCGTGGTCAGCGCATCGGGTACCCTCGGCCGTAAATCTTGGTTTTCGTGACCCGAGCGCTGCTTCACTGCCATACAGCTACTCAATTGTCCTCACGAGGCTGAGTGCACCCCGTTCCAGCCCTCACGTGCATTTCTAAAATCCCTGACGGAGCCGGGAATCGAAAACGGAGCCTCCAGGTGAGAGGAAGGCGCGCTATCCTAACACCACGGGGCCAGAGAATGGACACAAGACACTTCCCAAATTTGGTAGAGATCGAATGATTAGTTCAATCGTAATTTGATTTCAGCTTTAAAAGTTCGTGTGGCCGCCATTTTGTTTTGGTTAAGATTGCCGATATACAACATAACACTGAGGTGTCATTTGCTAGTGCTACCTCCGTACCAAATTTCGTTCAATTCGGTTTCGTAATGTTTGAATTGTTGGTGGGGGGACAGACATACAGTACACACACATACAGATACAGTAATCGTACATTGGCCCATGTAGATCTCATGTCTACTTTCATTTTTTTTTTTGCAAAAAGGGATAGTAGACTAAAAATGTTTTCTCCGACCCATGCATCATGTTTGTTTAATACATCACATTGATTGTTTTCTATTCTGTGTTTTGTTTTATGTTTGTGATAGTAAAAAATATAATGGTATTTTGGCTTTCACGGCCGGTGAATTAAAACTCAGCAATTCTTCTAGGTATGTGCCGTGTCTTGTGTGGGGTTTCACCTAGGACACCAAGCTGGCTAATCGGCGGGCTCTTGGTGTCCCTGCCCGGACCCCCACTGGAGTGACGAACTGCGCGCCACCTCCCTTTATATTAGGTGCAACTGCACCACTTGACTGCGAGAACTAAAAGCTCAGTCCTAGGCGAAACCCCACACAAGACACGGCACATACCTAGAAGAATTGCTGAGTTTTAATTCACCGGCCGTGAAAGCCAATAGACCATCTTTTTGGAAGCCTTCATAGGGAGGTTAAGGCTGCTTGAGCTTTTAGTTCTCGCAGTCAAGTGGTGCAGTTGCACCTAATATAAAGGGAGGGGACGCGCAGTTCGTCACTCCTGTGGGGGTCCGGGCGGGGACACCAAGAGCCCGTCGATGAGCCAGCTTGGTGTCCTAGGCGAAACCCCCACACAAGACATGGCACATTCCTAGAAGAATTGCTGAGTTTTAATTCACCGGCCGTGAAAGCCAATATACCATCTTTTTGGAAGCCTTCATAGGGAGGTTAAGGCTGCTTGAGCTTTTAGTTCTCGCAGTCAAGTGGTGCAGTTGCACCTAATATAAAGGGAGGTGGCGCGCAGTACGTCACTCCTGTGGGGGTCTGGGCGGGGACACCAAGAGCCCGCCGATGAGCCAGCTTGGTGTCCTAGGCGAAACCCCACACAGGACACGGCACATACTTAGAAGAATTGCTGAGTTTTAAAAATATAATGTTCGCAGAAATTTTCTTAAGTATGTTGGCAGTATTAGCAAGCTTCATCCCCTCTATCTGTGAAATATCTCCTCAAAGTGATATCATTCATTCATTCATTCATTCATTTATTTGCAATGGGGGGTGTGTCCCCCGGTGGCAAATTGGATATACATAACAAATACATAATTATACATAACAATACATAATTATACATAACAATTCAATAACAATTATACAACAATTAAACTGGAGTATTTACACAAATAGTCAGTCTTTTCTTAAACACACCTATATGTTTGGGAAAAGGCTCTAAGACTGCGGCAGGTAGAGAGTTCCAGTTATCAATGGCACGGTTTACAAAATAATATTTACCATAATTTGTTCGCTGTGGTCGGCCCTTAACTTTGAAAGGATGATCGCTCCTACCCATGTAAGTGGGCTTTCCCAATCGTTTGCTAAGCTCACCCCATGCTGGTTGATTTGTATACGTGTTGTACATAGCGCAGAGTCTAAATTTCATCCTCCTAGCCTCCAGTGATTCCCACCCAAGTTTCTTTAACATACGGCTCACACTGCTCCTGGGATTAAAGTCACTGACCACAAATCTAGCGGCCTTTCTTTGTACCATTTCCAACTCATTGATGAGCCCTACATGATATGGATCCCAAACCGCCGAGGCATATTCCAGAATAGGTCTTACAAGTGACAAATAGCCTAATTCTTTAGCAGAGGTACTACTTCCTTTTAATACCCTCATTACAAAGTGCAGGGATTTGTAAGCTTTTGAAACTACACATCCTACATGACTACTCCATTTCATATCATTCCTTACGTGAACGCCCAAATATTTGCAAGAATCTTCTTCTACAAGTATTTCCGAGCCAATGTTATATTGAAAATCCTGCTTTCGCACTTTCCCTATTTTTAAGAGACTACATTTTCTTGTGTTTATTTTCATTTTATTTACAATCGCCCACTTATAGACCAGGTTCAGGTCCTCTTGCAGCACTGCATTGTCTTGTGAGTCATGTATCTTTCGATATATTACACAATCATCCGCAAACAAACGACAGTCACTGCGAATTCCATTTGGTAAGTCATTTATAAACGCCAAAAACAACAAAGTTCCGATTACGCTGCCCTGAGGGATACCCGATGTTACGGTAATTTCATCCGAGAATATGCCTTCAACTTTCACTTTCTGGGAACGACCCGTCAAAAATTCTTGGATCCATAAAATTACTCTTCTATCAATCTTCGTCGAAGCTAATTTATGGAGTAGCATGTAATGCGGCACGACATCAAATGCCTTCGCAAAATCTATAACCACGGCGTCGACTGAAACTCCATGGTCTAACGATTCGCTAATGTCTTGAAAAAGTGATAGCATCTGACTCTCGCATGAGTAACCTTTCCGAAATCCATGCTGCCTATCATTAAACCATGATAATGTTTCCCACTGTTCCCTCAAGTAGTCGCAAATGAGATGCTCCATCTGCTTACAAACGATGGACGTAAGGCTAACCGGCCTGTAGTTGCCCAATTCAAGTCTGCTCCCTCCCTTAAATATTGGGACTACCGTAGCTCTTTTCCAGTCATCTGGGATTTGCGCATTGTTTATGGACACATTAAATATCACCTCCAAGTATCGTGCCACGGCCCTACCTCCTAATTTAAGTACTTCACTAACAATATTATCAGGACCCTTTGATACATTGAAACGCAGTTTTTGTATTAGCTTTACAATTGCTGACTGGTTTATTTGGAACAGAGGGGCCCCTGATTCGTCGTTAAGGTCCAACACACAGCTATTGGATTTATTGAACACACTACCGTAAAAGACATTTAATTCATTAGCAATGGCCTGTTTCTCAGTAATTAATTTACCGTCACCGGACATTATCATCGACAAATTATTTGAATTTCCCTTTCTTCTCCTAACATAACTGTAAAAAAATTTCCACCCACCCCCTCCCGAACCAAGTAAACCTTGCATATAACTGTCATGAGCAGCCCTCTTTTTTAAGACGAGCTCTCTTGATAAGGACTTAAATTTCAACATATACTTGTCACTATCATGTCTTTTATTGTATAATTTCCTAATTTTCCTTTTTAGTCTCCTAATTTCTCGTGTGTAATACTCAGGGTCTGGGTTTTGTTTCAGCAATTTAAATGGGACAAATTTATCAACAGCGCTATTTAAAATTTTCAAAAAGTTAGTCCACTGGATATTAATGTGATTTCCTTCCGATGCCCATCCTACAAATAGCTCATTCAAATACCCCTGAAACTTGCCCTGATCCGCCCTGCGATACTGGAATATGATCTTTTTTGCTACATCAGAGTCTAATTTTGTAACGTCACCATATCTAATATTTAATTCAACCCCAGAATGGTCACTAATTCCTGGTACTTTCACACAGTTAATATACAGCTCTACAGGCCTTACGAGATAAACATCTAAGGTATTATTGTCTCTAGTTGGGAAGTCAACTACTTGGAAAAATCCCCCCTCCCTTAAGAATTTATTTGCAGCGCTCTGAGCTTGACCACAGCTAGTTGACTCACCAGACTAGTCTACTTTGGGGAGGTTTAAATCTCCAGCAATTATTATGCTCTTTTTCATAGCATTACCCGTACAAGTTTTATCATACAGTGTTTCGAGGAGAGAAAAGTTATCTTTCGGTGCTCTATACGCCCCTATCACCTGAAGAGGGAATTTATTTCCTTTATCTGAAATTTGTACACATAACATTTCATGATCCATATCAGCCCACTTTAAGAAACTAGCTATATTTTTGCGCACACAAATAAATAGCCCACCACCTCGTTTCCCCCGATCCCTTCTGTACATTTCGTAGGTCCCTTGAATTATTTCGCTACTATTTATGTCCTCATATAACCAAGATTCAGTTGCAATGACAATGCCCGGAGAATACGTATCTACAAGATTCCAAAATTCAATTAATTTATTTCCTAAACTCTGACAATTAACCTGCAGTAATCTTAGAGTCTTACCTCCGGAGCAAATATCTTGAAGTAGCTCCTTCTGTTCCCATCGGCTGGCAACCTCTGGACCTGCTCCTCCTCACAAAAGCCGGCACGAACCGATGACCCTGTCATGTAGGCTCCCTAGGTTGTAAGCGCCCCGTCGATTTAGATGCAGCCCGTCCCGGGCGAAGTCACGGCCACCAATCCAGCAGTCAGCTTCTACGTACACTAATCCCAGTTGTGCACATACCCAGTCCATGCGGTCATTTGCAGTCTTAACTCGCCTTAACGGAACATCTCCCCGCCGAACAATGCCACTCATTATAATTTTTGCATTTCTAAACTTGCTTTTAGCTTTTCTGCCTAGTTCGTAGAGCTCCCCCATGATGTAATCAGCTGTAGCCCTCTTCTTCAAATCGTTCGTCCCAACATGGAGCAACAACACTTTAACTTTGTCACAGTCCTCTACATTTGCTTCTTCCACTTGTTGGGCAAGCTGATCAATTTTAATCCCCGGATAACACCGCACTTTCGCACCTGATTTCCTCGAGATATTCGCACTCCATCGTATCATAGAATCACCCATTATGATAACGTCATCCTCAGTTTGCTCCTGCACGCCCTCTTCCACACTGATCCCAGTAGAAAGCCGTTCAGTCACATCCTTCACCGTTTCTTCTGATTCACGAAGCTTAGCTCTAAGTTCCTGTATTATTTGATCCCTTGCTTTGATTTGCACCCTCAAACAGTCCGGCGTATCACATACTTTACAAAACCAATTTCCGACATCACAATCCTCCTTCTTGACCTTAATACAGCCGAAGTGAAACCATTTCTCACATAGTCCACACTCAACACCATTCTTCAATGTTTTACTGCACGTCGAACACTTTAAAACTGTCACTGGATCATTTGCCTGATTCACATTTGGAGTAACAGGCCCTGGATTCACTTCCACTCCACCAATAACTAGCAATGCAGCTATCACTAGGGCTATGAACCACAAGTTGCTAGGTCCCGTACGCACACACAAACACCGGAAATCCCGACTACCCTTCACATACCACAGTCCGATCCTCGCCCGATAACACTCCAGAGAACAACCCATTCCAGCACACCTGAGAGCTTGGGAAAAACACGACCTTTCACTTTGACTGCCAACTGCCTTAGTGTGAAGCTCTCACCTATTGTGGCTGCGAATCCAGTAACGATATCAATGACATCCATTGCAATATTCATTTATTTATTTAAGCTCCATTAAAATTAACTGTGTAACTCTACAGACCATTGAGGTCTTAGGCTTACCAAGCGACAGCAAGTCTGTCATATGACCTACAGACAGCGGTGCTGTAAGACGTGGTATCGAGACGTGCCTTCGGCCATCTTGACTGTCTTGACAAGGAACACTGCTTCTCGGACCTGTCTGCTACTAAGTTTCCTCAAGAGACTGGTAACATCGCATCCCAGCCCACACATCAGTTCTAAAATACCCGCCGAAGCAGGGAATCGAACCCAGGACATCCTAGGTAAGAGGCAAGTGCGCTAGCCCTACACAACATATCCACCTTACCTGCATTTAGGAGCTTCGATATTAGCAAGCTTCATCCACCCCATCTGGCAAATATTTCCTCATGGTTATATCGTAGACATCCATTGCAAAATTTATTTATTTATTTATTCACTATTCAGTTTTTGACTCACAAGGCTGAGTTTACCCCGTTGCAACCCTCAGACGAGAATGAAATTTCTGTCAGAGCCAAGAATCAAACCGAGGCTTTGGGGACGGAGTCTAAAAACGTACTCCGAGACAGAAGCCGGTTACCCAGTTACTGTCAGTTGCTTATACAATATGAAATTTATTTGCGAAACTCTCAATAATTGATGTTATTGACAGGCCATTAAATAATCAGTACAATGTTTAGAGGGTACTTGCAACATTGACTCATTTGATATGATCTATATTGGGAGGGGCAGTTTGCCAGTTGACAGTAACTGGTCCGAAGAGAAGTAGGCTACAGGTATAATCTACATTTCAAATATAAATACTATGTATCAGGATAGACCAGGCATCATCTCACCCAAATATTCCTTCTGATGTAAATAGCATTTAGCATACAAAGTTACAAAATATTAATTGATAAGTTTCAGAGAGAGCATCAGATTTTGAACTATTCTAGATGGTCTCTTATTCTTCTGATAATTATAGAAGTTTCTTCTTTATTGGCCAGATGAACACAGGAATCTCTTTCATAAGTTGAGTCAGAATATTCTATGGCCATCAGTTGAACCTTGTTTCCAAATGTCGGTTTTGCTATGGTTTTATAACTTAATGGTGGGCGTAGATTTTGTCACTTCTAGGTCATTTGCTCCTAGTTTTTGACTTGTTCAAGCATTCATTTGCCAACAGTCTCGTCGTTACAGGGACATTTGTTCCCTAGGCCTAGACCAATAGGAAAACCAAATTATCATACATTTTATTTCGTCTTTCATCTTTATTTTTAGCCTACTATTCACATTTTGCAAAAATGAGGAATAAGTAGAGTTATGAGATCGGGAAAATGTGTGTCTGTCTCTCTGTCTGTCCGTCTGTCTGTCTGGCTGGGAGTGTGTCCCCCCCCCCTATCAACTCCTAAACGGCTGCAGCAATCGAAACAAAATTTGGTAGGAGTAAAGATCTATACTTGAATATCTCACGGCCATATTTGAAAATGATGTCAGTGCTACCAACTGCTGAAAAATCGCAATTGAAATTTCAGCTCCATGTTGGATATCTCGGAAGGTATGAATGGGAGCTATTTCAAAATTGGCACACGTATAGATAATAATGTTCCAGTTTAATTTCCAGGAGGCCATACATGGCAGTGTTGCCAAAATTATTATAAGCATGCTGATAGTTCCAAATTTTAAATGTACATAACTTCTACACTGTCAATTGGATTTCAGCCAAATTTCGTATGTGCTATGTGTACACAAACAGATAAGATTGAGCGTATTCTTAAGAGCCACCAGGGCTGCCAACTGCCAATAAATGCTCTCATTTTTTAAAATCCAAATACCCATATATCAGAAAGTATGCAAGCCGACAGCTTTAAACTATGCACGCGTATAGTACCTGACATTCTATATTAATTTGGAGTAACTTATATACGTCAATGCTACCAACATGATTCTAAGCCTGCTGAGAGGTCCAAATTTTAATACATGTAACTTCTATACTATCATTTGGATTTCAACCAAATTTCGTGTGTGCTATGTGTACCATAACAGATATGAATATGCCGATTCATAAGAGTAACCAGGGCTGCCAACTGTTAATAAATACTGTCTCTATTTTTGGTTACCCTAATATCAATATATCAGAAAGTATGCAAGCCAATAGCTCTAAACTTTGCACACGTATAGTAGGCCTACCTGGCATTCTAGATTAATTTGGATTAACTAATTTAGGCCTACGCCAGTGCTGCCAAAATGTTTCTAAGCCTGCTGATAGGTCCAATTTGAAAATGCATGTAACTTCTATAGTAACTAATGGATTTCATTCAAAATTGACACAACAATAGATCATATTATTTCAGATTATTTCTGACCGATACATGTTTGTCATTGTTGCCAACATGATTTTACGCGGGCTGTTAGATCCAATGTTTAACTGCATGTAACGTCCATGCAATCCATTGGACTTCAACCAGGGTTTGTATTCTGTACCTTAAGAGATGGAACTAAGAATATATTCAGTCACCAGGGCTGCCAACTGTAGTTCTCTATTAGGCTACATTATGCCAGGTATACAGTATTTCGAACGAATTAGAAATTTCGATATTACCAACTTAATTTCGTCATTATTCTAGATAGATCCATATAGATTAATCATTGGCATGAATCTTAAATTTTAAGAAAAGTAGGCTCTTTAGTTCGTCACGGAACTTCTTGTTATTAGTCTGTAGTCACATTGAGGGAAAAATAAGAGTGTTCAGTATCGTCTGCAGAATATGCTTGCAGTGCACTAGTACCATGCGGGATGCAAGCAGAGAAAAATCGACCTTCCTAACTACAACGTTACATTGGCTGCATAAAACAATATTATCAGGGGCAGCTGATTCACATGATATAACGCAGTGGCGATGGTGCAGTTTTCTTTTGACATTGCGTTATTTCTTACACGTGTACGTTAATATTAACCACGCAAGTTGAACGAGACCACGAGACGCGTGGTGTAGAGACTAATATTCTTGTCTGCCACACCGGATATTCGGGTTCAATTCCCAGCTCTGCCAAAAAAAAAAAAAAAACAAGAAGTTCCGTGAAGAACTATACAGCCTACTTTTCATGCCAATGATTATTCTACAGTATATGAGCCTATCTAGAATAATGACAAAATTAAGTTGGTAATATCGAAATATCAAATTAGTTCAAAATATACCTGGTATAATGTAGCCTAATAGAGCACTAGAGTTGGCAACCCTGGTGACTGAATATATTCTTAGTTCCATCTCGTAAGGTACAGAATAAAAAATTAGGTTGAAGTCCAATGGACGTTACATGCAGTTAGACACTGGATTTATCAGCACGCGTAAAAGCCTGTTGCCAACAATACCATGCGTGTGTTGGTCAGAAATAATCTGAAATATTATGATATCTTGTTGTGCCAATTTTGGATGAAATCCATTTGTTAGTATAGAAGTTACATGTATTTTAAAATTGGACATATCAGCAGGCATAGAATCATGTTGGCAGCACTGCCTTGTATTAATTACTCCAAATTAATCTACAATGTCAGGTGCTATACGTGTGCAAAGTATAGAGCTGTTGGCTTGCATACTTTCTGATATATTGATATTAGGGTAAAAAAATATAGACAGTATTTATTAACAGTTGGCAGTCCTGATTGCTCTTAAGAATACTTACAGTCATATCTATCATGGTACACATAGCACATAGGAAATTTGGTTGAAATCCAACTGATACTATAGAAGTTACATGTATTTAAAAATTGGTACTATCAGCAGGCTTATAATCATGTTGGTAGAACTGACGTATATAAGTTACTCCAAACTAATCTAAAATGTCAGAATATACGTGTGCATAGTTTAAAGCTGTTGGCTTGCATACTTTCTGATATATTGGTATTTGGATAAAAAAAATAGAGAGAGCAATTATTAACAGTTGGCAGCCCTGGTGGCTCTTAAGAATACGCTCAATCATATCTGTTTATGTACAGATATTACATACAAAATTTGGTTGAAAGCCAATTGATAGTGTAGAAGTTATATGCATTTAAACATTGGACCTATCAGAAGGCTTAAGATTATTTTGGCAACACTGTCATTATTGGTCTCCTGGAAATTAAAGTGAAATAGTATTGTCTGCATGTGTACCAATTTTGGAATAGCTCCCATGTATACCTTGCAAGATATCCAACATGGAGCTCAAATTTCTAGTGCGTTTTTTCAGCAGTTGGTAGCACTGACATCATTTTCAAATATGGACGTGAGATTTTCCGGTACATATCTTTACTCGTACTAAATTTGGTTTTGATTGCTGCAGCCGTTTAGGAGTTGATAGGGGGGGGGGGGCACACACACAACCAGACAGACAGACAGAAGGACAGACAGACAGACAGACAGACACACATTTTCCCGGATCGATCTCATAAGTCTACTTTTTCCTCATTTTTGCAAAATGTGAAAAGTAGGCTAAAAATCTGGTCTGAGGGCTGGAATGGGCTATAGTCAATCTCGCGAGGAAAGTGACGAAAGTTAGTTCGATTTGCCCTCCAGGTAATCTGGAATTGGTTTTCCGGGTTTACCACTTCTACTCCAATAAGGTCGCGGCCGCCTCCTTCTCAATCATCTGAGTTACAAATATACATAGTAATTAATGAACCACAGAACCACAGGTTATGAGAAAAATATTTACATACACCCAAGTACACGGGGATAAATGACCACAATGTCTAAGTCCCTGAAATGAAACAACAACGGTATGTTTATCGTTCTGATATAGCAAGCGAACAAGGACAAATATGGTACCTTAGCATAGTTTAAATCCTGAATCTCTGCAAAGCTATTTCAGTGATTTCCAATACGGAGATAAGTGTTTGTCTTTTCAAGAGTACGAACTTCTCCCGATACACAATGGGGACCAGGGGTAGTCCCTATGACTAAGTCCTGGTATGGACAATGAATTATTTGGATCCAACAAAATCTAGACGTGTGTTATGTGTACAGAAATCTTTGCTTTAACAAATTCAATGATTAGAGGTTCAAGAAAGTATCACATGTTTGAAATATCGTTGCACAACTGAAATATGGTACCAAACTATGTTTCCATGGGCGTGATGGTGCAGATGTCGAGCTGCTTGCTTCTAACCATGGCCCTCTGTGTTTGATTCCTGCGAGTTTATGATGTGGAATATTCGATGTAAGAAATTTCTGCCAGTGGTATACATTTGTTTTAAATTGGAGATCCCATGGCTTATGATCGCGAGATTAAGACCCCTCGAAAAACTATAAGCTGCGTATGTTAGTCATCATGCTGTGATTATATCATTTAAATAAGTAATTATTACGTAAAGAGAACTTCTAGTTTTAAATGTCCATGTTTATGGCATTAAACCTTTCGAAAGTACGTTTAGGTTTCTCAAGGTTTCATGTCAGCAAACATGCTTCCTTAATAATATTTTGTGAATGATGATGTTGAGCTAAGGAATTGTTGTACTGATGCTGGAATACATTTCTTTAAATATCTAGCTAAATTTGCACTTTCAAAATCAAACCCTCTGGAAAGTTTCGACTAAGAGGGTTGAGAGGAACACTTCACCTTCTAAACCCAAGACTGCAGGTTTAATCACGACTCAGTCCAATGGTTTTTAAGGGTGTTTAAAGATGAAACTTTGTACCGTTATGATCCCCTCCCGGGCAGAATATTGGCACCCTTAACGTTATTATTATTAATATTTATTAATATGTTCACCATGTCATCGGGTGAATAATTTTTTATAATAATAATAATAATAATTATTATTATTATTATTATTATTATTATTATTATTATTATTATTATAATTATTATTATTATGATTATTATTATTATATTCTTAAGTACTTTCATGTTAGACACTATATGTGAAAAAATATTATGCAGCTACCTGGAAGGTTTCCGACCCGATAGTTCACCACTAGAGGTCACATCTGCTATTTGTTAAGTACCGTACTACAGAAAAGTAGGAAGCACAACATTGATGTCCTCTACGTATTTACAGACTTCAGGAAAGCGTAAAAGCGTATCGTTAGGGAAGCCATCTGTGATATTACGTAGAGTTTGGTATCCGGAAAAAATAATAAAGATCTCAATGGTTTGTGTTATAGGCTTCACGAGCAAGATTACAGTTAGTAGCCTCATGTCGGAGCCCTTTCAAGTTACAGTTGGCATCAGACAAGATGATGGACTATAAATTCTCCTGTTTAACCTTATACTGGAGAATGATGTGAGAAAGGCACTAGACGCTGACAATGGGCTATAGCTAAAAGGCCAACACAATATACTCAGGTGTGCTGATGATCTGAAATCTTGTCCAATAGGGTGAAAAGTTAGATTAGATTTGAACCGGTTAGATTAGGGCCACTGCGCACTCTCTTCCATCTAAGCAGGTTGTACCATGAATACAGTGTGAACAATACACGTATGAAAGGAACTATCGTACTTAAAATCCACAACTAAAGCAAGAATACTCTACTAATACAATTGGCAATAATAATAATAGTTTATATAAAAGCAGATGAGGGAAGTGTTTTGATAAAACTTGTCCTAATTAAAGACGAATAGAAAATACGTACAGTTGCGAGATCTGAACTATGTTCAGAGTGGCGAGTTTGATACAGGACATCTTGGAAGACGAATACAGTGGACAGGCTATTTCTCGAGAATGGGAGAAGATAATGCTGTTATATTGATGTGGGAGGGCCAGCACACTAATCCTTGGAGAAGATGGAGAGACTAACTACAAGAATATCTACATACAATAGGATAGCATGATAGATGGCAGCTGCTGGCACTGGGCAGGAAAAGATTGAGAGGCCGTGTACAGTACAAGAGGCCAAAAGTCAATCTGACAGACAGTCCCAGTGAATGTAAAGTAAGGGTAACCAACCGTCGTATCTATGTCCGCTGAGGCACGACGATTCAGGCCAGGCAATCTCCAGACTCCGAACACAAGTGGGTTTGAACACCACCATCAGCCTGCGTTGAAATTATCGGTGGTTTCCTATTTTCCATTCCAGACAAATGCCGGGAGGGTTTCTTCTTACAGGTCACATCCGCTTCCTTCTAACTCGTTGGCCTATTTCATCCATCTTCATTCATGTCACCTTACTCTCACGAAGTTGCAGTCAGGAAGGATACACGGCCATAGAGATCGTCCGCCAAGTAGAAACTCATCTTACTTCATTCTCCACCGCACAGAAAAGAGAATAATGAGTGGTACAGGTACATTATCTATATATTTAAAACACTAAGGTGATTTTTGTTCCTGCTAGATTGAGAGAACGGCTGAACTGATTGAATAACGAAAACTCTTGGCCTGTAGATTTGCAGAGTGTCTTTAATATAAACAAATATGTTACCATATATTTTTATTAATAAAGAAAAAGGCAAAATTCTTGGCCCTCGCGCATGCACAGAATTAGTTCGGTTCATAACCGTAATGGTGGATGTCCACCGCTTTTTAATATGATAGTTATTTATAAGAATTTTAAAGGGGGGAATATTGTGTATGATGTTTCCACGATATAGCCTATACTGGAATAGAACTATCAAAGACGGGAAAAATTGAAGAACCTAAACTGACAGTTCAGTGTGTATGTTGTTTGCCTTACTTAATATTTCGCTTCTTTACCTGTGATTTGGTAGCTCGGGTGGTCTCGTTGGGTATTACGAATTTATTCATCGTGGAATGGAAGGAGTTCGAACCCCACCTCCGATATATTTTTTTAAATTTCCGTATTCCTCTTTCTTGCTATTGGTATTACATTGTCAAATCATTATTATTATTATTATTATTATTATTATTATTATTATTATTATTATTGGTGTTCGGCCTGAAGGCAGGTCTGTGCCTCCGAAGAGGCTACCCTCAGCCTCCTCCTTCCTTTTGCCAACAGTAAGTGGTCCCACTGAACCGGCATGTCATCCAAGGTCCAACCACGCCCAGTAACGAATTCTCTGCGATTTACGTTTTAAATTATTCAAGAAAAAAGTAGTATTCCAGACACTCACTCGTACCCACAATCGCTTTCGCCATGAAAGACAATTGGCGAACATAATTCATTCGGAGGGCTCGGTCATCGTGGTCACTCAGCCCTGTGTACTTTGGTGTGTGTGTGTATAAAATTGTGTCTGATAACCTGTGTTATTGTGTTGGCTGTATTAATGCGTGCATTTGAAATTAAGGTGGGGAATAGGAAGGAAACGGCCGAGGCCTTAATTTAGAAACCATCCTTTTATTTGCCTGAAGTGGAAGTGGTGAGCCACGGAAAACCACATCCAAGATTGTTGAGGTGGGAATCAAATCTTCCTCTTATTAGTTTTGCCTCTAGAGGCTGAGTGCGCCCCCATTCTTGCCCTTAGGACAGAATGAATTTGTTTCGCAAAACAGGGAATTGTACCCGCATCCTCGGGTCGACAGCCAAGAATATAGCCTTGGATTTCCTGATTTGATACGATTTTTGACATGCATGGGACATATGATTCTAAAACTGCCTCTATTACGGTGTCTGGCGAAGTGAGTCTAGGCCTATGCTCATTCCAGTAGTTGGCGAAGTGATCTATGCTCCCATGCAAAATTCACTGTCATTGAAACGCAAAGGATTGTACCCATAATAGATGATGGAAATTGCTTATTTAGAGCAGTTTTGTTCAATTAATATCAAAATGAAGAACGCCATCCTGAGCTGCGTTTTCAAGTTATTGCAAAAATTGTCGCTGGCAGAAATAATTATAAGTATTTTATTATAGGCAATCTGTCTCATCGCATACTCCTCAGCAACCAACATGAGTATGAAAGTCTCTGGACGGTGAATACACTGGTCATGTTGAACTTCATTGTATTAGCCAATTGTTTATTGATTATTCGTTTAGAGTAGACTACAACAGTCAAACCACGCTGTTGATTTTGGCAATGGAAGTATTAATTGCCATTTATATAATATTAGTGGCTCCGTTGATGCAGGACAACTATAGTGTTTTGGTGAGAAATGCTCCTATAAATGAACCATTCGACCAAAAGGAACATTGCCGCAAAAAAGTGGGAAATCGGAGAAAATACGAAACCACTTTTAAAATCCAATATAAATATGCAATTTCAGAAATAATTTCAGATATTATGCAGTACAGTGTAGGGTACTCGACGGTCAAATGTAAACATTGCTCTGAATTGTATTTCTCTTGCGCGAAATCTACTTTTGGTTACTTTGGATTTGATGTTGTGAGGGTAAAATTGACCTGTTGGAATATAAAACATTTGGCAGGCTGCAACAATCTTTCACTGGAAATGATATCTCAAGGAATTTCAGAGACAATATTCGGCAGTACAACAATGCTATGTCCTTTGTTTCCTCTGGTGTAAATGTTACCGTGCCACATGAATATGGTCCATTTTGTTTTAAACAAGAAGTTCCGTGAAGAACTATACAGCCTACTTTTCATGCCAATGATTATTCTACAGTATATGAACCTATCTAGAATAATGACGAAATTAAGTTGGTAATATCGAAATATCTAATTAGTTCAAAATATACCTGGTATAATGCAGCCTAATAGAGCACTACAGTTGGCAGCCCTGGTGACTGAATATATTCTTAGTTCCACCTCTTAAGGTACAGAGTACAACATTTGGTTGAAGTCCAATGGACGTTACACGCAGTTAGACACTGGATCTATCAGCACGCGTAAAAGCATGTTGCCAACAATACCATGCGTGTGCTGGTCAGAAATAATCTGAATTATTATGATATCTTGTTGTGCCAATTTTGGATGAAATCCATTTGTTAGTGTAGAAGTTACATGTATTTTAAAATTGGACATATCAGCAGGCATAGAATCATGTTGGCAGCACCGCCTTGTATTAATTACTCCAAATTAATCTAGAATGTCAGGTGCTATACGTGTGCAAAGTATAGAGCTGTTGGCTTGCATACTTTCTGATATATTGATATTAGGGTAAATAGAATATAGACAGCATTTATTAACAGTTGGCAGCCCTGATTGCTCTTAACAATACTTATAGTCATATCTGTTATGGTACACATTGCACATACGAAATTTGGTTGAAATCCAACTGATAGTATAGAAGTTACATGTATTTAAAAATTGGTACTATCAGCAGGCTTATAATCATGTTGGTAGAACTGACGTATATAAGTTACTCCAAATTTATCTAAAATCTGAGAATATACGTGTGCATAGTTTAAAGCTGTTGGCTTGCATACTTTCTGATATATTGGTATTTGGATAAAAAAATAGAGAGAGCAATTATTAACAGTTGGCAGCCCTGGTGGCTCTTAAGAATACGCTCAATCATATCTGTTTATGTACAGATATTACATACAAAATTTGGTTGAAAGCCAATTGATAGTGTAGAAGTTATATGCATTTAAACATTGGACCTATCAGAAGGCTTAAAATTATTTTGGCAACACTGTCATTATTGGTCTCCTGGAAATTAAAGTGAAATAGTATTGTCTGCATGTGTACCAATTTTGGAATAGCTCCCATGTATACCTTGCAAGATATCCAACATGGAGCTCAAATTTCTAGTGCGTTTTTTCAGCAGTTGGTAGCACTGACATCATTTTCAAATATGGACGTGAGATTTTCCGGTACATATCTTTACTCGTACTAAATTTGGTTTTGATTGCTGCAGCCGTTTAGGAGTTGATAGGGGGGGGGGGGGGCACACACACAACCAGACAGACAGACAGAAGGACAGACAGACAGACAGACAGACACACATTTTCCCGGATCGATCTCATAAGTCTACTTTTTCCTCATTTTTGCAAAATGTGAAAAGTAGGCTAAAAATCTGGTCTGAGGGCTGGAATGGGCTATAGTCAATCTCGCGAGGAAAGTGACGAAAGTTAGTTCGATTTGCCCTCCAGGTAATCTGGAATTGGTTTTCCGGGTTTACCACTTCTACTCCAATAAGGTCGCGGCCGCCTCCTTCTCAATCATCTGAGTTACAAATATACATAGTAATTAATGAACCACAGAACCACAGGTTATGAGAAAAATATTTACATACACCCAAGTACACGGGGATAAATGACCACAATGTCTAAGTCCCTGAAATGAAACAACAACGGTATGTTTATCGTTCTGATATAGCAAGCGAACAAGGACAAATATGGTACCTTAGCATAGTTTAAATCCTGAATCTCTGCAAAGCTATTTCAGTGATTTCCAATACGGAGATAAGTGTTTGTCTTTTCAAGAGTACGAACTTCTCCCGATACACAATGGGGACCAGGGGTAGTCCCTATGACTAAGTCCTGGTATGGACAATGAATTATTTGGATCCAACAAAATCTAGACGTGTGTTATGTGTACAGAAATCTTTGCTTTAACAAATTCAATGATTAGAGGTTCAAGAAAGTATCACATGTTTGAAATATCGTTGCACAACTGAAATATGGTACCAAACTATGTTTCCATGGGCGTGATGGTGCAGATGTCGAGCTGCTTGCTTCTAACCATGGCCCTCTGTGTTTGATTCCTGCGAGTTTATGATGTGAAATATTCGATGTAAGAAATTTCTGCCAGTGGTATACATTTGTTTTAAATTGGAGATCCCATGGCTTATGATCGCGAGATTAAGACCCCTCGAAAAACTATAAGCTGCGTATGTTAGTCATCATGCTGTGATTATATCATTTAAATAAGTAATTATTACGTAAAGAGAACTTCTAGTTTTAAATGTCCATGTTTATGGCATTAAACCTTTCGAAAGTACGTTTAGGTTTCTCAAGGTTTCATGTCAGCAAACATGCTTCCTTAATAATATTTTGTGAATGATGATGTTGAGCTAAAGAATTGTTGTACTGATGCTGGAATACATTTCTTTAAATATCTAGCTAAATTTGCACTTTCAAAATCAAACCCTCTGGAAAGTTTCGACTAAGAGGGTTGAGAGGAACACTTCACCTTCTAAACCCAAGACTGCAGGTTTAATCACGACTCAGTCCAATGGTTTTTAAGGGTGTTTAAAGATGAAACTTTGTACCGTTATGATCCCCTCCCGGGCAGAATATTGGCACCCTTAACGTTATTATTATTAATATTTATTAATATGTTCACCATGTCATCGGGTGAATAATTTTTTATAATAATAATAATAATAATTATTATTATTATTATTATTATTATTATTATTATTATTATAATTATTATTATTATGATTATTATTATTATATTCTTAAGTACTTTCATGTTAGACACTATATGTGAAAAAATATTATGCAGCTACCTGGAAGGTTTCCGACCCGATAGTTCACCACTAGAGGTCACATCTGCTATTTGTTAAGTACCGTACTACAGAAAAGTAGGAAGCACAACATTGATGTCCTCTACGTATTTACAGACTTCAGGAAAGCGTAAAAGCGTATCGTTAGGGAAGCCATCTGTGATATTACGTAGAGTTTGGTATCCGGAAAAAATAATAAAGATCTCAATGGTTTGTGTTATAGGCTTCACGAGCAAGATTACAGTTAGTAGCCTCATGTCGGAGCCCTTTCAAGTTACAGTTGGCATCAGACAAGATGATGGACTATAAATTCTCCTGTTTAACCTTATACTGGAGAATGATGTGAGAAAGGCACTAGACGCTGACAATGGGCTATAGCTAAAAGGCCAACACAATATACTCAGGTGTGCTGATGATCTGAAATCTTGTCCAATAGGGTGAAAAGTTAGATTAGATTTGAACCGGTTAGATTAGGGCCACTGCGCACTCTCTTCCATCTAAGCAGGTTGTACCATGAATACAGTGTGAACAATACACGTATGAAAGGAACTATCGTACTTAAAATCCACAACTAAAGCAAGAATACTCTACTAATACAATTGGCAATAATAATAATAGTTTATATAAAAGCAGATGAGGGAAGTGTTTTGATAAAACTTGTCCTAATTAAAGACGAATAGAAAATACGTACAGTTGCGAGATCTGAACTATGTTCAGAGTGGCGAGTTTGATACAGGACATCTTGGAAGACGAATACAGTGGACAGGCTATTTCTCGAGAATGGGAGAAGATAATGCTGTTATATTGATGTGGGAGGGCCAGCACACTAATCCTTGGAGAAGATGGAGAGACTAACTACAAGAATATCTACATACAATAGGATAGCATGATAGATGGCAGCTGCTGGCACTGGGCAGGAAAAGATTGAGAGGCCGTGTACAGTACAAGAGGCCAAAAGTCAATCTGACAGACAGTCCCAGTGAATGTAAAGTAAGGGTAACCAACCGTCGTATCTATGTCCGCTGAGGCACGACGATTCAGGCCAGGCAATCTCCAGACTCCGAACACAAGTGGGTTTGAACACCACCATCAGCCTGCGTTGAAATTATCGGTGGTTTCCTATTTTCCATTCCAGACAAATGCCGGGAGGGTTTCTTCTTACAGGTCACATCCGCTTCCTTCTAACTCGTTGGCCTATTTCATCCATCTTCATTCATGTCACCTTACTCTCACGAAGTTGCAGTCAGGAAGGATACACGGCCATAGAGATCGTCCGCCAAGTAGAAACTCATCTTACTTCATTCTCCACCGCACAGAAAAGAGAATAATGAGTGGTACAGGTACATTATCTATATATTTAAAACACTAAGGTGATTTTTGTTCCTGCTAGATTGAGAGAACGGCTGAACTGATTGAATAACGAAAACTCTTGGCCTGTAGATTTGCAGAGTGTCTTTAATATAAACAAATATGTTACCATATATTTTTATTAATAAAGAAAAAGGCAAAATTCTTGGCCCTCGCGCATGCACAGAATTAGTTCGGTTCATAACCGTAATGGTGGATGTCCACCGCTTTTTAATATGATAGTTATTTATAAGAATTTTAAAGGGGGGAATATTGTGTATGATGTTTCCACGATATAGCCTATACTGGAATAGAACTATCAAAGACGGGAAAAATTGAAGAACCTAAACTGACAGTTCAGTGTGTATGTTGTTTGCCTTACTTAATATTTCGCTTCTTTACCTGTGATTTGGTAGCTCGGGTGGTCTCGTTGGGTATTACGAATTTATTCATCGTGGAATGGAAGGAGTTCGAACCCCACCTCCGATATATTTTTTTAAATTTCCGTATTCCTCTTTCTTGCTATTGGTATTACATTGTCAAATCATTATTATTATTATTATTATTATTATTATTATTATTATTATTATTGGTGTTCGGCCTGAAGGCAGGTCTGTGCCTCCGAAGAGGCTACCCTCAGCCTCCTCCTTCCTTTTGCCAACAGTAAGTGGTCCCACTGAACCGGCATGTCATCCAAGGTCCAACCACGCCCAGTAACGAATTCTCTGCGATTTACGTTTTAAATTATTCAAGAAAAAAGTAGTATTCCAGACACTCACTCGTACCCACAATCGCTTTCGCCATGAAAGACAATTGGCGAACATAATTCATTCGGAGGGCTCGGTCATCGTGGTCACTCAGCCCTGTGTACTTTGGTGTGTGTGTGTATAAAATTGTGTCTGATAACCTGTGTTATTGTGTTGGCTGTATTAATGCGTGCATTTGAAATTAAGGTGGGGAATAGGAAGGAAACGGCCGAGGCCTTAATTTAGAAACCATCCTTTTATTTGCCTGAAGTGGAAGTGGTGAGCCACGGAAAACCACATCCAAGATTGTTGAGGTGGGAATCAAATCTTCCTCTTATTAGTTTTGCCTCTAGAGGCTGAGTGCGCCCCCATTCTTGCCCTTAGGACAGAATGAATTTGTTTCGCAAAACAGGGAATTGTACCCGCATCCTCGGGTCGACAGCCAAGAATATAGCCTTGGATTTCCTGATTTGATACGATTTTTGACATGCATGGGACATATGATTCTAAAACTGCCTCTATTACGGTGTCTGGCGAAGTGAGTCTAGGCCTATGCTCATTCCAGTAGTTGGCGAAGTGATCTATGCTCCCATGCAAAATTCACTGTCATTGAAACGCAAAGGATTGTACCCATAATAGATGATGGAAATTGCTTATTTAGAGCAGTTTTGTTCAATTAATATCAAAATGAAGAACGCCATCCTGAGCTGCGTTTTCAAGTTATTGCAAAAATTGTCGCTGGCAGAAATAATTATAAGTATTTTATTATAGGCAATCTGTCTCATCGCATACTCCTCAGCAACCAACATGAGTATGAAAGTCTCTGGACGGTGAATACACTGGTCATGTTGAACTTCATTGTATTAGCCAATTGTTTATTGATTATTCGTTTAGAGTAGACTACAACAGTCAAACCACGCTGTTGATTTTGGCAATGGAAGTATTAATTGCCATTTATATAATATTAGTGGCTCCGTTGATGCAGGACAACTATAGTGTTTTGGTGAGAAATGCTCCTATAAATGAACCATTCGACCAAAAGGAACATTGCCGCAAAAAAGTGGGAAATCGGAGAAAATACGAAACCACTTTTAAAATCCAATATAAATATGCAATTTCAGAAATAATTTCAGATATTATGCAGTACAGTGTAGGGTACTCGACGGTCAAATGTAAACATTGCTCTGAATTGTATTTCTCTTGCGCGAAATCTACTTTTGGTTACTTTGGATTTGATGTTGTGAGGGTAAAATTGACCTGTTGGAATATAAAACATTTGGCAGGCTGCAACAATCTTTCACTGGAAATGATATCTCAAGGAATTTCAGAGACAATATTCGGCAGTACAACAATGCTATGTCCTTTGTTTCCTCTGGTGTAAATGTTACCGTGCCACATGAATATGGTCCATTTTGTTTTAAACAAGAAGTTCCGTGAAGAACTATACAGCCTACTTTTCATGCCAATGATTATTCTACAGTATATGAACCTATCTAGAATAATGACGAAATTAAGTTGGTAATATCGAAATATCTAATTAGTTCAAAATATACCTGGTATAATGCAGCCTAATAGAGCACTACAGTTGGCAGCCCTGGTGACTGAATATATTCTTAGTTCCACCTCTTAAGGTACAGAGTACAACATTTGGTTGAAGTCCAATGGACGTTACACGCAGTTAGACACTGGATCTATCAGCACGCGTAAAAGCATGTTGCCAACAATACCATGCGTGTGCTGGTCAGAAATAATCTGAATTATTATGATATCTTGTTGTGCCAATTTTGGATGAAATCCATTTGTTAGTGTAGAAGTTACATGTATTTTAAAATTGGACATATCAGCAGGCATAGAATCATGTTGGCAGCACCGCCTTGTATTAATTACTCCAAATTAATCTAGAATGTCAGGTGCTATACGTGTGCAAAGTATAGAGCTGTTGGCTTGCATACTTTCTGATATATTGATATTAGGGTAAATAGAATATAGACAGCATTTATTAACAGTTGGCAGCCCTGATTGCTCTTAACAATACTTATAGTCATATCTGTTATGGTACACATTGCACATACGAAATTTGGTTGAAATCCAACTGATAGTATAGAAGTTACATGTATTTAAAAATTGGTACTATCAGCAGGCTTATAATCATGTTGGTAGAACTGACGTATATAAGTTACTCCAAATTTATCTAAAATCTGAGAATATACGTGTGCATAGTTTAAAGCTGTTGGTTATAACTCTTTGTCCTGTTCAAGGAGTATGATTGAACGTTGGTTGTAGTAGCTTATTGAAATACAACGTGCTATAGGGATATTAAACATGAATATGAGGTGCCCTTTGCTAGTGCTGCCTCTGTACCAAATTTCGTTCAATTCGGTTTCACCGTGTTTGAATTGATAGGGGGAATCGATTTGCACACATACTTGGCCACCATCTGCAAACTATTGGGCTGATGTTCTTGCAGTTTGGTCAGAATATGTTTCCCACATAAAGATATGGTGTTGCAAAATTTGGTAATGACTAGATTATTAGGTTGGTCATAATTACATTTTAGCTTTTAACATTTGGGTGGCCGCGATTACGTTTCCGTCAAGATAGCGGTGTTATAAAACACGACACTTAGGTGCCCTTTCCTAGTGCTACCTCTGTACCAAATTTCGTTCATTCGGTTCCACCGTGTTCGAATTAATAGGGGGAATCAATTTTGACATAAAGATGGCCGCCATCCGCAAACTATTAGGCTAATGACCTATTAGATTCGTCAAAGGATGCTCCCTCCATAAAGGTATGTTGTTGCAAAGATTGGTAGATATCGGATGGTTATGTTAGTCCTAATTTGATTTAAGCTTTAAACATTTGTGTGGCCGCCATTACGTTTCTGTCAATATGGCGGCGATATTAATCATGACACTGAGATGCCCTTTGCTAGTGCTATCTCTTTACCAAATTTCGTTCCATTCGGTTTCACCGTGTTTGAATTAATAGGGGGAATCGATTCTGACACAATGATGGCCGCCATCCGCAAACTATTAGGCGAATGACCTATTAGATTGGTCAAAGGATGCTTCCTCCATAAAGGTATGTAGTTGCAAAATTTGGTAGAGATCGGATGATTAGGTTAATCGTAATTTGATTTAAGCTTTGAACATTCGTGTGGCCGCCGTTACGTTTCAGTCAAGATGGCGGCGATATAAAACATGACACTGAGGTGCCCTTTGCTAGTGCTACCTCTGTACCAAATTTCGTTCCATTCGGTTCCACCGTGTTCGAATTAATAGGGGGAATCAATTTAGCCATAAAGATGGCCGCCATCTGCAAACTATTAGGCGAATGACCTCTTAGATTGTTCAAAGGATGCTCCCTCCATAAAGGTATGTAGTTGCAAAATTTGGTAGAGATCGGATGATTAGGTTAGTCGTAATTTGATTTAAGCTTTGAACATTTGTGTGGCCGCCATTACGTTTCCATCAAGATGGCGGCGATATATAACATGACACTGAGGTGCCCTTTGCTAGTGCTACCTCTGTACCAAATTTCGTTCCATTCGGTTCCACCGTGTTCGAATTAATAGGGGGAATCAATTTTGACATAAAGATGGCCGCCATCCGCAAACTATTAGGCGAATGACCTATTAGATTGTTCAAAGGATGCTCCCTCCATAAGGGTATGTAGTTGCAAAATTTGGTAGAGATCGGATGATTAGGTTAATCGTAATTTGATTTAAGCTTTGAACATTTGTGTGGCCGCCATTACGTTCCTGTCAATATGGCGGCGATATAAAACATGACACTGAGATGCCCTTTGCTAGTGCTACCTCTGTACCAAATTTCGTTCCATTCGGTTCCACCGTGTTCGAATTAATAGGGGGAATTTTTGACATAAAGTTGGCCGCCATCCGCAAACTATTAGGCGAATGACCTATTAGATTGTTCAAAGGATGCTCCCTCCATAAAGGTATGTATTTGCGAAATTTGGTAGAGATCGGATGATTAGGTTAATCGTAATTTGATTTAAGCTTTGAACATTCGTGTGGCCGCCGTTACGTTTCAGTCAAGATGGCGGCGATATAAAACATGACACTGAGGTGCACTTTGCTAGTGCTACCTCTGTACCAAATTTCGTTCCATTCGGTTCCACCGTGTTCGAATTAATAGGGGGAATCAATTTTGACATAAAGATGGCCGCCATCCGCAAACTATTAGGCGAATGACCTATTAGATTGTTCAAAGGATGCTCCCTCCATAAAGGTATGTAGTTGCAAAATTTGGTAGAGATCGGATGATTAGGTTAATCGTAATTTGATTTAAGCTTTGAACATTCGTGTGGCCGCCATTACGTTTCAGTCAAGATGGCGGCGATATAAAACATGACACTGAGGTGCCCTTTGCTAGTGCTACCTCTGTACCAAATTTCGTTCCATTCGGTTCCACCGTGTTCGAATTAATAGGGGGAATCAATTTTGACATAAAGATGGCCGCCATCCGCAAAATATTAGGCTAATAACCTATTAGATTGGTCAAAGGATGCTCCCTCCCTAAAGGTATGTTGTTGAAAAGTTTGGTAGAGATCGGATTGTTATGTTAGTCGTAATTTAACTTAAGCTTTGAACATTTGTGTGGCCGCCATTACGTTTCTGTCAAGATGGCGGCGATATAAAACATGACACTGAGATGCCTTTTGTTAGTACTACCTCTGTACCAAATTTCGTTCCATTCGGTTGCACCGTGTTCGAATTAATAGGGGGAATCGATTTTCACACAAAGATGGCTGCCATCCGCAAACTATTACGCTGATGACCTATTAGATTGGTCAAAGGATGCTCCCTCCATAAAGGTATGTAGTTGCAAAATTTGGTAGAGATCGGATGATTAGGTTAATCGTAATTTGATTTAATCTTTGAACATTCGTGTGGCCGCCATTACGTTTCAGTCAAGATGGCGGCGATATAAAATATGACACTGAGGTGCCCTTTGCTAGTGCTACCTCTGTACCAAATTTCGTTCCATTCGATTCCACCGTGTATGAATTAATAGGGGGAATCAATTTTGACATAAAGATGGCCGCCATCCGCAAACTATTAGGCTAATAACCTATTAGATTGGTCAAAGGATGTTCCCTCCATAAAGGTATGTTGTTGCAACGTTTGGTAGAGATCGGATGGTTATGTTAGTCGTAATTTAACTGAAGCTTTGAACATTTGTGTGGCTGCCATTAAGTTTCTGTCAATATGGCGGCGATATAAAATATGACACTGAGATGCCCTTTGCTAGTGCTACCTATGTACCAAATTTCGTTCCATTCGGTTTCACCGTGTTTGAATTAATAGGGGGAATTGATTTTCACACAAAGATCGCCGCCATCCGCAAACTATTAGGCTAATGACCTATTCATTTGGTCAAAGGATGCTTCCTCTATAAGGATATGTTGTTGGAACGTTTGGTAGAGATCGGATGGTTATGTTAGTCGTAATTTAACTTAAGCTTTGAACATTTGTGTGGCCGCCATTACGTTTCCGTCAAGATGGCGGCGATATAAAACATGACACTGAGGTGCCTTTTGTTAGTACTACCTCTGTACCAAATTTCGTTCCGTTCGGTTGCACCGTGTTCGAATTAAAAGGGGGAATCGATTTTCACACAAAGATGGCCGCCATCCGCAAACTATTACGCTGATGACCTATTGGTTTGTTCAAAGGATGCTCCCCCCATAAAGGTATGTTGTTGCAAAATTTGGTGGAGATCGGATGATTAGGTTAGTCGTAATTTGATTTAAGTTTTGAACATTTGTGTGGCCACCTTTACGTTTCCGTCAAGATGGCGGCAATATAAAACCTGACACTGAGGTGTCCTTTGCTAGTGCTACCTTTGTACCAAATTTCGTTCAATTCGCATTCACTGTGTTCGAATTGATAGGGGGGGACAGACATTCAGAGTACACACACTCTCACACACACACAGACACACACACACACACACAGACTCACACACACACATACACACACACACACATACACACACACAGTCGGACACACTTTTTTCGCCCTGTGTTGATCTCATAAGTCTACTTTCATTTTTTGCAAAAATCGAAAGTAGGCTAAAAAATAGAGAGAGCAATTATTAACAGTTGGCAGCCCTGGTGGCTCTTAAGAATACGCTCAGTCATATCTGTGTATGTACAGATATTACATACAAAATTTGGTTGAAATCCAGTTGATAGTGTAGAAGTTATATGCATTTAAACATTGGACCTATCAGAAGGCTTAAAATTATTTTGGCAACACTGTCATGGTTGGCCTCCTGGAAATTAAACTGAAATAGTATTATCTACATGCTTGCCAATTTTGGAATAGCTCCCATGCATACATTGCAGGATATCCAACAAGGAGCTCAAATTTCTAGTGCGTTTTTTCAGCAGTTGGTAGCACTGACATCATTTTCAAATATGGACGTGAGCTATTCCGGTGCACATCTTTATTCATACTGAATTTGGTATTGATTGCTGCAGCCGTTTAGGAGTTGATAGGGGGGAACACACACACAGCCAGACAGACAGACAGACAGACAGAAGGGTAGACAGACAGACACACACACATTTTCCCGGATCGATCTCATAAGACTACTTTTTCCTCATTTTTGCAAAATTGTGAAAAGTAGGCTAAAAATTCGGAATAGCACATCATCGCTTTTCTTTCTTATATTCCAAAAGTATAAGCGAATTTTCCTACGGTCAGTTTTATATATTAGACTCCTCAGAAGGTAATCAGGTCAGATCTGCTTCTTAGTTTTTTTTAATATATTTTGCAAGAGCATAACCCCTACATTCAACATTCAAAATACCTCTGAATTAATTTGCTATCCAGTTGACGATATTCGATTAGCATTGCTCATAATATGGGATAAAGCCCCAAATGGCAAATATTCTTTCATTAGTGAGAGACGACATCTAAAAGACAGTATAGTCCTACTGTATGTAACGACATTATTCTTTTTGTGGGAAAGTTATTGTTCTTGGACGAGACTTCCGGTAGGTTTTGCCTACTATGCCGCATGCTTCTCGCCAGTTACTCACAATTGCAACAAATACTCTTCTCTCTGGCTCTTCTCCAAAATACGCCGCTTACTTAAAAACACGATAGAAACCAGATGAAATGGAATTTTCTAATTTTTTGTTACATGTTAAAAACAACTACTCTATTGTGGATGGTGAGGAATCAAATGTTACTGAATTGCCAGACAGACTATCAACGCATGAGGGTACCGTTACTGAAATTTACTGCGAAACATTCACTTCTGGGAAGGAAATAATAAATTTCTCGAAAGTTTGCATTCTTACACCAAAAGTTGAACAATGTAATGACATTAATTTAAATGTCATTGAACTTATATCCAGTAGTTCAAAAATATACACCAGCGTTAACAGATTAAATACTGAAGATGAAAGCCAGCTACTTCATTTTCCTTTTACAGAATTTTTTAATTCCTTGGAATTAAGGGATTTGCCTCCACATACTCCAAACGTTTTAGCCATAGTTATTTACCTTAGAAATCTGAACGTTTCCCAAGGGCTCCTATATGGAATCATATGTAAGAAATATGTAAGAAATGGCTTTGATTTTGAAATAATAAGTGCAGCAATTACTAGGCAGAGAGTTCTAATCCTTTGACTTGGTTTAAAACCTTCCGATAAAACACTTACATTTTCCTTTAAGAGGCAACAATTTCCAATTCGCTAGGCATACTTTATCACAATCATTAAAGCTCAAGGGGAAACTCTAGAACGTATACTTCGTAGGTCTCTATTTATCTCATCAAGTTTTCAGTCATGGGCAGCAGTATATTGCAATGTCAAGAGTGCAATCTTTTGACGCCGTTAAAGTTGCAATTGTGCTAAAAGGTAATCGTACAAAGAATGTAACTTATATAAGAAACTTCTTCAGTATATATTATTTCCATGTTGTGACGGGTTCCAACTAGTTATTAATTATTTTATTATAATTAATATAATTAATGTTATTATTATTATTATTATTATTAAATGATACATTTAAGATATTGAAAATACTTATATATGTAGCCTTTAATTCTTATGAGCCTGTGAAATCCAGACCTTTGTCTTAAACACAACATGATGTAGCCTAAATATGCAAGCCTCTTTCTCCGAAACCTGAATGACAAATTACGCGTTGATAGTAAATCATACATTCGAAATTGCCAATCTGTGATTTTTCAGCCATTCCTATGCCACCCGTCAGGAGAATGCCATATAAATGTGATCCTACCGACGATCATGAAATAAATCCCAATTGCCAATCAAGAATTCAACCATTTCCTAGTAATCATTCTCCTATGTTTCTTTACTTGACTCATTATTACAAAACAGTATTACTCATACGTCTACGTATCAGTTCTACCTGATAGAAGAATAAGTTTCAATATGAGTGCGAATAAAATGTCAGTCCTTATCTAACTCGCATTTAAAATGACAGATTGCAAAATCGATAGCGAGAACAATGGAAATATGGGCGCAACTCTCGTCACCTTTGCACTCCATTATTGGATGGCAGCATTCAAGTTTTGCCGCAATAACTAGAACCACGCTGTTGGCTATTTTAAGTGGGCGGGGTCCGTTATGTCGTTTGTATCATTGATCGAGAACTTTAAATATCATGGTAGCCACACATTGGCAGAACGATTTATTTCAGCAAGCTCAGTGAGTAAGAGTGATGCTTAATTATGACGCAAGCAAAACATATTGAAGGTCCATTGTATTAATTTGTTTTGATAACACCCGTTGCAATGCCTGTATCCATATAAATGTATTATTTACAACCCAACAAACACAATTTATACACACATATATAGATGGACTGTTTGTCAAATTGATTAATACCCTTCTTAGCTCACAAGCCTATATTCTGACAGGATATGTTTATATAATATACTGTATATTTCGTCCGATATCTACATCAAAAGAAGGCAGTTTTCCAACGAATTGTTTCACCAAAGAACTGAGTCCAATTCTTCGAATAGAGTAACAAGGAATTTAGAGCTTGACGCTTGTACAATTGCTAAATTACCCTTATACTACGATAGGCTAATAATAATAATCATCACCATCATCATCACTATCATCATCATTGTAATTATGGCATGTGATGAGTTACAGAATGGCTGAAGTACAAATCCCAAATGTTCTTAGCATCAGTGCTGAGGGTGTACGGCTGTTGACTCCACAGACGTTTTAAAGACTTACGTTAGTATGAATGTCGGGTACATTGTCCTTGTCAAATATTATTATTTAGTTGGACTCTCCATATTAACTGAAGTTTAGTGTGCTGGCCCTCTCATATCTTCTCCCGTTCTTGAGACATGACCTATTGAATGCAGTCGTCTTGCAAGGATGTCCTGTGTCACACTCGACATCCTGTATACAGTCCAGATCTCGCAATTGTGCGTATATCCTATTCTTCATTAAAAAGGACAGGACTGGATATTCGATAATACATTTCGTATCAAAGAATTTTCAGTTGATTTGAAAATTAAACTGAAGTTGATCATGAAAATTAAAGTATAAAATCTAAAAGTTTCATCGGAATTATATACCATCCCTTAGGTTCCACCATAGTACTCGTGTCATCTTTGTAGCATTGGAGTGGCCTTTCCAAAATGTACTGTACAATACTGGCGAACGTCCTGGTAAGGTGTAAGCCCAATGGTACACTGAGGCGAAAACACAGATTGAGAAACTTGGACAGCATTAGTTTCTTCGATATCTCAACTTGAATGCCCTTAATTGTTCGTGAACGTTTCCCATTGCTATCGTAATACCTCAGAACGTCTAGTCTCCTCTAGATCTACATAAAATAATTGTGCATTGCACTCGCATAATTCTTCTGATCTTCTTTTCATAATGAATGTCTAATCATGACAGGTACAATAAAAGGGCACCTTTCATGAATATCATTATTTATTGTAATGCACACTTTACTTCATAAAATGTTGCCTAGTTTTAACATTTCTTTCTGTCCTCATTTGTCGTTCTGTTACCTGCTTCGTTCCCATGACCAGTTATTGCCCATTCAACAATTATTACGGACCACCTGATTTATCGATATCGCTGCTCCGCGGACTGTCTCCTGATTCTCGTATTTTAAAATTATCCCAACATAGTTATCCATTAGACTGGTTTATGTTTCCTACGATTTTCTTCGGACTATAAAATATTCAATTCGCCTCCTCAGTGATTGTTATCCACATGCTTTCTCGCATTCTTTTCAACAATCCTATAGCATATATATCCAAGTGACATCTGCTGTTCTCATGTGTTTATGTCAGTATCCTGAACAGACAGATACCTTACCGACGCTTGTCATTTGTAGCCGTCTTATCACATTTTGCAAACAAGTCGTTCTTTGGAGAACTAAATAGCTTATTTTCATATATTCAACTGGTCTTTTCCATTAACAATTCTCCCTCTTGTTAAAAACATTTTCGCTGTAATGTACTAAATATAATTTTGGAACACGACCTACGATGTGATAAAGTACACAGCAAGAAATTCAAAACTCAATATCCATAAGTTGTATTCATTATAGACAAGAAACATAAAGACAGCATGATCATCTTACTATGGTACTAGTGCATGCCCTGTCTTAAATCAAAGCTTTTATCTTTCGTCAAGATAACTCACACCAATACACCTTCAGCACTGGAAAATATGTGTCCAAAGTTACACGATGAGATGTTTAACGCTAAGGAATTGTGCACTGGTGTAGACCATCACACTAATGATCTCGACAATCGTCTGAAAAACATAGAGAAATAAGATGAATAGGTTTTAAGACTTCCAAATGATTCTATCTTGAATTCATGAAAACAAAAACATCATTAGATGTCTGTATACTAATGTTCGGAATGAAGATTCGCTGTGCCAAGTATAATTGCACTCGGGTAATTAAAGCGGCAGAAAAGTTATTTTATAGTACATTATGCAACGAGCCTATATTGGCTATAATTAAGACACGAGTATGTTCATAAAACGAGCGTATGCGAGTTTTATAATTTCCATACGAGTGTCTTAATTACCATTATAGGCGAGTTGCATACGACTGTTTATGTTCGACGATAATTATAACTATTATATGTTTTAACATAAATATTCATAAATATCTGTTCAGTCACTAGAATTTTGTGATCGGGTGCTGCGCTGGGTAGTATATCTCTGTTTTCCAGGCTCTCTGGCCGATCGACGCATGCGTTCTGTGTGCTTCAATGCCATATGTTCAGATTGTGCACCAGTAATCAGTAAAACTGTCACCAAAGTCGTTTGAAAACAACGCGCTGTGTAGAAATTGGGTTTAGGGGATATTAAGGTACAGTGCTATTTCTTGTCTCATATTCACCAGTTTTTTTTACGCGAACATATGAACGGTGCACTTTCGGGAATTTATATAAACATGTTGGATTTTGAGCGCATGGGCGAAGGTATCCTTATCTAATTGGTCACACAACTGTTTCTTGAGCTCTGATTGGTGGGAGAAACTGTTCCATAATGACCAAGAAGTACCGTGACGAACTAAAGAGCCTACTTTTCTTAAAATTTAAGATTCATGCCAATGATTAATCTATATGGATCTATCTAGAATAATGACGAAATTAAGTCGGTAATATCGGAATTTCTAATTAGTTCGAAATACTTTATACCTGGCATAATGTAGCCTAATAGAGAACTACAGTTGGCAGCCCTGGTGACTGAATATATTCTAACTTCCATCTCTTAAGGTACAGAATACAAAATTTGGTTGAAGTCCAATGGATAGCATGGACGTTACATGCAGTTAAACATTGGATCTAACAGCCCGCGTAAAATCATGTTGGCAACAATGACATACATGTATCGGTCAGAAATAATCTGAAATAATATGATCTATTGTTGTGTCAATTTTGAATGAAATCCATTAGTTAGTATAGAAGTTACATGCATTTTTAAATTGGACCTAACAGCAGGCTTAGAATCATGTTGGCAGCACTGGCATAGGCCTATATTAGTTACTCCAAATTAATCTAGAATGTCAGGTACTATACGTGTGCAAAGTTTAGAGCTATTGGCTTGCATACTTTCTGATATATTGATATTAGGGTAACAAAAAGAGAGACAGTATTTATTAGCAGTTGGCAGCCCTGGTTACTCTTAAGAATCGGCATAGTCATATCTGTTATGGTACACATAGCACACACGACATTTGTTTGAAATCTAAATGATAGTATAGAAGTTACATGCATTTAAAGTAGGACCTCTCAGTAGGCTTAGAATCATGTTGGTAGCACTGACGAATATAACTTACTCCAAATTAATATAGAATGTCAGGTACTATACGTGTGCATAGTTTAAAGCTGTCGGCTTGCATACTTTCTGATATATGGGTATTTGGATTTAAAAAATTGAGAGCATTTATTAACAGTTGGCAGCCCTGCTTGCTCTTAAGATTACGCTCAGTAATATATGTTTATGCACACATAGCACATACGAAATTTGGTTGAAATCCAATTGATAGTGTAGAAGTTATATGCATTTAAAATTTGGACCTATCAGCAGGCTTATAATCATTTTGGCAACACTGACATGTATGGCCTCCTGGAAATATAACTGCAATATTATGATCTATATGTGTGCCAATTTTGAAATAGCTCCCATTCATACCTTCCATGATATCCAATATGGAGCTCAAATTGCAATTACGATTTTTCAGCAGTTGGTAGCACTCACATCATTTTGAAATATGGACGTGAGATATTCAGGTATAGATCTTTACTCCTACCAAATTTTGTTTCGATTGCTGCAGCCGTTTAGGAGATGATAGGGGGGACACACACACAGCCAGACAGCCAGACAGAAGGACAGGCAGACAGACAGACAGACAGAAGGACAGACAGACAGACAGACACACATTTGCCCGATCTCATAAATCTACTTTTTCCTCATTTTTGCAAAATGGGAAAAGTAGGCTAAAAATAGTGTTATAATGAGCCTCATTATGGTACAGTTTTCTGACACATAATAGTCAGGGTCGAACATAATAGCCTATAATGGCTATAATTAAGACACGGGTATTTTTATAAAACGAGCGTATACGACTTTAATAATTTCCATACGAGTGTCTTAATTGCCATTATAGGCGAGTTGCATACGACTGTTTATGTTCGACGATAATTATAACTATTATATGTTTTAACATAACTATTCATAAATATCTGTTCAGTCACTAGAATTTTGTGATCGGGTGCTGCGCTGGGTAGTATATCTCTGTTTTCCAGGCTCTCTGGCCGACCGACGCATGCGCTCTGTGTGCTTCAATGCCATATGTTCAGATTGTGCACCAGTATTCAGTAAAACTGTCACCAAAGTCGTTTGAAAACAACGCGCTGTGTAGAAATTGGGTTTGGGGATATTAAGGTACAGTGCTATTTCTTGTCTCATATTCACCAGTTTATTTACGCGAACATATGGACGGTGCACTTTCGGTAATGTATATAGACATGTTGGATTTTGAGCGCATGCGCGAAGGTTTCCTTATCTAATTGGTCACACAACTGTTTCTTGAGCTCTGATTGGTGGGAGAAACTGTTTCATAATGAAAAATAGTGTTATAATGAGCCTCATTATGGTACAGTTTTCTGACACATAATAGTCAGGGTCGAACATAAAATATTTAAAGATCATTATCGTGATGGAAGCCATTTATCAGTGTTGCCTTAGTAATCGATGTGTAAGGTTTTTCAGTCGGTCGACATGATTGTACCAACTGTATTGGGTGGTTCCCTAATCCTGAAAAAAATTCCATGTACATTCTCCTTCAGGATAAGGGAACCATCCAATATAAATTGGTATAATCGTGTTGACCGATTGAAAATTATTAAATTTCGACTTGAAAATCAATTGGCCACCATGTGTTATTTTTGTGTTTCCCGTGATTTTGAAAGTCACATATAGTTCCTAACTAAACAGTCCTGAAGTACCATACAAAATGTCAGTTTGATTGCTTAAACAGTTTCGATGATATTAAGAACTGGTGAAATATAAGGCATGTACGCCATGATTGATTGTTTTATATATATGCGTATACTCTGCGAGCTGCCAGAATAGGATTGACAGTTCTCTTATCGCCATGTGGTCTGAGAACGAGATTGCCAAACTGTACAAACCAGCGATACAGCTGACCAGGCACAGAAGCACGTGGGCTGTAATATTGCAACGCAGAGTATTATGACATCAACTATGCGAACATGCATTGGTCAGGAGGCAGAGGGGTGATGACTGACGTGGAATTTCCGGCGAAATGTCAATCCTATTCAGGCAGCTCACAGAGTATAATAGAGTTATAGGCCAGCAGATGAATATTATAATCATGGCTCATTTTATCAACCGACATTTATGTCGCTTGTTTAGGACACAAAGAATAAAAAAGTAATGTTATAAAATTTCGCACAACCACCATATTTAGACTCTAATAAAAATGAATTACATTAGGCGCTAGTATATTAAATCTCGTATGAAGATTCACCATGAGAAGCCTCCGTGGCTTAGGCGGCAGCATGCCGGCCTCTCACCGCTGGGTCCGTGGTTCAAATCCCGGTCACTCCATGTGAGATCTGTGCTGGACAAAGCGGAGGCAGACAGGTTTTTCTCCGGGTACTCCGGTTTTCCCTGTCAAAATTTCATTCCAGCAACACTCTCCACTATCATTTCATTTAATTTCATTTGTCATTCATTTAATCATTGCCCCAGAGGAGTGCGTCAGGCCTCGGCAGCCGGCACAGTTCATATCCTCGCCGCAAGATGGGGGCTTCATTCATTCCATTCCTGACCCGGTCGGAGACTGGAAGCAGGCTGTGGATTTTCATTCATGAAGATTCACCATGCTAAATTTCACTGCACCGCACCGGTCTAATTAAGTCACGAGTAAAATCCATATAAATATTAAAATTTTGCGTCTCCATCATGTCTATTTTGTGCTTATCAGGTTATTGAAAGTCGCATTGGTGAACTAACGTTAATAGCTTCCATAAACAAGCAAAATTCGAGTTTGGTTGTTGTAATATAATCGTAGATATTTAGAAACGTGTAAATATTTTGGATGATTGCCATGTTGGATTGTTCTATATGTACGCTACTGAGTTATGTGCCATTAGATGAAGATAACTGCGTTTTATTTTAACGGTCACGTTGATCGCATGATTAGGAAAAAAAATGAAACTCAATTTATAACTTTCGCACAGCTACCATCATGCTTTCATGAGAACAATTGAATTCAATTAGGTGACAGTAGATTAAATTCTATATAGGCATGTAGGGTGTTAGGTGTCACAGAGCTCGGTTGATTAATTCTTGAGAAACTGCCATTTGAATCTTTTAACTTCGCTTGGCTACCATGTTGGTTTTGTTCTCAACGGGCTTCTAAAAATCACACAACGGAGTTTCACTTTTCATTATCTATCACCATATGAAATTTCAGTAAGAAATCTGTAATCGTTTCGGAGGTATAGAATGCTGGCGAAATAGTTCGCGCAGCCGCCATGCTAAATTGGTGAAACATAATAAAATGTGAAAGGAGTAATCAGGGTTGGAAAATATAGTAAATTTTCCTTACCGAGTTTCATTGAAATCGCTCCAGCCGTCTTGATTGTATTAGGGAGTCACTCACATATGCGCACACACGCACACAGACAAAAACCGACCTAGGCGTAAGTCTAACTTTTCATATGATGAAAATAGGCTGAAAATGTCAAAACATTGAATTATGATAACAATCCGGGCAAATATGTATGTGTGTCTGTCTGTCCACCTGCCGGTGTGTGTGTGTCCCACACTATAAAAACCTAAACCGCTACAGCAATCGACACCTAATTTGATATGAGAGAAGAACTATACCAGAATTTCTTAAGGGCATATTGAAAGATGACGTCAACGCTACGAACTGCAGAAAAATCACATTTGAAATTTGAACTTTAAGTTGGATATCTCAAAAGGTATTTATGGGAACTTTTCCAAAAATGGCACACATATGGACCGTAATGTTCCCGGAATGTTATTACGATATGTATGTGTTTACATATCAAAGGTTATTATAGTTTACACGGTTGGCAACAACCATGACGTCATTTCTGTAAAGTTTCAGTAGTTATAGCGATTGTTGCTTTGGTTGTGTAGCTTTTTTCCTTCTGTGTATATGCCAGATCATCGCATTTAATAATGATTGTTACAGAACAACGCTCCAATATCAAGTTTTGTGCTTTGTTACACAAATCTCCTGCATAGACTTTACGATTGCTGGAAGAAGCGTATGGCGAAAGAGCAATGAAGAAAACTCAAGTGCATGCGAGGCATAAACGATTTTCTGGTACCCACGCTAGTGTCCAATATGTTCCACGCAACAAATGAACCAATCATTCAGCTTGTGCGTAATGTTGTGACGAATGACCGACGAAAGAGTGTAGGAGAGATAACAGCAGAGATCGGAATTTCAGTTGGAAGTGTCCACTGTTCACGAACATCTGAACATTCATCACGTTTCTCGGAAGTTGGTTCTAGAAATGTTGTTGCCTGAACACAAAGGAACAAGATTAACTCTTGTTTGGGGATGCGATCAGATAGCTGATGAAGATGGTGATATCTTGAACAAAATTATTGCTGGTGATGAAACTCGGTGCTATTTGTACGATCCGGTGCCTAAACGGAAGTCATGTGAGTGGAAATCGAAAACATCTCCTCGGAAACAAAAAATTCCTAAATTTATTTGAAATGCAAAGTTATGTTGGAAATTTTCTTTGGCTCTCAATGTCTTATCCACTATGAGATTACTCCCATTGGTCTTACTGTAAAGAAAGAATCCTTCGTCACCTCAGCGACACAGAAAAGGAAACGCCAAGACAAATGGGCACAAAACAACTGGTTCCTCTTGAATGACAATGCAATTGCATATCGTGGAATCATCGTCAAAAACATTCATGCCAGTCTCAAGATAACTGCTCTACAGCAGCCGCCATACTCACCTGATCTCTCGCCACCTGATGACTTTCTGTTTGCGCGTCTGAAGGACGGCGATTCAAGTAGCTGATGATCCAAAATTGGCACATATGTAAGAAGCTCATTGTATTTGATACCATTTAGACAACCCGTACATGGCAGTGTTGCCAGCATGATTCTACGCGTGATGATGGTTTCAGTATTTAACTGCATGTAACGTCCACACCTACAAATGGATTTCATAGAAATTTTGTATGCGCGATTTATGTTTATTATAAGTCACCACGGTGACCAACTGTGTATTAATGTTTTTAGTTCTTTGAACCGAAGATTTAATGTCTCAGATTATGTGTACGGAACAAACCTATGGCTTAGCACACTGTAAGTTCAAGATATTTTCGACTTATTTACAGTAAATCTTCAAAGTAAGTGCTATCAACAAAGTTCTATGCACGTATATAATGTTCAATGCTTGACTACAAGCAACTCACATACTAATTTACGGCCTTATACATATTTTTCACATGTAATGAGAGCCTTAGCGGACATAATTGCGTCTATTTACAGAGTCCACGAGATTACCAACTGCTTATCAACATTCTGAGAATATATTAACCCTAGATTCAATATCGTAGAATATATTCAAATAAACACTTTAAAATTCTATTAACTACAATCTCTGAACATTTAAGAACGATTTTGAGCAACACGCATACTGTACACATCAGAATTACCAAAATAATATTTCGTACGCTTATAAGTTTTATGTTTAACTGAATGTAACTTCCATAACAGTAACTGGATTTCCGCCAAATTTTGTACGTACAGTGAATGCCACCCTCAGCTTATGTATGGGCAATAACCTATTAACCCCCCCCCCCCCCCTGAACATTTGCGCCATAGACATTCAGTATCTCAGAATCCACTGCTTTATTAGACCACAATACTTCAACATACAGTATCTTTTGAGTAAATGTTATAATACTACTGTCGACCAAAGTATTATGTGCACTCGAGTTTGAAGGTTGTTTATGAAGTAACCAATAGGCCGACATTAGATTCAATAACATCATCATTATTGTTGTTCTATTTTACGTTAGCTACTGTAGGTTCGAAATTTTGAGTTTATATTTTAATATTTTTTATCACTATTGGAAAACAAAAAAAGTCTTTTTTAAAGCGTGTTTCAACCATGCGTCACATTTTAGAATTATTATCTCACAAACCCGTCATTAGATCAAGTCCAAATTTTAACACAGTATGCATTGGAATATTTTATAACTGGTTTATTAATTTCAAAATTTTGTGTGTCCAAGAAACAAAGTTGTTATCATTTAATTAAGGTAACTTTTTCTCGGCTCGGGGTGGTTGGAAAATGTAGTTCTTGGTCGCGTTGTAATCCTTATACATCAAAAGGTTACGCTGTATGACTGGGAAATACGTAAATTAATTCACTTATTTTATATCGGTTTGCAATTTTACAGGGAAATAAGACATGCTTCAGCACGTAGCCGATACGGGAAAAGCTGTACAGCATTGCCGAGATGGAGCCCATCACGCGTCATGGCGCACTTCACTCGGAAGTCATGGGCTCCATCTCGGCAACGCTGTACAGCTTTCCCCGTTTCGGCTACCTGGGGAACCATGTCTTATTTCCCCGTACAAATACAAAGCGATATAAAATAAGTGAATTAATTTACGTATTTCACATTCATACATTATAACCTTTTGATGTATAAGGATTACAACGCGACCAAGAACTACATTTTCCAACCTCCCCGAGCCGAGAAAAAGTTATCTTAAGAAAAAGATAACAACTTTGTTTCTTGGACATACATGATTTTGAAATTAATAAACCAGTTACAAACATTCCAATGTATATTGTGTTAAAATTTGGATTCAATCTAATGACGGGATTTTGAGATAATAATTCCTAAATGTGACGCATGGTTGAAAAACGCTTAAATAGGGCACCTTTTGTGTTCCAACTGCGATAAAAAATATTAAAATATAAAGAGAAATTCCAAACCTGCATGAGCTAACGTACAATAGAACGACAAAAGTGATGATGTTATTGGATTTTATGTAGGTCTATTGGTTACTTCACAAACAACCTTCAAACTCGAGTGCACATAATATTTTGGTCGACAGTAGTGTTCCAGCATAACTCCGCAGGTAATCATGTTTAAATTGATCTAATTGCATGAATACGCACTGAATTTTATATTTTAAGAAAAGAGGGCTATTTAGTTTTTCAAGGAGCTACTTGTTATAACATCTGTAATTGAGTTCGCCTGCGCCTTGTCATCCATGAACCATTGTAATGAGATCACAAACAACCTCTAAGATTGCATCTTGAAACAAAATGCTTGACAGATTCTCAGCCCTTGCATGTTGCAGTGGGAAAGGCCATCTGCTTCCTGGGCACATCATGCGTGTAAGAGAACATTTGACTCGCTCCTCCCCTCACTATGGCCAGCACACATTTTGGCCAGAGGTTTGATCTTGGTGAAATGAATATTCGAAATTATTTTAAAACACGGAAGACATAGTTAAATAAGTTGGGGCTCAGTTGACAGTTCGTAATGTGCAGTGTGTCGTAAGTCAACAAAGGTTGTTGTAGGACAATTACTTGTCTTGATATTTCAGTTTTAGTAAAAGGTGAAATTTCGTCCCAATTCTTTAAATTATATAGACCTATATGATTACTATGGATATTATTATTATTGTTACTATTATTATCATTATTATAAATGTTATTATTGTTAAAATATTTTAACCACTTTGGAATATATTGCCACCATCTTCAAAAACTGATCTGCCTACGCTACTCCTAACACTATAATGTTGTACCCCTAATTTTAGGTTTAATGGTATCCAATTACCTGTGGTCTTTACCATCGAAAAATCTCCTGAATACCTCACAATTAGTAATACGTATTCTGGATTGAGAATCATCGCTGGTTTGTTTCAAACCCCTGCTTGCTTCCCAAGTGCTACGGTGATTTGTTTAATGAATTTGCAACAAAATATCCTATGCCAGCTCAGAAAAACAATAGGTATTTCTAAATACTGTTAGAAACGACGGGGGAAATTAGAATGTAGTTTTACAAATTCAGTTTGCCACCATCTTGACTTTTGAGAAAATGTTTAGTTTGATTATAATACAATGTATTAATTAGGCCAAAATACATCATTGTTACGTCACTGCATTTGGAGGATTTAATCATTAATAAAATACGATATTCTTTAAAAATTAGCGTAGCTACCGTAATGGTTGTGAGGTTGTCACTATTTCAAAAGTACCATTAGTGAACATTCTTTACATCCCACTATTAAGGTATAAAATGTTCAGGGTGATAGCTGGAGCAGGTCCTAGGAATAGACGATTAAAGCTTAAAAAATGTGCATAGCACCTATATTGGTTTTTTGATTGTCATGATTTTGAAAAGCATATCAATGATCCAATATTACAATGCTGTATCATGGTACAAAACTTTAAGCTGATAACAGAAAGAGATTTCGGTATACTGAGCATTGGTGAGGTGGCTCCTATAGTCTACATGTTGTATTGGAGGCATTAATGGAAATATACAAGGCATGGTTGAGGTCTCCGGGCAAATGTCGGGACGGGATCTCTTAACTGCCCACAGATGCGACCTTGCAACCACTTGCTCAGTTTCAGTCTCCTTCATTCATTTCATTTCATTTTGCCCTCTAATAAGGTTGGTGTCTGGATGGAAATCCAGCCATAAAATCAAACCGATATACAGACACCAATTCACCTCATTCTTGACCCTACAAACATGCAAAAAATCAGTGGTAGAAATACAAATAAAGAGAAGAAGAAGAACAACAACAACCTAACAATGTGAGTTTTCCTCCGCTTTCGTAACAATCCTCAAGAATATTATTTGATTCTTTCAATTTATTTTATAAAATGAAAGCCAGGAATGATGATTTACACTGATCTTTGGTTTGAATCCCTGTAACATTGTAATTTACCTAATATACTCGTATATCGATACTATGTGTCAACTGGAGATATTATTCTTGTTGCTTGAACAATCCTGCTTGCCAGCAATAAATTAGCCTCCTGTAAAGATGCTTCTGGCAACGACTTATGTTGTTAACGAAAGTGCCCTACCTTCCTCCATCTGTTTGAATACCTACCACTTGCCTACAACCAAAGAGGGAAACTCCCGAAAGTGAATATTGAAGAGAACAAGGGGTGTGTACAAGTGCGGTTGGTCGCTGAGTAAGAGAGAACTCTAGACACTCATCTGCTGAGGCCACTCATTACTCACTGAATCGAAATTTAATGTTTTTCAGCCAATTAACATGATTGTACGCAATTGTAATGGGAGTTTCCTTTATTCTGAAAGAGAAAACAACAACTTGAGATTAATAAATACCCTAAATCCAAGTTTATTTATTTAGTGGATTTAGTGTATTTATTAATATCATGGAAATGTTTGTCAGGATTAGGGAAGCACAATTGGGCACAATCGTGTTGACTGACTCAAAACATTACATTTTGATTACAAAGTCAGTACTCAAAAATGGCTTCCAACACGATAAGTGCTCACTGAAGTATATCCTCGAGAAATTTACTGGGGATGCACTACCTTCTCTCAGGACTTTCATGCGATCTGAAAATCTATTTTGCCATATTCCAGTGAGATCAAGAATTTCGTGTTCGTGAGGATCCCTTGTTAGTGGTTTCATGGCAAGGTATAGCAGTACCCTCTGTTATGTTCTGGAAATGAATCGCTGTCTTTGTCTCACATCTTAACAATGTACTCTTATGTCCACGACTATGGTTGGCATGAATGTCAAAATGTAGTTCCAACTGAAATATATTTTTTGATCTCATACATTTGGTGTAAAACCTTGAAAACCTTATTCTTGTTTCAGGTCACTAGAGGTATAATGGAAAGAGCTGTTCCTATTATAATTAGAATTATATCATCCATCACCATTACACTGATCTTGACGGATTTGTTGGTTCCAAGCTGTATCCAACGCCTTTATGAAATCCTAAACTTCCTTCCAGAAGTTTGGAGGAATTTTCTGAGCATCTCAACAACCACGACAGGTAATTATTCGGTGTCTCATTACCTGTAAAATAATAAGCAAAATTGGAGCGTGAATATGAAAAGGTACTAGTTCTTGGCTTCTATTTGAGGAGATATCCCTAATCAATTTTGAACCAGGCAAATCTTTAATTTTTTACCAAGCATTGCAACCCTAAACGCAAACCGGATAAGCCGTTTAAACGCAAGTGTGAACAAACAAAATCCAGATATTAAATGGAAGCATGTTGGAGATTTCTTGATTTCTAGAATAGATCTGCACCACTAGGATGCGTTTAACAATAGATAAAGGCAGCAGTGACTCATGATTGTCATGTGGGCCACACCACGTGACTTGGTGCACGAGAAATAATGTTGGATGCAGATCACCAACGTCATGGAGGTATAAGGCATCCAACGTTTAGAATGAAGCACTGGTTAGATAGGGATATTCTTCTCTCTTTCTGTTGCACGTGAGACATGTATGACGCTGTCATTTTCTAGCAATCCACTGTTGCCATATCAGTCGAAAATGTTTCTTTGTCGAAAAAACAGCATATTCGGGTAGAACTATGTTTTGACGATATTTTTTGTCCTATATTAAAACTACGTAAACTTGATAGAAATTCTAGAAAAATTAGATATCCATATTAAAAAAACGATGAACTGTGTCCCTTTTTTTTTAAGTAAAATCGATCTTATATCATGTTGCATTGACTTTGTGATGCCTATTTTTCACACACGTGTAGCTAAATGTGCCGTCTTGATGATGGATTATTGCAATATTTTATACTGGCAATATTACAATTTTCATGTAGGTAACACTTCTGAATATTCTCTCATAACCACATAGCAGCATTGAAAAAGTTCGTATGCTGCGAACTTTTCTATTTTTAAAGATAACCATGTCATGTCAGTTGGAGAGTTGTAGAGGAATGTTGGAAGAGGTTTTCTACCTGCTTACCTAGAGTGTAGGTTTAATTGTATACACAGGCCGGGCTGTTCATTGACCGCGGATTATATGAATGAAGTTTCGAAGGACAGCTGGGTGCAGCTTGCTACTCACAGCTTTATTACTGTGTCCTTCGAGCTTGTATTTCAGTTGTTCAGCAGTCTCTATCTTGAGTGTGTGTGCAGCAGTTCTGTTAGATTTAACGTGTTGTATTTTACGTATTTCATGTACAACAATGGATAGTTTTGTGAAAAGAAAGCGTGGTCAAGTGCTCAGAAGGAGGGAAAAACAGGTCGTAATTAATGTGTTCAGTTATTTTAAGAATCTTAAACCTAACGAAAGTATAAATAATTTAGTCAATGAAACTGCTCTGGCCACAGGAATATCAAAGACTCCCGTTTTTAAAATACGTAGTGAGAGTGGACAGGGTCCAGTACTGTCACCACGCAAAAAGAGGCTAAGTAATACACTTCGCAAGAATAGCAGGAATGTTAAATATAATGACTTTATAATGACGATATATTTAATTTAATTTCGTTGTATGTGTTATGTTAGCCTACTATTAGTATTATTATACAGTACTTAATTCAAGTCTTCGTCACTGCACAATCGCTGAATGTGCGGAAAGTGTACGCAAAGGGCTTTGTACTGCTCCTCTGATGGAGTGACAACCCTGTCGTAACGCGCCATAAGGCCAATGCTTCATTCTAAACGTTAGATGCCTTATAGTGCAGTCTAATAACTTTCTCCTATTTCGTAACTTAGTGATTATAATTCTTGCCTATCACCGTGGAGGTCTAAGTTCGATTCCCGGCTCTGACAAGGCACTTATTTCTCGTCTGAAGGGGGAACGGGGTACACACGGCCTTAAGAGGCCGAACTGAGGAGAGGTGGGTTTGATTCCTACCTCAGAAATCCTAGAAAGGGGTTTCCATATTTTTCCCCTTGTACTCCAGACAAGTGTCAGGACGGTACATAATTAAGGCCACGGTTTCCTCCTGCAAAAATTCTAACCCTAATTACACACACTACTACAGACATCACAAATGACACAGGTTATCAGACAGTTTCAACGCACACCAATTACATGGAGCTACATGACCACGGTATTGAGAGATCTCCAAATAAACCAACATCAATCGGCTCTTTTCTGCTGTGAAAATGTTTGAAGGACGTACTTTAGTAACACGAGTTGCAAAATAATAATAAACAAGTTGTTCCGTGAAGAACTAAATAGCCCATTTTCATATAACCTACTGGTCTTACTTATGACACGATAAATTAAAAAGAAATTTTAAAGAATCACACATCCGCTATTTTTAAGTTCTCGTAAGATTCCATTAGATTATACGTCAGTATATTAAGGCTTCTATGAGGACATTCCGTGTCATGTTTCACAGCACACGGATGAAAAGTCGCGAGAATATCCATGTAAATACTTTCGCGTCACCACCATGTTAGTTTTGTCGTCACCAGGTTAACAACATACACAATTTCAGTTTGATTGCTGTAATAGATTTGTAGATATTGAGAACCATCTAAATATTTATATTGGTTGCCATGTTGGATTGTTATATATGTAGGCCATCTAGTTATATAACACCAGATGAAGATTATTGCGTAGGTTCATTATTCAAACATTCACTTATATCGTATGACCAGGACACAAGACGTGAATTTTTAATATTTAAGTTTCGCACAGCCGCCATCTTTGGGTAATCAAATCAATTGAGTTTAATTGGATGTCAGTAGATTAAATTGTATATGAACATTTCCCGTACCAAGTTTCACTGTGCTCGGATGATTAAATCGCCAGTAAATTTCATTTAAATGTTTGAATTTGGCATGGCCGCCATGTTGGTTTCGTGATCAACAGGTTATTGAAAGTCCAATAGGTGAACTTAAGTTAAAGGCCTCCATCAATATACAAAATTTCAGTTTGATTGCATTCTTATATTCGTAGATATTGAGACCCGTATAAATATTTCGGATTGTCGCCGTGTTTGATTATTATAAATAAAGGTCATAGAATAATGTACCATTAATTGGAGATTTTTGCGTTGGTTTATTATTCAAACTTCCATTTCGATCAAATGATTAGGACACAAGGAATAAGAACTTAATTTTATTTTTCGCACAACCGCCATCTTGAAGTTATGTGAACATTTGAACTAAAATTAGATGTCAGTGCATTACAATGTGTATAAATATTTGCTGTACCGATTTTCACTGCGCTCGGATGGTTATATCGCGAGAAAAATCTATATAAATGTTTCAACTTTGCTTTGCTGCCATGTTTGTTTTGTACTTAACAGGTTTATGAAAGTCACACAGACGAATTTTGATATTGCCCTTATCACCGTACAAAAGGTTATGGTGATACCTGTTACTGTTGCGGAGATAAAGAATGCCAGTAAAATATTTCGCGCGACCGCCATGTTGGATTTTGAAACGTATTAAAATTTAAAAGACCCGGTCAAGGTTGAACATGGTGGTAGTATGCACTTACCGAGATTATTCAAATCGCTTCGGCCGTTTAGATGATCTTATTAGGGACACACACATACACGCCACACATACACAGGGTGAACAAAAAATGCCGCACTTGGAGGTCGGCATGCGATTCCACATCCAATTGCGAGACAAAAGTTTCAATAGCAAAATCGGATCGGGTGCTGTTTGAAAACACAAGTATGAGAACGAGAAGCTGGCAACACTGTCACATCCTGCAGTGCATCGGAATGTACAGAGAAAGCTCCGGCAGAGCGCTGAGTTCCTGCGACCTGCTTTTGGCCACGCTGCATGCAGGTACATGGTTACCAGAGCCTCGTTTCTTAACACGCATTTCTGTTACAGCTATTGGCGGGACTAGGTTTTGCAACATAAACTTCGGTCGTGAATTTCGAAGAGGAACCGCATGCCGACCTCCAAGTACGGCATTTTTTGTTCACCCTGTATACACACACATACGGACAAAAGGTGATCTGATAGGCCTATTTCTTCATAAAGGAAAACATGCTAAAATTACTCCTTTCAAAAGAATAGATTATTCATATGCTTGACAAAATAGCTTTTGATTTACTATCTATTCTGTGATAAAATATCGTGTGAAAATGTATATCTTGAGACTCACTATTCAACCATTACAATAACAAAGCTTGCACCCGGCTCCCTAGGCCATACGATATAATTATTATTATTATTATTATTATTATTATTATTATTATTATTATTATTATTATTATTATTATAACCAATGTTAAAATTTAATAAAAAGCATGCTCTGTTTTTAAAACAATCCAGCCAATGCACGTGATAACTCAGCTTAACACATCTCCAGCACTAGAAAACATGTATTCGAAGCCAAAATAAAGTGCACAGTGACTGTTCAGTGGAGGCAGCTACACGGGAATAGAACACACATCGGTCAAACAATCAGCTAAGGTCGCAACCATTTAATAACAATCACAGATAGCACACTAAGGAAGCAAACTTGAAGGTATCGTAACAAATGTGACATAAAACTAAGAAATCTTGACTAGTTGCAAAACTAAGTGTTTTTGTTTTTGTAAATACCATCACCCACATACTTGTAGACTTATTTTAATGGCGTAAGTGTAAAGGATCTGATGATGATCGCTTGACGATCGATACTGCTCATCCAAGTGTATTTATTAAGCTCATGCAAATTTTCTTCAGGATTACGGAAACACCCATTCCAATTAGGTAGAATGGTGATGACCAACTGAAAAACATTAAATTTCTATTAAGTTATTGTTGATAATTCAATTTTGGGCCTTGGAATATGTTGGTCATCAGCCCAGTGTATTTGGGTGTGTCTGGTAACCTGTGTTTCTGTGATGACAGTAGTACTGTGTAAATTAGGGACAGGAATGGGGTAGGGGCCCCGGGACTTGGGACTTTGACATTTACCAGGAAGGAGTGTATATCCTGGCCCTGAGGTATCTATACAGAGGATAAACGCTATCAACGCCGAGATTTAAACCTCCGATCTCCGGACTTTCTGCAGCTTCCCATCGAGGTCCTGGTGCGATTTAACGTGCGTGGCTGAGGCAATGGTTGAATTAATAACAAAGAGATACGTGACACAATATTAGGTTAGTGCTCGAGGTACTTTTACAAACTTTCCCAATGACTTGTTAAATAGAACCTGAATAACAGACGTTCATCTTTTAGAAATTAACATTCCTATCATAAAAGTCATGACAACTATACTTGCAAATTGATGCAGATAACCTCGATATTTTGGCCCCTATAGCCACAACCATCACCAGCCCATTACCAAAATTGTCCAAAAGAATATTTAACTCATATTATCGGTTAAGTACGACCTTCCCGGTGAGATCCCATCTTTATGCAACGAGTCACAGGAGTTCATTTTAGGGAAAATCATTAAAATGTTGCTAGAGATTTCAGTGCCTATTATAAAAGTATCACTCTCAAAATTTTCTACAGCTATTGGTTCAGAAGCACAAGAATCAGGAAAGTATAATTTGTTGCAATCTTAAATACTGCAATGTTTGTCGATTGGGTTTGGTTATCAAACTGATTACCTACAATTTATCACATTGTAAATAAGTATACCAATAGCTAATTTGTCAGTCATACGGGAATCTTATTTAATTGACAGCAGAGTCATGAGATTTAAAGAACCAGGGGAATATATGAAACTACGTGCTATTAGTCTTCCTCAGAAGTGCTTTTTCTCTTTTTTTTATCCTTTATTCGTCCTATGAAGCCTAGGATTATGATATTAACTTTTGTTCGTGTGAGTGACGCGAATAAATGTTGATTGCCCAGAGCGATTTCAATGAAACATGGTAAGTAGATACTACTACCTTGTTATACCCCGATCATGCCTTTTACATTTCAATATGCGTCACCAATGCAATATGGTTGTCACGCGAATTATTTCACTATTTCACCTGTATTCAATATCCCCGAAACGATAGCAGCAATCAACCAAAGATTTCGTATGGTGATGGTGGATTATGAAGTAAGTTCGCATATGTGACTTTCAAAAACCTGATAAGCACATACTAACAAGGGCGTCAATGAAATTTCAATTATTTAAATAGACCTTTCTGGCAGATTAATCATCTGATCTGAGTGACTCATACCCTAGTTAATATATTGTAAAGCTATGTATCTATTGCCGTCTAATGTAGATTGTTGTGAAACCCCCAAGATTACTGCTGCCCACAATTTTAAAATTCCAGTTTCTATTTCTTATGTTCTAATCAACCAATCAAAATGAACCTTTGTTTAATGCTAAAATATCTATCTACTGGTATATGCATTACATGTCTTACGTGTAATAATTTACAAATGGCGGGCATGTCAATTCCTGAGATACGACCTTTACTAACTGGTCAAGGGTTGATTCGATATTAGTGAAATATTGTGTACTGGCCTACCACTATAGTCTAAACCCATAGATATATAAATGCATTGCTTCCTTATCGTAAATTATGGATGACACGCATGTAAATTCCTCAGGGATGAATACCTCTAACTTGTCACAGAATGATCTGAACTCTGTGAAACTTAGCATTGTGAACCATTTCTTCAGTCTAAATCTACAATTGCATAAGTTAATATTTTAAATTACAGATGCTCTCATGTCAATTCATCATGCATGAGTTAACATAACTAGTCATTGAATAATTAGAGCACTGTTAAATCTGTCATAGTAAACCACTACCATATTCCAAATCTGCACGATTCCTTCTAAAAACATAGACGGGATGTTCGTCAATTTTCTGTGATATGAATTATTCTCACTGTCAACGAATATTCTGTTCATTGTGAAACCACGTGTAATGCACCAATATTACATAATATAACCCTATACGTACGGAAATCCCAATCTGTGTTTTGTGTATTACAGATGGAGCGCATGCCAATTTCTCAAATAGAAATTCCACTAATATATCATAGAATAAATCGATCTCCATGAAGCTTGGTTGACTGAAATAATTTTTCATACAGTTTTCTAGTGTACCTCTCCTCAAAATATTGTAGCAAGCAGTCATGTCGCATTTATAATTTGAAACCTTGTGCCTATTACCCCTGTCGTAGATAATGTTGAAAAAATAGACTGGCAAGTTGTAAAAAAGATGCCGATAATTATTTTTTAAATATGAATTATAGAGGGAGTGTGCAATTTTTACTTCATTGATGATCGTCTTACTGGAATACATTTCTGTGATCTACATAAATAACAATAATCATCTAGCTCAGTAATCTCTAGCTCACTGCTTATAATAATTTTATTAATGCAGCCAATTGCCATTTATTTTGTTTTCAGGACGTGTCTGGGAAGGGATATTGGAAGGAAATCGGCCGTGGACCTATTGAGAGGAACCGTCCCGGCATTTGCCTAGGGGTGAAAATGAGAAACCACGAAATCCATTTTTAGAATAGCCTACGATAACAACTTATCGCTGTGGCCCATTAGACTTCCATAAAATGAACTACTATGACTCGTCACAGAAAGATCTGATCTCTACGAGAATTTTCATAACTTACCGATGACGATAGTTACATGTATTTGAGCGTAATTTTGATAATGTGGTAGCAGTGATGATTATATTATTGGTCTAAGGGGCAAAACAACATGGTCATTTGGTGCACTTTTCTAGTGTAGTTATCGTAAATTATTGATGACACGCATATTAATTTCTAAAAATGATCATCTCTTGTTAATCTTCAACTGAACAGTTCACCGAGAAAATTGATGAAGTATAGCCTACCATTAAGGAAAACTTAAAACACGGGTAGTTTGAAACAGTCACCCTTATTCTATCACAGTGTAAGTATTGAAAGTCCATCACATGGAACATATTTTTAACAGCCAGGGGGTTTTGTGGTGTAATAGATCAGTAAAATATAATTAAAATAGGTTATGTTAGATCTTCTATGAACTACGAGCCTTGTTCCTCGTTTCGTTGTTTGAATTGCCACAAAGTAGTCCTGTTCGTCCGCCGACATGGTGTAAGTAAATCGAGTGTAAGCAGATTGGTTCTTGCATTCGGTCAGTGGTGAGGGAGCTTCTGCTCTTGGTTAGACGAAGACAGTGACCTAGGCATGGCGTATTATAAACGTACATTGTAAGGATATTATCCTGTGCTTGCTCTGGTCAGCGTGAGGGCCACGTTACTCGGTATCCTCCTATTCGGTATCCATAGTTGAGAGATGTACCTTCAATCCTTTATAATATGATACACTACATTGAATACCGAGAACAACATTGTTAATTACTAACATACAGACATGCAGGGTGGCTGGGGTATAACATAGGATGTGGTCCTCGACTAAGTGATAGCAGTGACATGGATGTTTGGGTGAACCAATCGCCGTAGGCAGATCCACCACGGACAATATGTCTTCGTAATGTTATGCTGCACAATCTAACACAAACACACAGTCTATAGAATAAATGATTTGCCTGCTAGACATATTTATGTTATGTGACGCAGACATCTTTTCCCGCTAAACCACGTACATTTTACCAAGCACTTCGAGTCTTCGACACTTCCTGAGCTGGGGAATCGTAGGTTTCCGGCTGCTTACTCATAACCTACTCACCCTGCATAGATCAAAGATATGGTGATACCTCAATATCGGCAACGGGCTCCTTTAAGTGCGTAACTTCACCATTTGTATCTCGCCATTGGTCTTGTATGTTATCCGTGTGTGATATTACTTACACTCCGTAGTATAGCAGCGCGCTATAAATTGCTCATCACAGCCGAAATGGGGAGTCACAGCAAGTCCGGAGGTCAGAAGTTTGAAACATGGTGTTGTCAGCGGCTATGCTGAGTGTGGTTTTTCCCGAGACATTTCCACGCTTCCACCGAGGAAATTCCGGAATAGGACCTTATTTCCAGTCATCAGTGAAACACAGGTTATTAGAAAAATTGATGTTGTTTTTTAAGGGGCTTTGCGACATTGTGATCATGTATCCCGGTGTTCTTGGGTGTGTGTAAATTTTGTCCGATAACCTGTGTCACTGTGGTGTATGTAGCCCTTCTAATGTGTGTGTATGTGAAATTGAGGTAAGATTTGGCTAGGAAGGGGTCGTGGCATTAGCTTAGGTCCCATTTCCGCATTTGCCTTGAGTAGAAGTGGGGAACCGCGAAAAACCATTTTCAGGATTACTGCGCTGAAAATGGAACCCGTGCATTCGCGGTGATAGCAAGGAATATTAGCCAGTACGCAACAAGGTGGAAGAAAAATTGAACACACAACCAGGTATATGGGGCTGATGACAAGGCTGTCCCAAGCCTCTAGAACGAATTAACAAGAAACACAACAACAGTAATAGCTATTACTTAAACAAATAAATCAGACGAAGGAATTTTTAAAATACTATCTTAAACATACAGTAATACAATATTATAAGTACTATTACACAAACTAAATGATATATCGCATGAGAATCTGACTTCCTGGTAATGTAGGCTACTGAGAAATATCTAAATTCTAGTAACATTAGAAGCCAAAGTGTTTGTGAATAATGCCCGTTTATATAGTGTCGGTGAATGTTAGTAAATATATTTATTACTGGACCGACTGGAATGCTTTCTTTAATGGAACTACGCAAACAGAAAAATGGCTTCTATCACTACAATTGAATACTCGACCATCAAATGGTATTTTTGACTATTTTATAGCCAATTTTCACAACTTTTGAGCCAGTTTGCCTGAATAATCCAATCTTAACATTCAGAATCTAGAATGTATAGGGGCTGGCCTTTCTCTTTGTCCAATATCAAGTGAGAACGCATATTTTATTCCGTAATTTCACGGTAATACTCTGTATCAAACAAAGTTCAGCCATCATGTTTCATAAAGTAGGCAGTGGACATAGCGGAAAGTGACAAGATAATGAAAATGAAGAATTTGTGTTCAGAGGCGAAATCTACACTGGAGTTTTTTTCTTTTCTGTGTTGATGATACACACGTTGCTGTACAACTTGAGGGACAGCAGCGACAAGAGTCTCCCCTATCTTGCGGCGCATTGCTGTATCAACAACGTGAAAAGAATAGACCTGAAGGGTGAACCAGGTATACTTGGAAGTAGTATCTTTTCAACACGTATGAGGGCAGCACCTCCCATTGGCATTGGGGACTATTTGTTTAGACAATGTTCTGAAACGTGATGATTATAAACTTTTCTCTGCACTGCATTACTACTGTTGAAGATGACATATTAATTTAACATAGGAAAGATTACACATGTCTTTAGAAACATCAGTGGCCCTACCCCTTGAACACGAATTCTGTAAATTACTCCAACTACGACGAATAGCGGTATATCTCACGTACATCCAAAGTTGGGAAAAATTCATGTAACAATCCATAAACATTTATTCCTTTAAATGATACTGTTTTATGAACTATTTTAATAAAATATACTTTCGTAATCTACTAGCAAGATAAGGAAAGTTTGCGTGTACTTAGGTGTGTGTTGAATTTGTCTGATAACTTGTGTTATTTTGATGGTTAGGCCTATATTGTTGAGTGTATTTGAATTGAGGGGCAAGGGCTAGCAAGTAGGCGGCCAGGCTCTCAATTTAGGCACCATCCTGGAATTCGACAGGATGGCTCCTAGGATGGCTGTGATGAGAATCAAACCAACCGCATTTCAGTTCTGTCACATTAGGCTGAGGGTACTCCATTCCAGCACTCAGACGGGAATTATATTTTTTTGGTAGAGCCGGGAACTGAACCTGAACATCCGAGGTGACAGCCAAGAATGCTAGTCACTGTGTTACATAACAAATCGGATGGAATAACAATGTGTCATCAAGCGCGTATTTCCGAATTTTAGAAAACGTTATTTCTTTCTTTCTCCGTTTGAAAAAAGTCCAGGATTGTGCAATTGCGGTGCGGAAAAAGGAAGCCTTAGTTTCAAAGAGGGGCATTGCCAGGTTCGCCCTCCAGTCATTTTGTAGTTAAACAGAACACATTTCGATAATTTCGTTTTCATGTGTATGATTCTAGCAAAAATGTACATAGTATTGTGGGACTGCGTTTTTACTGTGCATGTAAATCTACCTGTCTGCTTAGGGGACCTCCAAGTGACATGAGCAATGTAAATATACATTACAGTAACAGTAACAATTTTTATGAACCGATCGTTCACACAACCTACAAGCAAAACGTCTGCTTCATTAAATTTTATGATGACATTTTTAGATTTGTAGTTATTAACCAAAGATTATATGGTTGATCTTAAGACAGTAATTTCATTGGGCAAATCTTTTTATTAAATCTCAACAAAACATAACATCCTCTCACCAAGATGCACCAAATAGGCTATTATTCTCGGTTAACGAATGTCAGATTTTCAAAGAGAAATGGCAGTTTTGGAGGTTCAAATTCTATGTAACACGGATGTATCACGGCTTGTGATCGAAAGATTAAGGGTCACGCAATATTACGGGTTGCCTTTTCTTTCATAGTCACCATTCTTCAAACACTATTGTTATTACTATCATTGTAATTTCAAGCTAATCTAATCTAATTTCTTCTTTGTAACTAAAATCTACATTTTTGACATTAATGTTTACCTTACCCATCGGCGCTACAGCTCATGGAGAGCCCGGGCCTTCCCAATCACATCATTCCATGCTTTACGATCGTGGGCCAGTCGTCTCCATCCTCGAATTCCCAGTTGTCGTATATCATCGTCCAGTTCATCCAACCATCTCTTACGCGGGCGGCCTATTCGTCTTCTTCCTTCAGGATGCCGATGGAATAATTGGTGTGCTGCTCGTTTCACCTCCGTTCTCTCTAGATGTCCGGCCCATCAGAGTCTACTTCTTCTAATTTCTATTGATATTCGGGGTTCCCCATACAAGTTATATAATTCTTTGTTGTATTTTGTTCGCCAAGTTCCATTTTCTTGGACTGGTCCATAGAAAGATTAAGGGTCACGTAATATTACGGGCTGCCTTTTCTTTCATAGTCGGCACTCCTCAAACACTATTAGTATTATAATCTCCAGGTAATATATTATAATTTCTTCTTTTCTTCTTCTTTTCTTTTCTTAGTCGTTTACCCTCCAGGTTGGTGGAACCCACGGACTCAGCGAGGGAACTCTCCACTACCGCCTCTACGGGCAGTGTCCTAGAGCTGGGAACATCTAATCGGAGTGGATACAACTGGTGAGGTGTGATTGGCACCTCGCCCAGGCGGCCTCACCTGCAAAGCGAACAGGGGCCTCATGAGGGAAGGCAATGGGAGGTCAGGATGGATAGGCAAGGAAGAGGGAAGGAGGCGGCCGTGGCCTTGAAGAAGGTACCATCCCGGCATTTGCCCGAAGACGAAGTGGGAAACCACAGAAAACCACTTCGAGGATGGCTGAGGGGGAATCGAACCCCCTCTACTCATTTGGAACACCCGAGGCTGAGTAGACCCCGTTCCAGTCCTCATACCACTTTTCAAATTTCGTGGCAGAGCCGGGAATCGAACCCAGGACCTCCGGGGCGGCAGCTAACCATGCTGACCGCTACGCTACGGAGGCGACATAATTTCTTCTTTGTAATTAAAATTTCGTCCACTCTAGGGGTGGCCCTCGTGCATTTGATAAAGTGGAGCATGTTTTCTATGGACTTCATTCAGAATTACTGCGTACTCACTGTAGTTTGTGGGCCTTCTACTGGATTATGCATTTGCTTTCCATGTTGACCTGTGGTGATTTTTCTGTTTTGAAAAAAGAATGCCTATTAAAGAAAGCTTCCCAACACACATTTTTGTACAGTAGAACTAGGCAATACTGAATAATGGCTTCTATCTTACAAAATGAATGTCTTTGTCATTTTGTCACTTCCCGTTACTGCATCAATCAAAAGGGTTTCCATTTTGTCTAATCTTCCCACTCTCCCTTACTTAGACCGTCAGGGAAATCAAAATGATAACAAGGTTCATACTCGGAGAACTGTTCGTTCTTGTACCTTACTTCTTAAGTTGTTTCTCTCAATTTTCACATGCAATAGCTTCCTTCACTTCAAAATACTTCTTAAGTCAATTCCATGAATCCTGGCTAGAATAATTTCATAGATATTGTAGGTTTTTGTTATTTTTTAATTCAGTCAACAGTCCACTTTCGATATCTCTGCCTTGACTATGAATACATTCTCATTATCCTGGTCCATTAAGTCTGTACACCCAAAATTTGTTCTTAATAATACTATCAAGGAAACATCGAAAACCTCAATCTCCCAGTCTTGGTGCGTTGGCCAGGTAGAATTGAAAATATATCAGGTACCGTAGTATTTCACTACCTAACTCATTTGGAGTATCCGTACAAAGGGTGGAATAGTACCTTCCCAAATATTGACATGAGACTAGGAATGGCCCTGGTGGGTGTGTACGTTGAGTTTTCAAATCCCCTCCGTCCAATCGTGCTTCTAACAGGTATATGCCTAGTGAAAATACTTGAAACAGTGCAATAATTGCACAAATTATTCGTCGCAGAGGACATAAGAACTCTGTGTCCACACTCACCTTATCTGTTCCCAGCCTCGCGTCCATATCCAAACGAGCACAATTTCGTCCACTCTAGGGGCGGCCCTGGTGCATTTGATAAACATAATGTTATTGGTTTTACGCCCCTTTTAGAGACGCCGGAGTGCCGGAATGTTGCCCCGAAGGGGATCCTTAACGTGCCAGTAAATCTACTGACACGGCTCCCTCGCATTTGCGCACCCTCCAATGGCAGCTGACTGCGCCAGGATACGAACCTGCAACCTTGGGCCCAGCAAGCGAGAACGTTACAGCTGAGTCACGCAGCCAGTCTAGTGCATTTGAGGATGAAACACCATCACAGATGTTTCTCATGTTACCTGCTAGATATGTAAGCAACGTTTAACTGAGGTCGGTGGTTTGAATCTTGCGATGTTCTCTTGTAAGATCCCGTTAACAAATCTAATCACACTTTCTAAAATTCCCAAAGTGCAGTCTCGATCTTGCATATCTCACAAGCTGTATTACTGACGTTATACGAGTAAAACTCAAAATAGGTCTAGTTGAAATAAAACTCATTATTGGACTAAAAACGTATCGGCCCAAATTAAAATTCAAGGCAATTTTATAACATCTAAACTGAGAAAATCTGTTGCTTGTCAGAGAGAGTGCGATATAGGAAGAACGGCAGGAGACAAGCTGGGCTAAAGTAGGATTAGGAAAGCGAAAACCATTTGCATTTCCTAAAAGTATTCATGAATGAGTGTACAGAGGAATTCATACTCCAATAAAAATCTACTTCTGTGACTTTAAACTTGGAGACTCTTTCCTGGCACTTCAAGAAACATTTTTGAAACCAGCATGGGTTTTTAGTCGTAATGTCTTCACTATCAGACGCATTTTCTCTAACAATATACAATCACAACGTCAAACTAACAATACACGTGTTGTCTGCGAGTTGCTAACTCCGTGCACAAAGTTACCTACTACTCTGACTACGGAGTAGATTTACTGTAATGAAAGGCGTTAATTGTGCGTAGGTTCTGCTTTTCTCTTGTGTCGCACTCACTAGCAAGAACCGAATTTTCTCTCTTTTCGTATCATAAAAAGGGACTACAATATTAATTTCGTCCCAGATTATTTTTAGCCCAGTAATATACATTATAACAGCAACCCTTCTGCTTATAATGATAATGAGTGTAGCAGATTGATCTCTTCAGTTGTCTGCCAGCCAGGCCTATAATCCCTTATAGCATCTCTTCCTCTAAAATTCCTTCTTGTATGTTCATTACATTCTAGCTATGATTATGGTATCAACGAAAAATAAACTAGGTAGCAAATTCGACCTCAACAATGTCATGACTGACGCGGGCTGTGAGAACTGCTTGCTTCATTAGCAACCATGGTTCTGTGTAGTTATTGATTTCTTCTGTTGAACAAATATTAAACAATTTGAGACTTCATATTTACACCCCTCCTCTTATCCCTTTGTATCAGAGATAATTTGTAGCGTGGTGTTATTGTTGGGAAGCCATGTACACAAATACGCATTTTCTTTGTATTCACTCAAGCTGTTTTGACACCAACCCACATCCATTAACTTTTAACGAATAGAGGATAATTTTTGATGAAATACGTTTATAATGAGATATTAAAACACTAAGATAAAATTCTCCTGCCGACAGGTGATGGAATATATAAAAACCATGCTGAAGAAGGCTAAAAGAGGTCGAGACCTGTACATTTATAATGTGAATTAAAATAAAGCATAGTTTGTGTTGACGAGGTGGAGTATTTTCGAAAGACGAACTAATTTTTTTAAAATATAATTGTCTTTTAGTAGTCTATGTTCTAATACTCAATTGTATTAGAGTTGATAAAATTAGCATACATTTGATTTTGTCATTAATTATTTTACTTGCGGCACCTCTAACGAACAAAGTCGGCATCTATACCGGGATCCAGACCTACTGCAAACATTTTCAAATTATGCTCTATCAATTTGAAACAATTTCTGAAGTATTTCTACTGAGATACAACAAAAGATAACTGCACTCATTAAGATCAAGCAAGCAAGCTTGTAGTTTAACGTGACCGTTAATCGCGAGATCATGAGCCACGGGACCTCCTTTTTACGTGGAATCCGAACCACAGGACATGGCATTTCACTTCGAAAATCTCACATGCATTGACCGGGAATCGAACCCGGTCCACCTTGGTGAGAGGCATACAGCTTAACCGCTTCGCCACCACGCCCCCTCATTAAGGTCACTGACGACGTAAGACAAGCAATGGATGAGCGTAAAGTGACTATACTCATTCTTCTAGACTTCAGCAGTGCATTCGACACCATTAATACAGACATACTTATGGCTAAATTGCAATCCTTCCATCTCATCCCCGTTGCTCTCAAATTATTCGCCTCCTATCTTCATAACCGAAGACAACGTGTACTCCTAAATGAAAACAAAACTGAGTGGAAGTTCAAAATAAATGGAGTACCTCAGGGTTCAATTCTCGACCCCCTTATATACATTCTATATCTGAACGACATATCATCGAAACTGGAAAACTGCAACTAGCATCTATATGCAGACGACCTTCAGATATATTGCCACACAAAATTAAATGACATAGATGCGGCAATTGGAAACATGAATCTAAATCTAAAGAAAAGGAAGCTTGTAGTTTAACGTGACCGTCAATCTTGAGATCATGAGCCACGGGACCTCCTTTTAACGTGGAATCCGAACCACAGGGCATGGCATTTCACATCGAAAATCTCACATGCATTGACCGGGACTCGAACCCGGTCCACCTTGGTGAGAGGCCAACAGCTTGACCGCTGTGCCACCACGCCCCTGAAATTGTAAAGAGGATCAGCCGCTATGCAACTGAAAATTCTCTTGCCATCAACCCAATTAAAACACAAGCTATCGTAATAGGGCAGACTAAATTGCTTTTCCATTTACACAGTAGACCGCTTTCCTTAATTCAACTTAACGGTGTTGCTATCCCGTTCTCTAAATCGGTAAAAAGTCTTGGAGTCACACTAAATGAAACTTTGAATTGGGATGGGCACGTTACTAATACATGCAGGAAAGTTTACTCGTCACTTCATCCACTTAAGATTCACCAGTCCGTTCTACCCCGTAACTTGAAAATAAAACTCGTCCAAACCTTGATACTCCCTATATTTAACTACTGCGATGTTGTATTAGTAGATGCTACCAGAGAACAAAACAAGAAACTTCAGAGAGCTTTAAATTCTTGCATTAGGTTTATTTTCTCCTTGAAATTTTCCTCACACGTGTCTACTTTTTATGATCTACTTTCCTGGCTAAGAGTAGAACAACAAAGGAACCTGCACATATGTACCCTCATCTATCGACTTCTCAACGAAAGTACACCTCAGTATCTCTCTTGTAATTTTCGTTTTCTTTCTTCCTTTCATGATCTTCACACGCGATCTGGATCTATAATTGCAATTCCTCTACATCATTCATCTGCCTTCAGTAACTCTTTCCTCGTGTCGGGAACTAGAATTTGGAATAACTGTCCTCGTGACGTTAGAAATTGTACATCCCTAACAATTTTCAAACGTGCATGTAAAGATTTCCTCTTGAGTTCGTAGGCCAACTGGAACAATTTGTGTAGGAATGTGTGAGTGAATGACCATAGTATAATTTTGTTAAAAATGTATGTCATTTAAATTGTATAGCTTAGTTAATATCACGCAGTCGCCAATTTATTTCAATTTAATTTAATTCTAGTATTTAGGCTTTCCTAGTATTTAAGTTTGGTAGGTTAAGCATATCATATTTGAATATTCATGTAAGTTGCACTGTGTGTGGTTAAGTGTAAGAGATGGCCTAGAGCCCTAACTTCGCCACAATAAAGGCACCAATAAATAAATAAATACATAAATAAGATATAAAAAGAGCGGCAACATTACCGGATTTACCAAACAATGTTTTAGCTATGATTCAAAATATGCGACAGAAAATGTGTATGTAAATGTACAGAGAGAGAGAGAGAGAGACATTATTTGCTCATATGTTAGTAAAGACGTTTTCTATTTTCCTCTCAATTATCATAATATCCATCATTGTTAAGATTCGCAGGATACGCTCGTAAAACTGCGATAAGTGTAGGTTACAAAACACACTTGCTTACTGATAGTATGAATCTATAAATTGTGGTCATAAGAAGATCTATTGCCTTATTTCATTGAGTGAAAGGAATTTATGCAACCATATTGCGCCAAATTGAACGTACAGAGTCGCTGTCTTTTTTATTTAGTCATAGGAAGACATTTGCAAGTTTCTATATTACTGCCAAATTTTGTTCTTGTGCCTTCAAGATACTTTATTATATTCATATTCTTTTTTTTTTCAGGTTGTCTGCCTAGCCTTGTATTCAGTGTATTATTATAATGGCTTATTTCAGTAAGGTCCCTTATAATATTGTTCTTTCTTACTAAGTTTCGTTTTAATTGCGCAACTATATTCTGAACGATTAACTGTTACGTTTTAATATCGCACCAACCTGCATCTTGAAACTTAAAAGTCGCTGTTATTTTCTTTTGGGCATACGATGCTCCATATAGGATTCTACTTTATCCCCAATTTTTAGCCTACTTTTCACATTTTGAAAAAATGAGGAAAAAGTAGTCTTATGAGATCGATCCGGGAAAATATGTGTCTGTCTGTCTGTCTGGCTGGCTGTGTGTGTGTGTGTGTCCCCCTATCAACTCCTAAACGGCTGGAGCAATCGAAATAAAATTTGGTAGGAGGAAAGATCTATACCTGAATATCTCACGGCCATATTTGAAAATGATGTCAGTGCTACCAACTGCTGAAAAATCGCTATTGAAATTTGAGCTCCATGTTGGATATCTTGGAAGGTATGAATGGGAGCTATTTCAAAATCGGCACACATATAGATAATAATATTGCAGTTTAATTTTCAGAAGGCCATACATGGCAGTGTTGCCAAAATGATTATAAGCCTACTGATAGATCCAATATTTAAATGCATATAACTTCTACACTATCAATTGGAATTCAACCAAATTTCGTATGTTGTATGTGTACATAACCAGATATGACTGAACGTATTCTTACGAACCACCAGTGCTGGCAACTGTTAAAAAATGCTCTTAATTTCTTTTATCCAAATACTAATATATATGAGAAAGTATGCAAGCCGACAGCTTTAAACTATGCACACATATAGTACATGACATTCTATATTAATTTGGAGTAACTTATATACGTCAGTGCTACCAACATGATTCTAAGCCTGCTGAGAGGTCCAACTTTAAATACATGTAACTTCCATACTATCATTTGGATTTCAACCAAATTTCGTATGTGCTATGTGTACCATAACAGCTATGACTATGCGTATTCTTAAGAGCAACCAGGACTGCCAACTGTTAATAAATGATGTCTCTATTTTTGTTACCCTAATATCAATATATCAGAAAGAATGCAAGCCAATAGCTCTAAACTTTGCACACGTATAGTACCTGGCATTCTAGATTACTTTGGAGTAACTAATATACGTCAGTGCTGCCAACATGATTCTAAGCCTGCTGATAGGTCCAATTTTAAAATGCATATAACTTCTATACTAACTAATGGATTTCATTCAAAATTGGCACAACAATAGATCATATTATTTCAGATTATTTCTGACCAATACATGCATGACACTGTTGCCAACATGATTTTACGCGCGCTGTTAGTTCCAATGTTTAACTGCATGTAACGTCCATGCTATTCATTGGACTCCAACCAAATTTTGTATTCTGTACCTTAAGAGATGGAACTAAGAATATATTCAGTCACCAGGGCTGCCAACTGTAGTGCTCTATTAGGCTACATTATGCCAGGTACACAGTATTTCGAATTAATTAGAAATTTCGATATTACCAACTTAATTTCGTCATTATTCTAGATAGATCCATATCGATTAATCATTGGCATGAATCTTAAATTTTAAGAAAAGTAGGTTCTTTAGTTCTTCACGGAACTTCTTGTTGTTATTGTAATTCTGAAATAGAGAACATTATTTATTTTTAAATTATGAAATTTCAGGATGACCGCTGCGAGCTATATTCAGTTTGATAATTACAGCACTCTCGCTACTGACGCCTCTTATACCAGGTAAGTCAGCTGCCCCCAATAGCCTAATATTATTTTATGCAACCCGACTACCGTGTATTATCATGAAGGTCGATATTTCTCTACTTGGATTCCATATGGTACTAATGTACTGTAAGCATATCCCAGAAATGATACTCAACAACAACAAGTCAACCCCTGGCACTATACAGCCCATGACGGGCTAAGGCCGACCAAGCGACCGCTGCCCAGCCATTTGGCCTGCAGATATTGGGGTGACGCGTGATCAGCGCGTCGGGTTCCCTCGGCCATTAATCTTGGTGTTCGTGATCGGGGCGCTGTCTCACTTTCAGACAGCTACTCAATTGTCCTCACGAGGCTGAGTGCACCCCGTTCCAACCCTCACGTCAATTTTAAATTCCCTGACGGAGCCGCGGATCGAACCCGAGGCCTCCGAGTGAGAGGCAGGCGCGCTACCCCAACACCACGGGGCCGGCACATACGATACTGAGCACTATTATTACCCTACCCAATGTGACTACAGACCGTTCGAATAATATGTTGTACCTGCGGTCTATTATTGTAGTTTAACATAATATCATCAGAGTTCATGACATACGAACATTCAATTAGTGAACTGGAGGATTAAAGTACTCCAATAGGCTCTTAATACAAAGGCTAATCAAATCTGAGACGTAGTGCAAGTAGACAACCACGGGATTACCATTTAATAGGCCGGAGATGTGAAGGTTCTAATCCCACCAGGGAATAGATCGTTTTGCAACGTTATGACGCTTCAATGCTACAATCACATGTCATTGTGTGCTGCAGACACATAGTTTTATGCACACCGCAGTTTATTATTCGTGCTGAAAGCAATTGCTCTTCTGGTACGCACAGTCAACAGAGTACAATGGATATCTTTGCATTCACTGCCTACACAATAATATCTAAAACGTTAATGAAACGTCTAAAGAACATGGAATTATATTGTAACCATGTTGAAATTCTCACATGAGCTGTAATCTAAAGGCAGCTTGACGTGGTGCAGTATAGCCCATGCGAACGTGATACCATTGAATTTTACTTTTCCGTCCTACGTCCACTCCAACAACGCCACGACTCTGAGGAGCACCAATATGATGACCTACGGAACGTTCGGGAGATAATATTCGTCCTCCAACAACGCCCTCTCTCCGCCTTGAATGTGACCTTCAAAGATCACACTATACCCCCGGATGAACTAGCAAGGGTTTACTACTTGGCCTGCTCACACCGTACCTGGCAACGGAAGTTTATACATCAACTTGGGTCACAGGATGGTCGCACTCTCACCACTCCTGAGCTGCACGACCCAACTTATTAAATCTTGCCACACGTCTCTTTCTCTGGACAATTGCACAAGGCTCAATACGGATGTTACGAATGAAGAGAATCATTCTGTTATCAGACAACTTCCCCGAAATCGGTCTCCGGGCATAGATGGTATACCGTACGAATTTTATAAAGGCTTTTGGGATATTATCGGTATGGACTTTAGTGACGTGATACGCACCATCCTCGGCCGTTGTGCTTTTTGTCAGTCCCAACAGGAGGGCATCAATATTCATATACTCAAGACTAACTCACCTGTCTCAGTGAGTGATTACAAACCAGTCACGCTACTTTGCAGCGACTACAAAATTGTGTCCATGGTTCTTGCATGCCAACTGAAATCCACTGTGATCGACTTTATCGGAGATGAACAACGTTGCAGTGTCCCTAGAAGGTCTATATTGTCGAACCTGTCCACCCTCCGAGACCTTCAGTTGAGAGGTGATTCCCTGCCCACCGAGACCTTCGGACTGTTGCACTTAAATCTTGATACAGCTTTTGATCGTATCAGCCAGCAATACCTCTACGGTGTACTGAAAAATGTTCGCTTTCCTGATTCCTGGATCCAATATATCCACATGATCAAGAGCAGTGCTACGTCTCGCGTGCTTTTTAACGGCTTTCTCTCACCTCAATTCAAAATTGAACTATCGGTCCGTCAAGGGTGTGCGCTATCAATGTTGTTATTTGTTCTCGGGATCGAACCGCTCCTAAGGAACCTTTCCGGTAACTTACCAGGCCTCTAACTCCTACCGAACACCTTCACTGTTTGTACCTACGCTGGCGACGTTTCCATTCTGGTTCGATCTGACAAGATTTGGACATTTGTACTACGCTTCTGGATCCCTTCCACGGTGCTTCATGTGCCCAATTGAACCCAAGGAAAACAGTTTTGATACACCTTAATACTAGCTCTACCCAGGGTTTGGTTCCGTAATGTACTTGAGGCCAAGATTCTGGGGATCCATTAGAAAACGTCTGTCGAAGATACGATGCAAACTACAGTAATTGGACTCTAACGGTGGCTAGAGCGTGGGGTGTGATGTTACAATTCCGGCACCGAAACCCCAACCTCCAAAACCGTATCGTCGTGACCAACCAATACGCTCCTTCAAGAGTCTGGTACCTGGCTGAAATGTTGCCCCTGCCCAGATCTTTTGCCGGACAGCTCGCAAAGTTCATTGGTTGGTTCATATGGCATGGCCAATTGTTCCGCGACCAACGGGATCAATTGTATCTCCCTCTACTGCAGGGCGGATTTGGTCTGATCGATCACGGGACGAAGTGTCGAGCTCTTCTCTCAAAAGCTGGCATACGGGTTCTATCACAAGATGAGACCGTTGAGAAGACTGTGCAGGACTGTTTGGGCCTCTGTTGACGGAAGGCATCGTCGGCTGCTTTGGATACTTCGTGACCACCAGCGCCACCTCGCCCACATTCCTAATGCACTTCCTCCAGGAACCACGCCTACGACCAAATCTATTTACAATAGGCTATGCTGCGGCAACAGGCAATCTTTGTGCCACGCATCGAAACCAAAATACTTTGTGCTCATTGGTCCAAGGTGTGGATTAACTTAAGTGCCTTGAAAAACTCCTACCATATCCTCTAGTAGCATTTTCTGTTTCTCCATGATCTCATCCCAATGGCCCACCGTCGCTTTCAAATTTATTTGGAGCAGGCCCCGTGGTGCACAAGATGCGGCCGCCTTGATACTGCGTTACATCGTGTTCATCTGTGCTCCAAGGCTGTCAATGCTTGATGCTAGTGTACAGGCCAGGTTTGCGCCCTTACTGAACCTTCTTGCCACTGACCTTCAGGACCGGAAATTGCTTCGCCTGTCTGTAACGACCTTCCCTACCCTCAAACAATATGCCGTCGTACGCATGATTGCTCAAAATGACAGGAACAATGGCTGCCTCTAGGATCTTCAGTACCGCCTCCATAAGGAGAGGTGGAAACTTTGTGAGAGCGGAAACTTAACTCGCCGCTATGGATCTTATTTGAACTTTCACCAATGATTGCAAAGAGCCGTCGATTTTTGCACATGCTCAGATACCTGTAGGCAGTACCCGAATATGTAGGGTTGAACCCACTCACGCCAACATCCACCCTTCGCTGCCCACTCATTCTCCCTGCGTCCCTTGCTCCTCTTCCATTTCCATGTTCGTCTGCATGATGAAGAAGACGTCGGTCCTGGGTCCGCATCACCCAGCGTGACCACAATGTGACCATTCAGTAGCTTCGCCAGCTCTGCTTGTGACTTTAGTGCAGTGCCCGGTGGGCTCTTGAGAAGGCCCTGGCTGTGTGTTTCGTACATTCTCACTTACCACCTAGGTGGGACCTGTTTCAATCATTCCTCAGTGCAATATATGTTTACTTGTTTGATGCTTATGATGCTTTGAATGTAATCTATGTCACTAACAATAATAATAAAATTAAAAATGTGGTAAGCACAGGGCGAACACGAAGAAGAGCCAGTCCCACGTGTGAGAAGTTCGACTACGGCCAAGGATATTCTTCTATTCCTCTTTGAAGTTGTATTTTGTTTGTTACCACCTCGTAATGTTCGTGAAATATCCCCTTGTATGCAAATTGTCAGTGAATGGAACTGTGTGTGTCCCTATGTTTTGTCATCTGGGTCTGAATACGACAGGATGGATAGGTGGGGGCAGGTGACCAATCTGCACTACCTATGGTTAGTTACGGTAGCAAATGTTAGAAGTCATGACCTTCTTGGTTTACGCACATCTGCGCACGCCACTGAATGGACATTCTAGAGTGCTGTAGCGTGGCTGGTGTTATTGAATTACAGGTTTTGACGATGAGTTATCGAAGGCGCTCTGCATTTTCTGGCTGATGGGTGTAGACATCTTGTTTCAAATACCTCCACAAGAAAAAGTCTAATAGCGTTAAATCAGGTGACCTGGCGGGCCAAGGGATTGGTCCTCCTCTTCCTAACCATTTTCCTGGATGTGTGTCATTGAGATGGTTGCAAACAGCTAACGTCCCATATAGTGGAGCTCCGTCGTGTTGAAACCAGATCATTAAACTTTCCCCTCGTGGCACATTCTCCAGCTGAAGTGGGAGCTCCTGGCGTAGAAAGTGTAGATAACGTGCGCCTGTCAAATTGCCTCAAAGTAATACGGTCCAATAAGGCGATCGACCAAGATTCATCACCATACATTCACTCCCCATTGCACTTGATGGGCCGCCAGTCGAACCCAGTGGGGATTGTCAACACTCCAATAGTGCATGTTATGGCGGTTGACGGTACCATTATTGTGGAATCTCGATTCGTCCGCGAATGATATTTATAAACGGAATACTACGTCATCTTCCACACTTAGCCTCTGACAGAAATTCATCCAAACTTCTAAATCTTTCCCGTGGAGCTCCTGGTTTAGCTGTAGATGGTAGGTGTGATATTTATGCGCAGGCATTATTCGCACTACGAACGACTGGCTGATGTTGTGCAATTGCTCTTGTGTTAGTTTGATTGTTATCGCCAGCTGCGTCCATAATTGCCTCCTCATTCTCACCAGACGTTACGGTCCTCTCTCGGACAGGTGGTATCATCCGAAGTACCCCTGTTGTTCGAATACGTCTTTAAATACTGCGTACAGTATGTCCAGTTGGATGTCGCCTGTCTGGGTATCTTTCCCGATACAGCCATAATGCCTGCAAGGAATTCCCTCTTGCCTTCCCGTACACAAGAAGCATGTCGACGTATTCTGCGGTGGATTACATGACGAATGACTGAAGTGACTTCAATCCGACTATATAACTCTGCAGAGTGGTTAGCGCTCAAACACTGCGATAACTGCAATATAATGCCTTTTGTGGCACACAATGACATGTGAATGTAGCATTGGAGCCTCATAACGTTGCAAAAATTGTTGACCAATGGGGAATCGAACCTCCACTCCTCGGATCCATTAATTGGCAATCCAGAGCTCATCAACATACGCTACGCCTCGGCTGTGGAAGAGACATGAATTAAAAGTCTTAGAGTACGTTATTTCTCCAGTTGGATGTTTCAAACCCTCTCCACGGCACTATACCATAGATTTCAGCGTTAATTTCATGTTTTGTGATACCCAGTCACTTGGCATGACATCTTAACACAGATGGTATGTTGCACTGCAATAATTGACTGCAGGTACATCATATTGCTCGAACGGTCTGCAGCCACATCGAAGGAAAAATAATAGTGTTCATTATTGTTTGCGGGATAAGCTTACAGTGCATTACATCATATGAAATGCAAGCAGAGAAATATCGACCTTCCTGATGACACACGTTATTTGGGCTGCATAAAAGCAATGTAGGAGCAGCGGACTCACCTGGTATAATACTCCTCTTCTACCAAGTTTTTCCTAAATTGTGCAATAATAACGTAATATAGTAATTTTTACAATGTAATAGTGCACCTAGCCGCCATCGTGAATCAATGGAGTCACTGATCTTTGGCTTTGGGAAAGCAAAGTGACGTAAAATGTTCTAGTTCATTGCTTAATTTCGTTAGTATAGCACTAGGGTAGTGAAAGTTATAAATTATTTCGAAATTTCAAGATGGCCACTCTGTGCAATATTCAGTGTGATTTACCCGTCTAATGTACCTAATTTCTTTCGTTCATATGGATTTAATGTTCTAATAGTTCGCACAGCCGCCTTCTTGAATGAATGGAGAGTCTTTACTTTTGCTTTGGTCATTCAAGGCCACATATACGGTCCTAGGTTGTCAGTAATTTTCGCTTGGAGTTGAAGGTTATTAACTTTTTATTTAATGACTTTAAGATAGTTAGTTTTTGGGGGTTTGAGGGGTGAAGAACGAGTATTCTCATTCATAAACTTGAAAACGGTGCTCTAGACAGCTCACTTCAGCACACCTCTAGTTCTGTAATAAACGTTACGATATAAGAACATTCATAATATTTTACCAGAATGTGTAGTTCATCGAACTGGCTCATTTTAGCATGTTTCCCAGTGTCCGAGTTAATAATATATATGATATATTGATGCTCAATTTTAGATATTGATACACGTTTCATTTATAACTTACTAGAACATTTAGGAAGATCACCCCGTAGATTCATCCATTAAAACGCCCTTGGCACCACAGCCCATGAAGGGCCTTGGCCTACCAAGCGATCGCTGCACAGCCATTTGGCTTGCACATTGAAGGGTGACTGACTTGTGGTCAGCGCGTCGCTTGCCCTTGGCCATTAATCTCTGTTTTCCTAACCGGAGCGCTGCCTCACTGTCAGACAGCTACAGAATTGTCCTCACGAGGCTGAGTGCGCTCCGTTCCAGCCCTCATGTCCTCCAGTTGAGAGGCGGGCGCAATACCCTCAACACCACGAGGCAGAATAACCGTCACCATCACCATCCTAGAAATTACATACATGGATTTATAACTTTAGACACTAATAATAATAATATCGAATTGCCTCGGGTGCCGGGTGCAAGCTATGTTATTTGACACCAATAGGGTAGCTTGCCTGTCGAATTTCGTTGTTCCTTGAAGCACTATGAAAGTCAAGGAGGTTGGATATCTAAGCTCCTTGAACACTATAACGCTTTCTAGTAGAGAAATGAGGAACTTGTTGGCGGAAACTCCCGAGATTAATTCTGCCATTATGAACACGGCCTACTGAATTCAAATGGGTTCTTTGACATGCCAACATCGTATGACATGGTGTCGTAAATTTTGCCGCCTTTCAAAAAAAAAAGCACTTACCACGGCCAGGAGCGAACCTGCAAGCTTGGGGTTAGTAGACCGACACGTTGACCACTTTATTATTTTTTTTTCACTTTTTTTTATTAGCTCTTTACAGAATTACAGAATTTTCAGATATGATAAATACCATACTAGTACATCACAAGAAAATCCATATAGTGTCCATATTTATCGTACAATTGTCCACTTTCACTAAGCTTCCAACGCTCTTTCTGCAGGTGATACCTGAGATCCAGGAACGAGAAATGTTGATCATTGTCCATCACGAAGTGTACATATTGGCCCATTATCCACACAATGGCAGTCTGTTTAATTTGGGGGAAGGCGGTCACCGACAAACGAATCAACTTCCTGTCATCAAGGTCATCCGTGGGCACATTTAATAGTTGACATACTTTTCCCTTACACCACAGCCACGTGGAGGCAACTCGCGTGCATGATGTGAAGCGGTGTATCGCCGTATCAGTTTGACTACATATAGTACACCATGGGTAAGCTTCAAGACGGATGGTATATCGCCGTAGAGCGGTTGGGATGAGATCGTTGAGGAAGATAAAAACCTGGGAGTGTACAGCAGAAGAAATGGTCATAGCCCCAAAATTTTTCCAAACAGTGGGCCAATGGACGTAGAGGGTGGTGGCCTCGATTCGCGGTTTGGAGTGTACCACTTGCCGCAACATGTTATAAATACTATTCGTCGTTGGAACAGTCCCTGAAGGCATTGGGCGAACAGTTTCCAGAAGGTGCTGTTGATGGTCCCTAAATATCCTCGGCAAAGCTCTCTCACAACCACGGGCTGTGTTTCGAATATCTTTGTATAGCGCTTTCGTAAAAGTGTCATGTTGGGAAAGAATGGTGATATCTTTCTTGCAGAGGAGTGCACGGCATTTCATGCCATGAGCTGTTAGCCCTAGCCCGCCTTGCCGGAATGGGAGATACAACTGTTCCCGTTGTACTCGGAACAAAAATCCTTGCCATATAAACCAACCTGTATATTTTGCCAATTGGCTCTCAAACATTTTGGGAAGTGGGAAAAGTTGTGCGACATACCATATTTTAGAGAGCGCAAACACGTTGAGGACCATGACCCGTTGCACTATATTGAGGTTTCTTTGACCAAATTGGATCAGCACTCCCCTAACTTTGGCAATGACCTTAGTTCAGTTTGCTTGCACTGTGTCCAGAAGCGATTGCTTCCAGGTAATGCCAAGAATTTTCACCTCATTTACTATCCGGAACCAGGGCTGTTGGGTAATCACTGAGTTAGTATTGAGCGGAAGCAAAGCAGTTTTCTGGGGGTTCGATTGTGCTCCAGAGGCGATATGGTAGAGCTGAAGGACGCTATCGATGTGGGAGATGTCTTCATTATTGCGGATCAATATTGATACGTCATCAGCATAGGCGCACATTCCAAAAGCATGTGTGGACAGTTTGTAACCCTGTAGCTTCACCTGGGTAGTCCGAATGAATGGTTCAAGGCCAACGACAAAAAGTAGCATGGAAAGGGGACATCCTTGCCTAACTGATCGTTGTATTGGAATCAGAGGGGAAAGAAAACCGTTGACGAGCACTCGAGACGTAGCATTACAATTTATCATATGAATGTAGTCAATAAGGATTTCAGGAAATTCAAAATGTTGCAAGACCATGTACAAGTATTCATGACTGATGCGGTCGAAAGCTTTATCAAGATCTAAGGTGAGAAAACTCATTGGCTCAGTGGGGAGCATTTCGGCTTTTAGGTGTAGGTCCCGTAGTATCGCTAAGTTTGTTAACAGAGTTCTTCCAGGAATACTGCAACATTGTTCATCACCAATGATATCATGTAGAACAGTCTTCAATCGGCATGCAAGTACTTTGGTAAGGACTTTATAATCACTGCAGAGCAGAGTAACTGGTCGGAAGTCACCAACTGCCATGGGAGAGGATGTTTTTGGTATGAGGACTATGGTACCCTCGTGATGTGATTGACAAAGAGCACGACGTTGGAGAATGGTACGCAGGACATGACAAAATTCTTTGCCAATGAGAGGCCAGAAGTGTTTATACATTTCATATGGCAGTCCATCAATGCCAGGTGAGCGGTTGTTTGGGAGTTGCTTAACCACAGAGTGAATCTCTTCATCCGTAATATCCGCGCTGAGCAGAGTATTGTTGTCCGGAGATAGTTGGGTACTGCAAGATGAAAGCAATAGGGTCACCTGCTGTGGATCAATTGGAGCCTTAGCGTAGAACCGTTGATAAAATAATGATATTTCACTACGTATGGCGTCAGGGGAGGTGACGACACTTCCAGTACTGGTGCGGAGGCGGTGGATATATTTACGTTGCCGCTCACGTTGTCCTTTGGCGGTATGGTATACACTTGCACTTTCGTCCGGGAGCACTGTACGATCTTTTAAAGCCACGTTTATATGAGCGAGCGTTCGTTGCTGTAGAGACAGGAGCTTGGTTTTAACTTCGCGAATCTGGTCATATATACGCTCCCCAGCATCAGATCTTTGCTGGAGCTGGCGAAGAACTCGATAGTAAAATTCAACTGTATCCCGTCTTTCCCAACCTCGTTGGTAGGATATGTTCTTAAAGACGCGGCGGATCCCTGGTTTAACTAAAATATCCCACCAGTCTGCGCAGTCGCGAAATTTGCATTTTTGTTGGACCCATCGAGTCCAGTGTTGTCTGAAAATATCATGGCATTCCTCCTCCAGTAACAGCGAGCAATTCAGTTTCCAATAACCTCTTCCTATGTGAAATATGGGATGGGGGTAAGAGATTGTACATACGACAGCATGATGGTTAGTGAAACTGGCAGGCATCACTTCATATCGTCTAGGCTGGATAAGTTCCTGTGAAAAGTAGATGCGGTCAATTTGTGATGAGGAGTTGTGACTTATACAGGTGTAATGGGGCAGGGGCACCCTTAAACTATCCACAGCATCAATGAGGTGTAGGGAGGTAAGAAGGGTCCTGAGAGCCGGGTTGACACCTTGGTATGAGCTAGGGGAATCCTCTGGGCGTTGAATACAATTGAAATCCCCTGCAAGAATAAGTTTTTCCTTAACGTCGTGCAGATGAGGCAGTATACTCTGTTGAAAGAACATTTTCCGTTCCACACGTTTATTGGACCCGGATGGGGCATATACATTTATCAGGGTGGTATTGTTTATGTGTCCAGATATTATGCGACCTGATGGATGACATAGCACACCTTCGAGTGGGATATCATGTCTTATGAGGAATCCGGTCCCTCTATTCGTATTACCGGTATTGATGTATTGTTTGTAGAAGGCAGATATGGGCAAACAGGGTATAGCAACTTCTTGAATGAAGGCAATGTCAATGCCTGCATCTCGAAGGAATCTCTCCAAAAGTTGAAATTTCAGAGGGCATTCTATTACATTGATATTCACAGTGGCCACAGTGAGAAATTGCGCCATTAAGAGAAGTATAAAAGCTGTGCTAGACATACTGGAAGGTGGACTCGAGAAAAAAAAAGACACAGGTGAGAAATATACTGGTGCACTATGTCAAATTAGGTTGAGATAGTTCCTTATGACTGCCATTCATAGGCCGGCTGTCAGCGTTTGAGAGCGTTCGTGGGTCCCTAGATGACGTAAAATGAAGATTTTGTTTCTTTTTCACAGCTGCGGGAATGTTTGTAGAGCCAGTTTGATTCTTCGGGGCTGGTACGGCAATCGAGGCATTTGTTTTAATCTTCTTAGATACGTTCTCGGATCCCCGATCAACCTGCTTAAGTGAGTCGGTAGGTACCAGAGAAGGTGGGGGCAGTGAAGACAAAATTTCTGTGGCAGCCTGTAGTGACGGCATAGTTGGTTCTAAGACTGCGATACAGGTTGCAGATAGCACAGGGGCACTCTGTGGCTCGCTGATCTGGTCAGGGCAAGGTACCAGTTCTGCGTCATGTGTGTCCGAGGCCACTTCTGGTGTTGTCCCAGCTGACTGATCAATAAGCATGTTTTCATGTGACGTTTGCTGTGTCACAACTTCCGAGTATTGGACACGTCGTTGTTGTGTAGGAGTTATACCGAGGGGAATCATTTTCTTTGGGCAGTTGATACATAGATGTGTGTTAGCATTGCAAATTAAACAGGTCTGTTTCTGTCCATTCTACGTTATATAGCCAGAATGGCCACCAAAAGTCTCAGTGGAGGGGATATCTTGTTTGATTTCCATAGTGACTGCACGTATTCCATTATACACCGGGAACTGATAAGCAGAAGACCATTGTTCTTTCCTGACGTCACTCACAGTGCCATATTTCGACAGGACGGATTTGAAAATTTCAGGGGGAACTTCGAGTGGGACATTAAATATACGCACTGTGGTAAAAGTGGAATCCGCTGTGGAGAGCTTAATATTTGTCATTTCGCCTGAGTCATACTGAAATTTAATAGGATCTGCAAAAGTATTTAACAATTTCTGATAAGTAGATATGCTGATTACCTTGATGTACATGTTTTTTTTTCTTGCGCATTTAACTGGATGGCTTCTACTTGGTCGACAGTCAACCGGAGAGTATCGCTAATCCAGCAGTGAATTTCTCCTGGTGTGGGGCGAGAACTCTGCCTGTCCCATTGGCAGCGTGCGGTGTTTTTCCTCTGGTATCCGGACATGATTTTCAGCGGGGTTTTCTGGGTTTCTGGTTTTGTTGTCCTATCTGGAACACTACTTGAAAAAGTATTGTCCGAATGACACACGGAAGGTCAGTACACACGTGGAACTATCGGAAGCACCGGTATTAGGAAACGTACACTCTTCCAATGCGGTCACACAGCGCGCACACACGTACCTCACTCGGCCACGACTGCCACTCAGCCACCGTAACAAGCACTTTAGACACTGGTTAGGTATGATCACTCACGTGGATATCGCAACTTTCAGTGGCGAGTCATAGGAGTTCATGTTATGGAAAGTCATATCATTGGAAAACTATGGATCATTAAAAGTAGGCTTGAAAATTCTGTGCTAGAAAATGAATATTAAAGTAGCACATTTGTTTACGGCTATCAGTTCAATAATCCATAAAATGCACAAAAAATATGCCTTTTGAAATCCGCACGCTTGCCATCTATAATTCATAAATGCAACAGCAACATTCAAGGAATGCTTATTTCGTGCATCGTTGCAGTATCTTCCAACAACATTCGCTGCGATTGGATCAATAGACTCGAAGTTTTTTATTAAATATCGCGATCGCCATCTATAATTTAGGAAAACTACAACATACAATTATATCCCAGAATATTTTACTTACAGCATCGGTTCATCATGCAAAGTTTCGCTGTGGTAAGATTATTCTCACACGCGTTGTAGAAATTCATGTATGAGGATTTGACATGTGCACATCTATAATGCATCAACACGAAGCTATAGGCTAGATATGATGACCCGACGCGCCCCAATCGGGCACAATATGCACCTCAGATTATTGGAGTGGTTCACTATACCCTATTTCGCATACATCAGATCAGTAAGCAATAGATTCATGTACTCGTATCTGTAGGATAAGATTATTGTAGAGGTTCACAATGCCATACTTCACTAATCGGTTCATTCAGGTCAACTCCCCAGTTGAATGGTAAGAACCACCAGTTCAGTGCACAAAACATAAGTTCTGCATTCAATAAACCTGGGAGACCGAATGAGTACGAGTTCTCTTATTCCGATATAAATCTTACTGTTGCTTTACCTGCTAAAAGGACCTAGCTTTACAATCAGTATGAGAATCATATACTGCACTTGTTCAACACAGTAACTGATAATTTACAGTCTTCCTCCGTAGCACGAGACTTTAAATCAGGACCGTTTGTCGGGCCAGCTCGCGATACGCAGTGAACAAGGAGCAGATAAAATATTTCATTGTCTCACTTCGATCACAAATCATAAATTTGTCATCCACATAAATTGTGTTTGGGCTGTAGATGAAACTAGGAAAATAACTTGTACTGCATTCCCGATAAGAAAGGCTTGCTTGTTCTCAGCACAAACTAATCTAAACTGTATCTGGCAATCTTTGCTACTGTATAGAATATAACTTCCGGTGTGAAAATCATGAACGTGAAGATACATTCAGAGAAAACTCCTTCATGTCAGCAATACTCGTATCAAGTGTTAACAGAGGCAAGTAGATGCTCGATAGGCCTATGGGCTGTTGTGTAATAATTGTTCTAATTTGTTCACGTAGGCTACGTTATATTTAGCCTATTTTAGCCTACTTTTCACATTGTGCAAAAATGAGGAAAAAGTAGACTAATGAGATCGGGCAAATGTGTGTCTGTCTGTCTGTCCTTCTGTCTGTCTGTCTGTCTGTCTGGCTGTGTGTGTGCCCCCCCCCCCCTTATCAACTCCTAAACGGCTGGAGCAATCGAAACAAAATTTGGTAGGAGTAAAGATCTATACCTGAATATATCACGGCCATATTTGAAAATGATGTCAGTGCTACCAACTGCTAAAAAATCGCTATTGAAATTTGAGCTCTATGTTGGATATCTTGGAAGGTATGAATGGGAGCTGTTTCAAAATTGGCACACGTATAGATAATAATATTGCAGTTTAATTTCCAGGAGGCCATACATGGCAGTGTTGCCAAAATTATTATAAGCCTGCTGATAGTTCCAGTATTAAAATGCATATGACTTCTACGCTATCAATTGGAATTCAACCAAATTTCGTATGTTGTATGTGTACATAACCAGATATGACTGAGCGTATTCTTAAGTCCCACCATGGCTGCCAACTGTTAATAAATGCTCTTAATATCTTTTATCCAAATACCCATATATCAGAAAGTATGCCAGCCGACAGCTTTAAACTATGCACACGTATAGTACCTGACATTCTATATTAATTTGGAGTAACTTATATACGTCAGTGCTACCAACATGATTCTAAGCCTGCTGAGAGGTCCAACTTTAAATACATGTAACTTCCATACTATCATTTAGATTTCAACCAAATTTCGTATGTGCTATGTGTACCATAACAGATATGACTGTGCGTATTCTTAAGAGCAACCAGGGCTGCCAACTGTTAATATGTGCTGTCTCTATTTTTGTTACCCTAATATCAATATATCAGAAAGTATGCAAGCCCATAGCTCTAAACTTTGCACACGTATACTACCTGGCATTCTAGATGAATTTGGAGTAACTAATATACGTCAGTGCTGCCAACTTGATTCTAAGCCTGCTGATGGGTTCAATTTTAAAATGCATGTAACTTCTATACTAACTAATGGATTTCATTCAAAATTGGCACAACAATAGATCATATTATTTCAGATTATTTCTGACCATTACATGCATGACATTGTTGCCAACATGATTTTACGCGCGCTGTTAGATCCTATGATTAACTGCATGTAGCGTCCACGCTATCCATTCGACTTCAACCGAATTTTGTATTCTGTACTTTAAGACATGCAACTAAGAATATATTCAGTCACCAGGGCTGCCAACTCGAGTTCTCTATTAGGCTACATTATGCCAGGTATACAGTATTTCGAACTAATTAGAAATTTCAATATTAGCAACTTAATTTCGTCATTATTCTAGATAGATCCATATAGATTAATCATTGGCATGAATCTTAAATTTTAAATTTAAATTTTTCCTGTGCTGGATCTCAAAGTTGTACTGTTGAAGCCTCTCTAACCACCGCGCGAGTTGACCCTCGGGCTGCTTAAAGTTCAGGAGCCACCGCAGGGATGCATGGTCGGTCCTGATGAGAAATTCTTGCCCGTACAGGTACTTGTGGAAGTGTTCAATGGTCTTCACGATGGCGAGCAGTTCCTTCCTGGTGACGCAGTAGTTCCTCTCTGGCTTTGAAAAGGCTAGGCTCTTTAGTTCGTCGCGGAACTTCTTGTTATAATATGTAAACAAGTAGTTCCGTGAAGAACTAAACAGCCTATTTTCATATATCCTACTCGTAATTTCCATTAAAAACTCTCCTACCCATTAAAAGGGTTCTCCATGTGATGTACTAAATAGTTTTTGATACACGACCTATGTCTCCATCAACACCATTACTTTGAGAAATTATGTGCTAGATTATATAATTTTCAGTGTCGGTGATTGAGACTCCTGCCGCGAAATGGCATATTTCGGTAACGGGTCACGTGTGTTTATTTTAAGAAAAATTCATTAAACAGCTCCTATGATTTACAAAAGTAAGGTATATAATTTAGCACCATTATATAATGATTATTATAATAAACCATCATACGAATCTTCTCTTAAATCACTTGAATAGGATGCTGAAAATAAAATAAAATTAATCGAGTAGTTCCGTGAAGAACTAAATAGGCTATTTTCGTATATCCACTAGTCTATTCCATTCAATAATAAAACAAAAATAAAATGTTCTGTGTGATGTATACAAAATAGCTTTTGATACACGATATATGTCTATACCAAGACCATTGCATTGAGAATGTACTGTATGTGCTAGATTATATAACTTTCAGTATCGGTGAATAAGACTCCTCCCACGAGATGGCATCTTTCTATATTGCATCACGGGAGTTTAATTTCAGAAAAGTCAAATGCACGGCTTCTATGATTTATGAAAATAAACCTGCAGAATTTATTTCCATCTCATCTCTATAAATAAAAAAATTAAAGTTTATCTGTTTTTTTTCTGTATTTCCACGGAAATTTGCGTTATTTGCGCGTTTCAGACTGTTTTATGACAGATGTGGGCAAAAATAATTTTTTTGTCTGTCTGTTTGTTTGTTTGTTTGTTTGTCTGTCTGTCTGTGGACAACTATGTGTCCTTATAACTTGAGAACGGCTGGGTGGATCAACGTAAAATTTGATACAGATATCCATCAGAGGGAAGCCTCCGTGGCTTAGGCGGCAGCACGCCGGCCTCTCACCGCTGGTTCCGTGGTTCAAATCTTGGTCACTCCATGTGAGATCTGTGCTGGACAAAACGGAGGCAGACAGGTTTTTCTCCGGGTACTCCGGTTTTCCCTGTCAAAATTTCATTCCAGCAACACTCTCCACTATCATTTCATTTTATCTGTCATTCATTTAATCATTGCCCCAGAGGAGTGCGTCAGGCCTCGGCAGCCGGCACAGTTCATATCCTCGCCGCTAGTTGGGGGCTTCATTCATTCCATTCCTGACCCGGTCGTAGACTGGAAGCAGGCTGTGGATTTTCATTTTCATCCATCAGAGGCACCACACGAATCATTGATGTAACTCATCTCCGTACCTCTCATAAAAGGGGGCCTACCACCTTAAAATACAAGCTGAACTAGGCGTAGAATTACAAGACAAAGCTTATTTTCAACCCCTCAATGTGAGAACCATACCTCGAGGGCCCTACGACCCCCCGAAAACCACATTTTAAGGCCCTAAAACCAAAGGTTTTTGAGATATTCCCAGAAAGATAATTTCATTTAATAATCTAATGAAAGAATGCCAGCCGGTAACCATGGCAACGGAATCTCAGAGGACCATCTATTTCTGCAAGACGCAATGCAATTCCATTTATTACATTACTGTGAAGTTTTAATGGGAGGTTGTAAGCTGTTTGGGGTCAAAAAGTGGAATTTTAGATTTTATGTTATTTTGATAGCCTGAAGTCCAATTTATAATATACATATGCTTATTTGCTGAAAATGTTAACTAAACGCCATTTATAGGTAATTTAAAGCCACGCCCCCCCCCCTGAAGATCTGTTCCTGAGAACTGGCATATTTTCTCCTCCTCATTCTTCTTCTCCTGCTCGTCCTTCTCCTTCTTTTGCTCCTCCTCCTTCTCCTGCTCCTTCTTCTCTTTCTTATTCTCCTCCTTCTACTCTTTCTCCTGCTCCTTCTCCTTCTCCTGCTCCTTCTTCTCCTACTTCTCTTTCTCCTGCTCCTCCTCCTTCTCCTCCTCTTTCTTCTATTTCTCCATCTCTTCCTTCTTCTCTTTCTCCTTCTCCTCCTCCTTCTCCGTCTCCTTCTCCTCCTCCTTCTCTTTCTCCTTCCTTTCCTCCTTCTCCTTCTTCTCCTGCTCTTTCTTCTCCTCCTCCTGCTCCTTCTTCTCTTTATCCTTCTCCTCCTTATCCTCTCCTCCTAATCCTCCTCCTCCTGCTCCTTCGTTCCTTTCTCCATCTACTCCTCCTTCGTCTCCAGCTCCTTCTTCTCTTTGTCCTTCTCTTCATTCTTCTTCTGCTCCTTCTTCTCTTTCTTCTTCTGCTCCTCCTTCTCATGCACCTTCATCTCTTTCCCCTTCTCCTGCTCCTCTCTCTCCTCCTTCTCCTCCTCCTTCTTATCCTGTTTCTCCTTCTATTCTCTCTCTAAATATGCTAGGAAGTTAAAAAGAAACCAGAAGAGGGCAGAGAAGATGAAGGCAACCCAGGTGATCCTGAATATGGGCCTGGTGCACATTAAGGTAACACTTATCTTGAAGAGCATTTTTCTTCACTTTTGATTTTTTCGAGGCAAATGTTCCTTTTTCTCAGGAAGTATTAACAATAGCGCTCTGAATTTTTGTTCAGTAATTCAATATGATCAACTAAAGGATTGTATGTTTTCCTGTGATTTTATCATAAATAGAAAAAATAATATTTTATGTTTTCTTACAGAAAAAGTTGAAAAATTTAATCTCTGAAAAAAAAAAAATACGAACATACACATTTCCAAAAACAACCCTTTAAAGATAAAATATCGATCTAAATATCTGTAAGGTTTTGTTTCAATAGGTTAAATACTTAATGAGAAAAAAGAACATGAATTTGACAAATTTAACATGGCGGATATAGGGCTTACAACCTCCCCTTAAACGGAGGTTATCATGGGACCAAATTAAACTGTAAAATTCATCAATACGTATAATGCACTTAAGGGGGTCAAGGGGTACACTAGAATTTTTTCACGCGATTTTCACATGCGGGTGTGGTACGGAAGGTCTTTTATATCCCTATCCGTATATTGTATTTATTATATTATCATTATCTATTATATTATGGCATACAACGGCGAGACAAAGCTCATTTGTGGCCCCTCAGTGGCAAAAAACAAAACGCGAGAGTTCCCGAAAACTACATTTTAAGGCTCTAAAACCAAGAGTTTCTGAGATATTCCCAGAAAACTAATTTAATAAACTAATGGAGGAATGCAAGCCGGCAACCATGACAACAGGTTCTCAAGAGAAGACATGCAACTTTCCATCTATTTCTGTAAAAAGCAATGCCACTCCACTTATTAAATTTCTGAGAAAGTTTGCAAATGGCTATGAGGTTATCACGGTAACAACTTAAACTGTAAAATACATCAATGCCCTTAAGGGGGTTAAGGGGTACATTAGAATGTGTTCACGTGATTTACACGTGTGATATATCGTACAGAATTATATCTCCAAACAGCAACATTATTTTCAAACAAATCCTGAATTGAAATAGTATTTTTTGCGGCTAATAGGAATTTGGGCCACTGGAGGCTAAAAAACCTGAATATTCATGCACCACAAGCCTTTATAATTTGTTAAAGGTGTCATCCTGTGGATGGGGACTATACACAACGGTGAGGGTCAGTCTTTATGTGAGGTGTATTGCGTTTCGTCTACGAGGTTTTCAATTTTATTTGCACATCAGGAAGTACACGTTAGGTGAATTTAGATTGAGCACATCCTAACTTTTTTTTCGACTAACGGGTTCATCGTAACGATGATTTTGATTGATACTGTGTGGTTGATTCGGACTTCTGGGTGATATGTTGTAGGTTGGTTAGTTGGTTCCTCAGTTTAGAAGCTGCGACAACGCGTTCACGTAGCCACGTGTACTTTGAGTGTGTGTAGAATCTGTCTGATAACCAGTGTTAATTGTCATGGCTGTATTAGTGTGTGTTATCTGTATTTCAGGTAAGGACTGCAGACGATCAATTTCCAGTAGTTCCTACTTTTGCTACCAAATGCTACCGTCAACGACACCTAGCTCTGACTTGGCTACTAGATGCCACCTCAACAGGCACCTGGGGCAATCTTTGGAACTAATAGATTGATAATCAAATCTAACCTACAAATTTAGCTTCACACAATTGTAGTTAGTGGAAGGTTCTATTATATGCCATAAATCTATGACATGGGACCGCCGGCTTTACTTCCCCTCCGATGTAAGGCATACTTAGGGATTTTCGGCCTTATGTATCTTTATGTACGCCTATAACTCGTGTTCGAATGTTTGGAGCATCGTAAAATTAGGTATCCATGAGAGTTAATGCACCAATCATTTATAAAACTCTTCACCGTACTTCTCATAGAAGGGTATAGAAAAACATTTCAAAATACATGCTAAAATAGGCGAAATATAAAATTATCCTAGATGGACGACCAAAGCATATGTTGCGCTTCTCAATGTGAGACACAAAATTCGGGAGTCTATAAAGAGTCTCCGTAAACCTCATTTTAAGGCCCTTAAATTAACAGTGTCTGTGATATTTCCAGAAAACTAACTTCGCTCTGATAAACGTATGAAGGAATAACAATCCCCTAACCATTGCAACAGTAGCTCAATTGATAACGTCTGGTTATTAATACCGAAGACCGTTCGCAGAGCGGGTACTTCTGCTAGTCAGATTATACGAGTAATTATTATAATAACCTAACATACGAATCCTCTCCTCAATCGTTTGATTAGGGTACATGAAATAGATAAACAAAGAGTTCAGTGAAGAACTAAATAGCCTATTTTCATATATCCTACTTATGGTAATTGCCTCTATCAACATACAACATTTCAATTGCATTGCTGTAATAGAGTCATAGATATTGAGAAATGTCTAAATGATGATTACATGAAGATAATTGCGCAGGTGTATTATTCAGCCTTCAATCGCAAGATTAGAACACAAGAAATAATAATTAAAACGAGATTTTGAAATTTCGCAAAGCCGCCATCTTGTGGTTATGAAATCAATTGAAATAAATTAAATGTCAGTCGATTGAAACTTGTATAAACATTTACCGTACCAAGTTTCACTGCACTCTATTGTTAAATCGCGAGTAGCGTCCATTTATATATTTAAATTTCACTTCGGCGCCATATTGTATTTGTGTACACTAAGTTATTGAAAGCCCCACAGGTGAACGTATGTTCATAGCCTTTTTCAACACACAAAATTTCTGTTTGCTGTCGTAGATTAGTAGATATTGAAAGCCATCTAAATATTTCGGATGGTCGCCATGTTGTTCTTTTATCTATGTAGCCCATACAATTATGTACAATTAGATGACAATTACTGCCTAAGTTCATTATTCAAACTTTCCTTTCGATCTTATTATTAGGACACAAGAAATAAAAACGCAATTTTAATATTTCGCATCTTGAGGTTATGTAAACAATTGAACTAAATTAGATGACAGTGCATTGCAGTAGACATTTGCTGTACCATGTTTCACTGCGCTTGGATGGGAAAAATCGTAAGAAAAGTCTATTTAAATGTTTCAAATTTTCATGGCCGCGAAGTCCATATTGTAGTCAACAGGTTTTTGAAAGACACATAGGTGAATTACTAGAGATACCCTTTAGCATCGTAGGGGCCGATAACCTAGATGTTAGTCCCCTTAAAACAACAATTATCATCATTATCACCTTTAAGATCGTACAAAATTTTAGGGTGATATCAGTAATAGTTTTGGAGATAGAGAATGCAGGTGAAATATATCGCACAGACACCATGTTGGTTTGGTTAAACATAATGAAATTTGAAGGTCACGGTGGGGGTTAGACGAAATAGTACTATGACCTCACCAAATTTCTTTGAAATCGCGCCAGCCGTTTAGATTTTATTATGGGGGCACACACACTTACGCACACTCACACACATACATACATGGACAAAAGGTGATCTCTTGTGCCTATTTTTACATTATAATAGGCTAATAAGGTTTTACAATTTTGAACTGATGCCAACTTGAATTTGTGCAAAGAATTGAAAGGGAGATGTCTGTATATTTCTGTAAGCTCTGAATAGAGATTCTCTAATTTTAGCATCACTGCTCCCGGATGAATAAATCCCTAGAAAAGTCACGTGAAACATTTGAAAATCACTTGGCCGACATGTTGTGTTCTTCAGAATTTGGAAAGACACAAATATAGTCCTCTATCACCAAACAAAAATTCAGTTTGATTGCATAAATAGTTTCGGAGATGTTGTGAACCGGTGGAATATACGAGTATTATTTGGACGCCATGTTGGATTGGTTCATATATACAGTAGGTCATAGAATTATATGCAAGCAGATGAATATTCTATTGATAGTTCATTATACCAACATACATATCTATTGCTTGATGAGGACACGAGACAAAACAATGCACACGCACCATTTTTAATTTGTCATAAAATGGCATTTAATTACACGTCAGTATATTGAGGCTTGTATGAAAATTAACCATGCAATGCTACACAGCGCTCGGTTGAAAAGCCCAAGAAAATGTCATTGAAATATTCACATTTCGCGACGCCACCATGTTGGTATTATGCTCACCAGGTTATTGAAAGCTCCATAGGTGAACGTATGTCAATAGCCTCTATCAACTTACACAATTTTAGTTTGATTGCCGTAGTAGATTCTTAGATATTGAGAACCGTCTAAATATTTTGGATGTTCGCCATGTTGGATTGTTATGTATATGAAGGCTATATCATTATGTACCATAAGATGAGGAGTGTTTCGTAGGTTCATTATTTAAACGGTCACTCCTAACACATGACTATGACACATGAAATAAAACTAATTTTAAAATTTCGCACAACCGCCATCTTGAGGTTATGAATACAATTGATCTAAATTAGATGCCAGTGCATAATAATGTATATAAGTACTTACCGTATCATGTTGCACTGCGTTTGGTTGGTTAAATCGCAATGAACGTCCATTTAAATGCTTCAAATTCGCTTGGCCGCTATGTTGATTTTGTAATTTTCAGGTTTCCAAAAGTTACATAGGTGAACGTTTAATAGTACACTTTGTTATATTATAACATTTAAGGGTGATATCTGTCACCGTTGAGAACATATAGTAGTATACACTTACCGAGTTTCATTTAAATCGGATTGTCTACTTAGAATTTTTTGGGGGGGCGGGGGGGGGGGGGGGTGGACGGACACATACACACACACACACACACAAGGACAACAGTATATCTCAAGAGCCATTTATTTCATAAATGAAAATGGCTAAATATAAGGTTTAAAAATTTCGGACTGATGTCATCTTCAATTTCTGAAAACAATTAAACCTGATATGTCTCTATGCTAAGCTCTGTACATGTATAAAGATTCGCTGTGCTGTTTCATGGCAGTCGGGTGAATAGATCGCCACAAAAGTAATTTTAAATTTCAGAAAATCACTTGTCCAATATGTTAGTTTTGAATTTCTCAGGTTTTTGTAAATCAACTGTATGTACTTACTTAAGGGTACATGTCTGTGAACGACCATGATTTTAACTAAAAATCACACACACATTATTAAATCAAGTATGCTATATTGTGCCCGTTTAGACCGAAGTCCAACGACCACATATGCATTTCACCAAAAATCAGTCAGCACGAGAATCTAAACATCTCAGGGCGCCATATGGGTTAATGTGACAACGATAACACTATAAAAGTGCTTTACTGATTTTCAGCTCCACGCAACAATAAGGATAGAAGGAGACTTTGAAAATAGCACAATTCCTAAAATAATCTCATTTTATTAAAATTTTAAAATTTACTTGAAAGAAATGCCAGAATAGCATTAGGAATGCATGAAGAATCATACATTTATGTACAACAAAAATACAGGGTTACCAACACATGAACACTTGAATTTGAACGAAAGCCAGATTGTCAGTCCTACTGACATTGTTCAAATTAAATTAATTTACAGTATTAGGTTCTTCAGGGCAAATTAAATTGTCCAGCCTGAATCCTAACGTATTAGCATTCACTTGTTGAAAGAAAAATTGAATTGTTTCACTCGTTGTAAAAAAAATACTTTGTTTCTGGTTTCATTTTGTTGCAAAAATAACTATCACTTTCCAGGAATCATTATTCCAAAAGTTGGTACATTTTATGTCATAAAATGGGTTTAACACAACATCAACTTATAGGACAACTGAGCATCTTCGAAAAATAATGTTTAAACAATATAAGCATGGATACGAAGAACCTCGATGTTGAGCAGAAAATGTATTGCATCATCTGTTCTCGATCCAAAAACAAAATTCTGAGTGCATGACTCGACTATTAATTCATGGTCAAAATATTATTAACAAAAACATCAATCCTTTAAATGTTAATTTAACCATCCAATCATTCAAATATTATTTGAAAATATTATTCAGAAAATTGTTATCAAAATAGTGACAAATCAAAAGTAGCAATTCTTTGACAGAATATAACAATGTTAATCTTTACATTATTTTACATTTTATAATATTTATATTTTTAATAGGATCACAAATATCCTTTAAATGAAAGTGGCTGTTCATGAAATAACAGTATTAATTTATTTATAGCATCGGGGCCCGTTCTCTTGAAATGTGTAAAAAATCACATGATCATATTTAGCATTAGACAAACAGTAAAGTCTCATAATCATGAAAGGTTAATTTTAATAACAAATTCGGGTCGATAAGAACTGGGAAAATATTTATAGAACACGAGAATCAACTGTGAATCAACTGTGATGGTTTCATAAAATAACCCTTGGTTTTCGAATTCGACGAAAGTGTGGCTTGTAATTATATTTTTAACTCCCAACGTATTTATAAAAGTCATCTAACCTTCACAATGGTTGATGCTTCATGAAACGGCGATTTCATTCCTGCGACTTAATTGCACAATCAGAATGACAACATTTAACTATTTCCACACACAATATTTCTTCCCAAATTATACATAATCATGATAATCAAGCCCTTGCTTGTTATCCAAACTGGAAGAATAAGAAGCTAGTAAGCTCCTACAATGAGTTTACTGTAATTTCACCATCATATTAAATCTTAATAATTTCACATCGTGTCTATTCGTGGTCAAACGTTCTATCAAATGACGTTACCCAAATAATTTATATTTATATAAACTCTAGTAAAACCCTATTTTATACATTCTAGTTGTTTCCCATATATCACTTTCCGTGTCTTCTACATGATTTGACTGCATAATGCAATTATAAAGTGCCTCCAATATATATTATGTTAGTACAATGTGGGCGTGTGTTTAACCACTAACCTTTGGAAAAACAAGTATCCGATATAGTGAACTGTTTCGAATATCCAATTTATAAATTCACACTACATGATATGATTATTAGAGAGTACAAATCATTATCATTATTATCTCAGTAAAAATTGAAAATAACAATAATTATTATTAAATCATTATTATTATTATTATTTCCAAAACTGGAGTTAACTTCAATAAACTATTCGAGAAAAGATCAAACTCGACTTCTTAAACATGGAAAAATATCCATTCCTCAACTTAAATTTATTTTTATGTTTACAGATAAGACGGCTGATGACCGCGATTAGAAAAATCACAAAATCATATAAAATGCTCATGATGCTTGTCCATAGATTCAAGTCATTGAATCGACATGTCTGAAAGTAGAAAATACTCAGAACTAGGCATCCCATGCCTCGCAGAATCATTTGCAACAGCAAATTACCAAAGAAAAAATTGTGTTGATAAGACTGTAGAAAAATGAGAATTCTGGCTAACTACGCATAAGAATAATGCAAATTGTAGCTTACATTCTTGTAGATCTTGATGTAGAATATAATCTGGTTAAAACCCGACCATTCCAGTCTTCAGTCCCCATTTGGACTCGTACCTAAATTCTGGTATCGGCCTCCATTGTATACCCGCAATTTTTCTACCAAGACATTGCGGTGATTATATTCGTTGCCTGATAATAATCTTGATGTAAACTGTTAATGTTGGCAGCTTTAACAGCTGTAGTTAATTTCTTGAAAGGGACTAGATCTATTTGATCCATGGTAAAAATTCCAGATGTAACACAGACCCAACAGTGACGCATTCAGTACAGTTTAAAACGCTCACAATCTTATTCAGTTTCGGTAACAGATCTCATGGTCTAGTTGTCCCTGGGTAGAGTTATGCACTCTCCAGACAGCGCTAGGCACAGCTGGCCCCTTATGTCGGTTAAGTGATCTTTACCGAGCAAGAAAGGTATTTGTAAAAGTACTGACATGTGATCTTGGTTGGTCATTCAGTCACCAAGACAAAGCTTGCCTCTGGTAATTGGACATGAAAATATTCCAATAATAATATTTATGGACTGTGGAAAGTTTATAGACTAAGTCTATCATATGTCCGTTAGCAGTTTGATATTCACCAGTATTGACTGCCACAAAATGTCTATCACCTGAGTGATAAATGACAAAAAATATTGTATGTTTCACTGAAAGAATTTCTAACACTTTTAAACTACCAGTAGCCGTGTACTGCTTCGACGATTCACACTAAGACTTAGCAACCATGTGCTATTGACAAGTATAATGACGAACATAGCAACCATGTGCTCGTAGATAAGTATCACGAAGTTGATGTAAACTCGAAGTGTTAGCGGCTCTGCGCTATGAAGAAGTGACTTGATGAGTCGCGGTCGGCGCTCATTTTATACAATCCAGGCAGTCCCCTGACGTCACAGTGGGATATGTCCTCAATCTTCTCATATCTTGGCTTCCGCTGGTTCGATTTTCTTCTAATATAGCTCATTCTTCTTCCCTAATCCGTGCCAGTAATATGGTATGAGTCCCATGTTTCCAATCAATCGGGAAATATTTTATAAAAAATATATCCTCGCTTGTGACAAACTGCCACGTCACTAGCCGTTCTGTAGCCTACAAATTCCTTCTATTTCCTTCTTAGAACAATCGGCGCGCGCTATTCAAATCTTTCGCCTGGGACTTAGGATATGTGCCTGTGCTCTCAAATCTCGACAAGTGGATTTGGGCACAATATATTCACTTGAAATTCACTTTACAGCTGGACAGGACCTCGTACAACAATGAAATAGAAAAGAAAAATTAGTATGTCAAATATTTCAATATTTAGCCTACTTTCTCATTCATAAGGAATTTTGTTTCTGGGAGTGCAGAGGTATGTTTAGGTACCTATATCTTGGAATCTTACCAATAAAAGCCGATAATGTTTTAACCTATACAGAGTATGTGTGTCTGCATAAAGTAGACTAATATGGAAATCGTACAGAAATAGATGTATTAGCAGCATAAATTATAAATTGTTCATTAAAATATAGCAATTCTTTGTTGGGTATGACTTAGGCCAAGCCCTTATTTCTTAAGGCAGGTCCATGATTGTAGTCTACTTTTCTTCAATCATCATACTGATCCTATGTACAAAGTTGCAGTCCTCTGGCATTATTAGTTTTTAATCTATTAAATTAAATCTCTCAAAAATATAAACTTTCGGGAGACTGGATTTAAACATTAACATTGCATTAATCTATGGTTGTGGTCCAACCTGATGTGTTTAATGCATTCCAGCCCCTTAATCATCTTTGTTCAGAAGTTAAACATCCTCTTTCTTCCCCATTGTGCATCGCTTTCTGCTTCTTGCCTCCTTGGAACTCTCCTTGTACATTTTCTCTGTCTCAGTAACTCTTCGTCAATAGCAGATAGTGCATACCCTTTGCCTATACACCTCATACCACAGGCTAGTCGAGTGTTCACATGAAAAATCCACAGCCTGCTTCCAGTCTCCGACCGGGTCAGGAATGGAATGAATGAAGCCCCCATCTAGCGGCTAGGATATGAACTGTGCCGGCTGCCGAGGCCTGACGCACTCCTCTGGGGCAATGATTAAATGAATGACAGATGAAATGAAATGATAGGGGAGAGTGTTGCTGGAATGAAATTTTGACAGGGAAAACCGGAGTACCCGGAGAAAAACCTGTCTGCCTCCGTTTTGTCCAGCACAGATCTCACATGGAGTGACCGGGATTTGAACCACGGACCCAGCGGTGAGAGGCCGGCGTGCTGCCGCCTTAGCCACGGAGGCTTTTTGAGTGTTCACATAATAAAGCCTATTATTGTTTACTCCTGTGGTATATTCTGATTCCTCATGACCACAGATACTGACACAAAGACTAGTTTTGAGGCTAAACCATTTCGACAGTTTGTATTTTCTAACAATCCAATGCTACTTTCACTGCCACTATATTTACACTTTTCTTTAATAAGCTGCAGACAAAACTGAGATCAATTATTACACACCCAGAATTATTGTTTGGGATCATTTCTTCACTGAAGTTATTACTGTTTCAATGCTCTATCAAAGTTCCAACGTTCACCACTAGGTATCATTGATATCTGGTAGCGAAAGTTGGAACTACTTGAAATTGAACGGAACTTGTAGCTCATCTTAAGGGTGTCCGCTGGAAGCAGCTACAGACTCAGGCGAGCCGAACATGTCCCCGGACACTCCCGGCACTAAAAGCCATACGATAAATACATAAATAATCTGTTTGAATCCCCCAAAATATTTTAATTTCCTTTTCCTGGTACTTGATTGCATTTCAACCTCAATCTCACTAGGAGCAGTACTGGTATTGATTGGTGTCTTTCGATTTCTTGGTATCAATCTATTTCTAATGAATTTGAGCCTTCCAGTCCTAAATTTCCTAATCCTGGACATCTATGGAACAATCTCACTGATTTTAAGATTTTAAAAACCATAGTAACGAACGCTTTTGTTTATTTATTATCAACACAGGGATAGATGAACATCATGCAGGTTAACCAACATCAAAATGTGAAATTCACCATTTTTTGTGCAGAAAATTACATATACTGCTCCAAAATATCTTGTTCAGGAAATATTATGAAGGATGTGTACAACTGACATGTAATGGGGCGAGGCAGATTTCTGCAGACATTTACGAAGAGGACTGTAAAGGGTCTAAAAACTTAATAATATTTACTTTACATATATGGATGGATTCAGACAAGACTGGGGAATGTTATAAGAGCAAAAAAAAAATGATTTGTTTGGAATTATTCGCGTACATGTTTCCTACAGTCCTCTAAGGCCATACCTAATTTCAGTTTGATTGCTTTAATAGTTTCGGAGATAATATGAACCAGTAAAATACGAGTATATTGTATGGACACCATGTTTGATTGTTTTATATAATAACCTATAGAATGATATACCATCAGATGGTGCTTCATTATACCAACCTCCATTTGTATTGCTTGATTAGGATATGCTGTATGAAAGAGTGATTTTAAACTTTTTGCACAGCCGTCATGTTAAAGTCCTCATAAATGAATTAAATTAGACGCTAATATATTATGCCTTGTATGAAGATATACCGTGCCAAGTTCCAGAGTGCTCGGATGATTCAGTCCGGAGAAAACTATATTTAAATACAAACATTTCTCGTCGCCGCCATGTTGGTTTTGGACTCGTCAGGTTATCGAAAGTCTCATAGGTGAATTTATGTTAATAGTCTTTATCAACCTATAGAATTTCAGTTTGATTGCTGTAATAGATTTGTAAACATTGTCTTCTTCAACATGTGCCGTCTCCTCTAATAAGGTGATCATCACAGCAATCCGGTTTTTGGATCTAGCAGCAGTGAAAAGTTCACTGGAACTACACTTGAACCATTTTTTAGGTTGTCCAACCAAGAGAAACTTCCTCTTCCTCGACTCCTTCTGCCCTCAACCTTCCCTTCAATAATTTCTTGTAGAAGACGATACCTGTCTCCTCTCATTATATGACCCTAGGATTGTAACTTCCTAATTTTGACACAGGTAATTATCTCCTGATCTTCACCTATCCTACGCAGTATCTCAAGATTTGTGTTTCCATCCTTCCAGCTTACTCGTAAGATCCTTCGATATGTCCACATCTCAAACGCCTCTAGTCTGTTAATCATATCTTGTTTGAGTGTCCTAGCTTCCATATCGTAGAAGAGTACCGAGAACAACAAACTTAGTTTTAAATTTATACTAAGGTCTCTATTGCACAATAAATTTCTCATTTGATTGAATGCACTTCTTGTCATATCCTTCCTTAATTTCTTGAGAGCAATCATTGGTATCATTAACTATGGTTCCTAAATATCTGTATTTCTAAACTCTTTGAACTAATTCACCTTTGATTATCAAATTTCCTGGATTATTCTCTTTCGAAATACTGTGAAACTGGTTTTCTTAACTTTTAGAGTTAAACCACTTTTCTCGCTGGTTCTACCACTCTATCCGTCAACAGTTGTAGATCTTCCAGGCATCCAGCGATTAGTAGAGTATCGTCCGCAAATCTTAAATTATTTACAAGTTTGCCATTCACCTTAATCCCTGATGTAACACCCAAAAGGGCAGTATGAATTACGCCTTCGGAGTAGGTGTTGAATAATAATGGAGACAGTACACATCCTTGTCTCATACCTCTTTCAATTTCTATTTCATTTGTAACCATGCTGCCTTCTTTTATTACTGCGGTCTGATTATAGTAAAGTTGGATAATGATTTTCATATCCTTCTGTATAATTTTTTTCTTCTGAGCAACTGAATCAGTTGATCATGTCGAACTTTGACAAAGGCTTTATTATAATCCAGAAAACAAACATGTATTGGCTGATTCATTTCCAGGCATCTTTGTTTGAGTACATTAAAGGCAAATAATGCTTCTCGTGTTCCCAGGGCATTCCTGAAACCAAACTGAGTTTCATCAATATCGTGTTCTAGTTTCCTATGTATTCTTTGATGGATGATCTTCAAAAATATTGTCATCATGTAACTCATTAATCTAATTGTCCTATGGTCATTACGTTCTTTTGCATTATTTATTTTTGGTGTAGCAATAAATGTAGATTGAAGCCAGTTTTCAGGAATAATACCGGTTTTATAAACCGTATTAAATATATCTACCAACAACCCTAAATTTTCTTGATTAATGAGTTTTATTAATTCAGATGGTATTGAATCTGGACCTGGTGCTTTGTTGTCTTTTGCATTTTGAACTGCGTGAATTATTTCTTCTTTGTAATGTCTGGGCCACATTCATTCTGATCTTCTTCATACGCCGGATCAATTTATATTTCATCTGCATACAAATCTTGTATGTATTCCGTCCATCTGTTTATTTTTCCTTCCGCATCACAAAGAATATCACCATTTTTGTCCTGCAATAGGCTTGCCTTCCTAATTATATTCGTACCAGTTAATTCTTTAACTTTCTTATGAAGATTGAAATTAACATGTTTTAAGACCAATCTTTCAATATCCATAAACTTCTCATTGTACCATTCTTCTTTTGCATTTCGTATTTTCCTTCTTATCTCTGCATTAATGCTATTGTATGTATTTATATCCTTATTTTGATTAAACCTTCTCTTGTCCATTAACTGTAATATGTCATCCGTCATCCATCCCTTCTTGCCTGTCATTCTATCCTCTTTCAAAACTCCATTGCTTGTCATCAATAGTACCGTCTTGACCTTTTTCCATTTCTCTTCAACATGGATGTTCGATGTATTATGTATTGTCCTCAACTTGTCATTAATTTGATCATAAAGTTGGTTTCTTACAACTGGATTCTTCAATTTAGAAGTCCGCATTCTACCCATTTGCTGTCTTTTAATTACTTTCTTGAACTTGACATGAAACTTTGCAACCAATTTCTGCTTCAGGGAAAGTTTTTACTGCTAGAACCGAATTACGGTAGCGTTTATTGATAAGAATATAATCTATATGATTCCTCACAATTCTGTCAATTTGATCTTCTGGAGATACCCTGGTATATAACCTTCTTGCAGATAACTTGAAATAGGTATTGGTAATAACCAGTTCATTATCTTAGCAAAACTGTACCAGTCTTTCCCCTCTATCATTTCTAGTTCCTAATCCAAATTCTCCAATAAAGTCTGATTCTTTGCCCTTACCAATTTTTGCATTTAAATCCCCCATGACGATGACAATGCCTTGAGATTTCACCATCTTCAGTGCCTGCCCCAATTCACTATAAAACTCTTCTAATTCATCTTCACCCTTGTCAGTAGTCGGTGCATAGACTTGTATTATATTGACTCTTGCTTTCGTTGTTTGAATTTGTAAGGGAAGAACTCTGTCCGATTATGGAATGACGACAGTTACAGATTGACTAGTGACCTTATCTACAACAATTGCTACACCATACCAATGATTTCGTCACTATTTCCTGAAAAGTACATCTTCATGTCATTAATCATAATTTTGGCAGAACCTGGTCATCAAGTCTCACTCAACCCTAATAATTCTGAATCTCTGCATCTCTTGGATCACATTGTGAATTTTTCCTGCTTGATAAATTGACTTTACATTCCATGTTCTTAGATTCATTTCTGGAACTAATATTTTCCTCTGCCCAGCAGCATTCAAGGCATCCCCCCCCCCCGCCCCCCTCCTGGAGATCTGAATGGGGGAATTGAAACTCCGGAATGTTTTACAGTGAACACAGCCATGACGATTATACTAGGGATATCCGAAGATATATAATGTGGTGGTTTCCCGTTGCCATCCACATACTGACGCAAATGATCAATCATGATTCATCCGCCTTCAGGAATGATTTCCCATCCCAAGGACAACAGTGTGCCCTAATCCTCTAGTTGCTCATCCGGTCTCTGAAGAAGCCGTTGGTATTTGATAGATGGGATATATTTGATATATGGCAAACATATACCTTTTGCTCATAGTAACCTGAGCACTAGGTTGCCTCTTCCACCATTTACACTGTTCCAGAGTCCACCTCTTCCACTGCAGATACCGGTGAGGACTTCACCGTAACCCTGGCATGGGACCCTTACAAGGTACTACCAGCCGGGTCAGCTGGACCAAGGTTTTTTAAAGAGTTGTTACTCCTCTATCACTCCCTACTTTGTTCTGGCTTGTGACAGACAGAGCCTGGCTTCCCAGTAATGAGAATCGTCGAAATACATCAGATGGTCGGCATGTTAGACTCTTCTTTATGTAGGCCATACAGTTATGTACCTTCCCATGAAGTTCAGTGCGTAGCTTCATTATTGAAACGTTCACTTCGATTGCATGATTGGGACACAAGGAATAAAAACTTAATTTTAAATGTTCGCTCAGCTCGGTAAGGACATATTACTACCCCTTCCGATTTCGACGATGCCCTTCAAATTTTAATACGTTTCTCCAATCCAACATGGCGGCCACACAAAATATTTCACCGGTATTCTATATCTCCAAAACTATTATTCATATCATCCTCACATTTCGTTTAGTGATGTGACACTTAAATACCTCTTAAGTCGAAAATCAACATAGCGGCCAAGCGATGTTGAACTTTTTAAATTATTCATACGAGCGCAGTGAAACTTGGTACGTTAAATGATAAAATAAGATTTAATCTACTGGCATCTAGGTTAATTCAATTGTTTTCTTAAACTCCAGATAGCGGTTGTGCGAAATTTTAAAATGAAGTTTTCATATTTTGTATCGTAATCATGCAATCAAAGTGAACGTTTGTGTAGTGAATCTGTGAAAAAATCTTCATCTAATGGTACATAACTATATGGCCCCCATATTGAATAATCCAACACGGCGAACATCCGTTGGCTAATATTTAGATGATTCTCAATACCTAGGAATCTATTGCAGCAATCAAACTCAAAATTTGTATGTTGATAGAGGCTATAAACGTAGGTTCAGTGGCAGATGACATCACTCTTCCACCCCTTTAAACAATAATAACTAACGTAAGTCCACCAATGGGACTTTCAATAATCTGATGAGCACGAAACCAACGTGGCGGCGATGCGAAATTTAAATATTTATATGGATCTTCCTCGCGACTTAATTATTTCGGCGCAGTGAAACACAGCACGGTAAATCTTCATACAAGATTTAATACACCGTCGTCTAATTTAATTCAATTCTTATGAGAATCCAAAAATGTCGGCTGTGCAATATTTTATAGCATTGCGTTTTTTATTTAGTCCTAAACAAGCGATAGAAATGTAGGTTGATATAATGAACCACGATTATAATATCCATCCGCTGGCATATAACTTTATAGTAATATATATATATATTGTACCCGTTCGTCCTGGGTATGCGATGACCCATCTGCTATAGCATCGCATTCCTGGAGTTCCGGGACAGAGCGGAGTTAAATGAACCTCTAGTCAAATAAGGAATGTGTCGGAAATTCAGCTGAGTTCTCGAAAAAGCAGTGGGTATCACGAGACAAAGTATCTCTAGGGTCGTTACGGGCTTAAGTTAATAAAAATAATTCAAATATAAATGGGCGCCATCAACTGAATTCCTAGCAAACCACTTCCTTTCCGGATAGGCCTTAATCAAGACAAGGAAAGAAAAAGGAACATCACACCATCATCAGATCACAACTAAGATAAAAACAAATTTATTTTACTTTGATAGTCAGACAGACATTTTAAATATAATTCCTACCTAAGAGTATGGTCGAATGCCAAGTTAAATTGTCATTGTCTAAAAATCGAACCATCTCCTTTCTAATGCAAATTTAATTTTATCCACATAACAAGAAAAATGTATAAAGTTCTCTTGGATTCTCAGGATCACTGTAGCACTATGTCTTTCGTCACTGACATTTGTGAAACCTGAGACCTAATTCTCGTTAATTTAACATCAATGTGGATTTAATTAAGTAATTAATCTGCCTAAACATACACATATAATAATCACTCATATTAAAAATCACATAAATTATGGTTTGCATGGTATAATTTGAACATAGAACATGTTAATCAAATGTTCCTAAACATTGAATAATTAATTTACACTATTTACAACGTCATTCAATCACTTATCTGTGAATTACTGAAAATTCAAATTATCATTTGGTCATCATCATCGTTATTATCAAAATTAAATATTTCTCACATTAATTCTCACTTCAAAATTCTAAATATTCCTGTCAGAATCGTTAATTCATCACCATTACATCATTTAAATTCACATTTCAAGTTGCAATTCCTTCACATTATCTCTCAATTAAATTTATTTAATTGCATATAAATTCATTAATCATCAGCTTCTTTAATTAATTATCACCTTCTAATTCAGTTATTCATCATCATTACAATCGTCGATTAATTCATTTCAATCAGTTTAGTTATTCAATCTTTAATTCATCCACTTATTTAATTCATCGATTTATTTCAAAATTTAATTTATCAACTTATTTAAATTTCAATCATCTGGTTATTTAGATTTTTATTATTTCATCTAGTCATTCTGATTTTTATTTCATTAGGTCAGATCGTTAATATGCTTAAATCTCAGATTATTATTTCGTTAATTATTATTTTCAGAAAATCTTGTATCATCAACTTCATTTATTTGTTTAATTTCCTAACAAATTGTTTAATAAGGTTTATAGAACGTTGTCTTACAGTTTTATTATTTTCAAGTTATATCTCGTATTTAATTATCATGCCAAAAAATATTATTGTCTCCACGACATCACGTTGGATCTAACTATCCACAACGACATTATATTTCATCAATATTCCAAATATCACATTTGAATATAAGAATTACTCCAAAAACTCCATAAATATTCAACACATACAGCATGAATCTCAACAAATACGCTAGACTGGGTACGACGACCTCATGTCTGCTTCAAAATACATTATTAACGTTGCAACTATCACATGGCAAATTCCACAAAATGCCTATCACAAACTCCACTTAACCACGTTGCATGATCTACAAAAAATATATAAATGGCTTCAAATTATTAACGCACATAATCTCCAATGACTGTAATTACTCTGATCACATCTAGACAACTCCTTAAACAATTGGAAAAATATTACTTCAGTAATTTAAGATTTGCTTTCAAATAGCATAAATTCTTTCACAAGTTTCAATAATTCACATCGCAGAAAAACACCAATGTGTTATAATCTCTCACATCAAAATCTGCAATACTGATCTGCCTTCAAATAATTATGACCATTAATGATTAATCTTACAAGATTCAATTACTTTAAATCCTTCTCAAAGGTATCAAACACAATTATAAAAATCATCAAAGCATCAGCTGTAACAGCTGTTAAACTGAAATTACTCTCAAAAGAGTATAGCAACAAAATATTGGATTGGCAAACAAGAATTACTAAATGCAATCCTGTTGACATTTATCGTTACTTTATTTAACAAAATTTCGACTGATATGTGACTAGTAGTTCCTTGTTTAATTCACTTACATCTCGTGTACATTCGGATGATAAAAATGAGTCCCTCAATGGCGAGTAAGATGTGTAACCACCGTACAATCGTATAAATACGAAGGACCTCGCCCCGTCGACTTGGATGATAGTTCCCTGAACGATGGGTAAGGCGAGTAAATCGTATAAATACGAAAGACCCCATCTCGTGGACTGTATGAGTGAATGTACCAGATAGGAATCAACAAGTTTCTAGTTGTCATATAAAAGCGATGTTCATTCACTAAAGTGAATAACTTCTTAATATCTCCAAACAATCCAATGGAAAAAATCCCTACTGATGAATAATACACACTCGCTAGTATGCAATGAACTGACGAAGTAATTTCTGATAATCAATTGCAGATCACGAGTTCGAAATACTCGTTACTCAAAAAAAACTATTCATGAAAAATATCCTAGCTGGAAAAATATCTATAAGACCAAACATCTTCTTAATAAAGTCAAACAACGGTGAGAATATCGTATAATGATGCCTGCCATATCATATGGTCACTCCTTATTCTAGCAAATTCGAAGTATATAAGTTCAAACCATGTCTTAATAATCAAATCACTCCTATTAGAAAAAATATACATGTGTGCCCAGTATTCATGAAAATAATCGTATCAGGTAGTTAGAACTCTTACAATACCTTTCATCATCAGTTGTAATATAATTTCCAAGATCGTCGATTTTCCCTACCTAAAGATTTCTCGTAAGATCGGCGTGAATATCATTTCATCCATGAAATGACGATTTCCTTCGAAATCCCAAGCGAATCAGCTGTTGGACTCCTCTCGTCAGGAATCGAATCCATCGCTCTGTGGTGCCATCTTGTCTCTATTCACGTTTACTCGGTCATGTTGAACCTCGGATTACCCATAGCGGATATCGTCCAACTCCTTCTCGAAAAGTTCATGAAAACAGCGGACCCCCTTACTCCTCTTCTAATATACGCCACTGTTCCTTTAAATGTTCAGTTTGAGAATTGTAAGTCCAATCTCAACTTACTGCAAAGTCCCACTTGAGTAAAATAAAATTTTACTTGATAGTGTTCAAGATTGCGATACACCCTGTATCTGTTCGTAATAGGTAAATCATGAAAATTGTATAAGATATAAATCTTATAAATGCACGATATAATGTTCATCAGAGCCTATGCTAAACATTCAGTTTACTTGGAATAGTAAAAGTCGCTTTGAATGTGTTATATAACAGCATGGTTATAAGGTTATTCGTAAAAGCCTGTGTTTGAACAGCGTCGAAATGAAGCTTGAAATAAAGTCTTCAAATACGAGCAGTGTGGTTTTGAAATACCCCGGCTGCCTACAATTGTCTCCTCGGCCAGCTCGCCTGGATCAACGACCCCCTCGGCCTTCGCTGTTCGGCGAAGCAGGCACTGTCATCTACACTTTTGCCGTGACGGTTTACGTATGCTGCGTGACCTTCAATGCGCCCCGCTTGTGCTATAGAGCTGCTCTGAACTGCCCCTCTTCCTGGGCTCAACTGACTTGCTAGTGCTGTGTTCCGGCTTTTTGTGCTCGGCGCGGCACGTGGCTCATTCTCCCCACCACTGCGTTCTCACGTCATCAACATAGTCTCGAACCCGAATCCTCTCGGCTGTTCTGTTATAAAATAACTTATTTCCATAAAATTATTTCCACATATAATGCATGTTATATATCCTCTTCTAAGATGTTTTAATTGCTATAATTCCATATATGTTTCAATAAAGCTTCACATCTCTACTCATAATTCTATCTTCTTACAGATTTCAATGCCTCCTTGATTCACGACCTCCTACGTCATCTTGGCTTTCTTCTTGACGCGATCGGTGCGCTATCTTTTCTGATTGCTTCCCAAAACCTCAACTACAGCTTAATGTCAGCTGGCGTAGCCGATAGCCTAAAATAGGTATCGGGTACATCTCTCCCGTACATCTCCTTTTTTTTTATCAGGATTGAGAAAAAAAATACACTCTCAGGCATTCACTATATATTACATGTACACGATAGCTCTACAATTCCCTTACTCAGCATGATGGTACTTTCTGACTCTCTATAATGATGACTTCCAATGATTAACATCTCAATTCTGTGTTATTCTGACGTTTATTCCTTCTGTCTTCACTTGTGCTGGCTCGATTGACATCTCTCACTGTCTCCTCGAGTGGTGCACTAGGCTGTCTATCCTCTTGTCTCGACCTCTCATGTCCACGATTGTCCCTCCTGTCGTTAGGATCGTTTCTTCGGCCATCCTGTCGGTCGTTTCCATTATACTGTTGCCCTTGGCCCCAGTTATTCCTTCCCCGATATCTGTTATTATACCGATTCCTGTCCTGATACCTGGAATTTTGGTTATAATTCCTATACCGGCTATCTCTCGCTTCTTGATCGTATGGCCTTTCATATGGTCCTCTATATCGATCATTTCCTCTTGCGTTACGGATATTTCCTCGATTCCCATCGTTCCGTCGGTTTTCCCAGGAATCCCTTCTGTCCGTTTGAGCTGCATTGTCCACGACTACCGCATTTACTTCTTGCGTGTTCCTGTTGTCGTTTCTATTACTTCTAGGTGTGACCTGTGCGCTTGTATAATCCTATCGCCGCAAAATATCGTCATAATGTTCCAGCGTATTGGCTCCCGATGCTATCAGTGATCGCTGTACCTCTATCGGTAACTGTCGCGCTATAGCTTGCAAAAGCTCTTCTTCTGGCAATGGAGGAATAAGGAACTGTAATTTAGCCAGCTGTGACGTGAAATAGTTGGCGTAATGCGTCGGATGTGACGTAGAATAGCGTTTAGAGTACATCTCCGCTCTTACGTTGAGTTGATCCTCGGCACTCCAGAATCTCCTCAAGAAAGCCATGGCAAATTGCTCCATGTTCGCAAAATTGCTTCTGAACGCTCTAAACCACGTAAGTGCAGATCCATCTAAGGCGCGTTCTACTATCCTTAGCTCTCTTTCTTTGGCTACCCTGTGTTCCGCCATATAGTCTCGAATATCTCGCAGAAATTCTACTGGTGTAACTCCTGTATTTCCCGAAAACTTTCTCGGCTTGTCATCTAGGTTCCTTATAATAGTGACTGGACCTGAGTATCGTTCGCTTGGACCTAACGTACTCCTATTCGAACTTGGATTGTCCTGAGGGGTTGAACTGACCCTTTCAAATGTCACATTCGGTTGCATTTGACGGTCTTCTACCATGCTCGTGTCTTGATTCGTCATACTGCGGTCTATCGCTGTTTGATTTATCAATGTTTCCCCTGATGTTACATTCTGACTGGTGAAACTGTTAACTATGGATTCTAGTTTAGTCATCCTGTCTTCTGCTAATCTCTTGACCTGCGTTTTCAGTTCATCTAACGATGTAACATCCTGCGTCTTGTTACTTTCGTCTAGATCGTTTCTCAACTTGTCGATTTTTCCTTCGCACGTGTTCTTTACTAACGCGACTTGTTCTTTCAACAGATAAACATCTGTTCTAAATAGAGTTGAATCTATCTTCATCGCTTCCTTGCTTTCCGTAAACCTAGCTTCTAAGTTTGCCATACCTGCGATTAATTTTTCATCTAACCCTTCACGTTTCTCTTTTGCTTCGGCATCGACCTCATTATACCGTTCTTCCACAATTGCTCCGACTCTATTTTTAAATAAAGCTAAGTTTTCGTTAACCTTTTGCTCTATATCGTCGTCTATCTTTCTAATATCCTTCTGCAATTGATTTTCTAACGACTTTAAATTAGAATTGACCTCTCCCAAGACTTATTTTTTAATGGTCCCAATTACTGTCTTTAAATCTTTTATTTCGTTACCTAGATTCGTTTCTAGACCCTTAATCTTAGTCTCGAAAGATACTTCGGTAGACCAATCTTGAATTTTTCCTACATCTGCCACTAAACCATCGATGTCGAATCTCAACTTCGATACATCTGACTTAATGTCTTTCTGTACGGTCATAACGTCTGTTCTTAAAGTCAACATATTTTCTTCTCCTCTACTTTCTAACTCAATAATATTTTTCCTTAATATTTGAACATTTTCCTCTCCTTTCATGTTTACTGCAATTATGTCTAATTGTAAAGTTTTTAGCATCTCATTATTCTTTAAAGTTAAACTATTCTCTAATCTGGTTAACTTATTTTCTAATTCAGTATTAGTTTCTTCACTACGAGACTGTAATTTCTCTTCTAATGATTTAAAATTGTCCTTCAAGTTAGCTTCACTATTTGACTGTAGCCTTGTTTCTAATAATTTTAAATTATCTTCACTAGTTGACTGCAATAATTTTACATTAGCTTCGTTACTAATCTGTAATGATTTTAAATTTTCTTCAGTACTAGTTTGCAATAATTTTAAATTTTCTTCATTACTGGTTTGTAATGCTTGTACATTCTCTTTACATTTAGCTTCTAATCTAGCTTCTGAATTATTAATTTGTTCTTTAACTTCCGTTTCCATCTTAGAAATAGTTTCTGAAATTCCAGACATACCCGTCTGTAACTCTCCTAACACCTTCGCTAAATCCTCTGGCAACATAATTATATTTTCAATATAGAATTATATAGAGACGTTAGACAACAACACATCACAATGTCTCAATTCCTGCATTCACTTGGGTATAGGGAAAAATATCTTATAACTAACATGATATTACTAATACGATTAACATGAACACTGGATTGGGCACACAAGTACATTGTCTGACTAAGTTCAATAAATTTTGTAACACACTTAAATGAACTTGAGATCAATCTCTCAGTAATCTAAATCTGATGTGATTCCATAGAATTAACAAAATCGAAAAGCCCCACTAGTTGGATGAAGCCAATTCTCCCTCTCTCTCTGTACCCGTTCGTCCTGGGTATGCGGTGACCCATCTGCTATAGCATCGCATTCCTGGAGTTCCGGGACAGAGCGGAGTTAAATGAACCTCTAGTCAAATAAGGAATGTGTCGGAAATTCAGCTGAGTTCTCGAAAAAGCAGTGGGTATCACGAGACAAAGTATCTCTAGGGTCGTTACGGGCTTAAGTTAATAAAAATAATTCAAATATTATTGGGCGCCATCAACTGAATTCCTAGCAAACCACTTCCTTTCCGGATAAGCCTTACTCAAGACAAGGAAAGAAAAAGGAACATCACACCATCATCAGATCACAACTAAGATAAAAACAAATTTATTTTACTTTGATAGTCAGACAGACATTTTAAATATAATTCCTACCTAAGAGTATGGTCGAATGCCAAGTTAAATTGTCATTGTCTAAAAATCGAACCATCTCCTTTCTAATGCAAATTTAATTTTATCCACATAACAAGAAAAATGTATAAAGTTCTCTTGGATTCTCAGGATCACTGTAGCACTATGTCTTTCGTCACTGACATTTGTGAAACCTGAGACCTAATTCTCTTTAATTTAACATCAATGTGGATTTAATTAAGTAATTAATCTGCCTAAACATACACATATAATAATCACTCATATTAAAAATCACATAAATTATGGTTTGCATGGTATAATTTGAACATAGAACATGTTAATCAAATGTTCCTAAACATTGAATAATTAATTTACACTATTTACAACGTCATTCAATCACTTATCTGTGAATTACTGAAAATTCAAATTATCATTTGGTCATCATCATCGTTATTATCAAAATTAAATATTTCTCACATTAATTCTCACTTCAAAATTCTAAATATTCCTGTCAGAATCGTTAATTCATCACCATTACATCATTTAAATTCTCATTTCAAGTTGCAATTCCTTCACATTATCTCTCAATTAAATTTATTTAATTGCATATAAATTCATTAATCATCAGCTTCTTTAATTAATTATCACCTTCTAATTCAGTTATTCATCATCATTACAATCGTCGATTAATTCATTTCAATCAGTTTAGTTATTCAATCTTTAATTCATCCACTTATTTAATTCATCGATTTATTTCAAAATTTAATTTATCAACTTATTTAAATTTCAATCATCTGGTTATTTAGATTTTTATTATTTCATCTTGTCATTCTGATTTTTATTTCATTAGGTCAGATCGTTAATATGCTTAAATCTCAGATTATTATTTCGTTAATTATTATTTTCAGAAAATCTTGTATCATCAACTTCATTTATTTGTTTAATTTCCTAACAAATTGTTTAATAAGGTTTATAGAACGTTGTCTTACTGTTTTATTATTTTCAAGTTATATCTCGTATTTAATTATCATGCCAAAAAATATTATTTTCTCCACGACATCACGTTGGATCTAACTATCCACAACGACATTATATTTCTTCAATATTCCAAATATCACATTTGAATATAAGAATTACTCCAAAAACTCCATAAATATTCAGCACATACAGCATGAATCTCAACAAATACGCTAGACTGGGTACGACGACCTCATGTCTGCTTCAAAATACATTATTAACGTTGCAACAATCACATGGCAAATTCCACAAAATGCCTATCACAAACTCCACTTAACCACGTTGCATGATCTACAAAAAATATATAAATGGCTTCAAATTATTAACGCACATAATCTCCAATGACTGTAATTACTCTGATCACATCTATACAACTCCTTAAACAATTGGAAAAATATTACTTCAGTAATTTAAGATTTGCTTTCAAATAGCATAAATTCTTTCACAAGTTTCAATAATTCACATCGCAGAAAAACACCAATGTGTTATAATCTCTCACATCAAAATCTGCAATACTGATCTGCCTTCAAATAATTATGACCATTAATGATTAATCTTACAAGATTCAATTACTTTAAATCCTTCTCAAAGGTATCAAACACAATTATAAAAATCATCAAAGCATCAGCTGTAACAGCTGTTAAACTGAAATTACTCTCAAAAGAGTATAGCAACAAAATATTGGATTGGCAAACAAGAATTACTAAATGCAATCCTGTTGACATTTATCGTTACTTTATTTAACAAAATTTCGACTGATATGTGACTAGTAGTTCCTTGTTTAATTCACTTACATCTCGTGTACATTCGGATGATAAAAATGAGTCCCTCAATGGCGAGTAAGATGTGTAACCACCGTACAATCGTATAAATACGAAGGACCTCGCCCCGTCGACTTGGATGATAGTTCCCTGAACGATGGGTAAGGCGAGTACCACCATACAATCGTATAAATACGAAAGACCCCATCTCGTGGACTGTATGAGTGAATGTACCAGATAGGAATCAACAAGTTTCTAGTTGTCATATAAAAGCGATGTTCATTCACTAAAGTGAATAACTTCTTAATATCTCCAAACAATCCAATGGAAAAAATCCCTACTGATGAATAATACACACTCGCTAGTATGCAATGAACTGACGAAGTAATTTCTGATAATCAATTGCAGATCACGAGTTCGAAATACTCGTTACTCAAAAAAAACTATTCATGAAAAATATCCTAGCTGGAAAAATATCTATAAGACCAAACATCTTCTTAATAAAGTCAAACAACGGTGAGAATATCGTATAATGATGCCTGCCATATCATATGGTCACTCCATATTCTAGCAAATTCGAAGTATATAAGTTCAAACCATGTCTTAATAATCAAATCACTCCTATTAGAAAAAATATACATGTGTGCCCAGTATTCATGAAAATAATCGTATCAGGTAGTTAGAACTCTTACAATACCTTTCATCATCAGTTGTAATATAATTTCCAAGATCGTCGATTTTCCCTACCTAAAGATTTCTCGTAAGATCGGCGTGAATATCATTTCATCCATGAAATGACGATTTCCTTCGAAATCCCAAGCGAATCAGCTGTTGGACTCCTCTCGTCAGGAATCGAATCCATCGCTCTGTGGTGCCATCTTGTCTCTATTCACGTTTACTCGGTCATGTTGAACCTCGGATTACCCATAGCGGATATCGTCCAACTCCTTCTCGAAAAGTTCATGAAAACAGCGGACCCCCTTACTCCTCTTCTAATATACGCCACTGTTCCTTTAAATGTTCAGTTTGAGAATTGTAAGTCCAATCTCAACTTACTGCAAAGTCCCACTTGAGTAAAATAAAATTTTACTTGATAGTGTTCAAGATTGCGATACACCCTGTATCTGTTCGTAATAGGTAAATCATGAAAATTGTATAAGATATAAATCTTATAAATGCACGATATAATGTTCATCAGAGCCTATGCTAAACATTCAGTTTACTTGGAATAGTAAAAGTCGCTTTGAATGTGTTATATAACAGCATGGTTATAAGGTTATTCGTAAAAGCCTGTGTTTGAACAGCGTCGAAATGAAGCTTGAAATAAAGTCTTCAAATACGAGCAGTGTGGTTTTGAAATACCCCGGCTGCCTACAATTGTCTCCTCGGCCAGCTCGCCTGGATCAACGACCCCCTCGGCCTTCGCTGTTCGGCGAAGCAGGCACTGTCATCTACACTTTTGCCGTGACGGTTTACGTATGCTGCGTGACCTTCAATGCGCCCCGCTTGTGCTATAGAGCTGCTCTGAACTGCCCCTCTTCCTGGGCTCAACTGACTTGCTAGTGCTGTGTTCCGGCTTTTTGTGCTCGGCGCGGCACGTGGCTCATTCTCCCCACCACTGCGTTCTCACGTCATCAACATAGTCTCGAACCCAAATCCTCTCGGCTGTTCTGTTATAAAATAACTTATTTCCATAAAATTATTTCCACATATAATGCATGTTATATATCCTCTTCTAAGATGTTTTAATTGCTATAATTCCATATATGTTTCAATAAAGCTTCACATCTCTACTCATAATTAGTCTTCTTACAGATTTCAATGCCTCCTTGATTCACGACCTCCTACGTCATCTTGGCTTTCTTCTTGACGCGATCGGTGCGCTATCTTTTCTGATTGCTTCCCAAAACCTCAACTACAGCTTAATGTCAGCTGGCGTAGCCGATAGCCTAAAATAGGTATAGGGTACAATATATATAAATTAAAGTTTGTCTGTTTTTTCTGAATTTCCACGGAAGTTTGAGTTATTAACGCGTTTCAGACTGGTTTATGACGGTTGCGCGCAAAAACAAATTTTTTGTCTGTCTGTCTGTCTGTTTGTCTGTCTGTCTGTGTACAATTTTGCACGAGTATCACTCGAGAACGGCTGAGTGGATCAACGTAAAATTTGGTACAGATGTCCGTGAGAGGCACGAAAGTAATCATTGATGTAACTCTTCTCCATACCTCCCATAAAAGAGGGCCTACCCCCTTAAAATGCATGCTGAAATGGGTGTAGAAAGACGGGACTAAGCTCATTTTCAGCGTCTCAATGCGAGAAACAAAACTCGGGAGCCCTACGGGCCCCGAAAACCACATTTTAAGGTCCTAAAACCAACAGTTTTTGAGATATACCCAGAAAACTAATTTCATTTATTAATCTATTGAAAGAATGCAATCCGGTAACCATGGCAACCCATTCTCTGAAGTCCATCTATTTCTATAAGACGCAATGCCATTCCATTTATTACATTACTGTGAACGTTCGCAAACGGCTATAAGGTTATCACGGAACCAACTTAAGCTGTAAAATTCATCAATACTTACATAATGCGCTTAAGGGTATCAAGGGGTACTCTTGAATTTTTTCACGTGATTTACACGGGCGGGTGTGGTACTAAAGGTCTATTATATCGCTATCCCTATATTAATTATTATTATGATTATTATTATATTATGACGTACAAGGACGAGACAAAACTCATTTTCAGCCCCTCGGTGGCTACTACGTTTTAAGGCTCTAAAACTACGTTTCTGAGATATTCCCAGAAAACTAATTTCATTTAATAAACTAATAAATAGATGACGAGTACAGAAGAACACCAAATCAGGAGCTATATAAATATACTGAGAAAATCCCAAATGTGGCCAGGAAGAGACGTCTGGATTTCTACGGACATGTGTCATGGATGAACCCAACAAGACTAACCAACCGGCTTCTGAACTACTGGGGGAATAGAAATAACTTGACACCGTCGCTAACAGTAGTTAACAAGGATATCCAAGAACTGAAGATAATGAAATGTGATATTCGAAGCCGATCACATCTCAGAAAGATACTTAAACAGAAGAGTTTTCAGGACAGACCACCCTGTAAGAAAACCGGCATCATCTGGACAAAAGAGAGAAAGGAGAAATATATTGGGCAAACATCAAGTCCTTCGCCAAACTGAAAAGTTGAACGTCGTCGTCCTTAGCTGGCCCATCCGAAAGAAGAAGAAGAAGAAGAACAACAACAACAACAACAACAACAACAACAAGAAACTAATGAAGTAATGCAAGCCGGTAAGCATGGCAACAGTATCACAAGAGGTGACATCCAACTTTCCATTGATTTCTGTAAGAAGCAATGCCACTCAATTTATTACATTTTTGTGAAAGTTTGCAAATGGCTATAAGGTTATCGAGGAATCAAACATAGACTGTAAAATTTAACAATGCGATTAAGGGGGTCAAGGGGTACCCTAGAATATTTACACGTGACTTACACGTGCGATATTTTGTACAGAAGGTCTATTAAATCTCCAAACAGCAACATTATTTTCAAATATTCCTGGATTGGAATAGTGTTTTTTGCAGCTTTTGGGAATTTGGGCCATTGGAGTCTAAAAATCCCGAATTTTCATGCACCACAAGCCTTTATAATTTATTAAGGGAGTCTTCCTGGGGATGGGGACTTTCCATAACGGTGAGAGACAGTTTTAATTTGACATATATGGCGTTTCGTCTACGAGGTTTTCAATATTATTGTCACGTCAGGAAGTACACGTTGGGTGAATTTAGTTTGAGAGCACCTTTTAAGTAATCATATTTTTGTCGACAAACGGGTTCATTGTAAAGATGATTTTGTTTGATACTGTGTGGTTGATATATATTTATGTTTATGTACGCCTATAATTCATGTTGGGGTGCTTGGAACATCGTAAAATTCGGTATTGTAACCATGAGTCAATCAATACACCAATCATTTAGAAAACTCTTCAACGTACTTCTCATAGAAGGGTGGGTATAAGGGAACAACTTTTCAAAATACATGCTAAAATAGGTGAAAAATAAACAATATCCTAGAAGGACGACCGAAGCATGTGTTGCGCTTCTCAATGTGTGACACAAAACTAGGGAGTCTATAAAGGGTCTTCGAAAACCACATTTTATGACCCTTAAATAAACAGTGTCTGCGATATACCCAGAAAACTAACTTCGTTCTGATAAACTTATGAAGGAATGACAAGCCCCTAACCATTTCAACCGTAGCTCAAATGATAAGGTCTGGTTATTAATACCGAAGACCGTTCGAAGAGCGGGTACTTCTGCTAGTTTATACAGGGTGTATTTGATATGATGGAAGTCCGTTACACTGGTGATAGAAGAGACTATTCTAAGCTTCCTAGGTAAAAAATTTGTCACCTATCTTGAAATTGAAAATTAATCATTAAAAAGTCAATGTTTTTAGTTATTTCAGAAACTAATCAGGTAGAAAGTGGTGCGGCAGGCTGTGGGAAACGAGGCGGAGCCAGGTGTGACGAGACGCGCGAAGGGGTAGTTGTTACGTAATCGGAGCATTGACCTTACCGGTTGACTTGAGGGGTGGTAGGCTATCAGCTGTTATGGGGATAAGCGCTACCGTCTCCTAAGGAAATGTGCATTGCCGTTGTTGTTGTTGTTGTTGTTGTTGTTGTTGTTGTTGTTGTTGACAACGCACGCAATGGCTTGGGACGTTATGACCGGTAGTATTGTGTAGCCTACTTCGTAAGTGTGGAATTCATTGATTGATGTTCATGTATAAAATAATTTCGATACTCAGCCCTGTGAAAATACTAAAAACATTCACTTAATGAAATACAGTGTGACAACATTCCGACATCCCGTAGTCTGTTCAGAACTAGGCATTTAAGACGGAAGTAAAATACTTGATGTTTTTTTAGAGAGACTTGGCGATTTTGGTCATTTAGTCCCATGTAGCTGGGTGTGGGTAAAATTTGTGTGATAACCTGTGTTTTTTTAGATCGTAGGCTTTCGCAGCCGGTATCAAGTTTATCATCTTGGCTTACAGGATTGAGCCGCGTGGCAACAACCGTTAGTTTGAGTACGGACACCAACTCGTACCTACCCATGATTAAGGCTGTTGCAATGTCAGCCGAAACGTCGGGAAATAATAACCGATATGCGACTCGTCTCAATCCTGTAAGCCAAGATGATAAAACTGTGTTTTTGTGGTTTCTGTAGTAATGTGGGTATTTGTAATTCAGGTGAGGATCCGGAAGAAGGCGCCGGCCCTGTGGTGTTGGGGAAGAGCAACTGCCTCTCATCGGAGGCCCTGAGTTCGATTCCCGGCTCCATCAGGGATATTAAAAACTGACGTGAGGGCTGGAAAGCGGTGCACTAAGCCTCGTGAGGGCAATTGAGTAGCTGTCTGACAGTGAGGCAGTGCCCGAGTCAGGAAAATCAAGATTAATGGCCGAGGGGACCCGATGCACTGACCACGCGTCACCCTAATGTCTGCACGCCAAATGGCTGGACAGCGGTCGCTTGGTAGGCCTAGGCCCTTCATGGGCTGCACTGCCAGCGGTTATGGTTATTGAGAAGAAGGCGGCCGTGGCCTTAAGTTAGGAACAATCCCGGCGTTTGCCTGGGGTAGAAGTGGGAACACATGGAAAACTACCTCCAAGATTTAATACTAGTACGGTACCACATGTTCATATTGTGAATTGTCACATCCCATCTCCAGCCCTGGGGTGGCCATAAACTGGAGAGGGGGGGGGGGGGGGAGGGGTGTTGATTTATTGGTCAATCAACAATGTACGTACATATGAAAATACATGAAAATGAAAATAAAATACAAATACATTGTTATAATACAGTGTTATTAAATATAATAATAATAATAATAATAATAGGCTAATAATAATATTAATAGTAGTCTAATAATAATAACAATAAGAGTCAGCATGTGTAGTACTGGTGGTAGAGTGCTAACCTTCCCGAGGGTGCGATCTACGTTCAGTCATGCAGTAAATGAATGGGATCTAATACGATCATGTCCACGGATTTCATGGCACATACAAGAAATCCTACGCACATTAAAGTCTGGAAACTCGACATACCAAAAGGAAACATAAAAGAAGTTAATGTGTCTTAAAGCCTATTATTACTATTATTAGTATTATTAATATTTTTATTACAGTTGTTGCACTATCTTCACACAAAGATAGACCAACAGTTCCTTAAATTAATTACCCAAATCTTTAGGATTTCTATTTTCTATGCATAGTCCAACAGGCTGGCAAAATCCTAAACAGATCCACCATCACTAGTCATGTAGCCACTCCCCATGAAGGTGTGAATCAGCTGTTCATAGGTTCGGTTTGTGTATTTCAATGCCATTGGCAGACAAGGCGAGTAGGTCACTCGACTTCCGACCCTTGTCAACATTCCTCAGCGTAGGAGGGGAGGGCGACGGGGAGAAGTCAGCTGTGCTGCTGAGGGGAAGACAGCCTAAGACCTTTTCCAAGACATTGACCGACGATTTTTGTGATTTAATTCCACCTACACTAATTAAGATACGACTAAATTTCATGAAGATATGTGCTTAGAATAGTCGCTTCTATCACCAGTGTAATGGACTTCCATCATATCAAATACACCCTGTATATATAGGTCTATATATAAAACAAACCAACATGGCGTCCATGCCTTTTATTTCACCAGTTCTCAATATCTCCGAAACTATTTAAGCAATCAAACTGACATTTTTAATGGTGTTAGAGGACTGTTAAGTAAAGACTTGTGTTACTTTCCAAATTCTGAGAAACGCAATAACAACATTGCGGCGAAGTGATTTTCAAATATTTGATATATCTGTTCTGCCGATCTAATTACCCGAGTACAATGAAACTTTTCAGAGTGAAACTTTATTATAAGCTTAGTGTGGAGACATCTAATTATGTTGAATTGTTTTCAATTATTCAATATGGAATCAGAAAGAAATTTTAAAACCTGTTTTTATTTTAAATTTCTTGCTTCTTATTTAAGGGATTTAAGAGAAGATTAGTAAGACGGGCTACACCAATACACAATTCCTAAGCGTTAAACCCTCATCGTGTAATTTTGGACACATATTTTCCAATGCCGGAAGTGTGCTGAAGTAAGCTAGGTATATTGACGGACAATACATGCTTTGATTTAAGACGGGGCATGGACAAGTTTCATAGTAAGACGATTATGTTTTCTTTATGTTTCATGTTAATAATGATTACAAAATTTGGATATTAAGATTTTATTTTTATTTTCTTGCTCTAAACTTTATCGTGTACTATAAGCTATGTAGTCTATTAATTCACATGGGAAACCTTTTTATTAGGACGGAGAGTGTTTAAAGGAAAATACTAGTACAATATACTAGTATGAAATTAGGCTATTTAGTTCTTCGCGGAACTGCTTGTTTATTTTAGTATAACATACTTTGATTGTAGTAAAATAACTACCAAAAAACTAAAACTAGTGAGCCTGGACAGAAACAAATAATTTCATTTAGGCCTAGCGCTGTTGTTATTACTGGTCAACAAGCGTACTATCTTGACACGTTGTTGTTATTGTTTATTCTTTTAAGGGATTTTCGACATCGTGATCATGTAGCCTCGTGTACTTAGGTGTGTGTTGAATTAGTCGGATAACCTGTGTCACTGTGATGTCCGTACCAGTGTGTGTATTTGTAATTGAGGTAGGATTTGGGAAGGAATATGTAATGGCCTTAAGTTAGGTACCAACCAGACATTTGCCAAGAGTAGATGCCGGAAACCACGGAAAACCACTTCCGGGATGGCTAAGGTAGAAATTGAACCCACCCTTTCTCATTTTTCCTCACGAGGCTGAATGTAGCCCGCTCCACCACTGAGACCAAATTTCAATTTCTTGACAGAGCCGGGAATCTAACTTGGGCCTCCGAGGTTACGGCCAAGGACGCTAGCCACTACGCAATGAGGTGTATACCTTGACATGAGGTAAGTGAGATAGCAAAACATATGCTGGTATTAATTTTAGTAACATTGACATATTCCAAAAGGTGGACTGTGTTGAATGTATCTATAGCGTGTATACAGTACATGAATAGGGCCTAAATTGCTACATGATGATAATTTCTTGTATGATACAAATTCAAAGTTCAATACGCTATGATGCCATCTAAACCACATTCTTCTGGTGTAGAGAAATATGAAAATAGATGAGCCTATAGTTCGATTCAAACTTAAAACATATCATTATTCATTGTTTTAATTAAGTAGTATATCATCTCAGTATAAATATGTTGACGCCTCAGTAAATAAGAATTTCGACACAATCATCTATTACAAAAATGGGGTTGAAAGGATTGCGTTGTTTCTTTATTAAAGCCATTTCTCTGGCGAGGGAAAGGAATTTCCTCTTCTTAAACAGATCGTTTTATGACATATTCTTATCTTTGTTGGTCTTGTGCTCGATAATTAAATATTCCTCTACCAAAAGTCGTATGCGTACCATAACTGTAAATTAGGCCTATGTGTAGGGGAATATTCTCGTTTTAGAAAGTCAGATTTTGAAAAAGACTTGTGATTTTCAACAAACTCCATTATTCACGTGTCCCACAACGTATTTTACGTCAGAAGATCACGTATAGAAAGTGAAAAATTATTTTCAAACAAGCCCCCATAGTTACTTCAACCCATTAAAACAATTTCATAACGGATCTCTAGGCAAACAGCTAGCTGTAGAATAGTCTATCCAAGTAGTTGCGAATCAGCACCACGTGTCACATCCCTTCCTTATACGAAAAAAAAGCAGATCAGCCACAATCAAATAAAAAATGAAACCTGTCCCCTGCTTGTAGGGTGACCCCAGATGTTCTTGGTTCACATCCTGACGCTTGACAAAGACCTCCCCTACGTTTGAAGTGGAAGGGCAGCTACTAGGTTTGCTCAATGAAAAGGACTGTGTAACTGAATGCTCAAGAAATTTGAAACGAACGGTTCGCTTGAATAAAGATAATTTGAGCTTAAAATGAATATTCCTAAGTTTAACGCATTTAAGGAGTGCTGAGGAAGGCCAATTACGCATTGTATTTTATATTGATAGTACAGAGAATGACATGAGGAGGGTTGAATCGAGACGTGTGCTTTAGAATTATTTTGTGAAGACATCGCTCAGCGTATCATCATTGTAACTGCAAAGCCCGGTATCAGAAAATGTTGCTTCAAATATACGCCTCGTTACTAACCGCCAGCAGAATGTAACTTAAACAAAGAATTAACACTCCAAGTCCATTGCACAGTGTTCGCCTCATTACTCCAAGACCGCAGGTTCGATTCTGGGCTGAGGGATTTGGATTATTGAAGGGCGGGGAAAAATGGCATCACGTGTCACACGATGCCGGCTCGTAAAACGACTCTCGTATCACAGTTAGTGATTACAAGATAATTCAATTTAAATATCAGCCACAGGAGGAGTCTGATCTTCACTACCAGATGTCAGTGTTAAAGAGAACATCGAACTTGGAAGGTTGTTGTTGTCCCTTTGTGTAATCGTGGGTATTTAGCCAAGTGTACTTGTGTGTGTGTAAGACTTGTATGATACGCTGTCCTATTGTGATGGCTGTATTAGTGTGTTTATTTTAATTCAAGTGATGATTGGGAAGGAGTCGAATGTGGAATCACCCGGAGAAGCAATGGAAAACCACGCAAAACCACTTCCAAGATGACTGAGGTGGGAATTGAACCCACCTGTTCTCAGATCAGAATTAAATTAAATTCCTAGGCAGGGCCGGGAATCGAATATGGACCTCCGGGACGACAGCCAAGCATGCTAGCCACGGGGTGGTTTTGAACTCGGAAAGTAGTTCGAACGAATGGCTCCATACGGTTATTAATTATTATTCTTGTTCATATTAATATTGCCGGCCACGGTGGTATAGACCGCTAACGCGCTATATCGTTCGTCACTCGTATCGAGATTGCATGGGGTCAAATCCTAACTTGGCCGTCATAAAAATAGTTTTCCATGGCTTCCCAATTTTTCCCCCGGCAAATACCGGGACGGTTTCTTGAAATAGGTCGACGGCTGTCTTCTTTCCCACTCCCTTCCATGACTTTCCCGTCATTGGACCCAAGTTAGCGGTCACCTGGGTGATCGGCCTGTCTCCATCCCCAGTTGTATCTGCTGACAAAGTGTCTAGCCCCAAGACACTGTCCTTGTGGCGGTAGAAGCATGATCACTCGCAGAGTTAGTGGGTGAAGCTGAGCTTGAAGGATAAGCGGTAAGAAAACGATTTATCATTATTACTTTTATCATCATTCCTATTATTATTACTACTGTTATTATTATTATTATTAGTATCATCATTATTTCGATTACTTAATTTAACAGATTTAAAACCAACAAATGCTATTTTGAATTAACTTTATTTTGTCATGTCGTTGTCAAGAACAGTTTAATTCTGCTGAAACGTTTTCAGGAGCAGATGTACCAGCTAGAAACCTATAATAAATTACCATACATTTTTTTAACATTTCTTGTAGTGGAGTTTTGTAAAATTCGCTAAATATTTTAGCTTTGTACGCCGTAAAGAGAACATGAACCTAACACAAATATGTTATGGGATGTATGTCCTCACATGGCTGTGAGTCGTGACTAGTCATAATGAAACCGGTGCCGTAGCCATGCGAGTGAAATCGTGCACCACGACCACGATGGGCAGCTGCAGCAAGTTCGGAGATCGGAGGTTCGAATCTTGGCGTTGACAGTAGCTACGCTAAGGGCAATTTTCCTAACTCCCAACAGGCGATTCTGGGATAGTAGATTATTTCAATGGCATCTTTCCCATCCCTTTCCCTAATGCAGCTACACACTACTACAAGCATCACAGAAACCCAGGATATCAGACATGTTCAAAACACAGCTGACTGTATGGGGTTGATGACCAAAATACCAAATTTCAGGATTCTGTAGCTAAAGTTCGTTTTTTTTTTTTGGGGTGCTATTTCTTGATAATTATCAGCATCATCGTTATCGTAGTCATCATTATGAGTGAACAATCTCTTCGCCATGTGTTATAGTAAGTTATTGTTAATTCATTTCGTGGGTTTTGGACATCTTTGTCATTAATATCGTGTACTCGAGTATGACTTGAATTCGTTTAATGACCTGTGAACCTAGGCGATGATATAATGGCTGCTGATCGCGTTATCTCTCTTATAGCACAGAGTTGGTTCGGGCCTAGAACCTCAATTTCAGTGCTGTGTGATTCTTTTCTTCATTTGGAATTATAATTATGTTCTGAATATATTTGATTGTTGTTATTATTATTATTCATTATTATTATTAAGGTTTGGATGTTTAAGAAATGTCATATTTTTAGCCTACTTTCGATTTTTGCAAAAAATGAAAGTAGACTTATGAGATCAACACAGGGCGAAAAAAGTGTGTCTGTCTCTGTGTGTGTATGTGTGTGTGTGAGCCTGTGTGTGTGTGTGTGTGTATGTGTGTGTGTGAGTCTGTGTGTGTGTGTCTGTGTGTGTGTGTGTGAGTGTGTGTACTCTGAATGTCTGTCCCCCCTATCAATTCGAACACGGTGAATGCGATTTGAACGAAATTTGGTACAAAGGTAGCACTAGCAAAGGACACCTCAGTGTCATGTTTTATATCGCCGCCATATTGACAGAAACGTAATGGCGGCCACACAAATGTTCAAAGCTTAAGTTAAATTACGACTAACATAACCATCCGATCTCTACCAAACTTTGTAACAACATACCTTTATGAAGGGAGCATCATTTGACCAATCTAATAGGGTATTTGCCTAATAGTTTGCAGATGGCGGCCATCTTTATGTCAAAATTGATTCCCCCTATTAATTCGAACACGGTGGAACCGAATGGAACGAAATTTGGTACAGAGGTAGCACTAGCAAAGGGCACCTCAGTGTCATGTTTTATATCGCCGCCATCTTGACTGAAACGTAATGGCGGCCATACGAATGTTCAAAGCTTAAATCAAATTACGATTAACCTAATCATCCGATCTCTACCAAATTTTGCAACTACATACCTTTATGGAGCATCCTTTGACCAATCTAATAGGTCATCAGCGTAATAGTTTGCGGATGGCGGCCATCTTTGTGTGAAAATCGATTCCCCTATTAATTCGAACACGGTGCAACCGAATGGAACGAAATTTGGTACAGAGGTAGTACTAACAAAAGGCACCTCAGTGTCATGTTTTATATCGCCGCCATCTTGACGGAAACGTAATGGCGGCCACACAAATGTTCAAAGCTTAAATCAAATTACGACTAACCTAATCATCCGATCACTACCAAAGTTTGCAACAACATATCTTTATGGGGGGAGCATCCTTTGACCAAACTAATAGGTCATCAGCGTAATAGTTTGCGGATGGCGGCCATCTTTGTGTGAAAATCGATTCCCCTATTAATTCGAACACGGTGCAACCGAATGGAACGAAATTTGGTACAGAGGTAGTACTAACAAAAGGCACCTCAGTGTCATCTTTTGTATCGCCGCCATCTTGACGGAAACGTAATGGCGGCCACACAAATGTTCAAAGCTTAAATCAAATTACGATTAACCTAATCATCCGATCTCTACCAAATTTTGCAACAACATACCCTTATAGAGGAAGCATCCTTTGGCCAAATGAATAGGTCATTAGCCTAATAGTTTGCGAATGGCTGCCATCTTTGTGTGAAAATCAATTCCCCCTATTAATTCAAACACGGTGAAACCGAATGGAACGAAATTTGGTACAGCGGTAGCACTAGCAAAGGGCATCTCAGTGTCATGTTTTATATCGCCGCCATATTGACAGAAACGTAATGGTGGCCACACAAATGTTCAAAGCTTAAGTTAAATTACGACTAACATAACCATCCGATCTCTACCAAACATTGCAACAACATACCTTTATGGAGGGAGCATCCTTTGACCAATCTAATAGGTTATTAGCCTAATAGTTTGCGGATGGCGGCCATCTTTATGTCAAAATTGATTCCCCCTATTAATTCGAACACGGTGGAACCGAATGGAACGAAATTTGGTACAGAGGTAGCACTAGCAAAGGGCACCTCGGTGTCATGTTTTAAATCGCCACCATCTTGACTGAAACGTAATGGCGGCCACACGAATGTTCAAAGCTTAAATCAAATTACGATTAACCTAATCATCCGATCTCTACCAAATTTTGCAACAACATACCTTTATGGAGGGAGCATCCTTTGACCAATCTAATAGGTCATTCGCCTAATAGTTTGCGGATGGCGGCCATCTTTGTGTCAGAATGGATTCCCCCTATTAATTCAAACACGGTGAAACCGAATGGAACGAAATTTGGTACAGAGATAGCACTAGCAAAGGGCATCTCAGTGTCATGATTAATATCGCCGCCATATTGACAGAAACGTAATGGCGGCCACACAAATGTTTAAAGCTTAAATCAAATTACGATTAACATAACCATCCGATATCTACCAAACTTTGCAACAACATACCTTTATGGAGGGAGCATCCTTTGACCAATCTTATAGGTCATTGGCCTAATAGTTTGCGGATGGCGGCCATCTTTATGTCAAAATTTATTCCCCTATTAATTCGAACACGGTGGAACCGAATGAACGAAATTTGGTACAGAGGTAGCACTAGCAAAGGGCACCTCAATGTCATGTTTTATATCACCGCTATCTTGACGGAAACGTAATCGCGGCCACCCAAATGTTAAAAGCTAAACTGTAATTACGACCAACCTAATAATCTAGTCTCTACCAAATTTTGCAACACCATATCTTTATGTGGGAAACATATTCTGACCAAACTGCAAGAACATCAGCCCAATAGTTTGCAGATGGTGGCCAAGTATGTGTGCAAATCGATTCCCCCTATCAATTCAAACACGGTGAAACCGAATTGAACGAAATTTGGTACAGAGGTAGTACTAGCAAAGGGAACCTCATATTCATGTTTAATATCCCTATAGCACGTTGTATTTCAACAAGCTACTACAACCAACATTCAATCATACTCCTTGAAAAGGACAAAGAGTTATAACAATACCCATGCATTTAGGAGAAAGTAGGCTATATGTTCTTTACTGAACATCTTGTTTCCCTTGACTACAGTTTCATTAAAGAATGTAATTAAACAGGAGTTCAATGTACCTAATTTCCATTATGTTGATTTTATAGAGCATATAAATCCATATCTGGGTTATTATCATAGTTATTGCCATATCTCGTCAATATTACTGTTCTAAGGTAATATTTTTGGGGTAGGTGGAGGACTAAAATATGGTATCCGCTGGCCGCTGCAGTGTTTCTGTGCGTTAGCGGCACTAAAGATATAAAATCTTACAAATTGTTGCAGATTATCATAAAATATTTAACTGTAACTAAACTTGAAAGTATTTTCTAATTAGGGCATTTTCTTTCTCTTTTACAGGAAATGTGATTTGTGTAGCAGTTTTTAACACAAGAATAGGTGAAGAATATGTTGTTTTCTGTGAGTCTCTCGAAACATTCCGCAATAAAAATTTGAGGAAAACATGTTCTATCGTAGGGCTATTCATGCAATCAGGGTAGATTAAAAAAAGGTTTTATTGTAGAATTAATAATAAAAATAACACTTCAATGAATTATTAACACCCTTTTTAGAAAGCATGTAAATATATTAGGCCATATTGTACCTTTCATGGATCATATTTCAGTATTTTAAGTTGTATTTCTCGTTTATTTAGGTTCTATACATCCGAACCTCAATTATTATTATTATTATTATTTTATTTTTATTATTATTATCATTATTATTATTTTATTCTTTCGGTTTATTGTCCTATTGAGCTATCTACTTCAAGAATTTTAACTAATCAAATTTTGTATTTATGAACTATGTTTTAAGGAGGAAGATGACCGCGTTGTTCGGCCTCTTAAAATAACACTAATCAACATCTTCTGTAGTGACTGTATTGTTTTTTGCAATAGTAATTAACAGCGTCTAGAATTGAAATCGGTGCCCCAGGGTTTAAACTAAGGTGCCTTCCCGGCATTTTCCTGGAGGAAGTGTGACAAAAACGGGGGAGAACCAAACTCAGGATGACCGTCGTCAACACCGGGATTCGAACCATGTGTTCTCCAGACTTCTAGCTCCTGCTCGTGTCCTAGGTGTATGATATAAACGCACGGCTACGCAACAGGGTGAGAAATTGGCCATAGGATACTATTTTTTTGTTCTCTCGTGTTCCAACATAAAACATCTTATATACAAATTAAAATAAAATGTATATCATGCAAGTAGAATTAGTGCGAGTACAACATGGTCAGATGAATATTCATTGTCCCCACACGCTGTGGAGAGGGGCGGTTTTGTGGTCGTAATTTAAACACTCCTGTTCAAATGGAATTTTTCACCTTACCAAAATATTCCAGTGGGGTAGCTACGAGCACTTAATGCAAGGTCATGGGACCAGGTTCGTAGTGGCCTCGTGAGAACCCCCAACCCACACCTCAAAAACTAAACTCAATTAAATTAATTTATTAGAAAACTAGACAGGCCTATCTTAAAAAACGATTAACACCTTCCTTGAAATGGCTTCTTGTTATGAATTCTAGACCAATCCCGGAAAGTTACATTCTACTGTAATACTCTACAGTAACTTATTTTCAAATCCATACTCAGCTTCAATACTCTTCATTCAGTTCATCACAAATTAGTTCATCTGATAAGATTGGTATCAGGAAGGTTGTTGTTGTAGATCACCTCGTACTGTGGTAGCTAGCATTCTTGGCTGTCGCTCCGGAGGTCGGGGTTCGATTCCTGGCTCTGCCAAGCAATTGAATTCTGGTCTGAGAGCTGGGAAGAGGTACACTCAGCCTCGTTAGGCAAAGCTGAGTAAGTTAGTAAGTGAGGTCCTCTGCCCCTATGCAAAACTGACAAGAGGAGGGTTTCAATTTCCACCTCAGCTATTCTGGAAGCGATTCTCCGTGGCTTCCTACTCCTACTTCAGGCAAATGCCGGGATGGTTCCTAACTAAAGGCCACGGCCCCCATCTTCCCAATCCACACCTGAATTTAAAATATACGCACCTAACTGCCAACACAATAACACAAATGCTATCAGACACAGGGTTCAATGACCAGGATGTCCAAGCCCCGTATAAACAACAATATCATCAATGTTATTGTTGTAGCAGATTCATTTAAGTGCTTTGCGACATCATGGTCATGTGTTATTGTGATGGCTCTACTAGCGAGTGCTTTTGTAGTTGGGACAACGAGATGCGTCTAGGATTCGGGCAGGAGGCGGCAGTGGTCGTAATTTAGGTACCATCTCGGCATTCTCCACGAGTAGAAGTGGGAAGCCTCGGAAAACCACTGCTAGAATGGCCAAAGAAACTATCATAATAACATATTCCCATTTCTACCTAACAAGGCTGAGCGAAACACTTTCCAGTCCCCTAACCAGAATTAAATATTATGGCAGAGCCGTGAAAACACACCAAAATTTCAAACTAATCTGAACCATTACATCCCAGGATGCTAGTTCTTATATTGTGATATGGATGCGTCAGGAAATGTATTCTGCCGTAAAATCATCCATTACATAAATTATGAATGTCACCTGATCCCCGAATCAATTGGAATAAGAGATAGGAGATAGGAGTGTGTGTATAGTAAGAGATAGGAATACATGCAATATATCCAATTATGGGCAGCGAATAATTTCAGAATGGATATTATTTATGATTGCATTGCCCCTAGTACAGTAGAATGATTTTGGTTCGGTCATAGACCCCATGCACCTCCGTGAATTACAGTTTTATTCGGTAGCTTGTGTTATTATAGTGGTTGAATAGTGTGTGTAACTCTGTTCATTTTGGAGTAGCCTATGGCTGACTCTGTGGTGCAGCGGTAAGCCTTCCGCTTGTTGTGTTCAAGGTTGTGGGATCGAATTTCGCCACAATTTGTTGGCTTTTGAATAAACCTAGATACGAGGGACCAGTGTCAATAGATATACTGGCTCGTTACGAATCCCCTCGAGTGCAACAATCTGGCACCCTGGTGTCTCTAAAGCTGCAGTAGTTCAAAAGATATGTGAATCCTTGACATTATAATTATTATTTTTATTATTATTATTATTATTATTATTATTAATAGTAGTAGTAGTAGTAGTAGTAGTAGTAGTAGCAGTAGTAGTATTAGTAGTAGTACCAGTATTATTATTATTTATATTATTATTATTATTATTATTATTAATGATAGTCACGTCTTTGGTTCAGTGACACACTTGGCATTTCTGCAATCTGGGTGGTGGATCCTGGAAGATAATTCACTACGGAAGAGTGCCCTACAGGCAAATATAAAATAACTCTAGCCTGAAGTAATGTGATAAACGGTTCCAGGCTAGCGTTCAGAAGTAACGGGGGAGTTTTAGTCAATAGTCTGCTACTCAGGAGCCAGACACAATGCGCGTAAATGAATTTATTCCCCTAAAAAAATATTATTATTATTATTATTATTATTATTATTATTAATGATAGTCACATCTTTGGTTCAGTGACACACTTGGCATTTCTGCTATCTGGGTGTTGGATCCTGGAAGATAATTCACTACGGAAGAGTGCCCTACGGGCAAATATAAAATGACTCTAGCCTGAAGTAATGTGATAAACGGTTCCAGGCTAGTGTTCAGAAGTAACGGGGGAGTTTTAGTCAATAGTCTGCTACTCAGGAGCCAGACACAATGCGCGTAAATGAATTTATTCCCCTAAAAAAATATTATTATTATTATTATTAATAATAATAATAATAATAATAATAATAATAGTCACGTCTTTGGTTCAGTGACACACTTGGCATTTCTGCAATCTGGGTGTTGGATCCTGGAAGATAATTCACTACGGAAGAGTGCCCTACAGGCAAATATAAAATAACTAGCCTGAAGTAATGTGATAAACGGTTCCAGGCTAGTGTTCAGAAGTAACGGGGGAGTTTTAGTCGATAGTCTGCTACTCAGGAGCCAGACACAATGCGCGTAAATGCATTTCTTCCCCTAAAAAATTATGATTATTATTATTATTATTAATGATAGTCACATCTTTGGTTCAGTGACACACTTGGCATTTCTGCTATCTGGGTCTTGGATCCTGGAAGATAATTCACTACGGAAGAGTGCCCTACGGGCAAATATAAAATGACTCTAGCCTGAAGTAATGTGATAAACGGTTCCAGGCTAGTGTTCAGAAGTAACGGGGTTGTTTTAGTCGATAGTCTGCTACTCAGGAGCCAGACACAATGCGCATAAATGCATTTCTTCCCACAAAAATTATTATTATTATTATTATGTGAATTTAGGGATACATTGTTGTCTTTAGTACATACAGTTTGGGTGACGGTTACATTGGAAACTTGCAACGTAAATAAACGTAGGTGTGTTTGAATACTCAATGTCCACACAGATATGGACTGCAATTAGGGAAACTGATCAAGTGGAGCATTAAATTATCTAATTTTCTGTTCCAAAAACTGTAGTGTACATATTACGGATGTGGATGTTATATTTTACTGCTTGTTCACTTAAGAGTGAGCTTCCTTAATTTCTTTAATTTAAGTTTGTTTCGATTAATTTGGCATGATTCAAGCTTCTTATTGATGTCATTGTATACAGGCAAGGGTTATCACTTAAATTATATTTTATGTCGTATTCTTTAGCCTAATAGCCGTATTTACAAAATTAGTGAAGTGTACAGTCCTAAGTCCTAAGCCACCATCACAGTACGTCCCAAGGAATGATCACCAAATATCGTTAATGAACAACAACGCGATGTTACATTCAAAGGGATTAAGCATATTCAAGAACTCGTAATTAATCCAGAAGACATAGTCACGTGATCTTTAAATCAGTTGTACACATACAGTTGCATGTTGCTGTTGTTGTTATTGTTATTATTGTTGTTGTATTTGCTTTATTTAGGGAATGGGGATACTTTTGGGCAATAACAAGGGCCTTCCTTCTTTTCGCCTTCCTGTGGCACATCAGCGTTAAAGGAACGGTAAAGTAAAATTACAGGATTCCTTCTTTTTAACCTATTTTCAATTGTGAAAACATCGGCATATGAGATCACCTTTGTCCGTGTGTGTGTGTGTGTGTGTGTGTAGGTGTATGCGAAATTGGGTGTGTGTGTGTAACCTTATTAAAATCTAAACGGCTGGTACGGTTTCAATGAAAGTCGGTGAGGTCATAGAACTATTTTTTCGGACCTTACCGTGCCTATTTTATTATAACTCACAAATCCCACATGATGGCTGTGTGAACGTTTTCACCGGCATTCTATATCTCCAAAATTATCATGGATATCACCCCGAAGTTTTGTACGGTGATAAAATACACTAATATAAGTTCACATATGTGACTTACAAAATCTTGTTAGGTGCACAACGAACATGGCGGCCAAGTGAAGTTGAAATATTTTAATAGACTTCTTCTCGCGATTTAACCATCCGATTTAAATATGGTGCAGCAAATGTTCATAAACATTGTAATGCACTGGCATATAATTTTGTTCAATTGTTTACATAACTTCAAGATGGCAGCTGCACGAAATTAAAAAAATAAGTTATTATTGCTTGTGTTTTAATCATGCGATCAAAGTTAACATTTGAATAATAAACCTACGCAATTATCGTCACCTAATAGTACATAAGTCTATAGCCTTAATACAGGGTGATTTTTTCCAACGTGTACAAACTCTAGGGATTGATCGCGGAGGGAATACAGAACAAAAATGGTCTAATGAACGTATTTCCGGAAATGCATTTTGTCCATGCTTCGTGACTAGTCTTCCTTCCACGTTGCCTAACAGGCCGGAAGTACCGGCGTTTCTTCCGGGTGACTTTTCCTCCCTTGCTGGAAGACGTACCATTGATGATTCGCAGGGTTGTGTGGCTGCCACATGATGGTGTTCCAGCCCACTTCGCCGTTAACGTCGGGACGTATCTCAATTGTGTCTTCCCTGGTCGATGGATCGGATGAGGAGGTCCAGTTGCATGGCCTGCTCGTTCACCAGATCTCAAACCGTGCAATTTCTGGTTATTGGGCCATCTCAAAAGTATCGTGTATGCAGAGCCCATTCCAGATGTGGAGACACTGGAGCAGCGTATTCATGCCGCCTTTGACACTATTCGGATGCAGCCTGGTCGATGTGAACGTGTGAGACAGAACATGCTACGGCTCGTACACGCATGCGTGGAGGCACTTGGAAACCATTTTCACCACGTATTATAACTGTGGCTGCATGGTACAGTGCGTATTAGACCGCCCTGTCTGTAACAAAGGATAATCGAATAAATGGTCCCTAACAAACAAACCATGCATTTCTGGACATACGTTCATTAGACTTTCTCTGTTCCGTATCCTCTCCTTGATCAATGCCTAAAGTTTGTACACGGTTTAAAAAAATCACCATTGGGTACATTATATAAAAATCCAACATGGCAATCATCCGAAATACTTAGACGGTTCTCAATATCTACTGATTTATGACAGCAATCAAACAGAAATTTTGTATGCTTATAAAGGCTATGCACATATGTTAACCATGGAATGATCAATAATCTGGTGAGCACAAATTCAACATGGGGACGACGCAAAATTTAAAGACTTAAATGGATGCATCTCGCGATTTAACCATCCGAGTGGAGTAAAACATGCTACGGTAATTGCTCATACAAATTTTTATCCACTGGCATCTAATTCATTTCAATTGTTTTCATAACCAGAAGATGATGGCTGTGAAAAATTTCATAATCTCGATTTTATTTCCTATGTCCTAATGATGCGATTGAAGTTTGAATAATATACCTAGACAATAATCTTCATGTGATTGGACATCCTTTATGGCCTACATACTGTTTATACATGGCCAATATGGCGACCATCCGAAATATCTAGACGGTTCTCAATATCTACCAATCTATTACAACAATCAAACTGAAATTTTGTATGTTGATATAGGCAATTAACATAAGTAGGATATATGAAAATAGGCTGCTTAGTTCTTCACGGAACTACTTGTTTCTTAATGAAATACTGTAGGCCTATATGATTCATTGGAATATAGAAAACCTTTTAGATATTTTAAGTTATGTTTTGTTATATTTGTTAAAATGGCCGCAATATAATCACGAACATTCGCCAACATTGATAATACGCACGATTTTTAGCGATTCAATTAATTTTCAAGAAATTAGCTGTTTTTCAATTGTATGAATCATTTTGATAAAACTATATATGTTGACAATATAATGTGTCACAAAATTACATGCATTGTTGATTCATTACCATCAACGATTTCCCCAGTGGCATATGATGACCCTGCTTGATGTGCCATCAATTGAAAAGTTATTGACTAAACCAGGACTTGCTTCTCCTCGGACAAATCTGAGCAATTGGGTGAAATAAGGAACAAGGTTTGGTAAAAATGGCCAACTTTAGGTCATAGACCTATTCTATGTCTACACTTCTGAAAAAAAAAAAAGAATTAATCCTCTGACGGAGAACAATACATTGTTGAGCTTTTGTTGTTGTTGTTGTAAAATCTGCTATGTCTGCTCGTTATTACTCCCATCTTCAACGGAGTCAAAGATGAGATGCGCTCTAAGGCTATGTGGTAGATGCATTTTACGGCCGTATGCTCTTCCTAACGCCAAACCCATAAGAGGAATTAACGGGAGATTAACCTTTCTTAGACTTGCTCAGGAATCAAACCTACGACTATTCGGCCCTAAGCCTAGAACGATAACCAGTTAATCACAGGGCTGGATATTTAGACATTCTTATTCATATTTTACTCCCTTTCACGACGTTTCCGACCGTAACGCACCTTTGACGATTTTTTCTTTAGAGTCTTCCAACAGTAAATAAGTCTTCTAGATTCACATTGTAGTTGAGTCGTATTTAAAAAAGGTTGAGAGACATCACCACTGGTCAGGGAACTCTTGATAGTTTTATTGTAATAACGATGACTCCGAACTACCAGTTATAGTTATATGTCGCCTTTGAGACTGCATAAACCACGTATCTGATATTTTCCCCCTACCTCGTCAGTCCATTGAACTGTGTATTCACATGTCACTCCCCAATCCTCCAGTAAAGTGCAATTGTGATCGTAGGCCACCTTACCTCATTTCTGCGTGAAACACAATCACTGGTCGTGACATTCCACTTTGAAAATCCTACATGTATTAACTAGGAATCGAACAGGTCCCACCATGTTGGGAGGCAAGTGAGTGCAGTGCACTTCAGCTTTATTTCCCTTTTCAGTAAAACTTACAAGTGTATAATAATAATGTTATTTGTTTTACCTCCCATTTAACTACTGTGAATTTTAGAGACGCCGGGGTGCCGGAATTTTGCCCCGAAGGGGATCTATAACGTGCCAGTAAATCTACTGACACGGCTCCCTCACATTTGCACACTCTCAAATGCCAACTGACTGCACCAGAATTCGATCCTGCAACCTTGGGCACAGTGGGCGATAACGTTATCGCTGAGATACACAGCCAGCTACTTAGAAGTGTCAAGTTAACGCAAATTGTTATTTTCGTCTGCATTTAGATGGAAGGCGTGAACAGCCTCAAGGTAGATGATTCTAAAGAAGAATTTTTCAGATGCATGGCGTTGAAGTCCCGAGAATCGCTGGTGTGCTTCATAAAAAGGGAGGTAGCGAGCACTTCACTCCAGTCACGGACGCCAAGAACCCGCTGATGAGTCAGCTTGGTGATCCTAGGCGAAATCCCTCACGAGACACGGCATACGCCTAGAAAAATTGCTGAGTTAGGGTGGTATTCAAGTGTAACAAGTAATGATATGTATTCATATCTTAGTGCCTCTAATCCACTGGCTGAAGAGTTGGGGTGGTGAACAACAGTGACGAGTATAAATACAGTAGGCTATATGTGTATCCAGGTCTCACAGCTACTGTTTTGGAAGCTGAACTGTTGGTTCGATGTACAAGAGTGACATTGAAGGATATACTGCATGCTCTTACAACTACTGTTCTAGTGTCAGGAGACTACTGGTCACAAAGACCACTACAGTCCTGTCAAAAACCTCACACGAAATGTGTCTATCAGTGTTGTTCGACTCTATTAGGAATACCATTTGGTGGTAATAACATATTCCAATGCCGGCTTAAAGGCATTGGATGCAGATATCCGCAGATAAACCCGCGGATATCCGCAACTTTTTTCGCCATGCGGATATACTTTGCATGTCTTTGCGGATAGCGGATAAGCTGCGGATAATGTTGGAGTAAATTTGCGGATAGTTTTTAGAATAGAATCCGAACTTGTTGGATATCATGGGGAAAGTTGGGTAATCGTCCGCACCTATGTTTTTCGATTTGGTAGTACAACTAGCAAATCAGTTCACTGCTACCCTAAAGCTGTCATCGTACCTATCAGATAGATACAGTCAGCATGATGCCAGTCGCTATGTGATAACCGGAGGTTTGGATGAAGAAACTTAACACGTTGCATGTTACTTTCTGTAGCCAGCAAATAAGAAGGTAAGCCTAGAGTTGTGATTCAATTATTAAAAATAAAATGTAATTTTAAATGCCAGTTTTTACAGTGTTTATGCATGTATTTATTTTTCAATATAATAGATTAATTTACCGGGATTTAGTGAGTTACGTTTTAAAAGCAGAGTGGGGTATGGTGCGCAGATCATATGATACAAGTAACTTACTATAAATACAAATACAACGCGACATTAATGGCAAAATATTTTGTGTTTGTTCTCCAGATGCCAAGAAATTATACGCGGAAAACGGAGAAAAACTCCTACCCAGCAGAAAATGTGCAGAAACCTCGACGTGCAATTAGGGATGATGGGAGGAAAATAAGGGAAGTGGGGAGAAGTTTCAACATTCCCAAGTCAATCCTACCAAAGCAGTTGCTGCAAAATTATCTTGCTCCACCTCGTCTAGTCCGTAAAGCTGGTTTACCAACGAAATGGAGTCATAATTATCCGAATACCTTTTGACATTGGCAAAATTATTTTATGGCTTAACGCCCACAAAGCTTGTCAGACGGTTCGAGTTCAAGTTTGCAGAGGAGAATAAGATTCCCCATAATTTCCATAAAGTTAAAAGTCTAGCTGGCAAATATTGGTTGTATGAGTTCTTGAAGAGATATCCTGCATTAACGTTGAGACAACCTGAAGGAACAAGCCTAAATAGGATTGCCTCCTTTAATGCTGACGAAACGAAGATATTTTATTCTAATATCCAAAACTGCAGAATTTTAGTTCATTGCATTGTTATGCTTTTGTAAAAAGCATTGCAATATTCTAATGTTAATGCACAGTGCAAGTTTCTGCCAATTCACATTGTATTAGTATGGCTTTCCAACATTCATCCCATGCGCACAATTTCCCAACCCATGCGCATTTTTACCCTGCAGGGTTGGTAATCGTGCGCAAATGCATATTTCGAATTATAGTCCACCAAATTTATTTTTGAATTAAATTTGTTTCTGCACATCGAATATAGAGTTATTAGGGCTCCCTTATTCATAACTGCAGTTGTGTTATCTATTATGTCATCATCACAAGACCGATTCATACTTAAGTGCGCACAATTCCCCCACTCTCCCTTACTAGGGCCCGGATGTTTATGACATATCATATTTTTCCGTTATGTTTTTCATGACAAATGTAAGATGATGATTTACGCTAGTTCCATATCAAATTATGTCATTAAGCACAATCAATACCTCGAACTGGAAAGGGTTGCAATTCTGGCTGTAGGCCTATAACATTCATTTTAGGCATAGCACATGACACACATAGCCTAAGGGTTCGACTTGCTGCTCAAATGTCTAAAAGATAAAGTATAAAGCAACACATTGAAAATTTTATTGTAATGCCAGTAGATTCGGATACCAAACGAGTGGGTAAAAGTCGCGTGGATGTGGGGCGGACGCGGATAAAAGTCGTGTGGTTGCGGGGCGGATGCGGATAACAGTCGAGCGGATTCGGGGCGGATGCGGATAACAGCCGTGCGGATGTGGGGCGGATGCGGATAACAGCCGTGCGGATGCGGGGCGGATGCGGATAACGTTTTGTCTATCCGCGCAGGGCTCTACTTAAAGGGAGTAAGTTGTGTTACACCGTCCCAGAAGGAACTCCTTGCTGTAAATAGCTGCTTATTTCTCTCATGATACTCACCTCTTCCTTAGTCTCTGCAGGAGACCAAGCAGAATGAATGACAGACAGTATGTAGATGGTGAGAGATAAGGTCATTCGTTTTCCATATTCGAATTGTTTCGTCCCTTTTTCTGTATATGAAAAATACTCTGATTTCATTTTCATTTTGGTGAGTGTATGTGTGCGCAGTTGAATTGGTTCATACGCAGTAGTTTGGAGGAATATGTGCGTGTGTATGACTGTCACTTTGTATATGGCCCGGTAATACTATCTTATCTGCAGGACAGATATACAGTACTTGAAATTTGGCAATGTATTAGTCCTATTTTAGTTGTTCCTCACCGTTTGTTCCCTAGTGTCTAATTGTCACCAGTGTTTCTTTGCGGTGCCGTAAAATTTTTATTAGGTTTTTAATATTTCAGAAAATACAACTACTGGAATCAACATGAAAATCTCCACAAAGATCTGGCCATCAAGGCAGCCACTAAAAGGTGTTAAATGCAATTGCCTTTTTGAGTTGACGTAGCATGATACGTAACGATGAACCTGTACAAACATCTAAACAGATTCAATTATCATCTTTTGGAATTTGTTCAGAAATATTCAGTTGTTGCAACATTTTCCAAAGATTATTGCTAATATTTCATGATTTAATGAAGCAATCAAAGAAAATCTTTATACAATATACCACTTCGATGACGTTAACATCCTGGTTTCTGAGACTCTAACTTAGTTAAGTTATTGAAAACTCGGCTGCCGGTGATTTTCACAGAGTGGGATTATTTAACTCATCACGGAATTATTTAATCTTAAAACAATTGAGTAAAATAAGTCAGAAATATATGTAAATATTCCTTACTTGTAACATTCTGGTGCAACTAGTTCGTCAATATTTTAATAGCCGTTTACCATCTATCTGAAAATATGTATTCATGTACATTTCTTTTAATGAAGTCTCCCCGCGATCTCTGGGAACAGTCACCAACGAATAACTACTTAGTATTAATTTTCTAATGTAAAACCTAAAAAATTTGGGATAAGCTTCGGATTCATTCCACACCTAGCACGTGATCTGGGTGTTATTATAACGAGGATATTCATATTTGTAATACTACATCTTCACAAGTTGTTGTTGTTGTTGTTGTTGTTGTTGTTTTTGTTTGAGTCTTCAGTCTTTTGACTGGTCTACTGCACCACTCCATGCCTCCCTGTCCTGAGCTAATCGTTCCATTTCTACATAGCTACCACACCTCACATCCGAGGCAATGTTTAACATATTCTAACCTTGGTCTACCCCTACAGTTCTTGTATTCGATCTTCCCTTCCATAACTAAGTTTCCTCTTCCTGGTTGGCTTAGTATGTGTCCTACCAAGCTATCTCTTATCTTCATTAGCAGTCGCCAGAAGCATCTCTCGTCTCCCACTCGTCTTTATGCCGCATCATTTGTAACCTATACCGACAGCAGTGGCTACACTGGCTAGAGAGCAGCGTTTGGTCATGGGGCCACGCTCTTTGCTGACTCGGTAGACGCGTGGGTTCGAGCCCCACCGTCGGCCGTCCTTGAAATGGTTTTCCGTGGTTTCCCCATTTTCAACACCAGGAAAATTCTGGGACGGTACCTTCTGACAGCCACGGCCACTTCCTTCCATATCCTTGCCCAGTTTCATTCATCTTCATCCATTTCATCTCTCATCCCAACGCGCAGGTCGCCCACGGGCGTCAACTGGAGAGACCTGCACTAGGCCTCTCAGGAGGCCACACGACAAAAAAAGAAAAAAATATTGCAACCTTATCTACCCATCTGATATTCATCATTCTCCTGTAACACCACATTTCAAACGCTTCAATTCTCCTCTTTTCTTCTGCGCCAACAGTCCTGGTTTCACTTCCATAGAGAGACACAAAGGCTTTCAAAAATGACTTTCTAATACCTAAATATATATTTAATGTCAACAGGTTCCTTTTCTGTAGAAATGTTTCCTTACCTGAGCCAACCTACTCAATATATCCTCTTTGATTTGTCCATCACTGGTTATTTTGCTTCCTAAGTAACATAAGTCTCTTACTTTCATTAGCCTTTAATCTACCAATTTGACGTCCACGGGGTTTCTGATTTCTTTCGGCTACATTCCAATATTTTTGTTTTACTTTTATTAATTTTCATCATGAATTCATTCCTCAATACAGAGCCCATACCATTTGAAAACTCTTTCAATTCCTCTGGTGTATCGGCTAAGATGACGGTCTTCAGCGAATCTCAGAGTTGAAATTATTTATCCTTGTTTTTTACTCCTACTTTGGATATTTCTCCAATATATTTCATTGCTTGTTGAAAAGTATGGGTGATAAGTTGCAGCCTTGTCTTACACCTTCTTACAGCTTCTCTCTCATGACCTTTGGTTCAAATAACTGCTATCTCGTTTCTGTGTAAGTTGAACATCACCCTCCTATCCTTGTATTTTATAAAAAATCGTTTTCAAAATGTCAAACAACTTACTCCAACCAACGTTATCAAAAGCCTTTTCTAAGTCTACAAATGCCATGAATATTCTGTTATCTTTTCTTTTTCTCCCTGCCAAGATCAGTGCAGAGTTAGTGCACCTTCCCTTGTTCCTACATTGCTCCTGAAACCAAACTGTTCTTGACCCAACTCTGTCCCTATCTGTCTTTCCATCCTCTTGTAAATTATTCTAGTCCGGATCGTTGATGCATGATTGATCAATCTGATTGTACGGTCATCTTCACATCTGTCAGCTCCCACTTTCTTCGGTACAGGGATGATAACTTTTTTCTTGAAATCAGAGGGTACCTCACCTGTCTCATAAATCCTACACACCAAGTGAAATAACCTTACCAGACCTTCATCAACTATGCAGCCTAACAACTCAATTGGTACCGGTATGTCATATATGCCTGGTGCTTTGTTCCTGCTTATGACTTCCAATAGCAAAGCAAAAAGAAATGCTCTGTCAAATTTTGATCTCAATATTAAATCTCCTTTCTTATCCTCATCAATTTCCTCCTCCCTTTCCATTACATGATTCTCAATTTCCTTTCTCTTACACAAACACACTATGTAAGCTTTCAATCTATCAACCTTTTCTTCTCTACCTGTTAGTGATTCTCCATCTTAGTCCTTAATATTACAGCACTTAGTCTTCCTTTCCCCAAAAGTAATGTTAATCCTTCGATAAGTTGCATCTACTTTTAATAAATTCAGACAGTTGTATATACATGTACATATCTCTTCAACCATTCTTCTCTCGCTTCCTTGCACTTCTTGTTTACCTCATTTCTCAGACGTCTGTATTCTGCTTTCCCGATTTGAATCTCTAGCATTCTTGTGCTCCCAGCTTTCGTCCGTTAATTCTGGTATATCCTGAGTGATCCACAGTTTTCTACCTATTCTATCTTTACTATCAATGTAGTCTTCTGCGAATGTTGTTATTTTATTTTTCAAAAGTGTCCATTCCTCCGCAATTCAAGTTTGTTCAACGTTTTCCTTAGGTCTCTCCTCTATGCTCTTCTTGAATCTTCCGTTCACATCATTCTCTTTCAATCTGTCTATTTCGCACATTCACAAGCATCGAAGTTCTATTTCAGAGGCTATGTGATGTCTTAAATTAGTAAGTACAATATTGAATGAAACCTTATCCAAATTACCTTATTAATTGATAAACGGAATGATGTTTGTCGCGGGCGTTAAAACTAATTTTTGTGTCATTTCTTACAGGGATATGGCTTCAAGGATCCTATCGCCATTTGTTGGTGAGTAATGGGCGCATATCCCAATATTCATAGTAATCTGTCTATTTCCTAACCTCACTTTTGTGACGCATCTCGCACTCTGTAACTCTTGATGTACGTAGAACAAGTAAATAAGTAGCCCTCACTGTACAGTAAGTAATATTGTTTGAACATTATAGTGAATATTATCCGAAGGCAAGAATATATGAAAGTGGATGAACTATAACCAGACTTTTGATAGGACAGAATGCTATGAAGTGACTAGTACAGCTACGTGGACTACCTAACTTGGTACTTTTCATACACTTCTTCACGTCTCCACATAGTCGAGGAAGCATAAGTAACACGAGACTGTCATTTTGTTTCATAAAAACAGGCCACTATATGGATTGAAAGTGCACCAAACATTAATCTGTCATTTTGTCGTCAAGGGCTCTGTACTTTTTATAGTTCAAGTCCAGATATGGTCTATTTCCTTTTTCCAATTGTATGGCACTTTCGAAGATACTGTTGCACGACGACTATCTGTGCAAGTGATTCATAACAAATCCCCGTTTCGCGAAGATATCTACACACTGGGACATCTAACATCCAACTCTTTGGAGCGTGGTTGCTTGGCTACACCGTAAGCCGAAATACTGGCCAACGGTCAAATATCTGAGAAACATTGCAAGTGATCTTTAAGACCCATGGTCTGGACTTGACATCTGTAAATTTAACCAATATTAGAGGAAGCCTTTTATAAATGCGCTCATACTTGAAACGTAAGAAACTTGCACAAAACTGTTTTAAACAACAACGTGCAGTATAAATGCCAATATGTCTTCAATTAGGTTTAGGGAATATACACCCAGTATTTTCCTACACTTATACCTGTTTCAGTCACAAGAAGTGTGTGTCTGCGTGTGAAAAAGTAAGTATTCAATTGGAACTTCCAGCTTCTAATTCTTATAATTAGGGAACGCTTTGCACATATCTGAGTTATGACGTGCTACAAAGGCAACACACTGGACTTTACCGTCACAAAGGCCTGAGGTTTCACTCAGTGCCAAGTTTCACAGCCTGATTATGACTTAAGAATACTATCGTCTAGGTAGCCATTTTTCAGTGTTGCCTTAGAAGTCGAAATTTAATATTTCTCAGTCGGTCAATATGATTGTACAGAATTGAAATATTGGTGTTTCCCTAATCGTTTAGATCGTCAAGCGATTATCATCAGATCCGTTACACTTACAGTAGGCCATTGAATCTGTGTCTATACATTTTGGTGATGGTCTGCAACTAAATATGTGTATAATTATATTGTAAATGTTTTTGTTGTTGTAGATTCTTTTAGGGGCTTTGTGACATCGTAGTCATGTAGTCTCGTAAACTAGGCTGTGTGTAGAATTTTTCTGATAACCTATGTCACTGTGATGTCTGTACTAAATTATGTACAGTATTTTGTAATAGAGTTAGAATTTGATTAGGAAGCGGCCGTGGTTTTAAGTAAGGTACCATCCTAGAATATGCCTGGAGTAGAAGTGTTAAACCATGGACACTTCCAGGGTGGCTGAAGAGCGAATCGAACCCACCTCTTCTCAGTCATGCCTCACGAGGCTGAGTGTAACATTTTTACAGCCCACAGACCAGAATAACATTTCTTGGCAGAGTCGGGATAGTTTTTGTACTAGCAAATGCGGTGAGGATTGGGAAGGAAGATGTTGCTGTTGTTCTTGTTGTTTCCGACATTGTGGTCATGTAGCCCCGTGTACTTAGGTGTGTGTGTAATTTGTGATAAGCTGTGTTATTGGAGATGACTGTATTAGTGTGTGTAGTTGTAATTCAGATGAGCATGGAAAAGAAGGTGGCCGTGGCCTTCAGTTAAGAACAGTATTGGCATTCGCCTGGAGTAGAAGTGGGAAACCACGGAAAACCACTTTCAGGATGACTGAGATGGGAATTGAACCTTCCTCTTCTCAGTATTGTCTCAAGAGGCTGAGTGTACCCCTTTCCAGCCCTCAGACCAAATTTAAATTCCTTGACTGAGCCGGGAATCGAACCCGGGCCTCCGTGGTGACAGCCAAGAATGTTAGCCACTACGCAACGAGGCGGGAAGGAAGAGTCGGTGGTCTTAAGTTGGTAACCATCCCAGCATTTACCTGGAGTAGAAGTGGGAAACAACGGAAAACCACTTCCAAGATGGCTGGGGTGGGAATAAAACACACCTTTCTTCAGCTTTGCATCGAGGCTGAGTGTACCCCGTTCCAGCCCTTAGACCAGAATTAAATATCTTGTCAGAGCCGGCACACGGGTCTTGAGGGTGACAGCCAAGCATGCTAGCCATTACACCAGGAAGTGGACCTGAATATACAGTATTTTAACTCAAGCTAATGTACTGTAACTGATGAATTATACTTGTATCTTGTTAAAACAGATATTTTTAAATTTCTATGTTGTTATGGCCAAAAGGACTGTTGTAACAAGTCTGATATGATATAATTTACTAAAACAATATCGAATACACTGGTCAGTAGCAGAAAAACTGATAGGCCTATAGCATACATAGATTTTGGAAAGAAAACGAACTTAGCTTAATTTATTAACGCACTTGTTCTTGAGGGCAGACGATTTCTAGACTCGGGAGATGGAAAGGTTCGTAATCCTTGGTCGGAAATTGCTTTCGTGATTTCCCATAAACGTAGCCAGACACCTAAGCCAGACAGGAGAGTGGTGCTCATTGCATAACAGCTACGAAAACAGATTCACCGCCAATTTCCTTGGCCTGAATGGAACCGGCAATGTGGATTGCCGCTAGTGAGATTGCAGCTTTGCACCAATAGGATGATATAAAGCGAGTCTGATAAAGGACTAAAATAACCGACTGTGGTGTCGCAATAGAATCACACGTGTGGAGATACACCCAATGAATGGAGTGTGGATTCAAGAGCACCCATTAATGATCATTTTCCCACTGTTCCAGTAAATGAAATAACCTAAGTAAGGTAGCCGAGTGCGTAATGACACGTCAACGAATCAACAGGGGAGCAGCAAGTCGAGAAATCCAAGGTTTGAATCCCGGCGTCAACAGATGGTTGTTGTTTTTGTTTCATTTAAGGGACTCAGACATCGTGGTCATTTAGCTCCATGTTGGCTACTTGGTGTATGTATAGACCTATATATATCATTTGTGTTATTATGGTGTCAATAATAGTGTGTGTAATTTAGGTGAGGATTGAGAAGGAGTCGGCCGTGGCCTAAGTTAGGAATTCACGGAAAACTACTTCCAGGATGGCTGAGGTGGAAATCAAACTCTTCTCTCCTCAGTTATGCCTCACGAGGCTAACTGTACCCCGTTCCAGCCCTCAAATCAGAAAAAAAAAATCTTGGCAGAACCGGGAACATACTGTAGCTTGGGCCTCAGGGATGACAGACAACAATGCGAGCCACTGCACTACGAGGCGGACAGTTGAGAAAGAGAGATATAGACTTTGTTATTTCAGGAAAATCAAATAATTTCTTCAGGAAGATACCCGGAATGCCAATACATCCATGGCATGGGAAAGCAACGTCAATATTCGACATTAAAAGGTTTCTATTCCTCACCCTACCACTGTCAATACAGAAACACAGGGTATCATAAAAAAAAGTTCAGTGAAGGACACGTAGCCTACTTTCTCGTTAATATGTTAGTATATCATATATATTATGTCAGTAGTATAGATCCCTCCTGCGGCGCTCACAAGCGACCGATCGTGATAAATGAGCATTCAAATGAAAGAGAATAGACATTAGCAGTGACGAATTGCACTCTAATTTCATAAATATCTATAATTTCTTTAAAACATGAGTTTTATAATAATGTACGAAGTGTGCGATTTGCAAATGCTGTTGCTGTACGAAAATATGCTCCATAATTGCTGTCAACTTTACATTTTGGCCGCTGTGACGCCTGTTTCATGTCATTTTAACATTCTGAAATCTTTCCTTTATCATTTTGCATGGATTTCAAATAGAGTAGGCCTATATCAAAGGAATGAGTAGGTACTCAATTCGTATAATTTCATAAATATCGAATAACCAGTGAGTGTTATGATGATCCAATTTTCAGTGATTGCCTTCTTAAGTTAGGGAACGTAGAACTTGGAATTCTAACTGAAATGTTGGCTAAGTAGTGTAATATAATCATTTGGTTGAAATAAAAACATAACAACCTTTCTCCTTAAGTCTCTCATTATAAACCTGTTTGGAAAAGTGTGGTTTATGAACATGCGAGATTTCTCGCATGGGTCCGCTATATAGTTAAAGTTCTTTGTTCTTTTCAAGGAGTAAAATAAAGTGTTCTTATGATGAACGTTAGGATTTGTATCCCATATATGACTCCCCGTTTACTAATTTAGTTGTAATACCGCTTATTGATCCTGAGGAATAGATTGGAAAATTAGAAGGGTACTTCCGTTTACCATCTTGAATGCATGGAATCATTAATCTTGCGACTCGTGCAGAGAAAGTCTTTTATGTGAGACTACAAATTTGCTTCTTTTCGCCATAGTAATTGTAATAAGTAGTGTAGGCCAATATGGTATTAATAAGATGGTTACTGATTCACTCCAGCACACAATACAAATTCAACACAATTGGACTTATAAGTGGGAGTACACTTTCCTGACAAGCATCGAACATGTTATGTGTACAAATTTCGGATAAAGGGAATAAATTCACTCTTCAGGTGATAGGGGCGTATAGAGCACCGAAATATAACTTTTCTCTCCTCGAAACACTGTATGATAAAACTTGTACGGGTAATGCTATGAAAAAGAGCATAATAATTGCTGGAGATTTAAACCTCCCCAAAGTAGACTGGTCTGGTGAGTCAACTAGCTGTGGTCAAGCTCAGAGCGCTGCAAACAAATTCTTAAGGGAGGGGGGATTTTCCCAAGTAGTTGACTTCCCAACTAGAGGCAATAATACCTTAGATGTTTATCTCGTAAGGCCTGTAGAGCTGTATATTAACTGTCTGAAAGTACCAGGAATTAGTGACCATTCTGGGGTTGAATTAAATATTAGATACGGTGACATTACAAAATTAGACTGATGTAGCAAATAAGATCATATTCCAGTATCGCAGGGCGGATCAGGGCAAATTTCAGGGGTATTTGAATGAGCTATTTGTAGGATGGGCATTGGAAGGAAATCACATTAATATCCTGTGGACTAACTTTTTGAAAATTTTAAATAGCGCTATTGATAATTTTTTTCCATTTAAATTACTGAAACATAACCCAGATCCTGAGTATTACACACGGGAAATCAGGAGGCTTAAACGGAAAATTAGGAAATTATACAATAAAAACATGATAGTGACAAGTATATGTTGAAATTTAAGTCCTTATCAAGAGAGCTCGTCTTAAAAAAGAGGGCTGCTCATGACAATTATATGCAAGGTTTACTTGGTGGGAAATTCAAATAATTTGTCGATGATAATGTCCGGTGACGGTAAATTAATTACTGAGAAGCAAGCCATTGCTAATGAATTAAATGTCTTTTATGGTAGTGTGTTCAATAAATCCAATAACTGTGTGTTGGACCTTAACGGTGAATCAGGGGCTCCACTTCTCCAAATAAACCAGTCAGCAATTGTAAAGCTAATACAGAAATTACGTTACAATATATCGAAGTGTCCTGATAATATTGTTAGTTAAGTACTTAAACTAGGAGGTAGGGCCGTGGCATGATACTTAGAGGTGATGTTTAATGTGTCCATAAACAATGCGCAAATCCCGGATGACTGGAAAAGAGCTACGGTAGTCCCAATATTTAAGGGAGGGAGCAGACTTGAATTGGACAACTACAGGCCGGTTAGTCTTACGTCCATCGTTTGTAAACAGATGGAGCATCTCATTTGCGACTACTTGAGGGAACAGTGGGAAACATTATCATGGTTTAATGATAGGCAACATGGATTTCGGAAAGGTTACTCATGCGAAAGTCAGATGCTATCACTTTTTCAAGATATTAGCGAATCGTTAGACGATGGAGTTCCAGTCGACGCCGTAGTTATAGATTTTGCGAAGGCATTTGATGTCGCGCCGCATGACATGCTACTCCATAAATTAGCTTCGACGAAGATTGATAGAAGAGTAATTGTATGGATCCAAGAATTTTTGACGGGTCGTTCCCAGAAAGTGAAAGTAGAAGGCCGATTCTCGGATGAAATTACCGTAACGTCGGGTATCCCTCAGGGCAGCGTAATCGGAACTTAGTTATTTTTGGCGTTTATAAATGACTTACCAAATGGGATTCGCAGTGACTGTCGATTGTTTGCGGATGATTGTGTAATATATCGAAAGATACATGACTCACAAGAAAATGCAGTACTTTAAGATGACCTGAACCTGGTCTATAAGTGGGCGATTGAAAATAAAATGAAAATAAACACAAGAAAATGTAGTCTAATAAAAATAGGGAAAGTGCGAAGGCAAGATTTTCAATATAACATTGGCTCGGAAATACTTGTAGAAGAAGATTTTTGCAAATATTTGGGCGTTCACGTAAGAAATGATATGAAATGGATTAGTCATATAGGATGTGTAGTTTCTAAAGCTTACAAATCCCTGCACTTTGTAATGAGGGTATTAAAAGGAAGTAGTACCTCTGCTAAAGAATTAGGATATTTGTCACTTGTAAGACCTATTCTGGAATACGCCTCGGCGGTTTGGCATCCATATCAAGTAGGGCTCATAAATGAGGTGGAAATGGTACAAAGATAGGCCGCTAGATTTGTGCTCAGTGACTTTAATCCCAGGAGCAGTGTGAGCCGTATGTTGAAGAAACTTGGGTGGGAATCACTTGAGGCTAGGAGGATGAAATCTAGACTCTGCGCTATGTACAACGCGTATACAAATCAACCAGCATGGGGTGAGCTTAGCAAACGTATGGAAAAGCCTACATACTTGGGTAGGAGCGATCACCCTTTCAAAGTTAAGGGCCGACCACAGCGAACAAATTATGGTAAATATTCTTTCTTAAAGTAAGCCTCCTTGGCTTAGGCGGCAGCACGCCGGCCTCTCACCGCTGGGTCCGTGGTTCAAATCCCGGTCACTCCATGTGAGATCTGTGCTGGACAAAACGGAGGCAGACAGGTTTTTCTCCGGGTACTCCGGTTTTCCCTGTCAATATTTCATTCCAGCAACACTCTCCACTATAATTTCATTTCATCTGTCATTCATTTGATCATTGCCCCAGAGGAGTGCGTCAGGCCTCGGCAGCCGGCACAGTTCGTATCCTCGCCGCTAGCTGGGGGCTTCATTCATTCCATTCCTGACCCGGTCGGAGACTGGAAGCAGGCTGTGGATTTTCATTCATTCTTTCTTAAACCGTGATAATTGGAACTCTCTACCTGCCGCAGTCTTAGAGCCTTTTCCCAAACATATAGGTGTGTTTAAGAAAAAAACTGACTATTTGTGTAAATACTCCAGTTTGATTGTTAGTGAATTGTTATGTACAATTATTTATTTGTTATGTATATCTAATTTGCCACCGGGGGACACACCCCCAATTGCAAATAAACGAATGAATGAATGAATGTGGACTGTCAGCTATGTCAGGACAATATAAATATAGAACAAGTCAGGTAGGCGAGACAAACACGAACTAAATGGGGCAACAAGAAATTATATACACAATCAAATTAGCCTACACATCTGGGCTCGAACCAGTGTTATTTTAAAATGATCGTCCACCATCATGGCTCATTTGTGAACACCTGTCTTAAATATTCACAATAATAATGTTATTTGTTTTACGTCCCTTTTAACTACTGTGGCTTATATAGACAGCGGGGTGCCGGTATTTTCCCCGAAGAGGATCCTTAACGTGCCAGTACATCTATTGACGTGGCTCCCTCGCATTTGTGCACCCTCAAATACCAACTGACTGCCCCAGGATTCGATTCTGCAACCTTAGGTACAGCAAGCGAGAACGTTACCGCTGAGCCACGCAGCCAGCCATCTTAAATATTCAAGATAGTGGTTGAATGGTATTTACAGCTTTAGGGTCTTATGACTAATACAAGTAAGATATATTATCTGTTTCTCATCTCTTACAATGTTTCAAAATAATTGCGCAATTGGATTCAGAGTTGCTGATTTTTAAGTTTTATTACTATGAATAAATTGCGGGTGTGTTCTTTGGCATACACTTTAGTGCTAATTTGAAATATTATATCTCTATAATATATAGATTTATTCGTTAGTGTATTTTATAATTCAAGACGGTCGTTACCCGCTTTATTCAATGTTGTTTCAAAAAATTATGGTAGCGTAGTCTTTTGTATGGTACTCCCCTCAAACTAAATTTCGCGTTTATTGTGCTATTATATCTTCAATTAAATCTATTCAAGTCTTAAGATACGTCCAACCGCCATCATGAACGTATATATTCGCCGTTCTTTTGACTTATTCATAGGAATCAACTTTTAATGTTCTGCATTACTGCAAATTGTCGTTCTTGTATCTGAAAAATACTCAGAGTTATTCATTGTCATAGCCTATTCTGTAATTTCAATATGGCCGCCGTACGTTGTATTCAGCGTGTTATATTTATACTTTATTTCAGAAAAATCCCTCATATGGTACAAATTTGACAGAATGATTCGTTTTACTGTTAAATTACATCCTGAATGATTCAATATTACGAGCCGCCGTCATCCTGAAAATTTATGGTCGCTGTTATTTTTCTTTGGGCATACGATACACCATAGGTTATAGGTTTCTAACTTATTACTAATTTTCGTTATTATAATTCTGAAATGTAGAAAGTTGTATATTTTAAAATTATGAACTTTCACATTGGAAACTGCGTGCTATATTTAGTAAGATAAACTTATCACTAACTGTACTAACACCTGTTATTTAATTCTTATTTGACCAAGTTTCGCCTTAATTGTGCAATAACACCCTGAGTAACAACTTTCTGTATGTATATAGCATTCCTAGCCACCATCTTGAATCTATGGAGTCACTGTTCATTTGTATTAGGAATACGAAGTGACTTAAAAAGGTAATTTGACATTTGAAGACGGCCGATATGCACTACATTCTGTGTGATAATCTTTAGAGTAACGCAAGTGAGAACCCTTATATGATACTCACCTCTTGGCCAGATTCGACTTTATTCCTCAATTTCACTCTAAGTTTTATTTTTAGCCTACAGTATTTTGATTTATTAAATAATTGGCTAATGAGATCACCTTTTGTCCGTGTGTGTGTGTGTGTGTGTGTGTGTCCCAATAATAACTTCTAAACGGGTGCAGTGATTTCAATGAAACTCGGTAAAGTCATAGCACTATCTTGGCAGACCCAATCATTCCCTCCAAATTTTATTACACCCCACCAATTCAACATGGCGGCTGTGCGAAATAATTCACCGGAATTATATATCTCCGACTGTATTACAGATATAACCCTGACATTTTGTACGGTGATAAACGGAACTGCTAGAAGTTCATCTATGAGACATTAGAAAACCTGCTAACTGGAATACGAACATGGCGGCCATGCGAAGTTCAAAGTTTTAAATAGACTTTTTTCGCGATGTAACCATCCAAACGGAATGAAACTTGGTACAGCATATGCTTATACAAATTTTAATGCACTGGCATCCAATTTATTTCAATTGTTTACATAATCTCAATGTGGTGGCTGTGCAAAATATTTCATCGCCATTCTATATCTCCGAAACTATTAATGATATCACCCGGCAATTTTGTACGGTGATAAAGGGTACTACTAAAAGTTTGGCTATGAGACTTCCAATAACCAGTAAAATACAAAACTAACACGGCGGCCATGCGAAGATGAAACATTTTAATAGACTTTTCTCGCGATTCAACCATCTGAGCGCAGTGAAATAAGGTACCGTAAATGTTTATACACATTGTAGTACACTGGCATCTAATTTAGTTCAATTGTTCACATAACTTCAAGATGGCGGCCCTGCGCAATTTTACCATTAAGAGTTTATTTCTTGTGTATTAATCATGTGATCGGAGTGAACGTTTGAATAATAAACCTACGTAAAAATCGTCATCTTATAGTACACAACTCTATGGCCTACATATATAAAAATCCAAAATGGCGACCATCCGAAATATTTAGACGGTTCTCAATATCAATTTATTCTGTGGTAGCAATCAAACTGATTTTTTGTGTGTTTCTAAAGGCTATGGACATAAGTTCACCTATGGGACTTAACCTGGTGAGCACAAATCCAACATTGCGGCGATGCGAAATATAAATATTAAAATGGACGTTTCTCGCGATTTAACCATCCAAGCGCAGTAAAACTTGGTACGGTAAATGCTAATACAAAGTTCAATCTGCTGGCATCCAATTGATTTCAATTGTTTTCATAACCACAAGATGGCAGCTGCGCGAAATTTTGAAATCTGGTTTTTATTTCTTGTGTCATAATCATGCGATTGAAGTTTGAATACTACACCTACACAATACTCTTCATCGAACAGTACAAAACTCTAAGGCCTACATGTATAAAATTCCAACATGATGGCCATCCGAAATATTTAGACGGTTCTTAATATCCACGAATCTATTACATCAATCAAATGGAAATTTTGTAATTTGATAGATGCAAATGACATAAGAGTAGGTTCGATGCATAACTCACATGCTCCAAAAACATAAATTTTCACAAACGACGAAAAACGTGTTTTACATGCGTCGTGTACTTGTCCCAGATGTGGGCATCAGTATGTGTAAGAACAAAGGCTAGAAATCATTATGTATATTCCAGATTATGTTTGTTTATTGAGAAATTACAATTATTTAAGGTTATATTATTGATCATGTGAGTTTTGTTAATGACCTATGGAACATGTAAGTTTTGACAATTCCCATTTTGGATCTTGTGAGTTTTGATAGTGAGCTGTTCGGCGATGACGTTGGTTTTGCGGTAATTACATATTTAAATCGTGTTGCGATTGAAAACCACTTTTTCTTCTGCTGTCTATGTATAATTACGTTGTGATGTTAATCTTGTTAAATACCAATTAATATTTTATGAACTATGCTTGTGTTCGTTTAGAAAAGATATTTTGTATTTTGGAATACCGTTGGCAATCTCATAAAAGAAATGTCTACCGTGCACATTTGTTCAATTTAATGATCAAAGAAATTTACAAATTTTCCATTCACGAGAACTAATTATTGGTCACAAAGAAAAGTAGAATAGCCTATTATAATCAGCAAAATAAAACAAACTTGTTAATCGTTCATTGAGAAGAATGAAAGTTTCAAATACCAAAAGAAAATAAGCTGCTAAAATAACACTGAAGATTTGAAGGAGTTAACTCCGAAAACTGAAAATAATTTTACTCTTCTATGTCTATATCACAACACTAAGTTCCTCTTGCATCATGTCGCACATACACTCATGATCAGTTTGATCCGATGTATTCTCATCAATGACATGCTTATAAAACTTGAGCTCCTCAAATTCTCACCAGTTTTCACCATAATGGGCAGTCAGAAGCTTTTCAACATCCCTCCTTTTCTCTAAGGAGATTGAATTCTTTGGCTGGATGATTTCAGGATGCATTAGTGCATTTACTCCAGATTTAAACACAGATCTAAGCACTCCAAGGTCATATCTGTAAGTTTGTTCACCACGCACAAGAATTTTATTTCCTACTCCACGCTTTATGTAAATGCGCTTACATTTTGAAATTGAAAAATGCCATGATCCTGGATTTCGTAATGCATTTTTCACACAATTCTTGAAGTTGGCAACACTGGAGTCTCTTCCTACCAATTTCAATGTTTACTGACTTGAAATTATCTCATACACTTGTTCAGGCTGTACTATTACTTCCATTTTTTTCATTTTTCTTTCTATATTTCCAAACACGTGGTCTGGAGGAATATAACTATGACCGGTGACTGGAAAAATCATTTCAATTCCATCTATATGTGGGGGAGACTTTACAGAAAGCCAAAAAATACACATCGCAACCAAAGTAGAATGCTTATTTTGTGCAGCACACCCGTCGCATACCAATCGAATTTGTTTGTAATGGGACATGTCTATGGAGCTTAATGTATCAAACACACATGAGGATATAGTGTTTGAATCTCGACTGAATTTGTTTTCTGTCCAACAATAAGAAGTGACATTGGAATGGTTTAACTGAGATTTTACTATGACCTTTAACAATGATAAAATTCTGGACATAAATTTGTCTGCTATAATAGCATGACTGATCTGGAACTTTGGGCAATGGAATATTTTTCTCACAATCAAATGAAAGAATTAACGTTTCAACATCTTTGTCTTTCAGGGTGCTAAAAAATGCCATATACTTTAACTTGTGAACCCTTTTTTCAGTAATTAATTGAGTTTTCTTGTTAGGGTCTCTCTCGTGTTTTAACGTTTCAGCTAGGTTTAAGCATGTAGAACACACATCGGTCCTAGGTGTACCAAAGCCTACGTCGTATTTTGTGTTAAAGATGAACCTGAAGTAAGATAGCTTTACAGGGATGTTTTCAGGCTTGGAAGAATACATTTTCCATAACATTTTACAGTTCATATTTGCAGGCAGATACCGTCTTTCTGTTCGTCCTCTACAGTAATGTGTCTCTACACACTTTAAACTATTGATAAACTTCATGACACAGTCTTTCTTGGGTTCATACTCTGCCGCCCTCCTGAAGCCGCCTCTCTTGTCTTGTACAAAACCTTGCTGATGAAACTGTTTAGTGATATTATTTACTCTGAATCGTGAAACTCCCAATACGTTTATAAAGGTTGACATGCAAACTGGAACTTTATTTTTCTGTGTGCTTAGTACAAAATACTTTGTCGTTCTAAGCAGTTGCGACTTTTGGTTTTGACTTGATTTGTCTTTTCTAGGTCGGCGTCTGGTGACGTTGCGAATTTCCACATACTTCAATATGAACTGATTCTGATAATCTCTTTGCGGCTTTTTATAAAACAAAGCATGAAACTTTTTGATATCGTCCATAGAAAGTGAACAGCAATTAAATGCTCCTCCACGGTGTTGACATGTTGGATACTGGGGCAGCACTGACGGTTTATACCTACAATGATAGCACAAACGACACTCTGAGGTTCTGAATACTTTCCAAAAATGGACTTACAATATTGAATTTGTGATTCTTTACTGTTAAAGTCCAAAGAAAGGGTCTTATACATTATTACGTGGAGGAACAAATCAAGCCAATAACAAGAATCAGAATAATTTGCAAACAATGAAGAAAACAGGATATTCTAACCTCATTCGTTTGGCTTCCTGCCTTTTCCACATTTCTGGACGCTAATATTGAATTTGTGATTCTTTACTGTTAAAGTCCAAAGAAAGGGTCTTATACATTATTACGTGGAGGAACAAATCAAGCCAATAACAAGAATCAGAATAATTTGCAAACAATGAAGAAAACAGGATATTCTAACCTCATTCGTTTGGCTTCCTGCCTTTTCCACATTTCTGGACGCTGCGAACGTTTCCTTGGCCTTCCTCTTTCTCCAACGGGTGAAACGTTTTCTTCCATGACTTATGTGTGAAATTAGTTTTATTTTAACCACTATATTCAATGATATTCCCCAAAATAACTCAACAGAACGGAAAACACACTACACTGGCATCAATATTTATCACTATACAAGGAAATGGCGCCGGGAGAGCTAATCGCTGATTGGTCAAGATGAGGTACGGGACAAAACTCACAAGATCCCGTGGATCATGAGACGTTTGAAATTCACCATGATGTTTAACACCTGTTTTCTCAAGGATCATGTGACAAATGTAAATAACTGTTCCGTGAATTATGTTCTACGTATAAAGGTCTATGAGAATATGTCGTCATCTCAATTTTCGTTATTTTGGAGCATGTGAGTTATGACTCTAACCTACTCAAGTAGGATATATGAAAATAGGCTTTACAATTCTTCACGGAACTACTTGTTTAATATTCTAATAGTTAGCGGAATTACCATCATGAAGTTGAAGAGTATGTTCTTTTACCTTAGCCACAGAAGGCCACATATACAGTCCTATCGTGGCACTAGATGTCTTCATTAGAGTGCTTAGGTGTTGAGAATTATTGATGGTTGTTGGTGTAGTCACGTCCTAGTTCGTGAACCATAGGCAACGGCTGAGTGACCTAGTCAGTAGTTCTGACAGTCGGGATACCAGTTACTATGGAATAGGAAAGGGTATCTTGGACATATTCCGAGTCATGGCCATTCTTGTGCTCCAGTGGCTAGGACTCACTTGCTTGTTCACTCAGGTGAAACTCAGGCGCGCTAGAAACCTGCTTCACTTGTAACCACTAAACATGCTAAAAATGTCATGAGGAAGCCTCGAACTTATGGGAGTGACGGAGTCCTACTCCCATCTTACAGATCAAGGACTCCTTGGAAACTCCTTGGAAACAAACAGATAATCGAACTGGTATTCGATGGGGTGCTATTAATTATGAGTGGGGTTATGGAAGGAAGAAAGTAGAGTTAGCTTAGTCAGCAAGTAGGATGCGATTGGACATTCTAGGCATTAATAACGTTGAGATCAAGGGAGAATGATAGGAGTAAATAAGAGATCACAAGGCATACCTGTCAGGTGTAAAACGAGCTACAGCAAAGTGGGGAGTAGGGCTGTATATGAAGAGAACCATAGAGAGAAACATAGTTCCTTTGAAGTACGTAAATGAACGATTAATGTGGATAGATTTAGAAATGCTAGGAAATCGGGTGAGGATTGTTTCAGTGTAAGCTTCAAGTGAAGGGACGGATCAGGACGAAGTAGACAGATTTATGAGGCACTGAGTGACGTGGTAGTGAGAGCTTCAGATGTCAAGATCACATTTTCAGTATGCGCCAATTATTGATAAATGCTACGAGAAGAATAGACAGTTGTGTTGGTGGTTTTTAGATCTAGAGAAGGCCTGCGAGGGAGAAGTTGTTTAACATTCCGAGGGATTATGGTATCGAGGGAAGGCTGCTAAGGGCAATCAAAAGTATGTTGATAATCAGGCTGCAGTGAGAGTCGATGGTAGGATGAGTTCTTGGTTCAAGGTTGTTACTGGTGTGAGGCAAGGTTGTAATCTCTATCCAATACTGTTTATTTTACATATGGACCATTTGCTGAAGAGCATAAACTGGCTGGGTGTGGGATTCAATTGGGTGGTAACCAGGCAAGCAGTCTGGCCTATGCTGATGACCTGGTTGTAATAACAGACTCCGTCGAAAGCTTGCAAGCCAACATATTAAAACTTGAACAGAAATGTAGGGAGCATGGTATGAAGACCAACATTTCAAAGACGAAGGTTATGTTGGTAAGGGAAAGGAAGAACTAAATTGGAGGAGGTGGAACATTTTAAGTACTTGGGCTTTGTATTCTCTCAGGATGGTCACAGTATGGGGAGGGAAATAGACTAGTGTTGAGGTGTAGAAAAGCCAATGCAGTGAGTTCTCAGTTGCGATCTACAGTATCCTTCAAGAAATGAGTTGGTGTAGCGACGAAACTCTCCCTACAACGCTCAGAATTTGGGCCGACCTTGCTGTATGGAAGTTAGAGCTGGGTAGATTCTGGGGATCTGATACATAGCTAGAGGTAATTGATATGAGGGTAGCACGACTGATTGCTGGGACAAATATAAGGGGGCAATGGCAGAAAGGTACTCGTAATGTTGAGATAAAGGCTATGATTGAAATGAATACGCTAGAAGAAGCTGTTCGTATGAGGCGACTCAGATGGTGGGGTCATGGGATGAGAATGGGGGAGGAGAGATTACCTAAGAGGTTAATGAGTTCGACTGTACAGGGTGAGAGAAGCAGAGATAGACTTAGGAAGGGATGGATTGATTCAGAGTTAAACAATTTCAAATTGAGAAGTGTAGACACAGCGGAGGCCGCAGTGCTAACTGCTAATAGGGGATCATAGTGGCAACTTGTTTGCAAACAGAGGTTTGCAGACTAAGTCGGCACTGACAGGCAAAACATTCTCAAATGAAAATGTAAGTATATGTTTAGAATTCCAAGATGGCGGCTGCGCGTTATATTCACGATCATAATAGTCAAAAGGATTGTTACAGGGGTCCTTATTTGAAATGCCAAGTACTGTAAACATTGAACATTGATTCATTGGATCATATGTTATGGTTAATGTTACTTGCATGATAAACACGGCCGCCATCTTGAAATTGTTTGTCTGCCAATTAGCATGACTTACACTTATCTCTCTCTCTACCTCAACTGTCGACTGGCCTGAGTTGACATAGGCCTATATCTCTCGTTCTTACCTGCCAACTGGCTTCAATTAACTCTTAGACATTGAATGTCCTAGAATATATAAATGCATTTATACAGATTTAGAAGAGGCTTTCCACTATTGTGATGTCCTGATATCCCCATTAGGATGCAATTAACTGTAGCCTTCCATTTCAGTAGGCACGTTTTCTAATTTCACAGTGCCTATCATTAATAATGTGATATTAGCCTACTGCTTCGTTGATTTCATGTGATTCAGTAAGTCATAATATGATGGGGGTGAATAAAAATTAAGTCAAGAACAAACTCCCTTCAATCACAATCAATGAGTTTAGATCTGTAAAGCTAAAATACCATCCAAAATTACCAAATGCTTGAAATGTTAGTTATATTATTATTGCTTTCTTACGAAGATATTATACGCTGAATAGTCCTGGGAAAAGTACAAACCCGTTTACAGATTTAGAACAGGCTTTTAAATATCGTATTATCCTGCTGTTTTCTTAGTATGGAATTACTTATATCCCTTTGCTCAGATTTCGAAAACGCAACATGAAAGTGACATGAAAAGAAATGTAGTCATCTGTTTCAATCTAATACTCATTGACCTACGCCAAAATTATTTCCTTTTACACTGTTTAGGCAGGGTGTATTGAATGCTGGAAGGCGCCCGTTGGACGAAAAGGAAGATCTTTCAAAAGGACTGACTCCTTATACATACCAGGTGAATCAGCTTCCCCTAATATTATTGTTTTATGCAACCAAACTAACGTGTGTTATCAGGAAGGTCGACATTTCTCTGCTTTCACTTCGTATGGTTCTAATGCACTGCAAGCATATAGGCTACCGCAAACGATACTGAAAACTATTATTTATCCCTCGTGTTAGTCTGTAGTCACATCGAGGGAAAACGAATAGTGTTCAGTATCGTTTGTGGGATATGCTTGCAGCGCAATGGTACCATGCGATTTGCAAGAAGAGAAATACCGTCCTTCCTGACAAAACGCGTTAGTTGGGCTGCATAAAATAATATTATTAGGGGCACCTGATACTTGCAGTATATCTCTGGCGTTAACGGCTTTTGGGGAAGATTATGTTTGTGACATTTAGGCAAAAATACCGCTTTTACTGGCAATTACTTCAGAAACTCTTATTTACGTTAAATCCAGATGGACTAAGATGCCCTCGGTACACTCATTAGTGAAGACTAATCGCTAGCACCCGATGTAAATAATATAATTATTATAGCCAGGGTTGTCCGAATACGTGATACCTGCTTCCTCGTTTCCCTCAAACTCCCATCTCCTTGCATACGCACTAGTGCCCTTTCCCGACACATGCCTCTTTGCAACGTAGCAATACATTCTGGGCTCAAGATTTGAATTATTACTGTTTGTTTTTACAGATATAGGCGTGGATTATCGAAAGAAAACCCCTGTTATACTACATATCTACTCGTACAGAAGAACAGCACGTGTCCTTACTCATTAATGGGATATATCACTGCAAATCGGTCACTATTTTGTACGAGATGGTTCTTCACTACAGCGTTCGACTCCGTAGCTAACTGGTTAGCATCCAATGCTTTGGCTTTAGGTGACCCAGGTTTGATTCACGGCTGGACCTTGGGAATTTTAATCTACTTGGGTAATTTTCCCTGGCTCTAGCACTGGGAGTTTGTGACGTCTTCATAAATACTTCATCCTCATCAAGACGTGCAGCTCACTCAGGGGAGTAAATCAGGCCTCCCAGGATGCCATAAGATCCATTAAAAGGCTCCCTTCGGTTGCGATGAGCACCTGCAGCACTCCGTAGACCAGAGGTTCAAATCCCTGCGCGGACAGAGGCTATACTGAGTGTAGTTTTTCCACACTCTGTACAGCCAAATGTCGGAAATGAATCCCATTTAAAGTCCCGGGGCACGTCCATCATCCCCGATACTAATAATTACAGTTGCACACACCACTAGTCACCACAGATGCACAAGTTATCATGCAAATGTAATTCACACCATAGTATATGGGGCTAGAACTAATTGAAAACAACAACAACAGGAGGCCTTACGACATTTCTTTTCGCCACATCCAATCAACAATTGCACATTTCATTTGACTGTTAAGGTAATCGGTTTGGAGTTAGCTTTAAGTGGGGCAAAATTCTTATTTCAAGGCTTATTAGCGATGAAGCGTGGACGTCTTTTATTTTAGCTGAGTGAGCGCATAATGTGGAAGCAGTATCAGAGAAGACAACATAACACGTGATTCTTGTAGGATTCAAAGCCTTTTCTGTATTCATTCATTTCATTTCTGGTAAATATCATTTGAGAATGGGGTCGCAATTGGTATTCAAACCCAAATCCCTGGCTCTCCAGGCACGTCATTCCGGAAACCACCGCATCAACGCCTCTCTATCGAAGACTTGCAAATAAGGCTCATCCGGAGCTAGACGGGATGGTGTCAGTGCCCGAACACCAAGATATTCGGGTTCGATCTCCGACTGCATTTCAATGTCTAGGTCTTACTATACAAATTCGAATGAGCTTAGCCTGATAAGCTTTTCCACATATGTTTGTGTGTTATTGTTGTTCACATATTGCTGTAAACTTGGCCTATGTTGAGTAAATGTCTAGCTAAGAACAACTGGTGTCACATGAAGGATTTTTCAGGTGCAGTGACGATATACGAGTATTTTATAGAATTCGTGATAGCCTATGTTTCGTGTATTTAGGATTGCTTACATTTTGGTCCAAATCACAAATGTTGGGAGGAGCTTAAAACAATAATAAGAATAATGAACGTGTGGCCTCCAGAGAGGCCGATCGCAGGTGTTACTAGATGACGACCGTGGGCAACCTGCGCGTCGGAATGAGGATGAATTGATAATGAAGACGGCACATACACGCAGTCCTCGAGCCACGGGAATTAACCCAAGGGGATTCAAATCCCTGATGGCTCGGCCGGGAATCGAACCCGGGGCATTTTGGGCCAAGGCCTAGTACGCTAACCATTTAGCCACGGAGCCGGATACTCAAAACAATTGAACTAATGAATGAGTTGATATTGCATAAAGAAATATCTAGGTGTAGAAATTATTTGAAAGCTTGAAGGATAAATAATCAGATTTTCATACAGGACAGGTTAAGGAGATGATATGCCCATTGGTAACATTCGCTAGATACAGAACACCACAATAAATGGACACAATTGTATAAATAATCTCTACACACTTTTATATCCAATTATCAACTTTACACTAGCCTATATCTAGCAAATCGTTCGAAGCATAACAAGTAGTTCCGTGAAGAACTAAACAGCCTATTTTCATATATACTACTTATATTAATTGCCTCTATCAACATACAAATGTTCAGTTTGATTGCTGTAATAGATTCGTAGATATTGAGAACCGTCTAAATATTTCGGATGCTGGCCATGTTGTATTTTTATACATCTAAGTCATAAAGTTGTGTACTATTACATGCAGATTATTGCGTAAGTGTATTAATCAAACTTCAATCGGATGATTAGGACACAAGAATTAAAAAACGAGATTTTGAAATTTTGCACAGCCACCATCTTGTGGTTATGAAAATAATTGAAATTAATTAGATGTCAGTGGATTATAATTTTTATAACCATTAACCAGACCAAGTTTCACTGTGCTCGAATGGTTGAATCGCGAGAAACGTCCATTTAAATATTAAAAATTGCGTCGCTGCTTTGTTAAATTTGTGTTCGCCAGGTTACTGAAATTTCCATAGGTGAACTTATGTTCATAGCCTTTATCAACATACAAAATTTCAGATCGATTGCTGTCATTGATTAGTAGATATTGAGAATCGTCTACATATTTCGTAAGGCAGCCATTTTGGATTTGTATATATGTAGGCCATAGAGTTATGCACTATTAGATGACGATTATTGCGTAGGTTTATTTTTCAAACGTTGACTTAGATCGCATGAATAGGGCACAATAAATAACAACTAAATTTTAAAATTTCGCACAACCGCCATCTTGAGGTACTGTAAACAATTGTACTAAATTAGATGCCAGTGCATTACAATGTGTATAAACAGTTGCCGTACCATGTTTCACTGCTCGCGGACTGTTAAATCGCGGGAAGAGTCTATTTAAATGTATCACCTTCGCTTGGCCACCATGTAAGTTTTGAAATGCACATGTTTTTGAAAGTCACATAGGCGATCTTCCAGTTGTGCTTTTTATCACCGTACCGAATTTCAGGGTGATATGAGTAATAGTTTCGTAGATATAGAATGCCAGTGAAAAATTTTGCACAGCCGCCATGTTGGATTGGTGAGATGTAACAAGATGTGATGAGTATGTTCGGGGTCAAACAAAACAGTACTATGACCTTACTGAGTTTCATTGAAATCGCTCCAGCCGTCTAGATTTTACTAGTGGGAGAGGGGACACACACACAGGCAAACACACATACGCACACACGGACCTCATAAGCCGACTTTTAGCCAATTTTCATTTATGAAAACATAGGCATATGAGATTACATTTTTCCCGTGTGTGTGTGTGTGTATGTGCGCGTATGTATGTGTGTGTGTGTTCCCTCTACTACAGTAACTTCTAAACGCCTGGAGCCATTTCAATGAAACGCGGTAAGTGCATAGTACCATTCTGACCAACCCCGACCGTGCCCTTCAACTTTTATTACGTCTCACTAATCCAACATGGCGGCTGTGCGAAATATTTCACCGGCATTCTATATCTCCGAAACTATTACCAATATCACCCTGAAATTTTGTACGATGATAAAGGGCACTACTCGAAATTCACCTATGAGACTTTCAAAAACCTCCTGTTAACTACAAAACGAACATGGCGGCCAAGCGAAGTAGAATCATTCAAATAGACTTTTCTCGCGACTTAACCATCCGAATGCAGTGAAACTTGTTACAGCAAATGTCTATACAATTTGCAATGCGGTGACATATACTACAGTTCAATTGTTTATATTACCTCAAGATGGCGGCTGTGCGAAATATTTCACCGGTTATCTATATCTTTGGAACTATTCCTCATATCACCCTGAAATTTTGTGCGGTGATAAAGGGCACAACTAAAAGTTCATCTATGTAACTTTCAAAACTCTGTAAAGTACAAAACGAGCATGGCGGCCAAGCGAAGTTGAAACATTTTAATAGACTTTTCTCGTGATTTAACCATCTGAGCGCAGTGAGATGTGGTACAGTAAATTTTCTTACACACTGTGATGCGCTGACATCTAATTTAGTTCAATTGTTTATATAATCTCAAGGTAGCGTCTGTGCGCAATTTTAAAATTAAGTTTTTATTTCTTGTGTCGTAATCATGTGATTGAAGTTAAAGTTTGAATAATGAACCTACGCAATAATTCTCATTTAATGGTGCATAACTCTACAGTATGGCCTATACCTTTACAATCCAACATGGCGACCATTCGAAATATTTAGACGGTTCTCAATATCTACGAATCAATTACAGAATTCAAACTGATTTTTTATGTTCGTAGAGGCTATGAACATAAGTTCACCTATGGAACTTTCAATAACCTGGTGAGCACAAATGCAACATGGCAACGACGCGAAATATAAATATTTTAATGGACGTTTCTCTGAGTGGAGTGAAACTTGGTACGGTAAAGGCTTATAAAAATTTTAATCCACTGGCATCTAATTTATTTCAATTGTAGGCTATTAGATATTTGGTCATAAGATGGCTGCCTTATTATAGGCACAAAGGAACATTAATACATTCTCCCAGGTAACGGAGAGATATTCTCCATGATCATTCTTAAGAAGAGAGTGAGAAATATGTGACTCTTTTTTGAGCAATAAACATTCCGTAATAAATTTGAATAACGCCCTTCAAGGTGAATATTATTTAGTGTAGCTGCCGCCACATAATTGCTGACCCCTGACGTGATAATGGACAGCAAAGAATCCGAAATGCAGCAGAAATGTGAAGTGGAAGAAGTCAGTGTCAAACTACCACCTTTTTGACTAATAAACCAGACATTTGGTTTTGCCAAGCCGAAGCCCAATTCAAGATCGCCGGAATAACGACGGAATCATCAGATTTAATTATCTACTCGCACAGTTGGAACCAAGATTCGTGGAGAACCTCTGGGATCGAGGAGGAAGTAAGCACCTGAACAAGTATACTATACCCAAAGAACGATTGTTAACCATTTTAAGGAGAGTGAAGAGAAGCAGATAAAGAATCTTATTAGTGAAATACAGTTAGGTGACATGAATCCAAGTCAACTATTAAGAAAAATGAAAGACTAGGTGGTACCAACATCTCAGCCAAGGTTTTGAAAACATTGTGGTTAGATAAGCTTCCAATAAATGTACGTAATATTTTGGCAATATCAAATGAAGAAGTAGAAAATGTAGCGCAAATGGCTGATCGAATTTGTGAGATGAAGCATGTCGAAGAATTTCAGATAGCTGCAATTCAAGAGTCCACTACATCATGCGCAGCTATACCTTCAGCCGTAACCATGCAAGATCTGTTGGTCAGGATTGAAGAATTGGAACGTGAGCTGAAGGATGAAAGCCAATCACGCAGTAGAAACAGATACTACCACCCATGATATCGCAGTCGGAGCAGAAGCAAGCAAAAATTCAACAGAGGTGGTAAATATTGCTATTACCATTTCAGGTTTGGTGCTAATTGCATACCAGGGAAGTGCACTCCACTTTTCCAGTGGAAAGATGAGGGAAACTCCAGTCGGCAGAATCAGTAGCAGCCTCATACTCTGCCGTCGCACCTAAAGTAGGCCGGAATGTTAGATTGTTTATTCAAGATTGACACACTGGTCAAAAATTGTTAATAGATAGTGGAACAGATATTTCTGTATTACCAGCTAATCGTGATTCTAAAAATGTGTCCTTAGACTTTAAACTTGATGCTGCTAATGGGACAGAGATACCAACCTTTGTCACCAAAATTATTAGTGTTGATATAGGCTTAAAAAGAAAATTCGAGTGGCCTTTTGTTATGGCAAAAACAATCAAAGGCATACTAGGAGCAGACTCCTTACATCAATTTGAATTGACTATTGACATTAAGAATAGAAGGATAATTGATAGCAAAACAAAACTCAGTGTCACAGCTGATGTAGCCGCTATATCTGATTCTGATACAGTCAGTACTCTTCAAGAAGGTTTAGCATTTCATGTCCTGTTGCAGAAATATCCTGATATAACTAAACCAATAGTCACAACTAGAGATGGCAATCATGATGTAAAGCATTCTATCACCGCTACTAATGGACCTCCTGTATTTAGCAAGCCTAGACGTCTTCATCCTGAAAAGCTAGCCATCGCGAAACGGGAATTCCAATTCATGTTAGATCACAACATAATAATTGTATTAATGCAGCCAATGGTCATGTATTTTTCTTTTCAGGACGGGTCAGGGAAGGGATTATGAAAGAAAATTGGCCGTGGACCTATTGAAAGGAACTGTCCCGGCATTTGCCTGGTAGTGAAAATGGGAAACCACGAAAACCATTTTCAGGACGGCCGAGGTGGGATTCGAACCCACGATCTCCCGATGCCAGCGAGACACGAGAAAACGTGTTAGCGCTCTCGGCCACCGTGGTCGGTAGATCACAACATAATACAGCCTTCTAAATCACAATGGTCTATATCCTGTGCATTTGGTCACAAAAAGAAATGGGACATGGCGTGTGTGTGGTGACTATCGTCGACTGAATGAGCGTACCATACCTGACCACACATTGATGCAAAGCAAGACAATTTCCTCGATATTAGATATGTTCCAAGCTTATTACCAATTTCCACTGAGTGAAGAAGATAGAGATAAATCAGCCATAATCACACCGTTTGGTCATTTTGAATTCTACTATATGCCTTATGGACTCAGAAATGCACCATGAACGCTTTAAAGATTCAACAATGGTGTCTTACAAGGACTTGATTTTTGTTTTGTTTATCATTTTGATAGCTCCTGAATCTCCAGAACAACATGTTGAACATTTGGACCTGGTGTTTCGAAGACTGAATGAATATGGCCTTAGGCTTAATTTAAGTAAATCAGTGTTTGGTGTAAATGAAATTCAATTTCTGGTCTAGCTGATAACACCGGCAGGCACGAAACCACAGTCAGAAAGAGTTCAAATATCCAAGTTAACAAGCTCCCTCAAACTGTACGAGAACTTAGGAAATTTCTTGGCATGATCATTTTTATAGGAGACATATTAAGAATACAGCCAACAATCCAACTTCTATATGAATTTCTGAAAGGATCAAAGAAAAATGACACCAGGAAGTTAGATTGGTCTGAAGAAGCCATTATACAGTTTCAACAGTGCAAGGAAGATTTGGCAAATGCTGCATTATTAACATGTCCTGATTCCAACTACTGTATCAGTTAGCACTGTTTGCTGATGCATCTGACTTGGAAGTAGGTGCTGTTTTGCAGCAATATAATAATAATTGCTGGAGTCCTAGTGGATTTTACTCCAAGGAATTGAGTGATACTCGGAGATGGTATAGCACCTACTGTATGATAGAGAACTCCTAGTAATAAGTTATACCTCTATTAAGTATTTCACGCATTTATTACAAGGCAGGAAATTTTCAGTATTCACGGATCATAAGCCTTTGACATAATGCATTTAGGCAAAATAATGAAAAAGCTTCACCTAGACAACAACGTAATTTGCAATACATATCTCAGTATACAACAGACTTGATTCACATCTCAGAAAAAGACAATTTTGTAGCTGACAATCTGTCAAGACTGGAGGAGATATTGATAATTAACTATGATGAAAATGCTACGAATTAGGAAAAACATAAAGAACTCGAGGACTTGCGAGAAAAACCCCAAACTTCCCTTAAATTCAAAGCTTATCCATTACCATCTGGGAAGTCATTATGGTGTGATATTTCAACATCCTCTATCAGACCATACATACCTTACAAGTTTCGTCGTCAACTATTTCATCATTACCATAGCATGTCACTAACATCTAAAGCAGTCTGGACCTATATGAAGAATGACCTAACTCTTTGGGCCAGATCCTGTCTCAACTGTAAAAGAAGCAAAGTCTGAAGGAACGCCAAGGCTCCTGTGGCTATATTTTCTGAAGAAGATCAGCGATTCTGTACTGTTCATGTGGACCTCATTGGACCTTTACCACCTTCTGAAGGTTTCATAATATTGTCTCACCTGTATCGACAGATTTACTGGTTGGATGGAGGTAGTGCCTCTAACGAACATTGCAGCAGAATCAGTTGCACAAGCATTTTATAACAATTGGATTTCAAGATTTGGTGTTCCTTCCAAGATAATTTCTGACCAAGGGAAACAGTTTCAATCTGAACTCTTTCAGTCACTTGCAAGACTATGTGGATGTAAACTTAATCATACAACTGCTTATCATCCACAAAGCAATGGCAAAATTGAACGTTTCCCCCTCACTCTAAAAGCTGCTATCAGAGCTCACAGTGTGATCAGATGGACAGAAGCCCTACCTACAGTTCTTTTAGGACTGAGATGTGTCATTAAAGAAGAAACAAACTGTTCGATCGGACAAATGGTTTATAGATCAACAATCAGACTGCCTGGGGGATTTCTTTGAAGAATCCACACACTAAAAAGAATCCCATGTTGTTGTGAGTTAACTGTAACAACAGATGGCAAGACTAAAACCAGTGAACCGGAATCACAAAAATCGAAACACAACATTTGTGCACAAATTCCATAAAAATTCTAAACTTGTTTTTGTCAGAGGGGATAGGATCAAAGCATCACTTGAAAAGCCGTATGAGGGATCATATTGAGTAATCCACATATCAAACAAGTATTTTACACTTGCAATTAGAAACAAAGAGGTAAAGGTTTCCATTGATCGGTTGAAGCCAACATATACTCTGCCTGATGATCCTGTTGAAGATCTCCCAACCACCACATGCCAATCAATATCAGAGACTTTGAGAGATGAGCCAACACAACCAACATCGATGAGTGTGCCTTTGGATGAGGGAAGAAGGTGTACTCGTTCTGGGCGTGTTGTTCGTTTTCCTTCTAAGTAGAGTACATGAACATTTTGATTTTCGTAACTTAGTTACTGGAAGGGGAGTGGTGTAGGCTATTAGACATTGAGACATAAGTTGGCTGCTTTATTATAGGCACCATGGAGCATTAATTCATTCTCCCTGGTAATGGAGAGATATTCTCCATGATCATTCTTGAGAAGAGAGTGAAGAATTTGTGACTCTTTTAAGAGCGATAAACATACCGTAATAAATATGAATAACGTCCTTTAAGGTGAATATTATTTAGTGTAGCTGCCGCTACACAATTGGTTTCATAACCACAAGATGGCAGCTGTGCGAAATTTTAACATCTCGATTTTCTTTCTTGTGTCCTAATCATGCGATTGAAGTTTGAATACACCTACACAATAATCTTCATATAATAGTAGGCTACATAACTCTAAGACCTACATAAACAGTATATATAAATCCAACAAGGCGGCCATCCATAATATTTAGACGGTTCTCAATAGCTACGAATCTATTACAGCAATCAAACTGAAATTTTGTATGTTGATAGAGGCAATTAACATAAGTAGGATTTATGAAAATAGGCTGTATAGTTCTTCACGGAACTACTTGTTCATAAATGAAAATAGGCTTAACAAATCTGGAATTATTTATACAGAGATGTACATGTGATTTTAGGGACAATATCACTGATAAATATTGTATGATAGGCCTACATTCGTAAAACATAGAATTGATTACACTGAATAGTTTGCAACATACTGTATTACGAGATGTGTGACTCACGTATAGAATCTAAAGAATAATAGAGTAAAATCAGATATATTTACATGCTACACGTATAAATTATTTATTGACTCTATTTTCTAATAAACCTTTAGCGACGAGAAGGCAAGTTAATAGTATCTTATTTACAATTTGAGTGTTTAATATCATGAATGGTGGTCCATATTTAATTTCCGAAACCATTTTTTTTTTACAACCAAAGTGACCAGAACATATAACATTGCACTATCCAGTATCAAATGTACAACACAGAGGCCTTTGCCACCGCTGAAGACAGTAAACATAATTTCGACTTGGATTTTCCACAGTAAAAACCTCCAGAAAAGTGGAAGAACTACCAAGTCTTGAACAACCAGTCCGATTTTAACAATTTATTGTGAATGAATTTTTCTAGCGTTTATAGCTCGTTTATTGAAACAATGTAGGATATAAAAAATAAAACATCAGATAACCATACCAATACTAATCATCTAAACAGTCAACTAATTAGCAAATGAAGAAAAATATTCCAAGGAGTTAGATACATTTTCAGTATGAGGAAACCCTACCATCACTTCGAATGATAATATCATAGAAACTGCTATTTAATTACTGTAGTCTTTTCCTAGATCCATATAATTCTCCATACAACGGGCTTAAAAAGTTGTTTCTAACAGTAGCACATACTGTTATTGGTTTTTTGATAGTACTCCCTCATAATTAGCAATATAAATTTGCTATAAAAGTAAATCAGTCAATGCATTAATAAACAATCACTCAAGCTATGATTTTGAAGACCAATAAATTACCCAAAACTGACCTAAACCTTTTAAAAATCGCCTTTAGAATCATCTAAAATACCTGTTGTCGTCACATACGTTAGAAATAAATAATTTGAATAAGCCAACTTATTTGCTAGACATAGAAATTACCTTACCTTGTCGTCAAAATATATGACCTCAGATAATTGTCTGATCTATCGTATGTTTGGTACATAATATAAAAGGAATTTCCCAAATCAGAAAACGTTAGTGTGGAATTGCCTCTACTGACGATAGTCGATCCACCGTGAGGGAAATCTTCTGTGTAATAATAAAAACATTAATAAAGAAGTTCATTGCCAAGAAGTTCCGCACAGTCAGCTCAACACAGGATTTTAAGAATTATTTGTTAAATAACGGCATATTTAAGGTTAATAAGTAAGAGAATGGCCCTTAAATTAGCCTAAAATCCAGAAGAATATCTTATTGTGCCCAAAATAGAGACATTCTCTAAGATGCCTCACAACGTGACAATGTGCCAATGTGTTTGTCGTAAAACATATAAATACTAAAGGAACAATGTTTCTGGATTGCCAGAAAACAAGATGCAATTTCTTCAAAACTCCTCCCCAGTAATGCCTTAGACTGTATTTAGTGGAACAAGGATTTAAGCATAAGCGCTTGATTCTTTCTACAAAGTGACTTCTAAGTGTGGTCTGTGTAACAGCATTTCATGATTGTAATGATATTAGTTTGATAGTTCAGTAGAAGTTGCTGTTCTCAATAAAATTAAACAGTAGGTACATAAAATAGTTAACAATTAGGAATTTCACAGCCTTCAATAACTACAATTTTAAAATATTACATTCTTGCACTCATTTTCCGATTCACTAGCTGAACTACGATTCCCGAAAGTTGCATCTGGCGTGAAGGAATGAATAGGTTAATTTGAATTTAATTGAAACTATACATAAGGGATGTAGACCCCTATAAACGATCTATTGCTCATGTATTTATATTCCTCCTTCCCGTTTGTATTTAAATTCAGTTTCTTTCGTCCCTGTGTGTCTGCTATTTCGCAAATTATGCTGTTTTCTCCGGCAATTGAATTGCTTGAGATTGATTGTTAAATAAGTTAGAATTTAACGTGATTGTCAAACTTTTTCATACGCTAATTAAAAATAATAATAATAACAACAATATTAACAATGATAATATCAATAACACATCTGAAATTTTGTGGTTCACATCTAATGGACGTCACTAATCTATGTAAATTAAATTCTAGTTGATTCGTACTCTTATTGACATAAAGAACATTCCATATTCGTTAAATAGGCTATAGCCTCTAAAACCAAACTGAAACTGTCGTTAGTTCTATTTCCGTCTGGCTGTCATCCAGTTTGTTAGGTCATGCATCAATGGAAAACAACTGAATTTGATGATATGTAACATAGTATTTGTCTTCAAAAATGCAGTTATATTTTATCTTTGAATGTAACCTAACTGGTTAACGGTGGATAGAGGAAGTTCCAAACATAAATATGTTAATGTATCTGGAAATGTTAGTCTCAACAAACATCTCAGTGTAGTATCCTAACATTACTAGAAAATTAAGGCCTATTTCGCATATGCATCATGCATATAAATGTTCAAATTCAGGAGATGTTGCAAATTGCTCAATTTTAAGCCGTGTGTAATTACGTTATAGCACTTTCAATGATCTTGAGTTGGTCAGATTACGAAAAAAAACTCCTTCTCTTTAATAGCACGGTCCAATCTTGATGTAAACTATTGAAATGCATTCCATGAAGATGGCAGCTACAGCTTGTTGCGATAAAAATATTATTGTTATTATTACTAATATTACTATGATGATTTATGGTTATGATTATAATTATTATTATCAGTTCAATCCCAACAGCTTGCAGTGATAGAAAGGAACGGGTGAGTCCTCACCCACTTCACAATTGACAATTGGTGAGAGAGGTCAACTGTCATATTATAAGTTATATACTTTTTAAAGGTGCAGATGACCCCGCATATCCGCCCCGTAAAACAACAATAACTAACTACCTAACTAACTTAATAAGTAATATAGATGTTTCGAAAATTTATCAGTATTCTATGAGTACGTCTGACAGGATTTAATAATTGAATTCTAATAATAGGCTACAGTTAGAATGCTACAGTTGTCAAAATAACACAAGCTATCACATACATTCCAATCACACCCATGTGCATGGAGCTCATGACCAAGATGAACAAAGCCCCTATTACAACAACAACAACAACAACACCAACAACAGCAACAGTACTTAATAATTTGGGATAATGAATTTATTCAAATTATTTGGCCACGTGTGCAACATTTGGCCACGAAACACATTGAATTAATCAAACGCAAAATAAAAGTACTTAACGCATTTTTTTTTTGTTGACAGTGCAAATTTTGTGGAGGAAACGCTTTAACAACTTTCCCTGTGTTTATTCGTGTTTCTCATTGCGCATGCGCTGGCATCAGCGCAAAGCATGCGTACTTCTCTATACTTTGAGAACAAATGAAAATAGCAGCCTTATTTGTGAATTAGATGCATTTCAAAACATTCCATTCGTGCTCAATAACAGAATGGTCCAATGATGCACACTGAAAGTGCGCCTGTCCGGTTAGTGCGAGGTCCCGCGTTCAAGTACTGGACGAGTCGAATATTTTCCCCTCTACGTGATTTAAAAACATGGGATTGTTCAATTATTCCCAGTGACAGACATAGATTTCAGAGAGGGCTATTGTCCAGGGAGTAGGGGACATCAACTCTAGATAATATACTTCTAAATAATTTCATATTTCAATCTCATACAAAACGTTTTTAGCTGTGGCCTATTTATTGAAAGGTTATTTTTCAATTCTCTTTCGTCTCGATTTTGTTGAATGAGACACCACGCAAATATCATCAAGCAAGTCGTAAAGCTTTAACTTCAACCGTCCCAATATATTCCAAGATTATACGCCTACACAACTTTTCACCCCAGGTTTTTGTCTCATTACTGAACTAAATCCAAACTAATATATTTAAATTAATTTTATTTTTTGTTGGTTAACTTATGGTTCCACTTAAAATAACAATATTAGAATCATTATCAATGTTCCGGGCAATTGCAATACATTGTTTTATTAGTCACTTACTTCCGTCCATCAGAGTACTTTCAAACGATCAGATTATCAAATATATCAACTCAAAGATTCACACTAAAACCTAGAGCAAGATGATTAGAAAGCAAAACAATATAATGGCTGAAACGTATAGTAACTTCGTATCTTGTAATGTAGGCCTAAATCATTCCCCGCGTCAACTCTGGTTTTGTGCAGGAAACTTACCCGTTCGAACTTCTGTTACATGAAATAAGAAGAGTTTGTATCAAATTTCACTTACCGGTAGTGTTTCACGATCGACTCATCACCATATGAAAAGAGTAATATATTATGTAGGGACTCCACGCAGACATTCCATACACATATCTCTGAGCGTTAATATTATTAATAATAATAATATTAATAATAATAATAATAATAATAATAATAATAATAGTAGTAATAATAATAATAGATACGCTACATGTTGCTGACTTCAGTATGCAGCGGAGTGATTTTTCCACATACAGACTCACCTTTGTCAATATAATATAATACAATATAATATAATTAACATGTCATTATATTACATTATTATTGTAGTTATTATTATAATTATTAATAACAATAGTATGAAAATAATAACAATAATGATAATAATAATTGATAATGATGAGTACAATATTTTATATTATTATATTGTATTTGTAACACTATTATATTCACTATTTGCAATGGAAACTAGTTTTGGTGTAGTGCTAACATACCTAGACCGGTACTGCTATTCAACGTGGCAAGTTGAACTCCCCTCCATGCACTGGCCACTGATAAGACGGTCCACATGGGATACACCTCTCCGCTGGCCAATCCTATGGCGAGGAGGAGCCGCTTCAAGACAATTGAGGGGTTTATCAATCAGGACTGGACTAGAGCCAACCAGTCACTAAACTAGAAAGACGACATTACAGGCCACGTGGGTAACGTCTTTAAGCCGACGATGTGATTTGGTTGCAATGAACGACATCACGGAGAGACTTGTATAAACAAGTCATTTAACGGAATTGGGGAATTTCAGGCCACATTTTTTGCAGTTATGAAAAGGCTTAGGCCGATTCTCTTAAAATTCTGAATCGAATGTCCAGAATGAAGTTATCCTAAAATTTCATCTTGCCTTTTTTTTCCGCTTAGCGATGTGTTTGAATTTGCTTATGCTTACGCTGGAAATGGGATGAGATTTCTGAGAGATTTATTGACCCACATACCACTAAAGAGAGCATACCGTATACAAGAAAATATGAATAAATGTGTCAATGGGAGGAAAGAAAACATGAAGCTATTCAGAAAAACAAATAGGCCTATGTGGAAGTTTTTGAAATTCTTGCAGACTAATCCATTTCCAGAATACAATAATTCAGGATACAAACTTGTAATAATATTTAGATACACAAACAGTAGAAATGGGGGCCCAACAGGACAATCAATAACACTTCTGACGCTTTCAGTCACGAACTTTCATCATATCATCTGCACATTTTAGTACTATTGTAAAACTGCAAAATATACAGTATAGTACAGTTGAGGATAACCTATACCGGAATATCAGGAAAATGTGGAATTTTTACCGTATACAAATATCAGGTTAGCAAGGGATAGTTTTGGTTTTGAGGTTTAATGCTCGTAAGTAACATGCAATTAGCCATCTTTTCAACTATTTGTATTGAAAAAATTCAAAACAAAGCTATCTCTTGCTAACCTGAAATTTTGGCGAGGTATTCTTGTGGATACTACAATACCATGTGTTTAGGAGATAAAAAATAATGTTTTGAAGCCATATTTTCCAGTGTTGCCAATACAACACGTGTTGTCCGAATGAAGAGTTAGAACTAACAGTAAGAGATAGAAACCATGTTTTTGGAAGGAAATGCAATATTCTGTGTCACAGCATTTACGAGAATAAACGGATTGTTTATGAATAGATCTTAATATTTGATTTAATCAAGCATTCTATATTTTACCCAAGTATTTTTTCTTTTAATCCAAGATAGCCCAAGAGTTTAGGGTTACAATCGTGAACGAAATATTGTAAGACTGAAAATTACTAGATTGCTATTTTATATTCTGAAAAACATACGAAAGTTCCTATTTCTTCTCAGTCCACGTATATATTTCTATAGAGATAAAACTTCCTAAATAGCTCATTAGCACAAGCAGGAGCTAAAAGACGTGCACCAACTGAAGTAGTCTACTAGGCCTAGTGGTATCTTCATTAGGAAATGTTAAACATATGATTACAAAAAGTCCTACTGTATAGAGTATATGTTACGTAATGAACTACGATATTTTTTCTATTTTGAGCTACACATGGTGCACAGTTCCCGCTTAACTTCACATCAAGGTATCATAATTCGTTATAATGCAATTATTATTAGAAAATTATGACTTAAAGGAAAACATTATTACATTAATTGCACTTGTTTCTGTTTTAGGTTGATACCTTGTTCACTTCAGTACGACGCTTTATAGCCATGACACCGAGGATAACCTCTGGGAAGATTTAAGTTACCCATAAATGCCTGGTTACCAGGGTGTAGGATATGTAGCAACATTAATCCTTCGTTTTCATTTGAATACTGAAGGCACCAAACGCAGTTTTATTAATTAAAGTATCCTTTATGGAGTGATTTTGGAATTTTTAGCCGTCTCAGCGTAAGAATATCCTTGTCCACCTCCTGGCGTAGTGACTAGAATGTTTGACTGTCAACAGAGAGGTCCTGGTTCAAGTCCCAGCTCTGCCAAGATATTTAATTGTGATCTGAGGGGTGGAATGTCTTACACTCAGCCTCGTTAGGCAGAATTGAGAAAAGGTGGGTTCTATTCCACCTCAGCCATCCAGAAGAGTTTGTCTATCGTACCTCACTTCTACGTCAGACGAAAGTGATGAGATTAATATCTCGGACGTCTAACAAATTCGTATTCTCAATTACAAATGCACACACTAATACAACCATCACAAAGACAGAGGTTATCAGACAAATTCTATACATATACAAGTACACAGGGCTACACGATCATGATGTAAAAAGGCCCCTAAATGAATCAAATACAGCAACAATCACAGAATTTACATAAGTAAACTTTTACCTAACTACTGATCTAAGTTGGTTCAGGATGGACCTCTTACTTTATTGATAAGACGAAAGATGTTTATGTGCAACGAGAACTTATTTCAGAGCTTATGTATTCTGAACATCTGCAATCACATCACTGTAAACTTTGGACGCACTCGACACCAGGCAGAGCAGAAAGTCGGAGTTAGTTTCTGTAAGGAGATTGGCAAATCTGTGACGTGTTGCATGGGTTCTCTTACCAGTCTTGCTCTAGTGGGTATGATTAGATAATGAATTTTAATACCCTTAACTTTGACATGAAATGCACTTATATACTATTTTACATGCATTGAATGTTATCCGGACTGGATCACGTTTGATAACTCAATATTTCCATTTGAAAACCATTATAGTCAATTCCTTCACCCTCATCAGAAATAACAGCTCACTTATCTGGATTATGCTTTCCTCCATAGTTCTTGTCCTTGCATCATTTGTTATGATACAAATAAAATGGCTATACCAGGAGAATCAGCTGCCCCTAATAATATTGTTTTATGCAGCCCAACTAACGCGTGTTGTCAGGAAGGTCGATATTTCTCTGCTTGCGTCCCGTAAGGTGTTAATGCAGTGCAAACATATCCAGTAAACTATACTGAACATTATTATTTTTCCCTCGCATTAGTCTGTACTACCATTTAGGGAAAAATAATAGGGTTCAGCATCGTTTGCAGGATATGCTTCCAGACCATTGGTACCATACGGGATTCAGGAAGAGAGATATCGACCTTCCTGATAACAACGATATTAGGGATGCATAAAAACAATATTATTTGCGGCAGCTGATTCACCTGGTATAGTTTCCCCGACTAAATTAATTGTGGAAAAGCGTGTTGACCCACTGAAATTTGATACTTCTTTCCTGACTTAGGCCTGGTTGGTTTCTCACCTGCAGGATGTGTAGTCCAGAGTCAACGGTTGTATGCGTAGGTCATCTAGACAAACGAAAAACTTGTCTTCAGTTCATGCTTCATACCTTACATTTCAACAATCTGTTAATCACGATCTCTTTCCACGGGTCAGTCCTTGAAATTTCTAGCTATCGCTTCGAGAGCTGTTGTCTTCAGATTGCATCTCAATATTTTTCTCTTTCATTTTTCTATTTCAAGCCAGAATTATATCCCAGATGTTTATTTTGTTGTGGAGAGCAGAGCATGACTTGAGATGCTCCAACATAGATAGAATCTTGTACTGTATCCGAATATTAAATTTATGTGCACTGTTTTCCTGACCAAAGAGCTGAAATCATGCTTATTCCGATCAAACACACTTTTGCCTTTCATGCCACTACGTTATCGAATCTTTCACAAATTTCGTCGAACTCGGCTTACCGTATTTGGTCACAATTTCTCGCGTAAGGACGTTCCATTTCTTTCCCCATAATCCTGTAATGTTACCGGTACTGAATTAATTTGGGAGTCTTCAATAATAACTAAAGAAATTAATCTTTGTAAAATAGGCCTAACGGTAGCTTAAAGAAGAATGGTGGTAAAGGTCAGAGCATCTGTTGTCCAACCAGGTGAATCTGAAGTCAAGAATTTGGAATTTGGTTTCATCCAACTAAATTTCAGAAATAACGTAGCATGAAATAACAATAAAGGAGGAATAACAGTGATGAGCGAGGAGGAGAAACATTTAAAATGGTGGATTGCCATAATTCAGCCAAGTCCCCAATTTAACACCGTCTAATCCATCACTGAAATCACCAAAATATAGGAATAGTACGCGGTCGATTAGGCCTATTTGTTATAAAGCGGGAATTCGTGGGATTGTAATTTACCATCAATTTTAAATTTTCATTTCTACATCTGAAATTTCCCTCAGCAATTACTTCTCTTACATGTCTATTTAGGTAGACGTTTTCTTGAGAAAGAGAGATTTAGAGATATAACGATATTACCATAGAATTTGAAATATTTGCATTCTGAAACATTCATCACAATTGGATTAGGCCTATATAGGCCTATACAGATCTTTCTCATGTCATGTGAAATTTAAATAATTCAATAATTAATCTCCGGGTCATCCGGGTAATCATCGTGATTCTTCTTGTCTGATTCTGGGGTGGATGTACGGACTACATCTCCACATACCGTCATACCATTCTACTCTGAAGATTTCTTGAGCACTTACTATATCATTCCACAGGCCTTGCACTATACATTTTATCCATCTCATTCTGAGTTTTCCCCTTAGTCCTTTTCCAATACAGTAGGCCTACGAGTTTCTTTCAAATCAAATATTAATGTTTGGGTTCTCCTTTCTCCATTCATTGGAGACGTCAGGTCAAACTTCAACTGTTCAGTTCTCTCACCAAGTGTTTCAGTAGTTTCTTACAACGTTGTTCCTTGTTCCTTCATGCCGTTTGCTATCCAGTATCTTCCGAACCTAACAGTTGTGAGCCCTGGGCTGGATCACGTTCAACAAATTCTCACGTTCGGGATGTTTCCATTTAAAAACCATTGCAGTTCATTCCACCTTACTCCTATGAAATATCAGCTGCCTTGCCTAGATTGTACTTTCCTCTACAGTATTGTACTTGTTTCTGCTCTATATAGGCCTTGCCTAGTATAATACGAGTAAAATGCTTGCATAAGCACATATCATATCTTTGCATGTCTATGGCATATCTTTATTTCAAAACAGCCCTTCCTTGAAAGAATCCTTTAGCAAACTGCACCCTTCGTTCATAATCTATACTTCCATCTTATGATACCTCACACCAGGGGAATTTGAATGTTTTCACCCCCTCCAACGGTTCTCCATGTAATGATGTGCATTCGTCGTTTTACATTTCTGTGACTCGGCGTGTTTGGCAATCCAGTTCCTTCCTCTTTATTGGGAGAGGTTGCCAACCTCCAGGAGTATGCTGAACGAAAATCCCACAATACATAGTATTTACGGTTAACTTTTTTGATCAACAAATCATACAGATATTGTACTCTAGAACTGTGCGTCTGTAAGCAAATGCGATATACCGTCTTACAACGGAATATCCTTCAATGCACAACATTGAAAACTATACTCAAATTATATAAAAGTTGTTTCGGCCAGAACATTCATATACTGTACAGTTAGGCTATAAGGAAAATTATGGGTTCAAAGAATACGATGATAGTGACATTCTTCTCTCTTTATCGTGATGCGTACAAAACATTCTTTTATGGGCTGCGTGGCTCAGCGGTAACGTTCTCACCTGCTGTACCCAAGATTGCAGGATCGAATCCTGGTGCACTCATCTGGCATTTGAGGGTGCGCAAATATGAGGGTGCCGTGCCAGTAGATGAACTAGCACGTTAAAGATCCCCTTCGGGACAAAATTCTGGCACCCCGGTGTTGCGTCTCTAAAAGCCGCAGTAGTTTAAAGGGGCGTAAAACCAATGACGTTATTATTACAAAATAATTTTACCCCATTTTGGCACTTACTGGTCTTCAAGTGACCCTTAAACCTGTCTAAGCCCATATACTATTCTAGAGTTGGTGACGTCAGTAATAATAATAATAATAATATTAATAATAGAAAAAGTCATCCCCCGTTAAATTAGCAAGTACCGCAGCAATTCACGGACATTGAAATAGCATAGGCAAACGATCTTAGTATTGGTGATTTTTGACCTATGCATATGATGCACTGTGAAGCCTCCGTGGTTTAGGCAGCAGCATGCCGGCCTCTCACCGCTGGGTCCGTGGTTCAAATCCCGGTCACTCCATGTGAGATCTGTGCTGGACAAAACGGAGGCAGACAGGTTTTTCTCCGGGTACTTCGGTTTACCCTGTCACAATTTCATTCCAGAAACACTCTCCACTATCATTTCATTTCATCTGACATTCATTTAGCCTAATCATTGCCCCAGAGGAGTGCGTCCGGCTTCGGCAGCCGGCACAGTCCATATCCTCGTCGCTAGATGGGGGCTTCATTCACTCCATTTCTGACCCGGTCGAAGACTGGAAGCAGGCTGTGGATTTTCATTTCATATGATGCACTGGATGAATTTGAATGAAACGTGTTAGCATTTTAATCCTATTTTCATTCTCCCCAATCTTTCCCTTGTATTTTGATAATCATCGGGAAGCCAACCAGTCGCACATGCTAGGAGAGCTATTGAAGGAATCAGAATGAACAAGTAGTTTTGTGAAGAAATAAACAGCCTATTTTCAGACATTCATCTGGCCTATTTCATTTGAAATCTCCCTCACCTATTAAAAGCATTTTCCATGTGATGTGGCCTACTACATAGCACTGTAATCAAGTGTAGAGCAATATAGTATAGTTCAATATCCAAAAGTTGTAGTCATTTTAGAAAATATTTATAAAATGAATATTTAAATAATTCAAAATGGTCTTACTAGTGCTTTCACTGCTTCAAAACAAATATGTTATCCTTACCTTACCTTACCTTACTTAGATGGCCACTCAAACCTAAGCAGGTTTTTGGCCTCGCCAACAGCACGGCGCCATCTTTCTCGGTCATCCATTATGTCCTCCGTGACTCCGATTTTTCTCATATCTTTTTGAACTTGGTCCCACCAGCGAAATCTCGGTCGTCCCAATGGTCGCCTTCCTCTGGGTACACCTTCCAAAACTGCCCTTAAATTCAATTCTCTACTTCTTCTATGTACATGACCAGCCCAGCGTAGTCTTTGGCTTTTGGCACGGGCGACGATATCCGGTTCTTTGTAGAGATCCCGCAATTCCTTATTTGTTCTAATTCTCCACTGGCCATTTTCTACTATCGGTCCGAAAATGCGTCGTAGTATTCTATTTTCAAAAGTTACTAATTTCCTTTCAGTTTGCTTGGACAATACCCAGGTTTCTGAGCCATACGTGACAACAGGAAGTATAATGCTTTTATAAATTCTCACTTTAGTTTTTCTAGATATAATTTTACTCTTTAAGAGATTTTCAGAGACCAGTAGCTTTTGTTGCCACTGAGAATTCTTGATTTTATTTCTGTTTCTTCCATATTATTCTGGTCTATGATAATTCCCAGATATCTGAACTCAGTACATCTGTGAAAAGCGTATGAAGCAACTGTTAAGGGTTTTTGTACTTGTGCTGCATTCCTTCCTACAACTAGATATTTTGTTTTTTGTTCATTTATCATTAGACCTACCTCCTCGGCTTCTTCAATAAGGGTTTCTGTGAGTAGTTTTAGATCGTATTCGCTTTCTGCCATGAGTGTTATGTCATCAGCATAAGCTAATATGTTTATCTTGGTTCCCACTTCAAGGCCTGGGTGGAGCTGGACTCAAGATAATTCACAACACATTTCAGCACGAAAAATACGTGTCCAAATTTACACTATGAGGCTTTTCTACTGTATAACACATGATTACAACGCTAAGGAATTGTGTACCAGAATATTTAGTTCATGGTACTGGTTTACCAACCTTTCGAAAAACTTGTTCAATAGAAAATCAGTAAAATATGTTTCTTTTTAGAAATGAACATTCGTATAATCTAGAGTTTACTGCACCTACAATAGAGAACTGGAGTAGATGTTCTTGGTGTTCCACCTATTAAAACAATCTCATCCTCCACTACAATTATAGTTTAGTTGAACAGTAGGCTATATAACTTTCAATATCGATATATATGACTTTTCCCACGAAATGACATCTTTCCGTAGCGAGTCTCAGGAGAAAATTTTAAGTAAATTCAAATATGCCTGCATTCTAAAATTTACGGAAACTAAGCTACAGAATTCAGTTCCATTGGATAATGATTATTATAATAGTTCATAATACGAAGCTTCTCTTCGAACGCTTGATTACAATACGATAGGTAAACCAGGTTTTTAAAATTTCGAACTGACGCTACTTTGAAATTTTACAAACTTTTGAAAACTGTGGCACATGACCTCGCTGTTCTTCCCCTAATATCAACATTAACTAACTAACAATTGAACAACAATAGAAGACCATATGCTAAGTTCTGGATAATGAATCGCTTTGGCTAGTTTCCGTCCTCTCGCACGATTTGTACGTCATAAAAGTATTTTCAAATACTATATTTGAACATCACGTCGCCGCTTTGTAGTATTTTTAGCCTATTTTCATTTATCAAAGGAATAGGCTTATGAGATCACCATTTGTCCGTGTGTGTGTATGTGTGTATGTGTCCCCCTTATAATATCAATGAATTTCGATGAAACTGTGTAAGGGCTTACGAAATTCGTCCGACCCCGACCATACCCTTCAAATGTTATTACCTCAAACCAATCCAACATGGCGCCTGCGCAAAATACTTCAATGGCATTCTATATCTCTGAAACTATTACTGATATCACCGTGAAATTTAGTACGTTGATAAAAGGCGCACTACTGGAAGTACACCAAAACGAACATGATGGCCAAGCGAAGTTGAAACATTTAAATATACTTTTCTCGTGATTTACCCATCCAAGCATTGTGAAACATGGTATAGCAAATGTTTATACATTGTAATGCACTGACATATAATATAATTAATTGTTTACATAACCTCAAGATGGTGGCCGTGCGAAATTTTAAAATTACAGAATTTCTTGTGTCTTAATCATGCGATTGACACCAATGTTAGAAGAATGAACCTACGCAATAATCGCCATCTAATAGTTCATAACTCTATTGCCGGCATATAAAAAACCAACATGGCGACTATCCGAAATATTTTGACGGTTCTCAATATATACCAATCTATTACAGCAATCAAACTGAAATAGTGTATGTTGATAAAGGCTAGTAACTTAAATTCACCTGTGGGACATTGAATAAACTGGTGAGCATAAATTCAACATGCGGCGACGCCAAAAATGGACGTTTCTCGCGATTCAACCATACGAGCTCAATGAAACTTGGTAAGGCGAATGCTTATAACAATTTTATTGCACTGACATCTAATTTATTTCAATTGTTTTCATAACGTCAAGATGGCGCCTCTGTGAAATTTAAAAAACTCGTTTTTATTTCTTCATTCCTAATTTTGCGATTGAAGTTTCAATAATAAACCTACGCAATAATCTTCATCAAATAGTACATAGGCCTAAGTCTATGGCCTACATATTTAAAGATCCAACATGGCGACCATTCAAAATATTTAGACGGTTCTCAATGTCCACGAATCTATTACAGCAATCAAACTGAACTTTTGTATGTTGATAGAGGCAATTAACATTAGTTGGTTATATAAAAATAGGCTATTTTATTTTTCACGGAACTAGCCTACTTGTTGTTAGTCAGGTTTTTGTAGCCTTCTATCGACATAAATATGCAGTTGGATTTTTGTAGTAGTTTCGCATATATTGTGAACCGATGGAATACATCGGAAGGTCGGTATGTTGGTTTGTTACATATGTACGGTATAGAATTATACGCCATCAAGTGAAGTTTATAATGGTGGATCATCATACAAATTTTTATTTTGATCGCCTCATTATGACACAAGAAATAAAAACTTCATTTTAAAATTCCGCGAAGAAGCTGTTTTTAATTTGTAATAAAATTGAATTAATTAGGATGCCAGCATATTTGACCTAGTATAAGGATGGGCCGTGCTAAGTTTCACTGCGCTTGGATGAATAAGTCGAAAAAAATCAACGCTGCGTAGTCAAGGTTACTACTGTTACTGCGGAGAGAGCGGTGGGCATAGTTTAGGCCGGGACCGGTGTCGGACAATTTTCACACTTCGGCAGACTATACCTTTGGAACGGTAAGTCGGAGGAAAAAATGTTTCAATAAATATTGTAGACAATTTTGAGAGGAACAAATTTCTGATTCGCTCTTTTGTGAACAAAACATTTTTTCTAGGATAAAAAGTGAAAAAAAAAACTTTTTTGGAAACTTTGCCGCCACCTAGCTTATGAATTTCAAAACGTATGACATGACCTCAATGAGACAAATTGTAGGTGACAATATCCTCTACAATTTAAAAAAAAGCTTTTCTTTAAAATACGTCGATTCAGAGCAAAACGCTTTTCAATTTTTTTTTTAAGTTTTCCGACAAAATGATCGTGCAAATTATTCTGAAATTTAGAGTTAAGCTGTTCTTGTGCGTTTCTAACGATTTACTAAAAGCCAACCATAGCACGGTTTTTGGAACAAAAGGGCTTCTTCTGTGCAGCTGTACTGTACTATACCACTTAAACTCTTGGATAATTATGTTCATTGTATTAACTTTCACTGTCAGTCACTATTTTCGCCCTTAATCTAACCAGGCCGTGACTTGAATTCAAAGGCATACAGTAATTGCACCATACATTGATATAATACGTTTGTAAAACACAGTACAACCATGAAACAATATTGGATAGTAATACCGTGTATAATGAAACTGTAACCCACAGAAATTAGTGCCAACGTTACTCGTCACGCGTGAAGCAGAATGCTCACCGCTGAGTGAAGATGCAACAAGGCGGTGTCCAGACAAGACATCAATGCAAAAATTCAATGTGCTATTTTTAAAGACTGGTATCATAATAATTATTGTGTAAATTTAAAAGAAGATGATCTCAAGTCCATAAATTCTTCCACAAACAATGGAAATATAATTAGTGTCCCAAGAAGAAGCTTAGCCTGAAAGAAGAGGGAAGGAATCAATTAGCCCTACCTAACAACGAGGAAGTTCTTAACCTACTGACCAATTTAAACATAGAAATCTCTCAGTTAAAGGAATTGTGTAATCAGAGGGAAACTGACTTGGGGAAAACGTTAGATTTTGTGCACGACAAACTGGATGAAAATAAGGGATCCCTGCGGACACAAGCAGAAACTATTATGGTATGCAGGCAAGCAATTGTAGAGATGCATCAGGAGAACCTGAAATTAAATAAACAAAACTTGGAACTAAAATCAAGACTTACCGATTCTGAGCAATACTCAAGGATCAGTATGATTGAAATACATGATATACCATCAAAGCCTGCAGAGGACACGAGCAGGTTGGTTCAAGAAGTCGCGCGGAAACTCGACGTGGAACTGAAGGAGGAATATATTGACGTTTACCACAGTTTGCTCCTACAGTTTTGGAATTTACAAGACGACACTTCAAAGAAGAAATCCTCAGACAACGAAGAATATATCGTAATCTGAGTACTCTTGACCTTGAATATACCTACAACAATCCGGTATATACAGGGTGTATTTGATATAATTGAAGTCCCTTACACTGGTCATAGAAGAGACTATTCTAAGCAAATATCTTCATGAAATTTAGTCGTATCTTAATTAGTGTAGGTGGAATTAAATCACAAAAATCGTCGGGCAATGTCTTGGAAAAGGGCTTACACTGCGTACCCCTCAGCAACACAGCTGACTTCTCCCCGTTGCCCTCCCCTCCAACGCTGAGGAATGTTGACAAGAGTCTGAAGGTGAGTGACCTCCTCGTCTTGTCTGCCAATGGCATTGAAATACACGAACCGAGCCTATGGACAGCTGATTGACATCTTTACGGGAGAGTGGCTACTTAACTAGTGATGGTGGATCTGTTTAGGATTTTGCCAGCCTCGTGGCCTATGCATAGAAAATGGAAATCCTAAAGATTTGGTAAATTAATTTAAGGAACTGTTGGTCTATCTTTGTGTGAAGACAGTGCAACATCTGTATTAAAAATATTAATAATATTATCATTATAGTACTACTGTACTAATAATAGTTATAATAGACTTTTAGGCACACTTACTTCTTTTATACGGGCTACATGACCACGTTGTCGCAGCCCCTAAACTAAAGAACCAACCTAACTTCTTTTATGTTTTTTTTGGTATGTCAGGTTGCCAGACTTTTATGTACGCAGGATTTGTTGTACTGTATGTGCCATGAAATCCATGGACATGATCGTATTAGATCACATTCATTTACTACATGCCTGAACGTAGATCGCACCCTCGGGAAGTATAGCACTCTACCACCAGGGCTACACATGCTGATTCTTCTTCCTCTTATTATTATTATTATACTATTATTATTATTATTATAATCATCATCATCTACATGTGGTGCTATTATTGAGACAGCTTATCATCGCCGGCCGATATGCAAGTCAGGTCGCGATGGCGCAGCGGTCCACCTGTTGCCCTCTCACCACGGCGGACCGGGTTTGATTCCGGTGAATGCATGTGAGATTTTTTTTCAAAGTGAAATGCCATGTCCTGGGGTTCGGATTCCACATAAAAAGGAGGTCCAGTAGCTCATGATCACGAAATTTACTGTCATGTAAAACCACACGCTTCCTTAATTCCCACCATCGGCAGCCACAAGATGATTTCCTGTGGCATCTCACGAGGCCAAAGTTGGGATGTCCCTTCATAAGACCACGGCTGATTTCTTTCCTACCCCTGCGGTGTCGGCATGCGCATTTAATCGTACACCACGATCGCAGCAAGTCCGGCGATTGGAGGTCCAAACTCAGCACCGACAGTGGCTATCCTGAGTTTGGATTTCCCTGGATTCTTCCACGTGCTTTCCAAGCACATGCCGGGATAGTATGGTACTTGGAGTCCCGGGGCACCAACCTCATTCACGACCCTAATAACTACATCTACACATACTACTACAGTCACCACAGAACCACAGATTATCAAACAAATCCAACACTCACCCAATTACACGCAGCTGATAAACAAATGCCCCAAGCCCCCCCCCCCCCCCTAAAATGAATTAACAACAACCATGACAACAAGCTTGCAAGTCTTAACTAGTGATGGTGGATCTGTTTAGGATTTTGCCAGCCTCGTGGCCTATGCATAGAAAATGGAAATCCTAAAGATTTGGTAAATTAATTTAAGGAACTGTTGGTCTATCTTTGTGTGAAGACAGTGCAACATCTGTATTAAAAATATTAATAATATTATCATTATAGTACTACTGTACTAATAATAGTTATAATAGACTTTTAGGCACACTTACTTCTTTTATACGGTCTACATGACCACGTTGTCGCAGCCCCTAAACTAAGGAACCAACCTAACTTCTTTTATGTTTTTTTTTGGTATGTCAGGTTGCCAGACTTTTATGTACGCAGGATTTGTTGTACTGTATGTGCCATGAAATCCATGGACATGATCGCATTAGATCACATTCATTTACTACATGCCTGAACGTAGATCGCACCCTCTGGAAGTATAGCACTCTACCACCAGGGCTACACATGCTGATTCTTCTTCCTCTTATTATTATTATTATACTATTATTATTATTATTATTATAATCATCATCATCTACATGTGGTGCTATTATTGAGACAGCTTATCATCGCCGGCCGATATGCAAGTCAGGTCGCGATGGCGCAGCGGTCCACCTGTTGCCCTCTCACCACGGCGGACCGGGTTTGATTCCGGTGAATGCATGTGAGATTTTTTTTTCAAAGTGAAATGCCATGTCCTGGGGTTCGGATTCCACATAAAAAGGAGCTCCAGTAGCTCATGATCACGAAATTTACTGTCATGTAAAACCACAAGCTTCCTTAATTCCCACCATCGGCAGCCACAAGATGATTTCCTGTGGCATCTCACGAGGCCAAAGTTGGGATGTCCCTTCATAAGACCACGGCTGCTTTCTTTCCTACCCCTGCGGTGTCGGCATGCGCATTTAATCGTACACCACGATCGCAGCAAGTCCGGCGATTGGAGGTCCAAACTCAGCACCGACAGTGGCTATCCTGAGTTTGGATTTCCCTGGATTCTTCCACGTGCTTTCCAAGCACATGCCGGGATAGTATGGTACTTGGAGTCCCGGGGCACCAACCTCATTCACGACCCAAATAACTACATCTACACATACTACTACAGTCACCACAGAACCACAGATTATCAAACAAATCCAACACTCACCCAATTACACGCAGCTGATAAACAAATGCCCCAAGCCCCCCCCCCCCTAAAATGAATTAACAACAACCATGACAACAAGCTTGCAAGTCTCGCCCATCATCATTGTTACCAAAAATATTTATTTACTGAACGTCCTTAACAATTGGAACCCTACTTAAAAATAAATAACATTCATTAAAGATATAATCTCGTATAATGTGTTTAATAATAATAATACCGGGTGAGTTAGCCGTGGTGGTTACGGCATGACTGATGGCAGTCGCTCACATCCGGGAGGCGAGGAGGTTCGAATCCCCCCGCCGGCAACCTTGAAGATGGTCTTCTGTGGTTTCCCATCTTCCTTCCAGGCAAATGCCGGGGTTGGTCCCTAACTATAGGCCACAGCCGCTACCTTCCAACTCCTCGTCCTTACATTCCAACTTCCCTCTTTCCCTCCCCAACGGTACTTGTAGCTCACCCATTGGGTGTCCGTCTCGAAGCAGCTACAAAACTGGCGAGCCGAACATGTCCTCGGACACTCCCGGCACTAAAAGCCATACGCTAAAAAAATAATAATAATAATAATAATATGTTGTTTGACGCACTATTTTTATTTTTTGCGGGGATGTCGAGATTCCGGAATGTTGTGTTCACAGAATTTCATGTAAGTGCAATTACATCCATCGTCATAAGGCTGTCGTATTAATTTGTTCACCTTCATGTATTACATGACAGCCTAGATCGTACCCTCGAGAAGGATAGCACTCTATTACCTGAGCTACACAGCCTCGCTATCATTTAATTATTATTATTTTATACAGTACATATAACACATTGCTGGTACACCACAACTGAACTATACGGGCTTCAGGGAACCAAAGTATTGTTACTGAGCTGGAAAGTCGAAATCGCTACCCATTGGCGATTTTAATTTACCGGAAGTAACTGATAACTCTCACAATCTATTAGAAGGTTCAAACAAAATCAAAGAGTTACAGAATTGTTTGCATCTGGATGGCAGGCTGTTTAATGACAATAAAAATGTTAATGGGAGAACTCTTGATCTAATAATCAGTAACATTGACCAGTTGTATATCTAAGAAGAAAGCTACCCCCTGGACCAATTGGATGAAATATACAAACAGGGGAAAATAATCAGATTACATGACAGTTCAACCTACGAATATAACTTCCTCAGTGCAGACTTCTTAAAATTCAATGAATTAGTGAAAAAATGCAATTGTGTAAATATGAATAATTGTAAAAATGTAAACGAAGCCATTGATACCTCTTATGATAAAATATGCTCTATAATTAACCAGTGCGTTCCCAAAACTAAAGATTACAAGCGCATATGTCCTGTTTAGTTCAATTAGTCTATAATACCTAATTTAAAATTAAAGGAAAAATATAGCGAAAAGAAAAAAATCTGATTATTACTTGAATAATTATACCCAACTTGGATCTAAAACTAAATTAGACATCAAAAAAGCATATGACTATGTAGATCTTACAGAGAGGAACATAGACAAAGATAGCAACGGCTTCTGGAACAGTATAAAAGGCAGAAAGGAGCGAAAAGGATCAAGATTAGCGATGGAATATGAAAGTAAAGAATAATGTGAATCACAGGAAATTGCCAATTGTTTCGCTGACTATTTCAAATCAGTATATTCGCAAACCATTCCTAACTATAACATGAACACGAACAGCAATAACGTAAAACAACATTATTATCCAAATTATTTGGTTGTATCTGAAGTCAACGAGGATATGGTTAAATTCACCATAAAGAAACTGAAACCAAAAAAGTTAGCGGGGCCTGATGGGTTAACACCATACCTCTTTACATGGTGCACGAAATATATTACTAGACCACTGACTATAATATACAATCTTATAGGCTACTGATGACCAGCACTTTTCCATCGAATGGGAACATACAAAAGTAACACCAATTCTAAAATCCGGAAACTCTGTTCTGATTCAAAATTACAGACCTGTAGCTGTATCGTCATCTCCGACTAAGATATTTCAATATATTTTGTCTAGTCATATTTTTCAGTATGTTAGAGCGATCATTTCCCCAAATCAGCATGGATTTATGCCAAAGAGGTCGACTGGCAGTAATCTTATTAATTTTATGCAATTTTTATCCACGGAACTAGTTCAATAAGGCCAAGTAGATGTAATATATACCGATTTTCAAAAGGCATTTGATAAAGTGGATCATGACGTACTCATCATTAAACTTTCAACGTATAATTTTTCTGTACCACTATTTCGTCTGCTGAATTCGTACCTGAAAAATAGAACAAAAGTTGTGAAATAGATTACGCAAGTATCCAACACATTTCCCACCAACTAACGAGTTCCTCTGGGATCTAACTTAGGACCATTACTAATCCTATTATTCTTAAACGACATCTCTAATAAAGTTCAACACTCAGAAATTGTATTATTCGTAGACGATATAAAATTATAGAAATCAATAGGGGAGCTTTCTGACTGTATCAAACTTCAACAAGATTTAAATGAACCAAATATTTGGACGAAAGAAAATAAACCTCCATATATCTCGTGAAGTTCAGGATCTGGGAATTACATTTACCAATGGTCTGAAATTTCAAAGACATATTGAGAAAATTGTCTCTAAAGCACACGGATGTATGGGATTTGTAATCACAAATTCATTTAATTTTTCTTTTAAGATATTACTATTGCTCTTTAATACCTTCATCAGATCACAACTAGAGTATGCTTTATTTATATGGAATCCACACACGTTGAAAGATAATAAGCTTATGTAGATTATTCAAAATAAATTCTTAAACTATATTACAAAAGTTTTGGCTATTATCCCTCTTAAGAATCGTACACATGTATATTACAGTCGTTCAATATCAGAAAACTATCTCACAGACGAAATTGTCACTGCCTGCTTTTCCTCCATAAAATAGTGAATAAGAGTAGTCAATTATCAAAACTGATCATCTGACATTTTTGAAATTCTACAGGAGAGTCAAAATACTTATTCAGAGATTAATCTTTGGGCAGGATTGAAATTAATTGTATTTCGAGCTTCATAGTTGTTCAAAATGGTGTGCCCTTTAATTTAACCTTATGAAAAGTGCAGGAAATGGGTGAAAATTTGAATTAAAATATGATGATGATCAGTTTTGTAACAGTAAATGTAAATTGATTAGTTTTGTTACCGTAACTCACTCTAAACTTATTATTGCAAATTGGTTTCAGTACTGCAAAAATGCCTTATAATGTTACTAACATGGATAGATTTGAAATATACCACTAGAAACATCATAACAACACAAGATAAGTCAAAATAACTATAGAAACGTCAAGACGGCAGCAGTAACATCAGTTTTACTGACTACTGGTTCGGTTAAAATTGTAATAGTAAACGAATATTGCTATTTTGAAATATGATCAACATAATCGTGTATCAGGCTTTAAATATCACACTTCATGGTTTATTCTAGCATTGTTTACGTCCTTCCCATTCAAACAATCAGAGCCCATTCTCATTTACCCTTCTTTCACTTCACCTCCTGCTATTTAACCAGTGAAGACATCCACCGCACGTTTGTAGAAGGAGAGCTGCTGGAGATCTCGTCACTCATCATCGTAGTGTTTGGAAAATGGTTTTCCCACTTTTTGCACTTTTTTTCGGATTCGGTTGCAATCCTAAGGAAATTGGCAAAAGTTTGATGTCTGTATTATTTCAACATGGTGTGCAAATGCTCATCAGTTGATTGAAGTCTATCATGTAAGCCCTCTCTTCTCTTACTAAAACCTTTCCGTTAATTCTAGTTAGAATAAAGCGTTAAGTCTCAGAAAATTTCAAGTGCCACTTGCACGGTGGCATTATCACATCATGGACTGCTGTTTTCCAGTTGAACCACTCGGCATCTTTTATCTGTATGACAGTTCCATACTCTTCAAAAATATCAATGTACTCCTGAGGATCAGCAGTAACCTTCTTCTTCAATGAGTTCAGAGTATGACATTAATATGACTACGGCAATGGTTATTTTCGTTTCCGTGCTCAACTTTATTCATACAGCAGATCATTAGTTTTGAAAACAATATCTACATTTGTAAAGGATAAATTCTGTAACAGAAACAATGATGCAGATGAGCAGTTATGTAACCGAAACAGAATTTAAATGCTTCCATTAACAGGTAAAATAAGAAGTTTCGACACTGATCATTATAATTATATGTTGTAGGGGGCCTTGTGACGGATCGTCAGCCTTGTGAAACTCAATTTCCCAAAAAAATGCCAGATGATCAGTTTTGATAATGGAATACTACTAATAAGTATAAACTTGACAACGCCAAAATTCGAGAGAGAATTACGTTGTATGTTCCAGCCGTTAAACCTAGAAGATTCCGAAACATTTTCTTTATTCCGAGAGCGAAAACAACTCACCGATCAATAGATTATTATCCCACTATAAAAAGTTCATCATCTTGACTTAGATACTTTCAGTATGTCGGAAAACCGGATTGAAGAGTCCTGTTGTAAACTGGAAAATGCATTGTAATTTATTGTACAATATTTAAATTCAGCCCACCATTTCGTGCTCATACCTAACTCTTCTTTTCTTCTTCTTCGTATTTATAACTTGTATCTCTTATTATATGTATATGGCTGTATATTATCTAATTCTAGTAGTGAACAATGTACTGTAATTGGGGCTTCCAGTAATGTTCACAACCCAAAATAAATATTAATCTCATGTAATTTATTTCAGGATTAGGGCACAACCCAGCTCTTTATGGGTAAATTCGTGTTGACCGGCTGAAAAGCACCATACATTTGTCCAAAATAAATAAATAAATAAATAAATAAAGAAAGAAAGAAAGAAAAAGGGTCATACTTTCTCCGACCCTATACCTGCAAAAGGTAAGGGAAGAACGTGACCATACATCCTTCCTCCCCTAAAAGCAGTTCTGGAAAGGTATACCGACGTTCGAGATCAAAACCTCATGCTGTTTGATTCGCAAGCTAATTTTTAACAACTGTGAGCATTTTGTTCATATAGCATTCACTGGCAGGCAAACACACAAGAAATAAAATCTGTTTTAAAATTTTGCACAGCCGCCATCTTGATTTTATCAAAACAATTGTATAAAATTATATGCCAGTATATTGAACCTTGTATCAAGATTTCCCGTGCCAAGTTTCACTGCGCTCGAATGATTAGATCCCGAGAGTGTGTATTTTAACTTAAGAAATTCATTTGAACGTTATGCTGATTTAGTATTTTTAAAAATTTTGAAGACCCCACCTAACTTAGTGTACTCCATGGCCATGCTAACTTCAGGTTGCAAGTAGTAATAGTTTTAGAGATTTGGGATGCCAGTGGCTGCCATGTTGGTTGAGCACGGTCGAGGGCCAATTTGCTTTCTAGACCATGTCCCGTTTTAAAAAAAATGATCCCACCGTGGTCCCAGATACCTCCCATTAACGCATCTCCAGCACTGGGAAACAGGTGATGAAGCTCTATCTGATAAAACGATTAAAACTCTAAACAATATGTACCAGAATGTTAAGTTCGTCATAGAGGAACATATTTTTAACCTTCACATCGTCCTGTTTCATAGAACATTTCAGTGATAATGAAGGACACAAATCTCAGAATATTTTCATCGAGTATAATAGAGTGCGGTGATAGTAAATTTTATAATCGAAAGTAAAGTGAGCTTTGACCGTCAAACACTTATGAGATCATCAGTGAATAGAACTTGGATTATTTAGATGGTACGCAGCGAGTACATGAATTTAGTGCGTAAGAACATTGAAATAAATTATTCTGCGATAGATTTCAAAGTAAATGAAAGTGAATAATAATGAATAAAATTGATATATTGACTGTTAGCGATTTTTCTATGTGAATTTTTGCACACAAGTTATTAGATTGTATTACAGTCATATATTGACACAAGGCTACGTGAATTATTAAAAAATAAAGTGGATTTAGGAGTTATTAGTCGAACCTTCTACGACAGAATGAACATTTCAGGACATTATCAAATACAAACATTTATCATATTACTCAACGGAAAACAGTTATATTTCAACAATGGAATACAAATCTGAGTTGAAGGAAATGTTTGGATTCAACAGTACGGTACTAAAATGGTGAATATAGAGTAGAAAGTCATGATAAGGGTATATTTTAGGAATTCGTATGCTTAGGTCAGGAGTTACATAAAACATCAAAATGCAGACGAATGGCACGATGCAATCTTCAAGAACATCTGAAAGAAAAAGATCCTCCAGAAGATGATGGCTACTCATCTACAAGAGACGTGTTGGTGCAAATTGGAACCATGGGAGAGTCAACAGTGGAGGTACGACTACATCTGGAACCTGGAAGGAGAACGAAGCAGAATTCCAGAATGGAAACATGGAGGAATTACAGGCTGGCAAGCCGACGTTGTAGTTCATCCAGGTAGTGTTTGTACCATTTTGATTTTGGTGATTGAAATTTTAGTAGTTCATATTTGGTCATACTTTGATGTTATTAGGTTACAAAAATTTTATTCTGGATATTTATTCAACGACTCTACGATGTTTAATTAAAATTATACGATATTGCTCAAATGTAAACCTTCGTAAATCTAGAGATTTTTATATTTAAATTTGTATTTTTAGGTTAGGATTCATATATTTTATTCACAAATATCCATTCTATGAAGACTCATCCGCAGTACAATATGGTATGGTGAGCACGTCGACCTCTTGTTCTTCCAGTTTATTCCAGGTTTGGACTTCGTTTACAATTAATTAAAGAAATTTGCACAACGGTACATGGAGGAATTGCATGTAAATATTTCTTAGTCCTTTACTTCTCAGTTTTCAAGTCCTTATAACTCCATGAGAGACATAAGAGAGTCATCAGAATCAATAGATGGTGAATGAGAGTGGATAGTTGATTGGGAAAATGACTGTAATTCACAGGGCGCTAAGGTATGTATAGGCCTACTAGGTGTTGCATGATAGATTGGTGAAACTGCTTGAACAAGGGGGCTAGTTTCTGGGAAACAGGTATAGGTGTTCAGTAGTTCCATCATCTTTATCTGAACCTCTAATTTATGAGAAGGTTTCACCTGTTTGAAACTCGGCAGCAGGGACAGTAAAAACATCTTATCGGGATCATTTACATTTACATGGGCTTCGTTGGCGCTTTTCTGAAGTACTTTCAAGAGCTCACGTTCAAACGTTTCTCCCGACCTGTTCCTTTTCGTGCAGGTTGCATCGGTTCCTTCCCGTTCCTTTCTGCCTCCTCAGACGAACGCTCACGTTCCTCCTGCAATACAGTAGGTTCCGCCTCACCATCCATATTCCCCGAGGTGCTACAGAAAGCTCAGATACAGGAATGAGCAGTCAAAATAAATATTAATTTCTTTAATACTCATAAATGAAGGTGCATGTTCGTACTTACGGTCTTGATTGTAGAATAGGAATGAGGAAGGCCATCTGTCTGTAGTACACATACGGTTTCATTATTTTCGCTTCACTGCCATTTCGTCCTTCCGAATTTCTCATTGTCCTTGTAAAGGAATCCCTCAGCGTTCTCCAGCGTTATTGTATCTCTTTGCCTAGAAGCACCGATTATTATATTGTACAAACAAAATATATTAATATAGTAATGTCAGATTTTATGTACCAGCTAAACTACCTATAAACTACTTTTATTAAGAAAATTGTGTAACAACATATAATTATTGTCCAACCTTTCCCTTTCTTAGATATCTTGGATCTGGTTGCTCATTACGAGCTCTGCAATTCGAGTTTCTTGTTGGTCGGTCAACGCTAGCAGAAATTGTTCAAGTTACTTGTGAAGCTGTAAGGAATGGATTACGTCCAGAATACAAGACAGAAAAGAAAAAAAGAAGACTGGATAGAAATTAGTGAAAAGTTTGAAAGTAGAGCTAATTTTCCTCATTGTGTAGGAGCGATTGACGGCAAGCACATCAGAATTATTAAACCATGCCACAGTGGTAGCGACTTCTTTAATTCTAAGAAGTTCTTTTCCATAGTCACAATGGCAATAGCAGACACTGACTATTGTTTTACCTATATAAACGTTGGTTCTCATGGAAAATAAAGCGACTCTAGTATATTTAAAATGGCAGAGCTTGGAAATAAGATTTATTCGAACTCCTTAGATCTACCAGATCCGAAACCTTTTACCAACGAATTAGGAAGTGATCATATTCCGTACTTATTCGTTCCAGACAAAGCTTTTGCTCATTGCCCATGTGTAATGAGACCGTACCCCAGTAAAAACCTGACCAACGACAAGAAAATATTTAACTACAGACTAACTAGAGCGAGAAGATTTGTTGAATGTGCCTTCGGTATATTAGCAAATAAAGGCGAATATTCCACCGCGCGGTATTAGGGTATGCGAGGCCTAGGGAGTCTCTTCCTTTCCCGCCTTAATTGGCCCTTGTCTCATGTCTTCTGATACCCTCCTTCTGCGAGGGGTGAGCCTTCTTTTTCTTTTTCTTTTACCTCCTGCCTTGTGCTCAAGGCCCTTAAGGAGGCAGGGTGTATGTAGCCCCACCACTTCTGGTGCACCCTAGATAATGCTACACATCAGGGGCTCACGGCTGGTGAGTTCGGGAGTTGGCGACCCCGAGGGATTCCTGAGCTGGGTCCATTTTTCCCTTTTGTCCCTTACCTTTGGGGCGGACCTTCTCCTCTCTCCCCTCTCCTCTCCTCTCCACTCCTCTTTTCATTATATTTACTTTTCTCTTTAAGATTCCCGCACTGTTTTTGTTACTTGGTTCACCGTGTATCTAAATTCCCTTCTACCGTTTTTAAGGCATTTTTAATCTACGTTGCTTTTTGTATGTTTTTTCGATCTCAATTACATCTCGCGATTGTTTTCAACCTCAATTGCATGATCATCCTCTGTTGTATATTGTTGCATCCACATACGACTATAATCAAGTCATCTTGATTTAACCATAAAAATGCAAGGTATTTGCACATTTGTACAATTTCATTGGACCAGACAAAATTATCAGCACAGATGTTTACTTTTGTAATTGCATTGTAAAATTACACTACAATAACATAACAGTAGGTCAATTATAGATGGGATTATAGATCTTGCACCAGTCATATACAATAATACATAGTAGACAGTCTCATTCCTGCCAACATTTTTTAGCCTACTTTTCACATTTTGCAAAAATGAGGAAAAAGTAGACTTATGAGATCGATCCGGGAAAATGTGTGTCTGTCTGTCTGTCTGGCTGGCTGTGTGTGTGTGTCCCCCTATCAACTCCTAAACGGCTGCAGCATTCGAAACCAAATTTAGTATGAGTAAAGATGTGCACCGGAATATCTCACGTCCATATTTTAAAATGATGCCAGTGCTACCAACTGCTGAAAAAACGCACTAGAAATTTGAGCTCCATGTTGGATATCTTGCAAGGTATACATGGGAGCTATTCCAAAATTGGCATACATGTAGATAGGACTATTTCAGTTTAATTTCCAGGAGGCCAACCATGACAGTGTTGCCAAAATAATGTTAAGCCTTCTGATAGGTCCAATGTTTAAATGCATATAACTTCTACACTATCAATTAGATTTCAACCAAATTTTGTATGTAATATCTGTACATAAACAGATATGACTGAGCGTATTCTTAAGAGCCACCAGGGCTGCCAACTGTTAATAATTGCTCTATATTTTTTTCCATCCAAATACCTACTGTATATATCAGAAAGAATGCAAGCCAACAACTTTAAACTATGCACACGTATATTCTGACATTTTAGATTAATTTGGAGTAACTTCTATACGTCAGTTCTACCAACATGATTATAAACCTGCTGATAGTACCAATTTTTAAATACATGTAACTTCTATACTATCAGTTGGATTTCAACCAAATTTCGTATGTACTATGTGTACCATAGCAGATATTACTATTAGTATTGTTAAGAGCAATCAGGGCTGCCAACTGTTAATAAATGCTGTCTATATTTTTTTTACCCTAATATCAATATATCAGAAAGTATGCAAGCCAACAGCTCTATACTTTGCACACGTATAGCACCTGACATTCTAGATTAATTTGGAGTAATTAATACAAGGCAGTGCTGCCAACATGATTCTATGCCTGCTGATATGTCCAATTTTAAAATACATGTAACTTCTATACTAACAAATGTATTTCATCCAAAATTGGCACAACAAGATATCATAATATTTCAGATTATTTCTGACCAGCACACGCATGACATTGTTGGCAACATGCTTTTACGCGTGCTGATAGATCCAATGTCTAACTGCATGTAACGTCCATTGGACTTCAACCAAATTTTGTATTCTGTACCTTAAGAGATGGAACTAAGAATATATTCAGTCACCAGGGCTGCCAACTCTAGTGCTCTATTAGGCTACATTATACCAGGTATATTTTGAACTAATTAGATATTTCGATATTACCAAATTAATTTCGTCATTATTCTAGATAGGTTCATATTCTGTAGAATAATCTTTGGCATGAAAAGTAGGCTGTATAGTTCTTCACGGAACTTCTTGTTTTTTACATCATGAGATCTTTCTTAATGATATGAACTTAATCATATTTTAGAGCTTCCTTATTGGCGTTTAATACCAATAGGTATTTTCATTTAGATTAATGAGATCTTTTCATTTACTTGCCAGGACAAGCTTTCAGAGGCCGTCGTTGGATGGTGTGGCTGGCAAATTTTCGAAGCATCACTCTTATTTGTATTTTTTCCGAGTTGTCTTTGATCATTAATATGGCGCTTTCGATAGTCATTTTCATTCATCACGAGTTGCGAAGCTGAGATCGTATACGTACATGAGTTCAGTTGTGTAAATGGAATTTATTTTAAGATCATCTCTTTCTACACACTAGTCCCCCAGACCCCAAAACCACCGTCGGTTCAAAAGTTTATATATAATTATATATATATATATAAATTACGTTTGGAAGTATTTTCTTCTATCTAAATTGCATTTTGTAAATATTGTCAGTTCAGATTACAACACAGTAAGTATGTAGTTAGTTTTAGTTGTAAGTATGTAGTTAGTTTGTTTATTAGATATATGTCATTGTTCTATTAGACTGTGGTATGTGAGTGTGTCTGGTGGCAGTTGCATTATTAGTTATAGTTCATTGTTTCATTATACTGTGATGTGTGAGGGTGCATGTGAGTGTGCCTGGTGACAGAATGTTTTAGTAGTAGTATTTGTTGTTGGTGGAACTTTAGTATTTTTTTGTTAGTAGAATTTTGGTATTTAATTGTTAGTAGAAGGTTAGTATCTTTGTTAGTAGAATTGGTCTTTACTTATTCTGAAAGGGAGTAGCAGCCTTTCAGAATAAATCAATTCTTTACTAGTCCTATAGACGGTTAAGATATTGATAATATGAGCCAACTAATGGCTACACTGCGTTCTGCTGCACGGCTGAAAGCAACGGGAAACTACAGCCGTAATGCTATTCCCGAGGATATGCACCTCTCTATGCATAATTACATGTGATGATGGCCTCCACCCTTGTAAAATTTCAATCCGGAGGTAAACTAGTCCCCCGTTCGGATCTCCGGGTGGGGACTACTCGAGAGGGGGTTAACATCACAGAAGTGACAAAGAGGAAATCTGACATTCTACGGATCGGAGCGTGGAATGTTAGAAGTCTGCTAGGAAGTGGAAGGTTAGAAAACTTAGAAAGGGAAATGGATAGGTTGAGGTTGGATTTGGTTGGGATTAGTGAAATGCGCTGGCAGGAAGAACAGGACTTTTGGTCAGGAGACCATAGGGTCATTAGCACTAAATCAAACAATGGCCAAGCAGGGGTTGGTCTCATATTGAGTAGGAAACTTGGACAGCGGATGGAATATTATGAGCAATATAGTGAACGGATTATTGTAGCAAAAATCAATACTAAACCTACATGCAACACAGTGATACAAGTCTATATGCCTACCAGTCAAGCTGATGATGAGGATGTTGAAAAGGTCTACGAAGAAATAGATGAAGTTCTGAGGTATATCAAGGGGGATTAAAATGTTATAGTATTGGGAGATTGGAACGCTGTGGTAGGAAAAGGGAGAGAAGGGAAGATAGTAGGAGATTTCGGATTAGGTGAAAGGAATGATCGAGGAAGCAGGCTGATGGAATTCTGCACCGAGCACGAGTTGGTCATAGCTAACACCTTATTCATTAACCACAATAGAAGAATATACACATGGATGAGACATGTTACCAAATCGACTTCATTATGGTCAAGCAGAAGATTCGAAATCAGATTTTGGATTGTAAAACATATCCTGGTGCTGACATAAACTCTGACCACAATCTGGTTGTAATGAAATGCAGATTAAAGTTGAAGAAACTGAAGAAAAGTCAAAAGCCAAAAAGGTGGGCAATAGACAGACTGAAAGTAAAGGATGTAAATGAAAGATTCAAGAAGAGTATAAAGGAAGGACTAATGAAAAACCCTAAACAAACTTCAATTGCAGACGAATGGGCACTTTTGAAGAATGAAATAACAAAATCCGCAGAAGAAAACATTGGTAGGAAAGAAAGATTAGGTAGAAAACCGTGGATCACTCAGGATATACTAGAATTGATGGATGAAAGGCGGAAACACAAGAATGTAAGGGATGAAAAGGGGAAAGCAGAATACAGACGTCTGAGAAATGAGGTTAACAAGAAGTGCAAGGAAGCGAAAGAAGAATGATTGAAAGAGAAATGTGCAGGTATTGAAAATTGTCTGAAATTAGGAAAAGTAGACACAGCTTATCGAAGGATTAAGAATACTTTTGGGGAAAAGAAGACTAAGTGCTGTAATATTAAGGACACAAATCGAAAGCCTGTAACAGATAGGGAAGAAAAGGTTGAGAGATGGAAAGCTTACATAGAGTGTTTGTATAAGGGAAAGGAGATTGAGAATCGTGTAATGGAAAGGGAGGAGGAAATTGATGAGGATACAAAAGGAGATTTAATATTGAGATCAGAATTTGACAGAGCATTGGAAGACTTAAGCAGGAACAAAGCACCAGGCATAGATGATATACCGATTGAGTTGCTACGCTGCATAGGAGATGAAGGTCTGATCAGGTTATTTCACTTGGTGTGTAGGATTTATGAGACTGGTGAGGTACCCCCTGATTTCAAGAAGAATGTTATCATCCCTATACCAAAGAAAGTGGGAGCTGAGAGATGTGAAGATTACCGTACAATCAGCTTGGTTACTCATGCTTCAAAGATCGTGTCTAGAATAAATTACAAGAGGATTGAAAGCCAGATAGAATCGGAGTTGGGTGAAGACCAATTTGGTTTCAGGAGAAATGTAGGAACAAGGGAAGCTGTACTAAGTCTTAGGCTGATTATGGAAGATAGAATAAGGAAAGATAAGAGAACGTTCATGGCATTTGTAGACTTAGAAAAGGCTTTTGATAACGTTCATTGGACTAAATTGTTTGACATTTTGAAATCGATTGGTATAAAGTACAGGGATAGGAGGGTGATATTCAATCTATACAGAAACCAGACGGCAGTCATTCGAGCTGAAGGACATGAGAGAGAAGCTGGTATTCAGAAAGGTGTAAGGCAAGGCTGCAACTTATCACCCATACTTTTCAATCTTTACATTGAGCAAGCAATGAAGGAAATTGGAGAAAAATTTAAAGGGGGAGTGAAGATTCAAGGAGAAATAATTTCAACTCTGAGATTTGCTGATGACATCGTCATCTTGGCCGACAAGCCTGAGGATTTAAATGAGTTTTTGACTGGTATGGACTCCGTCTTACGGAAAGAATCCATGATGAAAATCAAAAAAATTAAAACAAAAATACTGGAATGCAGTCGAAATAAATCAGAAATGATGGAGATCAAATTGGTAGGTGAAAAGCTGAAGGAAGTAGGTGACTTATGTTACTTAGGAAGCAGAAAAACCAGTGATGGACGAAGCAAAGAGGACATAAAAGGTAGGTTGGCTCAGGCAAGGAAAGCATTTCTACAAAAAAGGAATCTGTTGACATCGAATATTGATTTAGGTATTAGGAAGTCATTTTTGAAAGGCTTTGTCTGGAGCGTTGCGCTATATGGAAGTGAAACTTGGACTATTGGTGCAGCAGAAAAGAGGAGAATTGAAGCTTTTGAAATGTGGTGTTACAGGAGAATGATGAAGATCAGATGGGTAGATAGGGTTACAAACGAAGAGGTTTTAAGACGAGTGGGAGAGGAGAGATGTTTCTGGCGACTGCTAATGAAGACAAGAGATAGGTTAGTAGGACACATACTAAGACACCCAGGAATAGCAAGCTTAGTTATGGAAGGAAGGGTAGAGGACAAGAACTGTAGGGGTAGACCAAGGTTAGAATATGTTAAACAGATTGCCTCGGATGTAGGGTGTAGTAGCTATGTAGAGATGAAGCGATTAGCTCAGGACAGGGAGGTATGGAGAGCTGCATCAAACCAGTCAAAAGACTGAAGACTCAATCATCATCATGGACTTCAGATGTGATGCATTTCTCTTTGGATGGTGGTGTTTACGGGTGTATGCCATTCCTGACGCCAACCTCCGAAGAAGAGTTAATGATAAGCAATAGAAATGCCGATGAGTGACACCGGGCAATGAGTTTAAAGTAGGCGGTCGTGGCCAATAACAGTATACAGACCTCGCATTTGCCGGGAATTGAAAATGTCATCTTTGGAGAACTATTTCAAGGACGGTCAACCAATGAATTTGGACCCACTTGTCTACTGAGTCGGCAGGTAGCTTGACCCCTTATCCTTGAGCAGCGCTTTAGTGAACTTAGGTTATACAGAACGGGTATTACATGGGGAACCATGTAACCACTTCTCAATTCCAAAATCAGTAGATTGTGAGCGTAAAACTACCGGGTAGTTCCATGAGGAACTAAAGGGTCGTTTTTATTTCAAAATTATTAAGGAAATTAAACAGATATTGTGTGTGATCGGCTAAATAGCTCTTGGAACATCTGGCAAGGGCAAAATATTCAAACATCGTATACAGTTTAGACTATAAATAATAATTTAAAACAACAAGATGGTCTTACTATGGTAATAGTGCTTGTTCTGTATCAAACCAACGTTGGTCAAGATACCTCACATCAACACACTGCAAAATATGTGCCCAGGGTTACATGATGATGCGTTATCTACAATACATGAATGCAAAATTAATATTTGTGTACCGGAATTCTTAGTTTATGGTACTGGTTTATCAACTTTCCCGAAGTACGGTCCATAATAGCATCAGAGAGATATATTCCTTCTCAGAAATCAACATGTATAAAATCTACGATTTCCGATTCCTGCATTAGAAAATTGGGGCAGGTTACATATATATTCCACCACTTAATACAATCATCATCGCCACCACATTAAGAAATCACATACTAGAATATATTATGTTCAGTATTGGATAATTATGACGTCTTCCTTAGGGACGGCGTCTCTCAGTAACGAGTCACAATATTCAATTTCAAGGAATGTCATATACACCTCGATAATTTACAAAAGGTAACCTAGAGGAGGCAATGCCAGTAGATAAAGATTATTATAGTGGTTCGTTGTAAAGACACTTTGCTTCAATCGCTAGAATAGGAACCGAAACATAAACAATGTCCTTTAAATTACACAGTGACACCATTTGAATTTCTGTAAACAATTGAACAAAATAGAAAGCCCAGTATATTTAGCCCTAAATTTAGATTCACTGTGCCATGTTTCACTCCGATGATTTAAAAGTTAGTAGGCTAAAATTATTTCTAATGTTTGAAATTCCTATGGCCGCCATGTTGATTTTGTGCTTAGCAGGATTCTCAAAGTCAGGTGTGGTACTTACTTAATAGTCGTATACAACATATGACATTTCAGTTTGATTGCTGTATTAGGTTTGGAGATATTGAGTAGTAAGGATGTATTTCGCTCGGCCACCATGTTGGATTGGTGACAATTCTTAAAGTGTGAAAGACATAGTTGAGTTCAGACGAAGTACTGTAAGTAAATCCTTAGCATCATTAAATGAAATTGGTCCAATCGTTTAGAATTTGTTAGGTGGGGATCCATACACACGAGAGCACACATACGAGAAAGAAGATGATCTCATAAACATATATTTCATAAGATGAAAGTAGTCTAAATGTAGGCTATGTGTTAAAAAAAAAAATTTAATATTTTGCACTGGCTCCACAATGAATTTCTGAAATAATTCCCAAATTTTACTTGCCATTATATTTAGATCAAAATAAAGAATCTCTATCTCAAGTTTTACTCCACTCGGATGATTTGAACGTCAGAAAAGTCATTTTAAATATGTGATATTCACATGGCCACCATGTTATTTTTATGCTTAGCAAATATTTGAAAATTATTGTTGTGGATTTAACAATCCTCTATTATCTAAAAAATATCCAGTTGGTTTCTGTAATAGTATTGTAGGTAATTGAAACTGCTGAAGCATTTCGCTTGGCCACCATGTTGGATTGTATATAAGTAGGTCATAGAGTTATGTACGAATAAATGTATATTAAAGCAGTGGATCATTATACAACGTTTCACCTTGATCGCTTGATTATGTAACAATAAATTATAACATGTTCTACAAATTTCACAATACCACCATTTTGGATTTCTGAAAACATTTCATTGACATTAACATAGTTATCTTGCATTGTTCTCTCCTTTGACTATTTTTACTGCGCTCTAAATATTAAGTCGCGAGAAAAACCCATTAAATATTTGAATATCGTGTGGTTGCCATGTTGGTTTTGCTCTTATTGGGCTTTGGAAGTCACATCAGTTATTTTACGTTATTGGTCTCCATTATACAAAATTTCAGGTTGATTGCCGCCATAGTTTCAGAGTTATTGTGTACCGATGAACTACTTCATGCCACCATGATATTTGATTGGTGTTACTGAAATTTGAAAGGCACAGTATAGGTTGGTCGAGGTAGTAGTAATTCGTTACCAAGTTTCATGTACATCTAGTCAATCAAAACTTATTAGGGAATGCACACCCGGATTATATTATAGGTGATTTCATAAGAAGATGTACCTTTTTAGCCTACTTTTCACATTTTGCAAAAATGAGGAAAAAGTAGACTTATGAGATCGGGCAAATGTGTGTCTGTCTGTCTGTCCTTCTGTCTGTCTGTCTGTCTGTCCTTCTGTCTGTCTGGCTGTGTGTGTCCCCCCCCCCCCCTATCAACTCCGAAACGGCTGCAGCAATCGAAACAAAATTTGGTAGGAGTAAAGATCTATACCTGAATATCTCACGGCCATATTTGAAAATAATGTCAGTGCTACCAACTGCTGAAAAATCGCAATTGAAATTTGAGATCTATGTTGGATATCTCGGAAGATCTGAATGGGAGCTATTTGAAACTTGGCACACGTATAGATAATAATATTGCAGTTTAATTTCTATGAGGCCATACATGCCAGTGTTGCCAAAATGATTATAAGCCTGCTGATAGGCCAATATTTAAATGCATATAACTTCTACACTATCAATTGGAATTCAACCAAATTTCGTATGTGCTATGTGTTCATAAACAGATATAACTGAGCGTATTCCTAAGATCCACCAGGGCTGCCAACTGTTAATAAATGCTCTCAATTTATTTTTTCCAAATACCAATATATCAGAATGTATGCAAGCCGACAACTTTAAACTATGCACACGTATAGTACCTGACATTCTGTAATAATTTGGAGTAACTTATATACGTCAGTGCTACCAACATGATTCTAAGCCTGCTGAGAGGTCCAACTTTAAATACATGTAGCTTCTATACTATCATTTGGATTTCAACCAAAATTTGTATGTGCTATGTGCACCATAACAGATACGACTATGCGTATTCTTAAGAGCAACCAGTGTTGCCAACTGTTAAAAAATGGTGTCTCTATTTGTGTTTCCCTAATTTCAATATATCATAAAATATGCAAGCCAATAGCTCTAAAATTTGCACACGTATAGTACCTGACATTCTAGATTAATTTGGAGTAATTGATATACGTCAGTGCTGCCAACGTGATTCTAAGCCTGCTGATAGGTCAAATTTTAAAATGCCTGTAACTTCTATACTAACAAATGGATTTCATTCAAAATTAACACAATAAGAGATCATATTATTGCAGATTATTTCTGACCAATACATGTATGTCATTGTTGCCAACATGATTTTAAGCGCGCTGTTAGATCCAATGTTTAACTGCATGTAACGTCCATGCTATCCATTGGACTTCAATCAAATTTTGTATTCTGTACCTTAAGAGATGGAAACAAGAATATATTCAGTCACCAGGGCTGCCAACTGTAGTTCTCTATTAGGCTACATTATGCCAGGTATACAGTATTTCGAACTAATTAGAAATTTCTATATTACCAATTTAATTTTGCCATTATTCTAGATGGATCCATATAGATTAATCAATGGCATGAATTTTAAATTTTAAGAAAAGTAGGCTCTTTAGTTCGTCACGGAACTTCTTGTTTTTTAGAAGTTTATGATTTCTTTTGTTTCTTCTTATTGTTCAGTAAGATTTAGTAGATTCGTCTGTTAAAATTTCCATATCATATACTGAACTAATATCACTCTAGGAAATGTAATATGCAAATTCAGTTCGTAATGGTTCAAAAGACCATTATTTTTCTACGTCCCTTGTTCGTTTGTGCTCTGTAATTTAACTAGACAATAAGTAATTGGTTTTAATAGTTAATTTGTTGAAAGTAATGGTAATGCATAATGTTTGTTCTGATAGTTCTCTGAACGTAGCACATTGAGTTTCTTGTATGGTACAGCACATGTCTTCGTCATGATTTGGTCATAATCACTCGTTAGTGATCTCTAGTACTGAATGTAATATAGGCTATTATGTATTTAGGTTGGCAGCTCGGCGTAGTTTTTACCAACTATTAATGTCTAACTTACTCACGAATATTATTTTTAAATAAGAAGATCCAAAATTTAATCTGGTCGACAATTTTGCTATTCTTACATTGGCTAAAATAATCCTGAAATAAAAGATATACTATGGATATATCTGTGATATCTGAAACATGGGTATCTTAATGCAAGACTCCTCTTTTGCCAAATTTCGTGGTAATTGCTATTTTACATTCGGATTTAATTCATTGTCTTAGTAGTGTGAAAGTCTCCCATCGTTTAGGTATGAAATGTATACAAAAATACCTTGTACAACGTAAATTTCTTGTAGAATATTAACATTTTGCCAAGTTTCTAAGTTAATTAGAATTTATGTAACCTATGTTCGAGGTTATACTCAATTTGATAGATTTGGGGCTTGAGAATCGAAGGTACCTCATTAAACAAACGACTCGTTTTTCACGTAGATTGTTGTTGATAGCTCAATATTATATTGTAATTTACGATTTTGTTATTTTATTGTTGAAAATATTTGCATCCTTACGTTTATAATCACAGATGAAATTGGTGTTTATCTATAACAATGGATTGCTTACATTTCTTAGCTGCGAAAGCAATTGTAGTGAAACTTTTTGTAATGAACGATTATTCTTATCTAATTGTTGTATTGCGTGTAGCGTAGCGTTGAATCTCGCAACTTTGGCTGAGTTATTTTTGGAATATATAGCTCACTAACGTGATTTATTGCATAGATCAAAGACATTGTTGTAATAATAAGCGAGAACCTGGGGATAAATTTACGGCTGCAGAAATCTGTTTGAGTTGCATCCACACATACTGTATCTGCTCTGATCTGCCACATACCACGGCAAGATACATAATTGTCATTTTAAATAGCATGTTGAGGCTAACGATAACCGTAGAACACGAAATTTACCTGAGGGTGTACCGGGAGAAATAATTTGGCAAGTAGGTCAGCATTAAACATTACTACTAATATATAACTTACTCAGGAATGTTTATTAAGAAAATCCAAAATATAATCCGGTCGAAAATTTGCTATTCTTACTTTGGCTAAGATAATTCTGAAATAAAATGTGTATTACGGGTGATTCCGCAATTCTCCTTCCATAATCTCGAAATAGAGAAATTGTATGGAATTTGTTGACTAGTTACCATCATAGATTTATTATTGTGAACTCACCAATAGCCTATATGTGCTAAGTTTCAACGAGATCTCGGAATTCATTTCCACGATGTTCCCTTGTGAGTCTCACACATGTTAGTCCTCCGTACGAAGTCCCAAATGAATTTGGGGACGAAAACTCACTGAATATTTTGTTGTGACCTGCCCAACATTTGCCTTTAATGTCAGTGGGATCTGTAAGTTCACTTTCCAGGCTTCCTTATGAGTGCCGCTTCAAATCTGTCCACTCCATACTGAACTTTAGTCCACTGAGGCGATTTTGGTTAGAGATTTCGAAGATTATTGACATTAGTCGTTATATTATATGAATATACGTGGGGAATTATCTAAAAAACTTATATATATTTTAGGCTGGTAAGCGAATACTAGAAATTCATTTTACTAGCATATAACAATCTTTTACACTAGTCGGATATTCAAATTCTCTACCTTCAAACTATATGAATTGCTCTCATTGCCCGTTACACGTTTTATTAGCCGAGAGGCCCCTTGGTAATATTGCGTGGGGTTCATAATTCGAAATGGGGATGCACACATTTTAAGATTTAATTGTGTTGTAAGAAACCTATCACAAGGAAACTTCATATTGCTTAATGAACGGGTGCTATAAATCTTTTCGTCACGTGGTATTTTAAGCCATTATCTCTCTTTAGACGGATGTTATAAGCTTGTAAATTCTAATTGAATTTCGATCAAAAGATTTAAGAAGAATAACGTTTCCAATCACCTTATTTTAAAACAATATCTAATAAGTGTATTATTAATTAATCCCTCTTTATGGATATGTTAATTTCCTAATGTTATGTTTATCCATCAAGTCTAGGGAAAACTGTACTTGAGGTATCCAAGTATTTCACCTTAAACTAGTATATTTATGTTCTTTTATCTCCATATAAATATACAGACAAGGAAAGTCGGATATGCAATTACCAGTTAACATGAAAGTAGGCCTATATCAACATTCAACTTTTATTTCCTCTTATTTTATTTAGGGGTCGGGACATCTTTGTCAACAGCCTCATGCACTTGAGCATGTGTGGAATCTATGTAACCTATGCTTGTTACAGTGCGTATAATTACAGAAAATGATTCATAGGTAATGTCGTTTGTTGAAGAATATTTTATTTGGAAAGTTTACTGAAAAGAAATTATACTATTCTTCAAAGTAGATACCATCAGATTCTATGATCTTCAGCCCTCTTTCAGCGAGATTTATTCCCCCACGACGGTACTAGTGTCTGGGTTTTGATTCGAAGAATTTGGCGAGACCCACTTCCACAACTTCGGAGTTTTCGAAATGTCGTCCACGCAACAAATGAACCATGGATCGAAATAGATGGTAATCTGAAGGGGCAAGATCAGGGCTGTATGCTGGAAGAGATAGCAGTTCGACTCCTCCCAAGTCCTGTGATGCATTTTACTATATTTGGTGACTTCGTATTAATCTTAGGAATAGGTCGTCCTCCATGTCATCCAACCATCGTTTCCTAGGTTTTCCTTTGCATCTTCTTTCACTTGGATTTCCTCTATAGGTCTTTTTAAACACTGTGTCACCTGCCATTCTCTCCACATGCCGCAGCCATCTGAGTCTATTGCTATTCAGTTACGAAACTATATCACGTTGACCATGTAGTACCTCCAATCTTTGTTTTCCCGTATTCTCCGTATTCCTGCCTCAATCACCACTCTAGAAATCTTCCTCAGTATTTTCCTTTCCCATCTTCTCAAAAGCTCCTCTTTTGTCACGGTCTTAGTCCATGTTTGCGAGCCATTCATTACCACTGGTCTTATAACTGTTTGGTGCACTGTCACTTTTGATCTTCAACTGAGGCTGCGTGCTTTGATGATTGTAATCAGTGCCCAATAAGCTCTACTTATTTCTTCTTCTGTGCTATTATCACCAGTAACAAGTACTCCCAAATACTTGAACCTTTCACACCTCTCATAATTCATCCCATTTAGGTTTATAAATAATTGTATATATTTATCTATCTCAACAGTATTTCTCCTAGATAATAAGAAATATTGAGTTTTGTTGTAGTGCACTCGTAATTCTACTTCTAACCGTCTCAGTCCTTCTTGTTGGTCCTTCATGCTTCTTGACAGCATACCGACAACATCAGCATATTAAGCTAGATTTTGGCTCATACGGTTTAACAGCGTGCCACATTAGGAGCAGATGACCTCGTAGTTCCGTCCCTTAAAACGACAATAAGTAACTAACTAGCGTGCCTCGTGGATTGCTAATATACAGCTTCCTCATCACTCTCTCTAGTACTATATTGGACAGCAGCGTGGACAGTACGTCTCCCTGTCGTAAGGTCCACATTATATTCGTAAATGTTTTCCTTTATTTGCCTTATTGTGAAAATATGGTCAGTCGTCGATCTACCCTGTCGGGATCTACACTGGTATTTTCCAAGTCTCTCTTCAAAAATAGGTGTAAGTCTCATAGCCATTGCCATGGCTAGGATTTTATACACTACACTAAGCAGTGCTATACTACGATAATGTTCACAGTTTGTTTTATCTTCCTTCTTATTGATTCGGCAAACAATGGCCATGTTCCACTGTCCTGGCATCACCTCCTTCTCCCATATCTACACAATCAACTGGCGTACCAGCTTTGCCAAATGTCCACAACCACACTTAATCATCCCCGCTGAAATATTATCACCTCCTGGGTCTTTGTTATTCCTCGAGCTTTTAATTGCCGAACTAACCTCCTCATCGTCGGCAAGGGTACTAGCATTGCATCAGTGTTATCCTTGCTTTATGGTTGGTCATTCTCTTGATCCTCCGGTTCTAGCGATACAGTCTCTGAAGTAGCATTGAGCAGCATCGATCAAAAATCTGTTCTTCTCCTCCTAAAAAATGTCCTTCTTTATCTCTGCAGAAAACTGCACAGGGTTGAAAGCCATTCTTCACTTCCTGTATTCTTTTATAGTATAACGTTTTTCTTGATTATTGTGTTCTTCTTCTAACTCTACAATCCATTTCTTCTATGATTCCCGTTTCTTTCTTCTACAAACTCTATCCACCTCTTTTATTTTATTTTTATGTTCTTCTGTATTGTATCTCGTTGGTCTACTTATCATTTTCTTCCGTGCAGCATTCCTCTCCATTATAGCTATTTTACATTTTAGATATGTCTGTTTATCCTCTCTTCTGTCCCCAGCACTTCTTCTGCAGCTTCTTGTAGTGCGTCCCTCATTATAATCCTTTTTACTTCTACACCCTCTATGTCCTATGTTTGCTGAGTCTCCAACTTCTTCCGTAATTGTGTTTCATATTGTTCAGCAGTTTGCTTTTCTTTTAGTTTGATGGCAATATATCTTCTAGGGGCTTTCCTCATCTTTCCAGATCTGTAGACTGTTATACGCTGTCTATATTCTACTCTTACCGTAAAATGGTCAGAGTCACATTCCGCTCCTCTACAACTATCAACTTCGAGTATAATCAGATGCGTGTCTTCTGTCAATTACAACATAAACGAATTGGATGAATGTGGTTCTATCTGGTGAGCGCCACGTAATATTCCTTATATTATTTCTCTGAAGCCATGTACTTTGCACAATCATTTGATTTCCCATGGCAAAGTCGATGAGTCTCTGTTCATTATTATTTGATACCTCATGCAGACTTTCCTTTCCTACCGTCTCTCTAAAAGGTTCTTCTTTTCCCAACTTTGCTTTGAAATCCCCGAATACTATTGTTACATCTTGCCTTGCTATACACTCAAGTTCCTGTTCACGCTGAATGTAGAACGTTTCTTTCAACTCAACCTCATCCTCTTCTGTAGGTACATTTACACAAAAATAGGTGATATTAAAGAATCGTGCCTTTATCCTCAAAGTACGTATCTTATCATTCACGGGCTTAAAATTAATTTCTGTTGCATTAAATCTATTATCCACAAGAAAACCTGTGACACTTATTCTGCCATTGTCACCTCTACTATACATTATTGTATGGTAATAACTTATCTTCATACCATCTCCTCTCTATTTGATCTCTTGGATCACTGGCACTCCTATACCATATTTCTCCATCTCTTCCTTAAGGCTCTTTAACGCTCCAGGTTTGTTGAATGTCCTCACATTCCACGTTGCTATGTACATATAATTTTTCCGTTTGCATTTTCCTATTCCTTGCATAGGTCGTGTATCATTACCATCAGTCCGGCTATTCTTGTATTTGAGTTTCGTAACAGGCTGTTTATTTTCGATAGTGGGTTGTTAGCCCCATGATCAATCCCCAACCTGGAGGGCCAGGGTATCCCTCTAGTCTGGCCCATCACCTTTGACCTGTCCAGCATGGGAGGCCCTACCAGGAGCTTACGCTTCCGCCGGAAATGCTCGCAGAATAATTTGCGCTCTCAAGCTCCCACATCACGTGAAGATGAGGATATCATCATGAGTGCCAGTTTCCTTATGAAATGCATAAATATTTTGCCAGGGCTTTCTCCGCCCTTGTAACTTCCCGGCCAGATCTTCTACGCTGGTTCACTCAAGGTCAACCGGTTCCTCTAACACAGTCAGACAGTGCATACCGTAAACTACTGACTGGGGTGGATTCCACCCCCACGCGTGTGTTTGTGTACGTAAAAAAAATCATATCAAGGTTAATTGCAAGCATTTGTCTCGTGTGTTTATCTTTGTAAATGGGAGTAAATCATTAGTTCTCTTCTAAGCCGTGTACTTATACACGGTGTGGTGGTGTTATAGCAGGATATTAACAGTGTGTAATGTCATTCTTGGCTAAACTTGTATATAATTTCTACTTTATTTTCTTTTTAGTGATGGACAATATTTTCGAACCCGTATAGAATGGATGCTTTTGATACAGTCCAGTAGGAAATCAGAAATTTCTCATTAAGTAGGTTTTACAGCTTAGAGCTCACGTAGCATCGTGGTCTACTAGCCAATTCTTTCATATGAGGGTGTCGGTGAAGCACATGAGTGGTACTGAGATTAAAACTCCTAAGAAAAGATAGAGAACTTCCGGTCACTGTGACGTTTGCCCATGAAGGAAGGATGTGATAATTCAAACAATGTGCTGCAGTTCATTCAAAATCGTCTACATGGAACACAGTTTCATTATTTACTGTGAAGTGTGCACTTCTGAGGGATAGCTCCGTCACCACAACTCTCCCCACCCCAAACACATTTTTGGGGCACAGGACCTATTTTAAATGTATAGGCGTATACCTACGATTCATTGTTACTGTTGCCAGGTACCATTTTAGATCAAGTAATTAATTCTTGGTAACTTTATTTAATTACATACCTTATTTCATATTTTAAGATAAGTATTTCCAAGGCAAAACTCAACCTCCCGTATATCATTTTTTAAATAAATTTGTACCTCAAATGCATAATTATATTTTATTTATTATTCCTTTCACCGTATATAAGCTATAGGATTTCAAAGGTATATATTAAAAACGAGCAAACAAGAAATATAAAAGCATTGTATAATTGATACAATTTATAAATTCTACGAGGGAAGAAGTTTAAAAATATATATTCCCTTACGTAATAGAGAAAGAGTTATTCTTACAAAATCTATCTTAAAATCGTGATTTAATATGGTAGCTTAAAATTACAATAATATAACATGTGGTGGGGAAACCATCCCACAAGTTTGCCGGCGTCTAGAATTTTGGCGTGTGCATGAAGTAGTTTTGATCTCCGAATACATTCTCCAATATGAAATTGCAACCCACGCGTCACGTTTAATTAACCAGCTGTTTTCTGAGACACGTGATCTGTTCATCATAGTAAGAACACATATAGCCAATTTTCATATGAATAGATTCATGAAATATTGGCCTATGCTACATTCGTTAAATTTACGGGAGGCCTGTAAGATAGAACAGGAATAAAATGAGTGAGTTAATGTAACTTGGGATCTACTTCCAAGAAATTTGTTGACGTTTATTCATATGTAGGTATAACACAATAGAAATGGGATATAGTGAAAAATATAGCCTCATTCATTTGCTTCTTTAAATGAAACTGTCGGAAAATTGGATGGCAAGAATGAGTTCTGAATTATTCATAAACCATATATCCATAACCATAGACTGTTGGAATTCCATCTGCATTTTAAGAGATGCCGGCGCCATACATTTCTTGTGGTCCAATGTTTAACCACAAATGATTAATGAAAAGTAAATTTGTGTTTCCGGTTGAGGTGTGTTCACTTGTACATTCCTTACACTAATATTCTCTGTCTTATTATTGTTCAAAGACCCTCTGTAGTCTCAATGTGCGATTCCAGATCCAGAGGTCATGGGTACCATTACGGTCTCTAGCAGGATATTTAATTCTGGTCTGAGAGTTGGAATGTGGTACACTCAGCTTCGAGAGCAACAACTGAGAATAGATGGATTAGATTCTTACTCAGCTGTCACAGAAGTGGTTTTCCGTGGTTTCCCCGCTTTTACTCCAGACAAATGTTAGGATGCCACTCTAACTGAAGACCAAAGCCGCATCATTCCAAATCCTGGCCTCAATTACAAATTGCTTATACAGTACTACAACCATCACAAAAACACTGATTGCCAGACATACTAGACACACAAATACACGGGGCAACATGACCATGACATCAAAATGCCCCTAAGTGGATCAACAACAACAACAACAAAATATCGTTTGTGCATCTTCATCAACTGATTTTGATGGTGTGCCATGAAATCCTCGTCTAAACCATTTCTTTTTCTTTCTGTAGGTTGTGATGTAATCGAAATTCTTCTACTCCTAAGATATTTGGTGTTTTCCCGTTGTCGTGGATTCTTCACAAAGGTGTGTGTTTAAAATTTTCATTTGAATGTTATAGAAGTTTTGCGCAATTTAATCTTTGTTAGTTTGTCTGTGTTTGTTAACCAATTAAGCTGTACTTTAGCATGAGTTTATGATTCGTTTATGTTTTGTGATGTATCTTTTATTCTTTTATTCTCAGGATATTCGGTGTATCGCAATGTACGATTCCGGATCCAGAGGTCTTGAGTTCGATTTCTGGCTCTACCAAGAAATTTAATTCCACTCTGAGGTTTGGAACGAGGATCACTCGGCCTCATGAGGCAAAACTGAATAGGCTAATAAGAAGTTATGCGCATTTCATCTTTGATTAAATGTCTAGGCCTATGTGTCTTTCACCACAAAAACCACTTTACCAATTGATTTGAACTTTCGCATGGGTATATGTGCTTTATGATGTATCCGATTAATCTTTACGTAAAGGATTACAGTCTTATTCGGTGTGCAAAACAGATTTCTAATAGCCTAGTGTTGCAGAGGCCTTCGTATCAATCTGCATTATCTTATACTAATACACACAGAGGAAAGTTGAGCTGTTTAATCTTTCTTGTCTATTTGTTTGTGTTTCTTTCGTCAATGAAGCAACTTAACCAATTGAATTGAACTTTCGCGTGGATTTATGATTCTTTTATGATATGTGATATATCTGAAATTTGTTTACTCCCAAGCTTTTCAGTGTATTCCCGTTGTCGTCAATTCTTCAGAAAGATGTGAATTAACAACTTTTACTTCAATATTATTGTATATTATGAAGTTGTGGCTTTCTGCAATAAAGTTCCGTTGAGCGCTGCACATAACGTGAAATTTCTTATTGCAGATTCTTTCGCACAAAAATCTATTTAACTGGCTGAGCTTAAATTTTGCTTTTTTGTAACTAAAAGAATGCGTAAACCTTTAAAGCTCTTATGACCGAGTCACACATAGACCTGATGAGGTTCAGATATAGTAATAGTGATAATTTATTAAGTATCTTTTTACTAAACTCGCTAATGTTTTATATAAACATCAAAATGATGGCTAAATAGTTAATCTTATTTCGAAATGAGCGTACCAGATGTACTTAACATTCGATTACCAACAAAAAGAAAACATGAACTTTCTTCGTATGTTAAGTGATCACCCCGAAATTATGGTGCTCTGTCCATTTAAAAAGTCTCTTCTGATAAAAGCCAACATAGTGGATAAAAACTCAATCATGTCATTAAATACAGCCCACCATATACAGTTCGTATTTGAAATACAGTTTTTATTTCACTCACAAAAAGTCATGTGCCTTTTCCAGGAAATTGTGGTTTTCTGTGTTATAAAACCATTGAGCACTGCAAAATACACGCAAACTTGTATTACATTTCCTTTCTCACAAGAAGCTATGTAACCGACTGAGCCGAATTTTTCAGATATAATTTTTGAAACCAAATTAATGGGTAAAGGGTTAATCCTGTAACGAGCAGAAGCACACCAGTTGCACTTAAATTCAATTTTCTATAAGAAATAGCATATATGAAGGGTTAATTAGGGAAATATATTATTTGAGGCAGATGTACCCTGTACTTGTGCTCAACAAACAAACGCCTTGGGCAGGCAATTCTGTAGGGTCCTATGGTACCTTTAAGACCGGTTGCATGCAAGTATGGACCTCTGCGTAAGCTGTAGCAGGCGAAGTAAATGGTCTACAGTAGTAATGACAATGTTCATGAATCGATAAAATACACCACTTTGTAGATTCATTCCAGCCTTACGTGCACTTCCATAAATTAAATTTTAAATTCTAATTTAGGAGTAGTTACAACTTCCGTCAGCTGATACCGGTTACCGCGCGTAAGGCAGGCCTGGCTGACACCCTTATACTTGACGTTACAGACAGTTAGGAACAGGGCTCCGAGTGAAAGCCGAAGTTAAACGATTGACTTCCGTCACCACATGGTAGCTTTATGATTGGTTACGAAGTGAGACGCTTATTATCCTCTCTGTTTCAAAATAAATCATGTGATTATGCCAGAGCTTATCTATATGTACGACACTTTACTAAATGTAAAATACTGTAGTGTAATATTCAACATTATCATATTCTCAGAATACATTACATTGAAGTACCACCATTTTCTGCTCATTGCAGGTTCGCTTGTTGGTATAGGGGTATAATTCCTGCTTCGGGCGCGAGAGGTCCTGGGTTCAAACCCCGGAAGTGCCCAGCATTTTTACTTTTGTTTTATCTCTTGAAAAGATTCAAAAAGTGTATAAAGGAACCTTAGACCTTAGGAACGTTCTTTTTTCGGGCGAGACTTGTGCTTATACCGGTAATATAAATACACAGTTTGAGGTAAACGCTTCTTTTTTTCCCCGTCGGTTTACCCTCCAGGTTGGCTTTTCCCTCGGACTTAGGTTGGTTGGTTGGTTGCTTCCTCAGTTTAGGGGCTGTGACAACGCGGTCATGTAGCCCTATGTATTTGGGTGGGTGTAGAATCTGTCTGATAACCGGTGTTAATTGTGATGGCTGTATTAGTGTGTGTTATCTGTTTTTAATTCAAGTAAGGACTGCAGACATTGATTTTTTTCAAGTAGTTCCTACTTTTGCCGCTAAACGCCACCATCAACAACTACTAGTTCAGAACTTGGTTACTAGACGCCACCGCAGTCGGCTCCTGACAACGAACGTTGGAACCTAAGGGCGTTATCCAAATTTTTAACCTATAATTTAGCTTCACAATTGACACGGGTTATCAGACAAATTCTACACCCACCCAAAGTACACGGGGCTACATGACCGCATTGTCACAGCCCCTAAACTGAGGAACCAACCAACCAACCAACCTAAGTCCGAGGGAAAAGCCAACCTGGAGGGTAAACCGACAAAAAGAAGAAAAAAGAAGCGTTTGACCTCAAACTATGTATTTATATTACCGGTATATGTATGTCTCGCACGAAAAAAAAGAACGTTCCTAAGGTTCTGTTATACATTTTTTGAATCTTTTCAAGAGATAAAACGGAGCCTCCGTGGCTTAGGCGGCAGCACGCCGGCCTCTCACCACTGGGTCCGTGATTCAAATCCCGGTCACTCCATGTGAGATCTGTGCTGGACAAAACGGAGGCAGACAGGTTTTTCTCCGGGTACTCCGGTTTTCCCTGTCAACATTTCATTCCAGCAACACTCTCCCCTATCATTTCATTTCATCTGTCATTCATTTCATCATTGTCCAAGAGGAGTGCGACAGGCTTCGGCAGCCGGCACAGTTCATATCCTCGCCGCTAGTTGGGGGCTTCATTCATTCCATTCCTGACCCGGTCGGAGGCTGGAAGCAGGCTGTGGATTTTCTGTGGATTTTCATTCAAGAGATAAAACAAAAGTAAAAATACTGGGCATTTCCGGGATATGAACCCGGCATCTCTCGCACACGAAACAGGAATCGTACCCCTAGACCAACCGGCCCACGTGTAAGGAACAGAAAATGGAGTTACTTCAATGTAATGTATTCTGAGAATATGATATGTTGAATATTACACTACAGTATTTTACATTTAGTAAAGTGTCGTAAATATAGATAAGCTCTGGCACAATCACATGATTTATTTTGAAACAGAGAGGATATACGCTTCTCACTTCGTAAGCAATCGTAAAGCTAACATGTGGTGACGCGAAGTCAATCGTATAACTTCGGCTTTCTACGCTACTCGCAGCCCTGTGCGTTAGCTGTCTGTAACGTCAAGTCACCCACATTAGCGAGTCAGTTAGGAGGAGGCAAGCTCCACGGCACACCCGTAAAAAGGTTGTGCAGTAAATAGGACTACTCAAACGGATAAGAACTCATAGATGTATGGTTGAACTTAGTGTGCATGCTCTAATTTGATGTATTGTATTTTTTGCTCACATTTTACGTATGCATAATATTCTTACGTAGGTCGCAAATCTATAATGCAACATTACATAACAGGATAATATGTTAAAATAACACGATTCACGGCGAATCGCAAATGCTTGCTTCAACAAGACATGATATACGAAAGTATAGTAAGACCACAAATCTAATAATTGAGTATACATTTGAAATTCAACCCTAGCGATCAGGATCTGATAATGACCGCTTCACGGTTGAAATGCGTAAACTTAAATTACCCCTTATTTATCAGTGATTAATAACTAATTCATGTAACACTTTCAAGAAGTTATATACATTGTACCCCACCCAATCGAATTGGGTTAAAGCTTGTTGACCGACTGAGGACTTATCAATTGGTAATTTGTATAGGCAACACTGAAAAATAGATTCAAAACTACACAACTTCACATTTTGTTTGAGATATTATTATTTTCGAATCCCGTCATTCTCAACTTGGCTCTCGCCCGACGTAAATTCAATATCACTATCCCATATCGTATTATCCATTGTGTTTCAGATAAGGCCCATTAACCTTGTGTTGTTTCCATTTTGTTTGATAGAACTTCTCTGAGGGACTTCATAGGTCTTACACGTAGAATGTTTTCTGTTTCATGAAGGTTATTTAGCTACGCCATTTCATAATTAAACTTCGCACCCCAGTGCCCTTTAAGAGAGTAGGTTAGATAGCCACTGTAATCGTTCCTTTTTTGTTGTTGTTCGCTTACAGCAAAATAAATCGAGATGTAATTTTCATTCTTATCGTAAATTTGTGTTATACTTGTCATTTTTGTGTTGATGGTAGCATGTATTCTGAACTAGTGCTCCATTACCCAATACACGGAAAGCCCCTTTAGGCCGAGTTCCAATGCATGAGTGCTGATGTGTACGGTTATCCCGGGACTTTCGCGTATATGGGAATGGGCTACCACTCCACCGTCCTGATCAAACGGGCACACTACCTGCAGAATAACATGTCGTGGTCCAACTGAGCTAAGTGCCATCGGATAAAAGCGGTCATTTTCAGGACCAAATGAAAATTCACTCGTTATAACAGGGAAATGTGTGGCCATAGCACAGCCAAAACAAAAGCAACTGCAAGGTATCACACCAAGTGATAGCCAGGAAATAGCTGATGCGAGAGTCAGATGCTATCACGTTTTAGCGAATCGTTAGACACTGGGATTTCAGTCGACGCCGTAGTTATAGATTTTTGCGAAGGCATTTTATATCGTGCCGCATGACATGCTACACCATAAATTAGCTTCAACGAAGATCGATAGAAGAGTAATTTTATGGATCCAAGAATTTTTGACGGGTCGTTCCCCGAAAGTGAAAGTCGAAGGCCAATTCTCGGACGAAATTACCGTAACGTCGGGTATCCCTCAGGGCAGCGTAATCGGAACTTTGATATTTTTGGCGTTTATAAATGACTTAACAAATGGGATCCACAGTGACTTTCGATTGTTTGCGGATGTTTGTGTAATATATCGAAAGATGCATGACTCACAAGACAACACAGTACTTCAAGATGAGCTGAACCTGGTCTATACGTGGGCGATCTATACAGGGTGCATTTGATATGATGGAAGTCCGTTACACTGGTGATAGAAGAGACTATTCTAAGCTTCCTAGGTAAAACATTTGTCACCTATCTTGAAATTGATAATTAATCATTAAAAAGTCAATGTTTTTAGTTATTTCAGAAACTAATCAGGCAGAAAGTGGTGCGGCAGGTTGGGGGAAACGAGGCGGAGCCAGGTGTTACGACGGGCGAAGGGGAAGTTGTTACGTAATCGGAGCATTGACCTTACCGGTTGACTTGAGGGGTGGTAGGCTATCAGCTGTTATGAGGATAAGCGCTACCGTCTCGTAAGAAAATGTGTATTGCCGTTGTTCTTGTTGTTGTTGTTGTTGTTGTTGTTGACAAAGCACGCAATGGCTTGGGACGTTAGGACCGGTAGTATTGTGTAGCCTACTTTGTAAGTGTGGAATTCATTGATTGATGTTCATGTATAAAATAATTTCGATACTCAGCCCTGGTGTTACATTGGCGTCCTTGTCGGACCTTCGGTTGACTAGTTTCTGAAAATACTAAAAACAGTCACATAATGAAATAGAGTGACAAAATTCCGACATCCCGTAGTCTTTTCAGAACTAGGCAATTAAGACGGAAGAAAAATACTTGATGTTTGTTTGAGAGGCTTGGCGATTTTGGTCATTTAGCCCCATGTAGCTGGGTGTGAGTAGAATGTGTGTGATAACCTGTGTTTTTGTGGTTTCTGTAGTAATGTGGGTATTTGTAATTCAGGTGAGGATTCGGAAGAAGGCGCCGGCCCTGTAGTGTTCGGGCGGTGCAACTGCCTCTCACCCGGAGGCCCTGGGTTCGATTCCCGGCTCCATCAGGGATATTAGAAAATGACGTGAGGGCTGGAACGCGGTGCACTAAGCCTCGTGAGGGCAATTGACTAGCTGTCTGACAGTGAGGCAGTGCCCGAGTCAGGAAAATCAAGCTTAATGGACGAGGGGACCCGATGCACTGACCACGCGTCCCCCTAATATCTGGAGGCCAAATGGCTGGACAGCGGTCGCTTGGTAGGCCTAGGCCCTTCATGGGCTGCACTTCCAGCGGTTATGGTTATTGAGAAGAAGGCGGCCGTGGCCTTAAGTTAGGAACAATCCCGGCATTTGCCTGGGGTAGAAGTGGGAACCCAAGGTACATACATATGAAAATACACGAAAATGAAAATAAAATTCAAATACATTGTTATAATACAGTGGTATTAAATATAATAATAATAATAATAATAATAATAATAATAATAATAATAATAATAATAGGCTAATAATAATAATAATAATAATAATAAGAGTCATATGTGTAGTTCTGGTGGTAGAGTGACAACCTTCCCGACGGTGCGATCTACGTTCAGTCATGTAGTAAATGAATGGGATCTAATACGATCATGTCCATGGATTTCATGGCACATACAAGAAATCCTACGTACATTAAAGTCTGGCAACTCGACACCAAAAAGAAACATAAAAGAAATTAGTGTGTCTATAAGCCTATTATTACTATTATTATTATTATTAATATTTTTATTACAGTTGTTGCACTATCTTCACACAATGATAGACCAACAGTTCCTTAAATTAATTACCCAAATCTTTAGGATTTCTATTTTCTATGCATAGTCCATGAGGCTGGCAAAATCCTAAACAGATCCACCATCACTAGTCATGTAGCCACTCCCCATGAAGGTGTGAATCAGCTGTTCATAGGCTCAGTTTGTGTATTTCAATGCCATTGGCAGACAAGGCGAGTAGGTCACTCGACTTCAGACTCTTGTCAACATTCCTCAACGTAGGAGGGGAGGGCGACGGGGAGAAGTCAGCTGTGCTGCTGAGGGGAAGGCAGCCTAAGACCTTTTCCAAGACATTGACCGACGATTTTTGTAATTTAATTCCACCTACACTAATTAAGATACGACTAAATTTCATGAAGATATGTGCTTAGAATAGTCGCTTCTATCACCAGTGTAATGGACTTCCATCATATCAAATACACCCTGTATATATATAAAGCTCAATGTTTGTCTGTATATCTGTCTGTCTGTTATTTCACCGATCTGAACCAAAATGTGTACACTTACCCTTTGGAACCCTGCGGGTAACCCCGTCTACATTAAATTTCGGACAGACCACTCCATTCCCTGCATTTAGGCCCTTTGTCAAAAATCTACACCGTTTCGCCGATCTGAGCCAAAATTTGTATACTTACACTTTAGAACCCAACGAATGACACTGTCTGCTTTAAATTTCGAACAGACCACACCACTCCCTGCATTTAGGCCCTTTGCCAAAAATCTACACCGATTCACCGATCTGAGCCAAAATTTGTATACTTACACTTCAGAACGCGACGAGTAACACTGTCTACTTTACATTTCGAACAGACCACACCATTCCCTGCATTTGGGCCCTTTGGCAAAAATCTACACCGTTTCACCGATCTGAACAAAAATTTGTATACCTACCCCTTGGAACCTTGCGGGTTACACTGTCCCCTTTAAATTTCGGACAGACCACTCCATTCCCTGCATTTAGGCCCTTTGGCACAAATCTACACCGTTTCACCAATCTGCACCAGATTTTGTATACTTATCCCTTGGAACCCAACGAGTACTTCGGTGAAACTGTGCGGGACCAGAAAATCACGTTAAGGCCATTGAACCAATCGTGTCAGAAGTTAAGCAACACCACACTCCTCACCTCCTGTGATTTTTAAAATATGTTTTTCTATTAGTTTCTAAGTTTGATGACCCAGTTCAGTAGTAGTAGTCATCTCACCACATACAGCCTTGCTCAATAGTGGCAGTGTATGTATGTCCCCTATGCGTTCATATACCATTAATCCGATTGCGAAGAAACTTGGGTTAGTTGTTGTGTGGATTGCAGGGAAGGTTTCTAGCTACAAATTATTTAAGTAACACAAAAGGGTGAGAGACTTAGCAGGAAGTTTTAAATACCATAGTAACCCAATTGCACAATGCCGTGGATTCCAGGGAAGGTTTCTACCAACAAATAAATTTATGTAACACAAAAGGGTGAGAGGCTTAACAGGAAGTTTTAAATACAACAATAACCGAATTGCACAATGCCTGTTGTGATGATGATGATGATAATTGCTTTTTAAGGGGCCTAACATCGAGGTTAGCGACCCCCAATGGTTTAGCGGATCGTGAAATTGAATCTACAACTAAAACTAACTACAAAACATACGGGCTAGAAGAAGATAAGGACAAAAGAAAGTTATAAGGGAAATAAAAGACAGGAGGAAAGGAAATGCCCTCAACCCTGGATAAATGAGAATTCAGGAACTTGGAAGGAAGGAGAGCCACGAAAGGCAGACAGGAAGGGGAAAGAGGAGAGGGTCCGCCCCAAAGGCAATGGAGAAAAGAGGTTAAACCGGACCCAGCTCAGGAATCCCTCGGGGTTGCCAGCTCCCGAACTCCCCAGCCATGAGCCCTTGAGGGTGTAGCACTTTCTAGGTTGGACCAGAAGTGGTGGGGCTACACACACCCTGCCTCCTTGAGAGCCTTGAACAGAAGACAGGAGATATTATGAAAAGAAAAAGAAAGCTGACCCCTCGAAGAATGAGGGTATCAGGAAAGATGAGACAAGGGCCAATTAAGGCAGCAAAGTGAAAGACTCCCTAGGCCTCGGATACCCTAATACCGTCGGGGTTGGAAGAGAACAAGAGTTGACTAAGGGAGGCCGACAGGAAAGAGAACTGAAAGGAGCCCCGCACCTGTAAGTAGAAGCAATGTCGGATTCAGCTGGGGTCCCATGGTCACCAACCTATGCCCCACAAGTTGTGTGACCCTGAGGGGTGGGAGAGGAGGGGGGGGGGGGCAGTTGTGAGAATAGCTTGCTGATTCATCGCGAGGTGACATGAGAAGACTGTCCAGAGCCCGCCGTCTTATCTGGTATTGCTAACTATGCTGATGTTCATACAGGACCGTTGCTCACACCACTGTGATATGTCCTGCAATTAGCTTCGTCCTTTTCTACCCCGGCGATGTTGCCGTTTCCCAATGATTGAAAGTGACAAATCTAAGAAAATGTTTCCGTAGTCTTATAGAGAATTTTTCTAAGGAACTATGCGACAAAAGACGACACTATTGATCTCTACTTTTCTAACAGCCAATGAGATATAATCACTAAGCAGTGTTTGCTGTTTCACATACTCCTCATTCTAATCATATTTTTCAATTCGTTTGTAAATTACATGTGTCAGTACTGTAATTAAAAAATAGCCGTTTCCCTATTCATTATTATCATTATCATTACGGGAAATTGACCTGAATGTTATGTCCATTATACTGTACTACTTATCACCCCTACTACCGGGTGAGTTAGCCGTGGTGGTTACGGCATGACTGATGGCAGTCGCTCACATCCGGGAGGCGAGGAGGTTCAAATCCACCCGCCGGCAACCTTGAAGATGGTCTACTGTGGTTTCCCATCTTCCTTTCAGGCAAATGCCGGGGTTGGTCCCTAACTATAGGCCACAGCCGCTACCTTCCAACTCCTCGTCCTTACAATCCAACTTCCCTCCTTCCCTCCCCAACGGTACTTGTAGCTCACCCATTGGGTGTCCGTCTCGAAGCAGCTACAAAACTGGCGAGCCGAACATGTCCTCGGACACTCCCGGTACTAAAAGCCATACGCTAAAAAAAATTACCCCTACTACCACCACCACCACAAAAAGTTATATTTTTAATATATATTTTTTCTTTTAGTTTAAGTATCATGTGCCAGTTCTGTAGTAGTATTCATTATCATCCATAAAACAAGTAAATCTACCGGGCGAAGCCGGGCATTACTGCTAGTTGAAAATAAAATGTAAATGAACACAAGAAAATGTAGTCTCATAAAAATAGGGAAAGGGCAAATGCAAGATTTTCAATATTACATTGGCTCGGAAATATTTGTAGATGACGATTCTTGCAAATATTTGGGCGTTCACGTAAGGAATGATATGAAATGGAGTAGTCATGTAGGATGTGTATTTTCTAAAGCTTACAAATCCCTGCACTTTGTAATGAGGGTATTAAAAGGAAGTAGTACCTCTGCTAAAGAATTAGGATATTTGTCACTTGTAAGACCTATTCTTGCATACGCCTCGGCGGTATGGGATCCATATCATGTAGGGCTCATCAATGAGTTGGAAATGGTACAAAGAAAGGCCGCAAGATTTGTGCTCAGTGACGTTAATCCCAGGAGCAGTGTGAGCCGTATATTAAAGAAAATTGGGTGGGAATCACTTGAGGCTAGGAGGATGAAATCTAGACTCTGCGCTATGTACAACACGTATACAAATCAACCAGCATGGGGTGAGCTTAGCAAGCGTATGGGAAAGCCCACTTACATGTGATCATTCTTTCAAAGTTAAGGTCCGACCACAGCCTACATATTATGGCAAATATTCATTCGTAAACTGTGCCATTGATAACTGGAATTCTCTACCTGCCGCAGTCTTAGAGCCTTTTCCCAAACATATAGGCCTAGGTGTGTTTAAGAAATGACCGATTTGTGTAAATACTACAGTTTAATTGTTACTGAATTGTTATATATAATTATTTATTTGTTATGTATATCCCGTTTGCCACCGGGGGAAACACCCCCAATTGCAACTAAATAAATGAATGAATGAATGAATGAAAATGAATGAAAGTGTCTTGTGTGGGCTTTCACCAAGGACCACCAAGCTGGCTCATCAGCGGGAAATTGGTGTCCGTTGCCGGCCCCCCACAGAAGTAGCGAACTGTGCACTACCTCCCTTCTTATGATGCGCACCTGCGCTTCTTTTCTGCGAGATCTAAACGCTCAAGTAGCCTTTCACCTCCCTTTCCATCTTTTTGGAAGCCTTTATAGGAAGGTGAAAGGTTGCTTGAGCATTTAGGTCTTATGAAGGGAGGTAGTGCACAGTTTGCTACTCCTGTGGGGTCGGGGCGCGGACACAAACAGCCCGCTGATGAACCAGCTTGGTGTTCCTAGGTTAAACCCCACACAAGACACGGCATGAACCTGGTAAAATTGCTGAGTTTTAGATGATGAACTATTTTGAGAACCTTTTAAATGGGGAGGTAGTCATGACGTCTGAAAGTCATGAATCAATTGAACTACAAAGAGGACACAGACAGAAAACGCTTTCAAGCTCACGAAAACAGGAAAGTCACTAAGAGTAGATGGATTGTCAGCATATATGATCAAAGCAGCGTACATTGTGTTCTTGTCACATCGAACACTATGAGTGATCTGGGAATAAAATAAGCTTTCAGATGATTTGAATAAAGGATTGATCATACCATTTTTAAGAAGGGGAGTAGGATAAAGGGTACAAACTATAGAGGAATTGCACCGTTGTCGCACTGTCTCAAGATAGTAGAAAATGTCATAGATACAAGATTAAGAACACGGATAGAGAACCAATTCGAAGAGGAACATCATGGTTTCAGATGCAATAAGGGAACAACAGACCTAGTTTTCGCCATGGGACAATTAATGGAAATGTACTGGGAAGAAGACGGGACCTGATTGTTGGGTTCTTGGATCTAGAAAAGACACATGGCAGTCTGCCGAGAAGTAAACTTTGGGAATGTTTAGACAAATTAGGGATCCCAATGTCATTAATTCAGAATATTCTATTATTGTATGAAAATTGTGAAAGCTGTGTTCAGATAGCAGATGGTAGATCAGGATGGTAACGAACCAAGAGGAGAGTTCAACAAGGCATTATCACCTATAATTTTCATTGCACTCATGCATGAAATCATCAAGGAAATCAAACCCATAGACTTTGAATATTTGAACACATTATTCTTAACGAATGATGTGGTCATGTGGGGAGATACAGAGTAAGTGGTGTAGAAGGGGTTGGATCGTTAGAGTGATAAGCTCAAAGAGTTAAAGTTAACTGTTGGTAAGTAGAAAATATTTGCAATTAAAATGAGCAGAACACCCACCCAATGCAACCTTAGGTTTGATGGAGAAAGAATGAATGGGTGGAAAGTTGTTTTTATCTTGAAAGCGCCATTTCGAATCATGGGAGTGCTAAATTAGACGTCCAAAATAGAGTGTTTTGCTACGTGTGGAGCATTCCCATAAGAGCCCAGCAGAAAGTGGTTCAATCAAACCTTGTGCCAATTTTGACGTACGGCTTAGAGAGCTGTCTTATTGAAGAGAGACATTAACAAATTACAAGCATATGAAATGAAATTTTTGATATCTGCTATGCAAAGGACGAAAATTGACACAATCAGTAATGACTGCATTAGGAGGGATAATTTTTCGACTTTAACAATGGAAGAAGGAATGAGCATTACAAAGCTGAAATGGTTTGGCGATGTGCAAAGGATGTCTGATTCTCTCCAGCAGGATAGCGGCCGCTTCTGAAGCAGAAATGATTGCATGTTAGTCAAATACTTGCTCTGATTAGCACATTAATTTATGATATATGGCAGTGATTTTAAACACTGACTATTTGTCAGGCCAGTTTTTATATACAAGGTGGAAGGAATCGACAGCACAAAACTTTATATAGATATTCTGCATGGTACATGTAGTTCAATGTGTTTCACAGCTTACTGTGTTGAAGCATTGCTAAGTAGATAAGACTAGCGTGTAACACATATATGCACTGTTTACCATTTTTATGACGCAGAACACGAGCTGCATGGCACAAATATAGGTAGAAAAATGTGTTTGAATAACTGTTGGATCATTTCTCGTCGTAGGCCCACGCATACAGCCGTAAATAAATAGATACAAAAATACTACGGAACATGGCCGTAGAACGATTTTAAACATTGCGAATAGGTTCGTGGTCTAATATAACGGGCATGCTGGTTACAGCAGAGTCTGACTGACTTGCAGGCCGCAGGTTTTCGAGCTTCTGAAGTAGCTGGTGGTATCAGTGACGTTTCCTTGTGCACGTCATAAACAGTGAACAGTGCAGACTCTTATCTAAGTCCTTGTCAGCTTACTCACCAAGATATAATGTCGTGTTTATTTCGTGCAGTAGAATATTTTCACATTGTAAATGGGATCTTGGGGTCCACAAAATTTTTATAAATTGATAAAAGTATTTTGGATACATAAGGTGAACTTCTTTGCACAGCCGTTCATTGTCTAAGTACTGTATATGCCACTTGACAGGTAACAAAACACTTTATAACGTTTTATATTCTATGTCACAGTAGTTAGGAAATCGGTACCTTAATTATTGAATTCGGTACAATATATATTGTTTTATGACCAAAATCTGAGACACAAAATCTTTACAGCAACTTAGCTAATTATGAGAAATACGTTTGATTCGTGTCACTTTTAAGGCTGTAAGCAAGTGTGTGTCACCCAAGAAGAGTATGAGCCTACTGCAGTTCTTACAATGTGTGATATACCAAGCCTAAGAGTTCATCGCCCGTCAGGACGAAACCATGGTGAGCTTCGGGCTAACTAGGCTGATACCAGTGTTTACAAGCTCTTTAAAATAAGAAATCATCTTAAGGACCTTCAAAATTTAATGGAATTTTTTCCAAAGAACTCCAAAACTATCATAAAGCCCAAATTAGCAGCTCTTAAAATACTTCGTCTTTTCACACTCTTGTATCACTCATCCTTTTCGTCGAATAAAGACTAACGTCTCTAGTAAGTACCTGTAGCTGTTATTGCTTTATTATTACTATTCCTATCATGATTATTGATAAATGTGGTGGAAAATTAATTGGCGTGGCGTAATGTTCGGGGATGGAGGAATAATATTGGAGCAGTCAGGTCCCCCTCGATGTTGAATGAAGAGCTTACTCACAAGAAATACTTTAAATCTAAATGGGTAGATGTGTGCTATAGCAGTAAGTAAAATGTAAGTAATAATAACACAAGTGGACAAATCTCATGCCATTGACTTGACATGGAGAAAACTAGTTGTCCTTTGGTGTTTTGAGGAAGATGAATTGGTTATTTAGTGGAAGAGAAATGACAAATCAAAGACGTATTTTAAGGCAATGCACTGATTTAGTACGTTCAATCTTTTGGAATTCCTACCTACCATTAATCTCATGGTATGTTTAGAAACAACGTCTAGAGGATGAAGTAAAAGTGCTCTGTGCATAAAATATACTGGTACGTTCTATAATAATTCATTTAGTTTCTGCGTATGTATTTTCTACAAAGACGGTCCTGGTGTAACTAAAAGAGTTTTAGTTTTGTATAATTTTGTTTTCATACCAAACATATTCCTGTTCTGTGATATTTTCTTAGTCCGTGAAAGTTATATGATTTCCAAGCTTCGTAAGTTCTAAATAATTTTAAAACGCTAAATAGAATTAGGTTTCAGAATTGATTCAACTTACAATGGTGTTAACCATAGTTTCTCACACGGATACGCCTTCATTATATTGCAATTCACAATCCAACAAATTTAGAAGTTCATTGAATATGATTTTGTTGGTTTGTTCGAGTTTTGTGAGCTAATGCTGAGCCTTGCTGAAAGCTCCAGTGCTGGTCATGCAAGAAAGTTGGTGTTGAGATCCATGACGAATGGTTAGCCAGTGACCTCCACTTCTGCAAAAGAAATTGAGGGAAAACATCAGTCAGATAGTATTAGAATATAGTCTTGGGGCCACTAGTTTCCCTCACTCACAAATCCAGGCAAATTCTGCGATGTTACCTTCCAACAGCCCATGACCACTTTCCTTAAGCAAATTCATGCATATTCAATCTCTCATATATTCCTGTTATTATGTTTTTCTTTAGAAAGGGCATCTGTTCATAAAAACCACCTTCCACTTAGATATTTATCCCATCTCATCCCCAACCCAGTTGAAACGGGAATAGTAATGGGTAGGCATACATACATCAACAGGCGCTCTGTAAATCTGGATTCATTTTATAATGTTGTAAAATTATTAAGAAAGCCGTGTAGATTTAGTTCTACGCCTACGTGTATATAAGTAGGCTCTGTCATTCACAGTAATGCTGTTAAAAGTAATACCGTCAATTTTTTTTTAGCGTATGGCTTTTAGTGCCGGGAGTGTCCGAGGACATGTTCGGCTCGCCAGTGTTGTAGCTGCTTCGAGACGGACACCCAATGGGTGAGCTACAAGTACCGTTGGGGATGGGAAGGAGGGAAGTTGGAATGCAAGGACGAGGAGTTGGAATGTAGCGGCTGTGGCCTATAGTTAGGGACCAACCCCGGCATTTGCCTGGAAGGAAGATGGGAAACCACAGAAGACCATCTTCAAGGTTGCCGGCGGGGGGATTCGAACCTCCTCGCCTCCCGGATGTGAGCGACTGCCATCAGTCATGCCGTAACCACCACGGCTAACTCACCCGGTATACCGTCAATGACGGGTACGAACAGTTAGTTATCTGTATTAATAGCCAATACATCCCAAACCCAGTATATACCGTTCCTAATTGCGTACAGTGTAATTGTCCTACACTTAAGTTGAGTTATATTATTTACGGTACCACCTCATATTTATTTTCCTTGTATTGTATATTCTGGGTTCATATTCCTCACTAACGCGCATTCAATGACATAACAATTTGCTGTAAACAACAAGATCCTCTATTTTCAAGAGGAACAATGTGTTTTGTTGATCAGTAAGCATAGAGTTTCTGGAAATTTAGACAACACGTTGTGAAGAAGGGCGATGTGAGTGAGAAAGGCAGAAGATTTCCCGTGTACATTTACCCGTTTGCACCGAGTCAGTTCACCTTCAATGTGCTATTCGTTTTACTACAGGTAGGCCTACTGTACATATGGGTAGCAGCTGTAACACCATCATCTCAATAGATTACCTGGAAACAACATTTTCAGGAGAATTACATGCACCTATGCTACACAGGGAACAGGTAGCCTACATTTAAATCCCTACACATCTATATAAATATAATAAGTTTTCTCTTTGAGCATTTTACACTTTCGGCTAAACATTTCTAATCCCAGATGAGTTGTACAATGACCAACTATACAATTAGTTAAAATATTGTCTGTTTATTATGGGTTGTCTTCAATGGCAGGAATGGCATGAAAATTCATATTTATGTAGATGGCATCCCTAAAATTAAGCAGGGCTACACATTATTTACATAGTCCTAAGGATTGAGAGGGTTTCGCTATTTACTTCAAAACCGTCAGTTTAATTTAGAAACTGTGCAGAATAAAAGTCATTGAAAATTTGACTACCAACATTTCAACAATTAATATCGATATTAATGATTGAATGAACACTTACAGAGATTGATGCAAAAATATGTCGTGGGAAGTAAGACGATGGTACAATCAGCAATCACTTTCTTTCCACGCAGACTAACTGGTTTTGATGGCACAGTATGCCTTCCATCAGCACATCACGATATTTGAAGGTGAGATGAATTTGATATTTTAGTACAAGTTATAGAGTTCCTGAATTACTTCCTGGCCAGCGTGTGTCAGAGGCAAGACGTTGTTCTTGAAACCACGTCGCCGGTTTGGATTCGGCCACGGGTATGGATGTGTGTAGTCTTTAATTGTAAGCTCATTTAATTTTGGACATATTTTATGTACAGACCAATATTCTTTCGTCACCATAAACAGACACATAATTCAGGTAAAAGTAAATTAAACTGGAGTTGTTTGCATGGATAAAAAAAAGGCCAAAATATAGTAAATATATACTTCTTTTTGAATTTGCGTGATGGCTGATAGTTTATTAATCTCAACAACTGTTTTAAGTTCTTTGTTATCAACCCATGATCTTTTGTTGTACCTCATTCAAAGGAGTACAATGTGCTTGATGAAAATGACGAAGGAACGGCTGGATAGCCACAGTAAATATAACCCCTGTTACCAGTCTCCCATGTGCTATTGTTGATACTCCTGATGCTCAAAGCCGCCAATGACGAGTACGAAACGTTATTTTTGAATAACTTTTGTGATGTGAACCACTAATCTTGGAATAGTCAGAATTAATAGCTTATTAATTATTTACTAAAAGAAGTACTTATGATTTGAAGTGTTATTCACATAACTTGGTCGTTTAGAAGTTCTGTAAGTAAGTCCTTAATGGTACTCAGAAACACAGGACTAATCCACGAATATATAATGGTTACATGAAAGTAACGATTACTCAAACGTATTTTTTCAACAAATGTTTCATACAATAGTATTATTAATTGTAATGTAGCTTGCCACGGTGGGTGAGTGGATAGCGTGTTGGTCTACTAACCCCAAGATTGCAGCTTCGCTCCTGATCGTGGTAAGTGATTTTTGAAAGGCGGCAAAAATACGATACGCAGGTCATACGATGTTGGCATGTCAAGGAACCCATTTGAATTCAGTAGGCCGAGTTCATAACGGCAAAATTAATCTCGGGAGTTTCCGCCAAACAAAGTTCCTCATTTCTCTACTAGAAAGCGCTATAATGTTCAAGGAGCTTAGATATCTAACATATAACCTCCTTGACTTTCATAGTCAAGGAATAACGAAATTCGACATGCAAGCTACCCTCTGGGTGTCAAATAACAAAGCTTGCACCCGGCACCCGAGGCCATACGATATTATTATTATTATTATTATTATTATTATTATTATTATTATTATTATTATTATTATTATTATTATTATGATTATTATTATTATTAATTGTAATGTACTGGAAAACTATTCGTCTCAGGTGATTCCGTCACTTATGATACATAACCGCCCATTTCCTATAGTATTGAACTGCACTGCTCGTGTAGTTCATCTAACTGTGCCCCACAGGGCTAGGAGAAGAGATTTCAGAACCCATTGATGTGGGTTGTCACAGCAGGAAACTAATATTCCTGTTCTGCTTTGCAAGTCCTGGTTCTATTCTTGGATCTCAGTCGGTATTGCACATTCAATTAAACTGCTACAGCTCAAATGAATGGATTATCAGGCAGTGAGGCTGAATGCTCTAGACCTCAGCTTTGGATCATAGATCTGTCAGACGCCAATTTGAATATATTCTTAACAGTACTTGTGTTTCTCACTACAGGGAGAAGTTGATGTGATTCCTGAATTATAGCAACAGGCCTCTTCGAAGCCAGATATTGTTTTGCGTCCTATAAATAAATAATTACCAACCCAAAACCTAAATAATACCCAATCTAAAGTTTCATGTGAAGAATAACTTCATTATCCTTAACATTGAAATTTAGTCTTAAAAACAAAATCTACAACGACGCTTTCAGAATCAGTTGATTTTGATTCGATTTCAATACCTGTTTCTGAATATATTCAAATTATATTGCGTGGGTTTTCATTCATTTATATTGACATTTATTCAAAGTTGATTACCATTAATTTCATTACATGCTCACGTCAAACAGATCTTTCAAATTTATTTGCAGAAACTCATGTGTTAAATTACCAGCATCAAACATATTATTGCAATGGTGGTACAGATGTAACAATTATACACCACACACTATAAGCACATTTTACGTTGCTGTTATTTTAATAAAACCTCATATTTCAACCCAAAAATAATTACTGAAGAATATATCGGATTATTAATAAATTTGACAAACAAGGATCCATGTGATTAGAGACTTTAGAACAACCAGGGCTTGTGTTGGTTTCTATTATAAATCCACATGTGTGACTGTAAGCAGTTTATACGCTGTCAAATCCCTTCATAAATAACAAGGCATTTCCTTCCTTCAAGATCAACAACAGCTTGATTATTGCATAATGAAAGTCGGGCATTACGTAAAAATATTAAAGTCGTAAACTTACCTTACAATTCATTTGTGGCTATGAAACATTTTAACTTGAAGTTTAATGGAATAGACTGCATTACCTTATTCTACATAAAATTTAAAAATTGATGAACAATTTCCAGATTTGATAAGTACCACTAGGCTTGCATTTAGTTATTTTGAAATGCTGAAGTTAAATATATCTGGTATATTGACTCTGTATGTACAAGTTGGAGGCCACCCGTATCTTTTAGGCAGTGGTTCATCATACAAAGTTTTATTTCAATCACTTGATTAGAACACAAGGAATGAAACCCCGTTGTTAAAATTGTCAAAATTTGCACAACCATCATCGACATTGTATGACAAAAATTTAACGTTATTACAGGCCACTATATTAAGCTGTAAGCAGATATTTGCTGTAGCAAGTCTCTTCGCACTCGGATGATTAAGTCGCTGGAGAAGCTCATTTTAATATTGGAAATTAGCTACGCCACCATGTTGGTTTTGCATTTAGGCATTTGAAAATTACAAACATGGAGTTACTTTACTGGTCTCCATTAGCACACAAAATGTCAAGTTCTTTTCTACAACAACTTCTGAAATATTGAATAGCGGTGAAATATTTTGCGTGGCCGCCATCTTGGATTCTATTGGTAATACTCATTAAAATTTGATAGATCTCATCGGGGTCAAACGGGGTTGTAGTATGGCCTTGCCAATTTTCATTGAACTTGGGCCAGCCAATCGAAACCTATTAGGGACACACACACATAAGCAAACACACGAACATAAAGTGATCTCATAAGCCCATATTTAGTAAAGTGGAGATAGGCTAATATGGGATATCAGGAAAATGTATCATGCACATATACGGTACCTATAGGCCTACGCACTTCTCTGTACTGCAGGCAATAGATTGAAGCATTGATCGTTGTGTTACTGGAAAGTTGTGGTACCGGAAACTAAATATTAATGGATACAAGGCATAAATAATGAACGGACACTATGATCTTCATGGATAAGGAAGGCTAGAGGGAAGGAATTATTCTTGCAACGAGAGGAGGCTGTTCATTTAAACGTGTGACGGGGAGTATGTTGGGCAAATGCTCAAGTTCCTTTGAAATCAGCTTTATCTACACAAGTTCTTAACACGTCGTTGACGGCTTCATAGATGAGGAATGTGACTTAGGAAGAAAACTTCTAGGTCATATCCCTATCACCGAAGGAAAGAAGGAAAAGTCGTATGTCAGAAAAGTGGAGGACAGCATTGTGCTTTATAATCACTAATAATAAGGTTAATTATACCAACGCAATGTTCCTTGAAATATTAAGTACTGAAGAGTATTGGAATCCGTAACAAGAAAGCAATGTTAGCAAATCCTTTGTCAATAAAAATGTCAGTGTAATTTGTGTGAAACAGATATAAACATAAGATAGTTGGAAGAGAGTCAAACATACTGTTGGCATCAGACAGAGTTCGGATAGCGTGTATGGACACACTCCACGGTCCGTACTGATGGTTTGAGCCACAAGCAAGTGAGAAGGATGTACCTACCTCATTTTCGGGGTAGTGTTTCTTGATTTACAGTCGTCACCATACGCGTTCCATGTATTCGTATATAAGCCTATGGCTTCATGAACGGGGCAGTTGCCTTACTTGCGGGATTTGAGTCTTCCTCTTAGCCCCACTCCTTTACATTACAGAAATATGTGTATATATAACTTTGGCCATAATTACCATTTTGGCCATTATTGAAATCAATATTACTAATTATGATTTCCACTTTTCAATACAACTTTAGTTTTTGTCTTTTACTCTAAATTACACTTGATACATGTTTCGGCATTGTTATGGCTTCATCAGTCATTATTTGTTTACAAAAATATTTCGTACACATTTAGCACATCCTTTACCACTAGCTAAAAAATTCTTATATACATAAAACCTTGGATTTTCGTATGAATAATATTAAATAAAAAATTCTTAAAAATGCAGTTCTTTTATTAAAAAATCCGGAATAATATTCCCTTGTCTTTAAAATATTTGATGAGTAGCTTCTTCTGGTAACTGATACCTCGTATTTGGAAGACTAGAAACTTCTAGGGTGCGTGTTGTCAATTAACTGTTAATTTCGTGTTGTTCGTTAAAGCATTTCGTTCTCCTAGTTCCGCCTCTTAAAACAACAATAACTAACTAACTAACTAACTAACTAACTGTTCTCTGTTTGATATTTGTACTGGTCCAGCAGAGATTTTGAAACCAGATTTTGGATTGCAAAACCTTTCCCGGTGCTGACATAAACTCTGACCACAATCTGGTTGTTAAGAAATGCAGATTTAAGTTGAAGAAACTGAAGAAAAGTCAAAAGCCAAAAGGTGGGCAATATACAGACTGAAAGGGAAGGATGTAAACGAAAGATTCAAGAAGAGTATGAAGGAAGGACTAATTAAAAACCCGAAAAAACTTCAATTGCAGACGAATGTGCACTAAGGAAATAACAAAATACGCACAATAAAACGTTGGTAGGAAAGAAAGGATAGGTAGAGAACCGTGGATCATTCAGGATATTCTACAATTAATCGATGAAAGGCGGAAACACAAAAATGTAAGAGATGAAAAGGGGAAAGCAGAATACAGACACCTGAGAAATGATGATAATTGTTGTTTAAAGGGGCCTAACATCTAGGATATCGGCCCATAATGGTTTGGGCGATCGTGGAGATGATAATGAAACGTAAACCATAACTAAAACTAACTACTAACTTATATACTAGAAAAAGACATGGAAAACAAAAGGAGAAGTTGGCAAATAAAGGACAGGAGGATTAAAAATGCCCTCAACCCTCGATCAATGCGGATTGAGGGACTAGGAAGGAAGGTGAGCCATGAAAGGCAGATATGAAAGTGAAAGAGGAGAGGGTCCGCCCCCACAGTTAATGGAGAAAAGGGGGGGGGGGGACCGGACCTAGCTCAGGAATCCCTCAGGGTCGCCAACTCCCGAAAACACCAGCCGTGAGCACCTGAGGGTGTAGCAATATCTAGGGTGCACCAGAAGTGGTGGAGCTACATACACCTTGCCTCCTTGAGGGCCTTGAGCAGAAGGCAGGATATAACAGGAAAAGTAAAAAAAGGCTGACCCCTCGCAGAAGGAGTGTATCAGAAAAGATGAGACAAGGACCAATTAAGACGGGAAAGAAAGGGATTCCCTAGGCCTCGGATACTCTAATACCGTCGGGGTCGGAAGAGAACAATAGTTGAATAAGTGAGGTCGACGGGAAAGAAGACGGAGAGGAGCCCGACACAACTAAGCGAAAGCAATGCCAGACTCAGCTGGGGCCCCGTGATCGCCAACTCACGTCCCACTAGATGTGAAACCCTGGGGGGCATGAGAAATGAAGTTAACAAAAAGTGCAAGGAAGCGAAAGAAGAATGGTTGAAAGAGAAATGTGCAGGTATAGATAATTGTCAGAAATAAGGAAACGTAGATTGGCTACAGCTTTTCTAAGGACTAAGGATACTTTTGGGGAAAAGAAGACTAAGTGCTGAAATATTAAGGACACAGATGGAACGTCTCTAACAGCTAGGGAAGAAAAGGTTGCGAGATGGAAAGCTTATATACAGTGATTGTATAAGGGTAATGCGATTGTGAATCATGTAATGTAAACGGAAGAAGAAATTGATGAGGATGCGAAAGAAGATTTCATATTGAGATAAGAGATGTGACAGAAGACTTAAGCAGGAACAAAGCACCAGGCATAGATGGTATACCGATTAAGTTGCTACGCAGCTTAGGTGGTGATTGTCTGGTGAGGTCATTTCACTTGGTGTGTACTGTGTAGGATTTATGAGACAGGTGAGATGCCCTCTGATTTCAAGAAGAATATCACCATCCCTATACCAAAGAAAGAGGGAGCTGACAGATGTGAAGATTATCGTACAATCAGCTTGATTATCCAAGCTTCAAAGATCCTGTCTAGAATAATTTACAAGAGGACGAAAAGCCAGACAGAAGTGGAGTTGGATGAAGACCGGTTTGGTTTCAAGAGAAATGTTGGAACAAGGGAAGCTGTACTAAGTCTTAGGCTGATTTTGGAAGGTAGAATAAGGAAAGATAAGAGAACGTTCATGGCATTTGTAGACTTAGAAAAGCCTTTTGATAAGGATGATTGGTCGAAATTGTTTGACATTTTGAAATCGATTAGAATAATGTACAGGGATAGTAGGGTGATCTACAATCTATAAAGAAGCCAGACAGCAGTCATTCGAGCTGAAATAAATGAGAGAGAAGCTGGTATTTAGAAAGGTCTAAGGCAAGGCTGTTACTTATCACCCATACTTTTCAATCTTTTCATTGAACAAGCAATGAAGGAAATTAGAGAAAACATTTAAATTGGGAGTGCATTTTCAAGGAGAAATAATTTCAACTCTGAGATTTGCTGATGACATCGTCACCTTGGCCTACACGCCAGAGGATTTGAATGAGTTTTGAATGGTATGGACTCCGTCTTGAGGAATGAATTTATGATGAAAATCAATAAATATAAAACAAAATATTGGAATGCATCTGAAATTAATCAGAAACCTCTATGAACATCAAACTGGCAGGTGAAATGCTAAAGAATGTAAGAGACTTCTGTTGCTTAGGAAGCAAAATAACCAATTATGGACGAAGCAAAGGGGATATAAAAAGTAGGTTGCCTCAGGCAAGGAAATCATTTCTACAGAAAAATAATCTGTTGACATCGAATATAGATTTAGGTATTAGGAAGTCATTTTAAAATCTGGAGCGTGGCAATCGATGGAAGTGATATTTGAACTTTTGGTGCAGCAGAAAAGAGGAGAATTGAAGCGTTTGAAATGTGGTGTTACTGGAGAATGGTGAAGATCAAATGTGTAGAGAGCGTAGCAAATGAAGAGGTATTAAGATGAGTGGAAGAGGAGAGATTTTTCTGGCGACTGCTAATGAAGAGAAGAGATAATTTAGTAGGACTCTTATTAAGACACCCAGGAATAGCAAGCTTAGTTTTGGAAGGAAGGGTCGAGTACAAGAACAGTAGGCGTAGATCAAGGTTAGAATATGTTAAACAGATTGCCTCGGATGTAGGGGTAGTAGCTATGTAGTGATGAAACGATTAGCTCAGGACAGGGAGGCATGGAGGGCTGTATCAATAACTGAAGACTTAAACAGCAACATGAATTATATATGTCATATGAAAATCCAATGTTTTAAATACAGTATATAAGAAATCCTTAGCTAGTGTAAAACGATGCGTTAAATGTGTATGCAATAGTTATGTAAACAAAGAATGACTGATGAAGGAATATTAATGCCGAAACGTGAATCATGTGTAATTTAGGGTAAAATACTAAAACTAAAGTATTTTGAAATATTTTGAAGCCTAATTTTGCCTTAGGGTTGTCTTCTACATAAATACAGGAGTAGTGGTTTTGTACGGGTTCAGATACCACCTCCACCTCCCCACCTCACAAGATGGCGGCAGCCCGATAACTCTCGAACCCATGGTCGGATTTTGACAAATGAGGTGTCATTGAACTCGGGCTAACACCCCCTTTCCAATGGACAACATATTTCAACCCCAAAAGTAATACCTACCCCTACTAGGGGGTGAAATTGTAATTTTTTAGAGAATCTCTGTTACCAATTGCAACATGTGAGAGTTTGAATGCCGATATGGATTTAAACGTTGTTCCACATAAAGTGCATATGTTTGGTGGAAAGCCACTATGAATTAGCATGCCCACTCATGGCTTTTGAAGAGGGTGGGGGGTGCGGATCTCTGTGGACGGGTCCTTGTTGACAGGTCCCTGTGGACGGGTCATTGTTGCCGGGTCCTAGTGGGCAAGTCCTTGCGGACAAGTCTGTGTGGACAGGTCCTTGTGGACAAGTCCTTGTGGACGAGTCCTTGTCCCTTTGGACTGATCCCTTTGGACCGGTCCCTTTGACCTGGTTCCTACGGACTGGCTCATGAATTTATTTAAATTATGTCAAAGGGTCTAACTACATTTGTGTGTGTTGAACTGACGTTGTTCACCACTACTATAATGGGATAACGATATGAAAGGAAAGTGACGAAATACATGTGAACATACAAGGGATCTAACTTGGTGGATGGATGCGTTCTAACGAGTCATTTGTAGTTGAAAGAGAATAATACATGTTCTTAAGATGTTAAAACTGAGGAGATGGTACGTGCAGTAAGACGTCTTGTTACTTCCTGTGTCATATTACAGACATGACAGAGAGCGCGCAGATCTGTTGCTATGACTAACACTGCAGTAATTTGAAACCGCAAGTGTTCATTAAGACAATGGATGATGATCATGCAAAGTTAGCAGTTATTGGATATTACACAGGTGTTCCTTCCGGTGTCATGTTGCTGACATACCAGAGAGCGCACACTGCTGTTGCTATGACTGATGCTGCAGTAATTTGAAACCCCATATGTTGATTAAGACAATGGGTGATGATCATGCAAAGTCAGCAGTCATTGGATACCACACAGGTGTTCCTAGTGTACTTTGGACTCTCAACTGAATTGGGAAAGGAATTGCAATGATCTGCAAAAAACTGCTGACACGAGCGATGAGAGTTTATATAAGAGGGGTGTCATATATCTCCCTACTGTCAGTCTTTATTACTCGCTTTGAGTGAACAGTGCTCTATTACTGCTCAAGATTTGGTAGAAAATCATTAAATTATTTTGCAAGGTAAGTACTTATTATTAATGGATTGTAGTCTTTTATTACTAATTGATGTTGAAGTTATTGATTGGAATGTATTTATTGATTGATTAATTGATTGATTGATTTGTTTACAGATAATTGGGTACCTGTAGGATACCAGATTCCTACAATCTGTTCATTCAGTGACAGCAGTTGATCAATTATAAAAAGGTAAGTGCCCCCTCTAATAACTTTTAAACAGCTAGAGTATTATTTTCCAATGTTCACCACTACATGTCAGTGAAAATGGTATATTTAGCAGTAAAAAGTTGGAACTACTCGACCATGATGTGTAAAGCTAAATTTGTAGGTTAGATTTTGATTACCACTCTATTAAGTTCGAATGTTCATTGCTAGGTGTCGGTGACATAGGGGATATTTAAAGTCTTAACCTCAGTTCACTTAACTTTACCTAACTTAACCTTGTCATGTGACATGTTTTACAAGTTTAAACTTGTTTTAAGACTGACTATGACGTCACACTTAGGTCACTTAACTGGCGATCGCTGGTTTCCAATATATGACATGTTCTACAAGTTTAGACTTGTTTTAAGTCTGGCTATGACGTCACACTTAGTTCACTTAACTGGTGATCGCTGGTTTCTATCACGTGACATGTTGTACAAGTTTAGACTTGTTTTAAGATTGGTTATGACGTCACACTTAGCTCACTTAACTGACGATCACTGGTTTCTATCACTCTATCATGTTCCAATGTTCACCGCTAGGTGTCAGTGACAGTGGTATATAGTAACCCCCAGTTAGAACTACATAAAGTTAGACTTGTTAGGAGTTCACAGATGATCGATTTAAATACCCTGCTATAACCATTGACTGGAATGTAATTAAACTATTTATATTGTACTTTTGTTTATCATTTATTAACATTTATAATTTCTTTCTTTTATAGGTAATTTCGAAAGGGATCATCATGTTCAAGTGTGGTGACTGTAAGAAACAGTTCTCAAGACCTGACAGCCTTCAACGACACGCAAATGTTAAACACGACATTAAAATGTTTGTGTGCAGTCATTGTGCTACCACATTTAACAGACAAGATAATCTTGCACGTCATGTAAATTTAATGCATGTTAGTTCAGCACCATTTTCATGTTCAGTTTGTGAACTTGGTTTTTCTGCTGTAAAGCGATATCAATCCCACATGGTTGAAGTGCATGGTGAACAACAAGAATTAAAAACTGTAAAACCAACATCTAGCATGGAACCTTTAAATGAATGTAATGCTCAAAAGCGTAAACGTTCTCAAGATTGTGAAAATAGTTGTGCATAAAAAAGAAAGAAGAATGGTGAACCTTCAATAACACATTGTGATGTATGTAATATTGATATACCTTCTTCAATCATTCATGGACATTTACGCAGTATTCAACATAAAAATAACACTTGCCATGAAAGAAAGTCTGGAAATGTTCAACAAATTGGTAGTGCATTTAAAAGTCGAATTTCTAGTTATAGACTTCATAGTGAAGAAAAAAAAACTCAAAGTATTGAATCATTTTTAAAAAATGTTCAACCTACTGTGTTTGGCTTGGTAGGTAATGTTTTATTAGAGCATAAAACATTTAAAATGAATTTTGAACTTTTTGGCCTCTATGTAAAAACTGGGAGCGAAGGTGAAATTACGGATATCAAATCTTTTAATACAAAAAACGTAATTGTTAGTGAATCAACTAATATTAGTGATATATATCAAAATATTTCAAGTGCTATCATCGTGAAGAGTGAAGAGTTCCAGGAAAGGGAGTCGGGCTGGGCATTGGTTGAAGTACTTTATTTAGAAACCAACATGAATAAATACAACCCCCTTCGAGCATCATCATACGTTGATTTGCCAGGATAGATCAAACGTAAGCACGCTTGTGTAAACGTTATGAATAATGATGATGCATGCTTTGCATGGGCTGTAACCTCAGCTCTCCATCCAGCAGTGAGGGCCACGATGAGAACATCATCATATCCTCACTATTCTTCAGTGTTAGATTTAAATGAAATGGAATTTCCTATGGCGATAAAAGACATTCAACGTTTTGAAGAGCTGAACAATGTAAGTATTAATGTTTATGGAATTGAAAATAAGAGTATAGTTGGTCCTCTATAATATACTCAGGAAAAAAGGATGCTCATGTAAATTTACTTTACATAACCGAAGGTGAAAATGCTCACTATTGTTGGATAAAACATTTATGTAGACTTGTCGGTAGTCAGATATCAAAAGATAAATCTAAGAAGTGGTTGTGCGATGGTTGTTTGCTACATTTCCAGAAAGAGGACCAACTAACTCAACATCAAAAATGGGGGTGTAATCATGTGTGTACGGTATTACCGACTCCTAAAAATAACATTCTAAAATTTAAGGATTATGAGAAACAGCTTCGAGTACCATTTGTTATATATGCTGACTTCGAGGCTTTGCTAAAACCATTTAATACATGTTCATCAAATCCAGCCCAACCTTTCACCAACACTACTCACATTCATGAACCTTTTAGCTTTGCATATTATATTAAATGTAGTTATGATGACTCTTTAAATAAGTTTGAGCTCTATAGAGGACCTGATGCACCTAAAGTTTTTATGGAAAGGCTTGAGAAAGATGCCGTCCGTATATCCTCTATTTTAAATACGATCATTCCAATGGAGCCACTAACTTCATTAGAGCAAATGAATTTTGAAACTGAAACTAATTGTTTTATATGTGGTGAATGTTTATATACAGACAGGGTTCGCGATCATGACCATTTAAGAGGAAAATATCGTGGTGCGGCTCACCAAGAATGTAATTTAAATTATAGAGTAAGTAAATTCATTCCGGTCATTCTACACAATGGTAGCAAATACGATAACCACTTTATCGTTAAAGAATTTGGAGCTTCAGATGTGAAAATTTATGTTATTGCAAATAATAAGGAACAATACATATCGTTCACAAAATACATCAAAACTAGCAATAAAAAATCCATTAAACTGCGATTTTTAGATTCATTCCGCTTTATGTCGAGTAGTCTTGATAAGCTGGCTAGTAATTTAAAATCAGATCAGTTTCATGAAATTCAACGTGTCTTTCCTAAAGAAGATGATTTCGATTTGATTCGTCAAAAGGGTATATTCCCTTATGAATATATTAACTGTGTGGAACGTCTTGAGGAGTGTTCTTTACCACCGAAAGATGCATTTTACAGTTCCTTAAACACAAGTCATATCAGTGATCAGGAATATTTACACGCACAACGTGTATGGACACAGTTCGACATTCAAACTTTAGGAGAATATTCAGACATATATTTGAAGACAGATGTGTTGTTATTAGCAGATGTTTTTGAAAATTTTCGGAATGTTTGTATGAAAACTTATGACCTTGATCCTTGTCAGTATTTCACAGCTCCTGGGTTAAGTTTCAGTTCAATGTTGAAAAAAACGAAAGTAAATTTAGAATTAATGACTGATATAGACATGATCAATTTTATAAACTCATCAATTCGAGGTGGATTAAGTCAATGTAGTGGACGGAACTCTAAAGCGAATAATAAATACATGCCTAGCTACAACCCTTGTGAAGAGTCAAAGTATATTGTCTACCTCGATGCAAATAACCAATATGGTTGGGCTATGAGTCAATATCTACCACTGAAAGATTTTCGCTGGCTGACACAACCTGAAATTGATGTCTTACATGTTGACACTCTTAATTATAACGATGATAAAGGATATATTTTAGAGGTAAATCTTGAGTACCCTAAAGAGTTACATGATGATCATAATGATTTACCATTTTGTCCTGAGAATATGAAATCTCCATACATCACATCACGAACAAAAATGTTAATTGTTAATGTAAATGATAAATGTAAATATGTAATACATTATCAAAACTTGAAACAGTGTCTACAGCATGGATTGAAATTAACTAAAATTCATCGCGTATTACAATTTCATCAGTCAGCATGGCTCAAACCGTATATTGATCTAAACAATAATTTAAGAACACAGTCAACAAACGCGTTTGAAAAAGATTTTTATAAACTCATGAATAATAGTGTTTTTGGCAAGACTATGGAGAATGTTGATAAACGAGTTGATGTAAAGCTGATAACAAAGTGGGAGAATGATGGTAAAAGGTATGGTGCGAGCAACTTAATAAGCAAGCCTAACTTTCATAGCTGTTCAATTATTCATGAGGATTTAGTTGTAATACAAATGAATCGTCTTAAAGTAACTTACAACAAACCCATATATGTGGGTTACGCCATTCTGGAATTGTCAAAAACACTTATGTATGAATTTCAGTATGATTATGTAAAGAAAAACTATCTTGATAATGCTAAATTACTCTACACAGACACAGATTCTTTTATTTATGAGTTTAAAACTGATGATTTTTACGAGGATATCAAAACTGAGCTAAATAGGTTTGATACAAGTGACTACCCCAAGGATAATATTTACCATTTACCTCTAGTAAACAAAAAGGTTCTTGGGAAATTTAAGGATGAATGTGCTGGTGTTATTATAGACACCTTTGTAGGCACAAAATCTAAATCATACAGCTATATGACAATTGATGATGTAGTAGTAAAAAAATTAAAAGGAGTGAAAAAGAATGTTGTTAGTAAAGAGTTAGATATAAGTGATTATAAAAACTGTATAGTTAGTAACCCACCTGTATTATATAAGAAAATGTGTGTATTTAGAAGTAAAAATCATCAGCTACATACCAATTTGTTGAACAAAGTTGCTTTAAGTAATGAAGACAACAAACGATTCATTATACCCAACACATTTAATACTCTTGCTTGGGGAAACAGTCGCATTGACGACTATTACTTTACTTAAGTCTAATGATCACTATATTGTAATATTTGTAGTGTGTTTTATATTGTAATATTTTTTGTAAAAACTGTAAGTAGAATGTATAATGTTAGGCTACAGTAGTTTAGTAAAAATAAGATAAGTAATACATTTTAGTGTAAAATGTTTGCTTTTGTATATTACGAAAAGGATTTTTTTTAAATGTACAGAATGTGTGAACTAAACAAGGGAAATGTAAAAATGTAAAGTGGGAATTGTAAATATCCATGTGTGAAAAAGTGAAATAGTTATCACCATTTTAAAATTATAAGACATTGTGATCTGGTAAACCTTGTTTTTATTTCACAACAACAAAAATGTACAGAATGTGTAAACTAAACAAAGAGAATGTAAAAAAATTAAAAGTGGAAATTGTAAATATTCATGTATGAAAAAATGAAAATAAAGAAATGGCTATCACCATTTTAAAATTAAAAGACATTGTGATCTTGTAAACCTTGTTTTTATTTCACAACATATATGGCTTTACAAAATAGAATACAAAGAAATACCATTTCCTCAATCCTTTTCAATGTTCATGTCCATTCATTATTAACTTTCCTTTTGGCGCGATTGATAGTAGGCGCTATTAGTAGACGCGATTGATAGTAGGCGCGATTGGTAGTGGACGTAATTGATAGTAGGCGCTTTTGATAGTAGGCGCGATTGATAGTATGCGCGATTGGTAGCAGGCGCTATTAGTAGGCGCGATTGATAGTAGGCGCGATTAGTAGGCGCGATTGATAGTAGGTGCGATTGGTAGTAGACGCGATTGATAGTAGGCGCTATTAGTAGACGCGATTGATAGTAGGCGCGATTGGTAGCAGGCGCTATTAGTAGGCGCGATTGATAGTAGGCGCGATTAGTAGGTGCGATTGATAGTAGGTGCAATTGGTAGTAGACGCGATTGATAGTAGGCGCTATTAGTAGACGCGATTGATAGTAGGCGCGATTGGTAGTGGACGTTATTGATAGTAGGCGCTATTGATAGTAGGTGCGATTGATAGTAGGCGCGATTGATAGTAGGCGTAATTGATAGTAGACGTGATTGATAGTAGGCGTGATTGGTAGACCTTGAGGTGATAACCCCTTTTGATTGATCCCTGTTGATTTGCCCCTTGGGACTGGTCCCTGTTGACTAGCCCCTTTGGACGGGTCCTTTTTGAAGGGAGTCATTTTTGACGGGCCCCCTGCTGACGGGTCACTGTGGACGGATCCCTGTGGACGGGTCCCTGTTGACAGGTCCTTTTGACTAATCCCTTTGGATCGGTCCCTTTGACATAATTTGGATAAATGCATGGCCAACCCATAGGGATCAGTCCAAAGGGACCGGTGTCTATAATAACACCAGCACATTCATCCTTAAATTTCCCAAGAACCGTTTTGTTTACTAGAGGTAAATGGTAAATATTATCCTTGGGGTAGTCACTTGTATCAAACCTATTTAGCTCAGTTTTGATATCCTCGTAAAAATCATCAGTTTTAAACTCATAAATAAAAGAATTTGTGTCTTTGTAGAGTAATTTAGCATTATCAAGATAGTTTTTCTTTACATAATCATACTGAAATTCATACATAAGTGTTTTTGACAATTCCAGAATGGCGTAACCCACATATATGGGTTTGTTGTAAGTTACTTTAAGACGATTCATTTGTATTACAACTAAATCCTCATGAATAATTGAACAGCTATGAAAGTTAGGCTTGCTTATTAAGTTGCTCGCACCATACCTTTTACCATCATTCTCCCACTTTGTTATCAGCTTTACATCAACTCGTTTATCAACATTCTCCATAGTCTTTCCAAAAACACTATTATTCATGAGTTTATAAAAATCTTTTTCAAACGCGTTTGTTGACTGTGTTCTTAAATTATTGTTTAGATCAATATACGGTTTGAGCCATGCTGACTGATGAAATTGTAATACGCGATGAATTTTAGTTAATTTCAATCCATGCTGTAGACACTGTTTCAAGTTTTGATAATGTATTACATATTTACATTTATCATTTACATTAGCAATTAACATTTTTGTTCGTGATGTGATGTATGGAGATTTCGTATTCTCAGGACAAAATGGTAAATCATTATGATCATCATGTAACTCTTTAGGGTACTCAAGATTTACCTCTAAAATACATCCTTTATCATCGTTATCATTAAGAGTGTCAACATGTAAGACATCAATTTCAGGTTGTGTCAGCCAGCGAAAATCTTTCAGTGGTAGATATTGACTCATAGCCCAACCATATTGGTTATTTGCATCGAGGTAGACAATATACTTTGACTCTTCACAAGGGTTGTAGCTAGGCATGTATTTATTATTCGCTTTAGAGTACCGTCCACTACATTGACTTAATCCACCTCGAATTGATGATTTTATAAAATTGATCATGTCTATATCAGTCATTAATTCTAAATTTACTTTCGTTTTTTTCAACATTGAACTGAAACTTAACCCAGGAGCTGTGAAATACTGACAAGGATCAAGGTCATAAGTTTTCATACAAACATTCCGAAAATTTTCAAAAACATCTGCTAATAACAACACATCTGTCTTCAAATATATGTCTGAATATTCTCCTAAAGTTTGAATGTCGAACTGTGTCCATACACGTTGTGCGTGTAAATATTCCTGATCACTGATATGACTAGTGTTTAAGGAACTGTAAAATGCATCTTCGGTGGTAAAGAACACTCCTCAAGACGTTCCACACAGTTAATATATTCATAACGGAATATACCCTTTTGACGAATCAAATTGAAATCATCTTCTTTAGGAAAGACACTATGAATTTCATGAAACTGATCTGATTTTAAATTACTAGCCAGCTTATCAAGACTACTCGACATAAAGCGGAATGAATCTAAAAATCGCAGTTTAATGGATTTTTTATTGCTAGTTTTGATGTATTTTGTGAACGATATGTATTGTTCCTTATTATTTGCAATAACATCAATTTTCACATCTGAAGCTCCAAATTCTTTAACGATAAAGTGGTTATCGTATTTGCTACCATTGTGTAGAATGACCGGAATGAATTTACTTACTCTATAATTTAAATTACATACTTGGTGAGCCGCACCACGATATTTTCCTGTTAAATGGTCATGATCGCGAACCCTGTCTGTATATAAACATTCACCACATATAAAACAATTAGTTTCAGTTTCAAAATTCATTTGCTCTAATGAAGTTAGTGGCTCCTTTGGAATGATCGTATTTAAAATAGAGGATATACGGACGGCATCTTTCTCAAGCCTTTCCGTAAAAACTTTAGGTGCATCAGGTCCTCTATAGAGCTCAAACTTATTTAAAGAGTCATCATAACTACATTTAATATAATATGCAAAGCTAAAAGGTTCATGAATGTGAGTAGTGTTGGTGAAAGGTTGGGCTGGATTTGATGAACATGTATTAAATGGTTTTAGCAAAGCCTCGAAGTCAGCATATATAACAAATGGTACTCGAAGCTGTTTCTCATAATCCTTAAATTTTAGAATGTTATTTTTAGGAGTCGGTAATACCGTACACACATGATTACACCCCCATTTTTGATGTTGAGTTAGTTGGTCCTCTTTCTGGAAATGTAGCAAACAACCATCGCACAACCACTTCTTAGATTTATCTTTTGATATCTGACTACCGACAAGTCTACATAAATGTTTTATCCAACAATAGTGAGCATTTTCACCTTCGGCTATGTAAAGTAAATTTACATGAGCATTCTTTTTTCCTGAGTATAATATAGAGGACCAACTATACTCTTATTTTCAATTCCATAAACATTAATACTTACATTGTTCAGCTCTTCAAAACGTTGAATGTCTTTTATCGCCATAGGAAATTCCATTTCATTTAAATCTAACACTGAAGAATAGTGAGGATATGATGATGTTCTCATCGTGGCCCTCACTGCTGGATGGAGAGCTGAGGTTACAGCCCATGCAAAGCATGCATCATCATTATTCATAACGTTTACACAAGCGTGCTTACGTTTGATCCATCCTGGCAAATCAACGTATGATGATGCTCGAAGGGGGTTGTATTTATTCATGTTGGTTTCTAAATAAAGTACTTCAACCAATTCCCAGCCCGACTCCCTTTCCTGGAACTCTTCACTCTTCACGATGATAGCACTTGAAATATTTTGATATATATCACTAATATTAGTTGATTCACTAACAATTACGTTTTTTGTATTAAAAGATTTGATATCCGTAATTTCACCTTCGCTCCCAGTTTTTACATAGAGGCCAAAAAGTTCAAAATTCATTTTAAATGTTTTATGCTCTAATAAAACATTACCTACCAAGCCAAACACAGTAGGTTGAACATTTTTTAAAAATGATTCAATACTTTGAGTTTTTTTTTCTTCACTATGAAGTCTATAACTAGAAATTCGACTTTTAAATGCACTACCAATTTGTTAACATTTCCAGACTTTCTTTCATGGCAAGTGTTATTTTTATGTTGAATACTGCGTAAATGTCCATGAATGATTGAAGAAGGTATATCAATATTACATACATCACAATGTGTTATTGAAGGTTCACCATTCTTCTTTCTTTTTTATGCACAACTATTTTCACAATCTTGAGAACGTTTACGCTTTTGAGCATTACATTCATTTAAAGGTTCCATGCTAGATGTTGGTTTTACAGTTTTTAATTCTTGTTGTTCACCATGCACTTCAACCATGTGGGATTGATATCGCTTTACAGCAGAAAAACCAAGTTCACAAACTGAACATGAAAATGGTGCTGAACTAACATGCATTAAATTTACATGACGTGCAAGATTATCTTGTCTGTTAAATGTGGTAGCACAATGACTGCACACAAACATTTTAATGTCGTGTTTAACATTTGCGTGTCGTTGAAGGCTGTCAGGTCTTGAGAACTGTTTCTTACAGTCACCACACTTGAACATGATGATCCCTTTCGAAATTACCTATAAAAGAAAGAAATTATAAATGTTAATAAATGATAAACAAAAGTACAATATAAATAGTTTAATTACATTCCAGTCAATGGTTATAGCAGGGTATTTAAATCGATCATCTGTGAACTCCTAACAAGTCTAACTTTATGTAGTTCTAACTGGGGGTTACTATATACCACTGTCACTGACACCTAGCGGTGAACATTGGAACATGATAGAGTGATAGAAACCAGTGATCGTCAGTTAAGTGAGCTAAGTGTGACGTCATAACCAATCTTAAAACAAGTCTAAACTTGTAGAACATGTCACGTGATAGAAACCAGCGATCACCAGTTAAGTGAACTAAGTGTGACGTCATAGCCAGACTTAAAACAAGTCTAAACTTGTAGAACATGTCATATATTGGAAACCAGCGATCGCCAGTTAAGTGACCTAAGTGTGACGTCATAGTCAGTCTTAAAACAAGTTTAAACTTGTAAAACATGTCACATGACAAGGTTAAGTTAGGTAAAGTTAAGTGAACTGAGGTTAAGACTTTAAATATCCCCTATGTCACCGACACCTAGCAATGAACATTCGAACTTAATAGAGTGGTAATCAAAATCTAACCTACAAATTTAGCTTTACACATCATGGTCGAGTAGTTCCAACTTTTTACTGCTAAATATACCATTTTCACTGACATGTAGTGGTGAACATTGGAAAATAATACTCTAGCTGTTTAAAAGTTATTAGAGGGGGCACTTACCTTTTTATAATTGATCAACTGCTGTCACTGAATGAACAGATTGTAGGAATCTGGTATCCTACAGGTACCCAATTATCTGTAAACAAATCAATCAATCAATTAATCAATCAATAAATACATTCCAATCAATAACTTCAACATCAATTAGTAATAAAAGACTACAATCCATTAATAATAAGTACTTACCTTGCAAAATAATTTAATGATTTTCTACCAAATCTTGAGCAGTAATAGAGCACTGTTCACTCAAAGCGAGTAATAAAGACTGACAGTAGGGAGATATATGACACCCCTCTTATATAAACTCTCATCACTCGTGTCAGCAGTTTTTTGCAGATCATTGCAATTCCTTTCCCAATTCAGTTGAGAGTCCAAAGTACACTAGGAACACCTGTGTGGTATCCAATGACTGCTGACTTTGCATGATCATCACCCATTGTCTTAATCAACATATGGGGTTTCAAATTACTGCAGCATCAGTCATAGCAACAGCAGTGTGCGCTCTCTGGTATGTCAGCAACATGACACCGGAAGGAACACCTGTGTAATATCCAATAACTGCTAACTTTGCATGATCATCATCCATTGTCTTAATGAACACTTGCGGTTTCAAATTACTGCAGTGATAGTCATAGCAACAGATCTGCGCGCTCTCTGTCATGTCTGTAATATGACACAGGAAGTAACAAGACGTCTTACTGCACGTACCATCTCCTCAGTTTTAACATCTTAAGAACATGTATTATTCTCTTTCAACTACAAATGACTCGTTAGAACGCATCCATCCACCAAGTTAGATCCCTTGTATGTTCACATGTATTTCGTCACTTTCCTTTCATATCGTTATCCCATTATAGTAGTGGTGAACAACGTCAGTTCAACACACACAAATGTAGTTAGACCCTTTGACATAATTTAAATAAATTCATGAGCCAGTCCGTAGGAACCAGGTCAAAGGGACCGGTCCAAAGGGATCAGTCCAAAGGGACAAGGACTCGTCCACAAGGACTTGTCCACAAGGACCTGTCCACACAGACTTGTCCGCAAGGACTCGTCCACAAGGACTTGCCCACAAGGACCCGGCAACAATGACCCGTCCACAGGGACCTGTCAACAAAGACCCGTCCACAGAGATCCGCACCCCCCACCCTCTTCAAAAGCCATGAGTGGGCATGCTAATTCATAGTGGCTTTCCACCAAACATATGCACTTTATGTGGAACAACGTTTAAATCCATATCGGCATTCAAACTCTCACATGTTGCAATTGGTAACAGAGATTCTCTAAAAAATTACAATTTCACCCCCTAGTAGGGGTAGGTATTACTGTTGGGGTTGAAATATGTTGTCCATTGGAAAGGGGGTGTTAGCCCGAGTTCAATGACACCTCATTTGTCAAAATCCGACCATGGGTTCGAGAGTTATCGGGCTGCCGCCATCTTGTGAGGTGGGGAGGTGGAGGTGGTATCTGAACCCGTACAAAACCACTACTTACAGGTTTTCCTTCCCTGCGCTCTAGTAGATTTGACGACAACCCATAACAACAACAAAAAAGGCACAAATCCAATACATGGTATATTTCGTCATTATACACCTAATCTGGGATAGAAATTAGCTAATAATTTAAAATATTCCTACACAAAGATTACTTTTTAGCTATAGGCTATTTAAAATTGACCTAGGATATAATATTCAGTAAAAAATTAAAACATCCCTATATGGTTCAGAATGTACTTGATTGCATGCCCTTAATTGAAATAATTCAATGATTGGATGTAGAGATTGTGTTTACATATATTATTATGAGGGCAATATTAGTTTTGAAATAGTGCACGCATTGCTTTCCTCGTGGCTACTAATGCTGGGTTAATTAATTATTTAATAAAACATAATTTACTCAGTAAAATAATCTTCATGCCCACTACAATATTATATTCATGTGTCCAACATGTTTATTGGACTGTAATTATGCGTGACATTCATGAGCTAGATTTGTTTTCAACGCCAAATTCTAATTAAAGGGCTAATTCTCAAATCAAGTTGTAGTAAGACCACCGTTTATTAATTGCGTACTGGACCTAAATTTCACCAGTGGCTATAAAAGTGGGTCTGATGCCAGCGTGAATCAACTACATTTTAAGCCTATTTTCATTTATGATAAAATAGGCATATGAGATCACCTTTTGTCCGTGTGTGATTGAGTATGTGTGTGTGCCCCCCTAATAAAACCTAAACGACTGCCGCGATTTCAGTGAAACTCAGTAAGTTCATAGTACTATTTTGGCCGACCCCGATCGTGTGCTTTAAATTTCATTATGTCTAACAAATCCAATATGACGGCTGTGCGAATTATTTAACCGGCATTCTAAATCTCCGAAACTATTACTGATATCACTCAGAAATTTTGTATGTTGATAAAAGACACCAGTAGAAACTCGCCTATGCATTTTTCAAATTACTGTAAACTACAAAACAAACATGGTGGCCAAGCGAAATTTTAACATTATAATATACTGTCCTCACGATTTAACCGTCCGTGTGCAGTGAAACTTGGTACAGCAAATGTTTATGCACATTTTAACACAGTGACATATTATTTAGTTTAATTGTTTACATATCCTTAATATGGTGGCTGAGCGAAATTTTAAAAATGGTTTTATATCTTGAGTCCTAATCATGTGATCAAAGTCAACGTATGAATAATAAACCTACACAGTAATCCTCATCTAAAAGTACATTACTGTATGGCCTATATACTGTATATAAAAATCCAACATTGTCACCATCCAAAATATTTAGACGAATCTCAATATCTTTTAATCTATGACAGCAATCAAACTGAATTTTTTAATCTTGATAGAGGCTATAAACATAAGTTCACCTATGGGACTGTCAATAACCTGTTTAGCAATAATCCAGCAGTCAAAGTGAAAGGTCGTGTTTTTCCCGAGCTCTCAGGAGTGCTGAAATGGGTTGTTCTCTGGAGTGTTATCGGGCGAGGATCGGACTGTGGTATGCGAAGGGTAGTCTGGATTTCCGGTGTTTGTGTGTGCATACGGGACCTAGCAACTTGTGGTTCATAGCCTTAGTGATGGCTGCATTGCTAGTTATTGGTGGAGTGGAAGTGAATCCAGGGCCTGTTACTCCAAATGTGAATCAGGCAAATGATCCAGTGGCAGCTTTAAAGTGTTCGACGTGCAGTAAAACATTGAAGAAAGGTGTTGAGTGTGGACTATGTGAGAAATGGTTTCACTTCGGCTGTATTAAGGTCAAAAAGGAGGATTGTGATGTCGGAAATTGGTTTTGTAAAGTATCTGATACGCCGGACTGTTTGAGGGTGCAAATCAAAGCAAGGGATCAAATAATACAGGAACTTAGAGCAAAGCTTCGTGAATCAGAAGAAACGGTGAAGGATGTGACTGAACGGCTTTCTACTGGGATCAGTGTGGAAGAGGGCGTGCAGGAGCAAACTGAGGATGACGTTATCATAATGGGTGATTCAATAATACCATGGAGTGCGAACATCTCGAGGAAATCAGGTGCGAAAGTGCGGTGTTATCCGGGGATTAAAATTGACCAGCTTACCCAACAAGTGGAAGAATCAAATGTAGAGGACTGTGACAAAGTTAAAGTGTTGTTGCTACATGTTGGGACGAACGATTTGAAGAAAAGGGCTACAGCTGATTACATCATGGGGGAGCTCTACGAACTAGGCAGAAAAGCTAAAAGCAAGTTTAGAAATGCAAAAATTATAATGAGTGGCATTGTTCGGCGGGGAGATGTTCCGTTAAGGCAAGTTAAGACTGTAAATGACCGCATGGACTGGGTATGTGCACAACTGGGATTAGTGTACGTAGAAGCTGACTGCTGGATTGGTGGCCGTGACTTCGCCCGAGACGGGCTGCATCTAAATCGACGGGGCGCTTTTAACCTAGGGAGCCTACATGACAGGGTCATCGGTTCGTGCCGGCTTTTGTGAGGAGGAGCAGGTCCAGAGGTTGTCAGCCGATGGGAACAGAAGGAGCTATTTCGAGATATTTGCTGGAGAGGTAAGACTCTAAGATTACTGCAGGTTAATTGTCAGAGTTTAGGAAATAAATTAATTGAATTTTGGAATCTTGTAGAGACGTATTCTCCCGACATTGTCATTGCAACTGAATCTTGGTTATATGAGGACATAAATATTAGCGAAATAATTCAAGAGACCTACGAAATGTACAGAAGGGATCGGGGGAAGCGAGGTGGTGGGCTATTTATTTGTGTGTGCAAAAATATAGCTAGTTTCTTAAAGTGGGCTGATATGGATCATGAAATGTTATGTGTACAAATTTCGGATAAAGGAAATAAATTCCCTCTTCAGGTGATAGGGGCGTATAGAGCACCGAAAGATAACTTTTCTCTCCTCGAAACACTGTATGATAAAACTTGTACGGGTAATGCTATGAAAAAGAGCATAATAATTGCTGGAGATTTAAACCTCCCCAAAGTAGACTGGTCTGGTGAGTCAACTAGCTGTGGTCAAGCTCAGAGCCCTGCAAATAAATTCTTAAGGGAGGGGGGATTTTCCCAAGTAGTTGACTTCCCAACTAGAGACAATAATACCTTAGATGTTTATCTCGTAAGGCCTGTAGAGCTGTATATTAACTGTCTGAAAGTACCAGGAATTAGTGACCATTCTGGGGTTGAATTAAATATTAGATATGGTGGCATAACAAAATTAGACTCTGATGTAGCAAAAAAGATCATATTCCATTATCGCAGAGCGGATCAGGGCAAGTTTCAGGGGTATTTGAATGAGCTATTTGTAGGATGGGCATCGGAAGGAAATCACATTAATATCCTGTGGACTAACTTTTTGAAAATTTTAAATAGCGCTGTTGATAAATTTGTCCCAATTAAATTGCTGAAACAAAACCCAGATCCTGAGTATTACACACGAGAAATTAGAAGTCTAAAACGGAAAATTAGGAAATTATACAATAAAAGACATGATAGTGACAAGTATATGTTGAAATTTAAATCCTTATCAAGAGAGCTCGTCTTAAAAAAGAGGGCTGCTCATGACAGTTATATGCAAGGTTTACTTGGTTCGGGAGGTGATGGGTGGAAAAAATTTTACAGTTATGTTAGGAGAAGAAAGGGAAATTCAAATATTTGTCGATGATAATGTCCGGTGACGGTAAATTAATTACTGAGAAACAGGCCATTGCTAATGAATTAAATGTCTTTTACGGTAGTGTGTTCAATAAATCCAATAGCTGTGTGTTGGACCTTAACGACGAATCAGGGGCTCACCTGTTCCAAATAAACCAGTCAGCAATTGTAAAGCTAATACAAAAACTACGTTTCAATGTATCAAAGGGTCCTGATAATATTGTTAGTGAAGTACTTAAATTAGGAGGTAGGGCCGTGGCACGATACTTGGAGGTGATGTTTAATGTGACCATAAACAATGCGCAAATCCCAGATGACTGGAATAGAGCTACGGTAGTCCCAATATTTAAGGGAGGGAGCAGACTTGAATTGGGCAACTACAGGCCGGTTAGCCTTACGTCCATCGTTTGTAAACAGATGGTGCATCTCATTTGCGACTACTTGAGGGAACAGTGGGAAACATTATCATGGTTTAATGATAGGCAACATGGATTTCGGAAAGGTTACTCATGCGAGAGTCAGATGCTATCACTTTTTCAAGACATTAGCGAATCGTTAGACCATGGAGTTTCAGTTGACGCCGTGGTTATAGATTTTGCGAAGGCATTTGATGTCGTGCCGCATGACATGCTATTCCATAAATTAGCTTCGACGAAGATTGATAGAAGAGTAATTTTATGGATCCAAGAATTTTTGACGGGTCGTTCACAGAAAGTGAAAGTCGAAGGCATATTCTCGGATGAAATTACCGCAACGTCGGGTATCCCTCAGGGCAGCGTAATCGGAACTTTGTTATTTTTGGCGTTTATAAATGACTTACCAAATGGGATTCGCAGTGACTGTCGATTGTTTGCGGATGATTGTGTAATATATCGAAAGTTACATGACTCACAAGACAATGCAGTGCTTCAAGAGGACTTGAACCTGGTCTATAAGTGGGCGATTGAAAATAAAATGAAAATAAACACAAGAAAATGTAGTCTCTTAAAAATAGGGAAAGTGCGAAGGCAGGATTTTCAATATAACATTGGCTCGGAAATACTTGTAGAAGAAGATTCTTGCAAATATTTGGGCGTTCACGTAAGGAATGATATGAAATGGAGTAGTCATGTAGGATGTGTAGTTTCAAAAGCTTACAAATCCCTGCACTTCGTAATGAGGGTATTAAAAGGAAGTATTACCTCTGCTAAAGAATTAGGCTATTTGTCACTTGTAAGACCTATTCTGGAATATGCCTCGGCGGTTTGGGATCCATATCAAGTAGGGCTCATCAATGAGTTGGAAATGGTACAAAGAAAGGCCGCTAGATTTGTGCTCAGTGACTTTAATCCCAGGAGCAGTGTGAGCCGTATGTTAAAGAAACTTGGGTGGGAATCACTGGAGGCTAGGAAGATGAAATCTAGACTCTGCGCTATGTACAACACGTATACAAATCAACCAGCATGGGGTGAGCTTAGCAAACGATTGGGAAAGCCCACTTACATGGGTAGGAGCGATCACCCTTTCAAAGTTAAGGGCCGACCACAGCGAACAAATTATGGTAAATATTCTTTCGTAAACCGTGCCATTGATAACTGGAACTCTCTACCTGCCGCAGTCTTAGAGCCTTTTCCCAAACATATAGGTGTGTTTAAGAAAAGACTGACTATTTGTGTAAATACTCCAGTTTAATTGTTGTATAATTGTTATTGAATTGTTATGTATAATTATTTATTTGTTATATATATCCAATTTGCCACCGGGGGACATACACCCCATTGCAAATAAATGAAAGAATGAGAATGAATGATGGCGACGCAAAATGTATATATTTAAATAGACGTTTCTCGCGATTTAACGATCCGAGCGCAGTGAAATTTAGTAAGGTAAATGAATATACATTTTTAATCCAATAGCATCTAATTTATTTCAATTGTGTGAAATTTTAAAATCTCGTTTTTATTTCTTGTGCACTAATCATGCGATTGAAGTTTGAATAATACACCTACACAATAATCTTCATGTAATAGTACATAGGCCTAACTCTAAGACCTACACGTATAAAAATCCAACATCGCGACCATCCAAAATATTTTGATATACCTTCGAATCTATCACTGCAATCAAACTAAAATTTTGAATGTTGATAGAGGCAATTAACATAAGTAAGATATATGAAAATAAAATATATTGCTCTGCGCGGAACTACAGCACTGGTTGTAGAAAGTGAAGCACCCAGAAGAAATGGTCGAAGACACTCCCAGAACAGGGGTCGTGTAAGCCTGTGGTACCATACTAAGTGATTGAAATCACAGAGAGATGGCGTGCACATTGACCCAACAGTGCCCTGTATCGTGGGGCCGGACAGGTCAGTGTTGCGCACAGGTCTGTCGGCGTGGGGCCGTCATTACAAGTGGAGACGTGTAAGCAACGATGCCTCGCCGACATCACAGGGTGGACTATCAGCAGGGGAGTGCGGTTGAACGGTGTAATTGTTTGGGGTGCAATTTCCTATAACAGCCGATCGCGCCTCGTACGTCTTGCGGGCAATCTGAACAGTGACCGCTACATCAGAGAAGTTTCACAGCCCGCGGCACTGCCCCTCTTGCAGGCCGTTCCACAGGCCATATTTCAGCAGGACAATGACCGCCAGCATGTGGCGAGGAATGTGCATGCCTTCTTCGCAGAATGACGGATCCCTCTGCTTCCCTGGTCTGCCCGTTCGCCTCACATGTCGCCCATAGAACATGTCTGGGATATGTTCGGTCGGCAACTTGTTCTTTCAGGTCCACCTGCCGCCACTGTTGATGCTTTGTTGACGCGCCTGCAAACCGCGTGGGACGGTATTCCCCAGCAGCGTATTCAAGTATTCAAGTTTGATTGCTGCAATAGATTCGTAGATATTGAAAACAGTCTAAATATTTCGGAAGGTCGTCATGTTGGATTTCTATTTAATTATGTAGGTCTTAGAGTTATGTACTATTACATGAAAATTATTGTGTAGGTGTAGTATTCAAACTTCAATCGCATGATTAGAACACAAGAAATAAAAACTAGATTTTAAAATTTCGCACAGCTACTAGCTAGTGGGTATGAAAACAGTTGAAATAAATTAGATGCCAGTGGTTTAAAATTTCTATAAGCATTTACCGTACCAAGTTTCAATGCACTCGGATGGTTATATTGCAAGAAACGTTCATTTAAATATTTATATTTCGCGTCGCTGCCATGTTGGATTTGTGCTTGCCAGGATATCCAAAGTCCCAAAGGTGAACTTATGTTCATAGCCTCTATGAACATAAAAACTTTCAGTTTGATTGCTGTAATAGATTCGTAGATATTGAGAACCGGCTAATTATTTCGGATGGTCGCCATGTTGGATTGTTATATATATAGGCCGTAGAGCTATGTACCATTAATTGAAAATTATTGCGTAGGTTAATTATTTAAACTTTCACTTCGATCGCATGATTACGACACAAAGAAATAAAAACTTAATTTTCAAATTTCGCACAGCCGCCATCTTGGGGCTATATAAATAACTGAACTAAATTAGACGCCAGTGCATTACAATGTGTATAAACATTTATTGTAACATATTTCACTGCGCTCAGATGGTTAAATCGCGAGAAAAGTCTATTAAAATGTTTCAACTTCGCTTGGCTGCCACGTTCGTTTTGTACCCTACAGGTTTTGAAAGTTACACAGATGAACGTGTATTAGTACCCCTTATCACAGTACGAAATCTCAGGGTGATATCAGCAATGGTTTCGGAGATATTGAATGCTGGTGATATATTCCACACAGCCGCCATATTGAGGTTATGTAGGCAATTGAACTAAATTAGATGCCAGTGCATTACGATGTGTATAAACATTTTCTGTACTTAGTTTCATTGCGTGCGGATGGTTAAATCGCGAGAAAAGTCTATTTAAAAATGACAACTTCGCTTGGCCGCAATGTTCGTTTTGTAGTTAACAGATTTTGGAAGTCTCGTAGGTAAACTTCAAGTAGTACTTTATATCATCGTACAAAATGTCAGGGTGATATCGGTATTAGTTTTGGTGAGCTAGAAGGCCCGTGAAATATTTTGCATAGCCGCCATGTTGGATTGGTGATCCGAAATAAAATTTGAAGGGCACGGTCGGGGTCGGCCGAAGTAGTGCTATGACCTTACCGAGTTTCATTGAAATCGCTCCATCCATTTAGCAACTATTGGGACACACACACACACACACATACACACACACACACACACGGACAAAAGGTGATCTCATAAGGCTACTTTTTCATAAAAATATACTTTCAAAAACATTGCAAAAAATTATTTATATGATGAATCGTTATAATGGCAGAAAAAAAATCCTGGACAAAGTTGTCTCCCTGACTGCGGGAGATATCCACGCGTGCAATAAAATGTAAACTTGCTGTATTTTTGGACCAAAAATTTGACCCTTTGGGTCTCAATTACTAATTTTTGCATGTGAATTACCATATGAGTTCTGGTGACTAAACTGTATTTGGAAACATGTACATAATGTTTTAACGTTATTGACAAATAACAATATTGATTAAAAGTTAATATTTTATCTTTTTCCTGATAGTAAGTCAATACGTAAATCGTCATGATTATCCACTATGGATAATATTCATGCTTATTAATAGGAAATGTATGGTAACTTACGGCCTAATCTAATTCGACACAGTCGTGATGACCGACTGAAAAGCTTCAAATATTAGACTATATCACTTAGGTAACACTGACAAGTGGATTCTAATATTTCAATAATTTAAGCGTTGCTGCTGCTCTCAAAACTATAATTCATGATAAGTAGTAACTTTGTGTCGCGTATGTAAATAAGCAACTGCCCATTTGCTGTATTTTCGAAGAGTCTTTGAAACACAGTATAGAAGTTACATTCTATCGCTAAGGCATGAAGTACAATATGTCTTCGGGAATCCATTGTATTGTTTCTAAAATGTTTTGTTTTTGATTACTTGAAAAATACTCCAAAGCCTTTATAATGGAATACTGCTCCCGTTGACGCATGTTTGCTCAGACAACAGAGACTAAAACTTATGCTGAAATGTAATTGAACATACCCTGCGAGCGGCGGGAAGAAGCTGAAGCAATATCGCTTATGATTATATTTTTACTTATTTTTCATATTCCAAAAATCAACAATAATTATAACTAAGTAATTCTGCATATTTGAAGTACAGCATACTTCGTAAATCGAAGAAACTATCAATTTACGCGGCCAGCTCATGTACTGAGAGCACGCCATATTTGGTAACACCGGTTCCTATTCGTCTGTGGAAGAAACAACATGTGCATGATGGAGCACAAGTGAAAGGAAACCATGTGGCAGGAAAAATCTGCGAATAACTTTCGTATGGATAGCCATCATGGCATTGTGTAATAATGGAACGATTGAAGACATTCATCACTACGAGAACTGTAAAATATTTTTATTATTATCCGAGGTGAAATGAAGGACTTGTGCGAAGAAAACTTTGCGACCGCATGGTCTCATTCTCACGCACACACACACACATGTTTCAGTGTTCTATAAGCTGTGTATTTAACTAACTTTATAACCGTACAAAACCTACAAGTACAATCTTTATTTGCCGGATGGGCAGTGATTTTGATTCACTTTTTGGTTAAAATTTTCTTGTGTAAATATCAGTGCAAGTCACGAGTGAGTGTCGCACAAGCGACAAAGATTAGAGCCAGTGGCGGAGTGAAAATGAGCAATTTTTTACCGCATATTAGCTGCAGTGAGCGACAGTTTTATTTAATTATGTGCTACATTTTTACCAACGCTAACATCGCAATAATGATCAACCAGCAGATCTTCAGACACAACTCCAACCGCGCGATGGCATGTGATTGCTAAATCATGCGTGGGGAATTGGCGACGGAGGATGTCCAGACACAATGAAATGGTAACCAAAAGCCATACACGAGACCACATACATCTCATGGCGGGACTCGAACCAAGTGACGCTGAATCTGTAAGTCAGATCAAATATTTATAGCGTATTGTAAGAGTGGAAAACAGTAGACTTAGTTTATTTGGTTTCATTTATTTAGTGCACAATGCAGGTAGCTAATTATAAGACGCGTGAGGAAATTAATAGTTTATTAAACATTTATAGAAGCCAGGAAGGCTGGATTTTCAATGCTCATTCGTATCATTTAAAACAGGTATTATCAACTTTTATTTTGTCAGGCTGATGACAAATAAACTAGTTTGACAATGTTAAATCGAGGCCAAGGTTACGAGCCAAGTTCACTACATAGCACACTCGATTCTAGGCAGTGGATTAATATTTTGTTTTAGAAGGCTGTGAGATTCTTGACATTATTACAAGTGGAATGCAGAGTTCCGTTATTCACATTTATTGGCCAGAACAATACTTGAAGACAGGTTTATTTCTTTAATAGAAGCCACACAGGCTATGAATGAAATTGTATTTTGTAACCAAATGAACGCAGGTTCGATTTCTTCAGGGAAGAGGCAATTTTATAAACGCACACACACACAGTTAGCTTGTATCAGAAACCTTTATGTTTATTTAAAGCGTTGTCAGGATGTGTTTTTGTACACATAATCTTTATTACCAGCAATTCAAACGTGTATCAATTAGGATTCCACACTTTTGTAAATTAAGGCTATTATATGAGTCGTGACGGTGGATGAATACCTCCGACATTGTTATTGTGGTTATATCGGTGGTAATGAACTGACTAAAGTCGTACCAAAAACCGAAGGCGCCTGGATCATTGAATCCGAAATAAGAGTAAAGTAATTGGTGAAGACATAGGATGTCTAATAAGTGTGACGAAATATTGGTGAAGACACAGGGTGTCTCGTAAGCTATTGAACTATTGAGTTATTTGCTTAAGTTGGATACAAACGTTACCTGAATACACTGAACGCTTTTAAAGGTCCATAAACTGAACAACAATACTGGCAGGAATAAGTAATTGTGTGAAACTCTAATAATAATCAATAATAGGGTTTTGAAAAACTAACAAATCTTATAAATTCCCCCTGAACCTAAATAAAATTTATAAACATTAAAAATAAACTATATTTCAGGATCAAACGTTAACACTTAGATACTGTTAAGCTATTGTAGATACATTTTGATACATTTTCACATGTTTAGTCGACCACTAATTGGTGATGTGATAAGTGAAGCACACACATCAGATTAGTAGCAATATGAGTCGATGTAATTGTTTAATTACTATCGCATTTGCAGGCTTTCCTATATTTTCTATTTTCTTAACACTTTGGCACTATGACCGTTTGTTACAAACAGTAACAGATCGAGTACGTAGGCAGTGCCAATTGCACAACCATAGGAGTGCTGAATTATTGTATGCATTTGTGTTGTATTAGCATTTTTTTTCAGCAACATTGTGCACATAGCTTGATTTTCTTAGTAATAAACGCATCTCGTTTATTAATTAATGATATTTAGGGCTAGTTATACACTTAACTCTAAAGATAAATGTTAGAGATGGCACCATCATAGCATAGGACAAATTTTCCCCTTGCTACTAAATGTAAATGTTCTAGTATTTGTAAACAAGTAAATGTCTTGCTTTGCTGTAGATTCTTTTGATGTTAGATCCACCCGTAAGTTATTTCGATGTAATTGCTTAGGGCCGATCTTACGTGCCATTCTCTTAGCTTGTTCATTTTGTCGAATTTTGTATTAGGACCATGAGAGCAATTTAGATCTTGTTTAGGACTTTTTTATATATTTCTTTCAGGGCAGAATAGTATCGGACTAGCCGTTTGCAACTCTCATGCTAGGCTAGGGATCTATTCTGAATAAAATTTATTTGTGATTTTAACCTAAGACTGACCTCTCTTTTCTTGTTTAGTTTTGTTATCGATGCATTCCTCTGAGCTGGTTAAAGATCGAACCTCACTAATTCCCGACACCCCCGAGTGCAGAATTTTGTGCTACACCAGCCTATGAATGTATCGTCCCCCCCCCCCACATACTTGTGTGTAAACTGGAAGATGGTCTCGGAAGGGTCATTTGAAACCAGTGGCTCCCCGAAACCTTCGGCCAGCGGGCACAATACCTCGTCACATGTCCTTCGTGGGAGTGAAAATTGCATTTGCATGTGCACTACGAACACTCTACTGGTCCAACCTCAGTAAATGAACATCTCCGAATCGAAAGCAAAAATTTATTAGCGAGAAGCGTAGTTCCTCATCAGCAAATTTTATTAGAAATCTTAAAACATAAATCAACCTCACCACTTTTATGATACACTTTTACTCTTACGACATACATACCTACGGAATTAAGGAACATGAAAAAAAAACACTGGAAAAAATAAAATAACGAAGGGTTTAAATAATATCTTAAATATTTTAAACAAAAATATTAATAAAGACATGTATAAGGAACGTTCGGTATAAATGAAACATTCACATCAATTATATTGAAATAAACTTGAGAAAATCCTGAAAAGTAATTAAATAATTCTAAATTGTTACGTTAAACGAAGAATATACTTAATGCAAAGAACAATGAATTTGTAAGTAGAACGGAAAAATAACTTGAGATCTCTTCTTAAGTATTTAATATTCCTAGTTGTCAATGCGGAAATTGAAAATTCAAGGTTGATAAGGGTGACTACCAGGCAATTTCTGTATCAGGAAACATAAGAACTAATATAGTGTAAGTTAAATATCCTACGATAAAGTCAAGAAGAAAAGTATAAAGTTTCATGAGTTCCCCCTATAAGTGACTTTCAAAAATGGAGATGTTGACGAAGTAATGAAATATGATTCATTTAGACGTAAAGTTCAAGGTGTGGCACAGTTTATGGTGTTTTTTAATGGAGATTCACTATTCTGGATATTAGTAGCCGTTTTCCTTATTTATGGCGTGAATTAAATGCAACTATAAAGAATAAATTGACGAAGACATGTGACGAAGGAAGGTATAATAAAATAATGACAAAATATCGAAAGATGGAGAGGAAGAAAATTACACGTAGTCTATTAAAGACTTAACCACTTAAGTGACTTCCGAAATGGAACAATAAAATTGTAACACTCAAGCCAACGTTATGAGATGCACAAGTCGGCAATATCTCTATTCAAGAACAACCTCTATTGGCTTTTTTCATCCAATATTCTACTGGACTATGGTAGATGACATACCTTGATGTGAAATAATGCTTGGGTAACATTCTTCTATTCTCCAAGTTCATAGCTCAGATAAACCTGTCACATGGTAGCTCACTCTGACATCAGACTTTCCAGCTTGTCATCAATTAATAAATCTTTTGTATTTTACTTCCGATGTTACCCCTGTGACTACTCGGATCCAGAATACCAACAAAATTGTGTAGGTGTGAAACACTAGATTAATTTACAATCTACGAGTATAAAATTGGTTCACACAAATTAAAACTAAAAAATTGAGTTTCATACATTTTCGCAAAATTATGGTTTCTTATCGTTAGTCTTAGTCTTTGTGGCTGCTGTACCGAAACAAATTTGCAATCAATTTCTATCCTTTTTTTTAACAAACGAAAGTGATTTTAGCATACTGGACAAGTCATTCAATTTGGTCACTCAGTAGGCAATACGTATGTAATGAACACCTTGGGGCATAATTCCTGTTGTCGTTTCTATATATTCAAGACCTGCTATTCCTAAGCAGTGTCAGGTCTGGTTGAATGCCATACTACCTGCAAGGCCATGAATTTTGGAACAAAATTGATAAAACAGCGCCTGTAAATTGCAGGTATGAGGCTGTGATGTTGCACTGATGCTGTTATACGACGATAATGCTGTCAGATCCCCCTGTTCTCAAATGTTAAAAAAATGCAGGATGTTCCCACCAAGTGGTGAAATACAGTGGTAAATGCTTGAAGGCAATGGAGTCATTAATGCCCTGGATCACTATCTGAGAATGTGTGGTCTATGAATGCTGCACAGTATGGGTCAGTTACTCTAATGATGTGAGTGTCTGAAGCACGTTGGCCCATTATGTTCCATAGGGCTGAAGTCTGGAGATCTGGTGGGCCATTGTAAGGTTATGATGTCGTGAAGAGCTTCCCTGGATATGTGTGTATGCATTGTCCTGCTGAAACATCCCCTATTCAATGGTCGCCTTCATAGGAATAATCACTGGATTAAGTACCATAAATATATACTGGCGTGCGGGCATATTGCCCTCAATAATCTATAAATGTGATTTCTCTTTTAAGTCAACAGTTCACCAGACCATAATGCCTGGTGTTGACTCTGTGCGCCTCTTGACATTAAGGTCTGGGCAGCCCCTCTCGGCAGTTTGTCGTTGCACATGATTGCGGTGATCACTGCGGGCAAGACAGAAGCGCCAGGCATCACTCAGGACGACAGTATGCCAATTGTAGACACTCGCCGATCGTTGACAACACCACGATTCTGTTGGGTCAGTGGAACACCTGGAGGAACATGGGCGTTTACACCATCTACATGCACACAATTCCCAACGCTTTGTTGGGTGCTACTGTTGCTCGAATTTGCACTGCCATTCGACGTGTGTCCATCCTGGTCAGTCGAATGATGCGGTGATCCTCCTCACAGGTTTCCGTCGAGTTAGGCCTGTGTCGGGTCTATTACTGTAGTGTACGTACTGTCATTTAATCACCGCTGACATATCCGTTGTACCGTAGATGCCTGTCAACCAACACGTGCAGTTAATTAAGACATTAAGTAACTAAGACATTATATTCTATTCTTCTTATATGGATAGATTCTATGATGTAGAGTGTAAGGCTGAGATGTTCTAAGGCTGTTGCTAGGCAGTTGGCGGTTTTGAGGACACTTTAAATGGGCATACTTAAGTCTCCCAAGGAATTCGTTGCACATGCAAAATGATGTAAAATTCGACGAATGTGTAGGACAGGCTGTTCCAAATCCATGAGTTTGAGTATGCGTACACGCGAGTACTCAGCAGTAATGCTCGGAGCACGGTTGGAGAGGGACTGGGGGGTGAGAGCCAATACGTCACTGGGCGACGGTCATAGCACAAGTCAATGCGCTTCCTGACAGTTTTGATGTATCCACCGCGAAGTGACGGCAGCCCCCCACAGCAGTGCCGTATTGCATGTTGCAGGTTTGCTCACGTAAGGCGGCGAGTACTCCGCTGCTCACGGGCGAGTTGCTCGGCTGGAACAGCCTGTTGTAGGCAGTTGAATACTGTACATTACACGCGTGCATAGAACTATGTTTTTTACTGACTGCTTGGCTCAGCGGTAACGTTCTCGCTTGCTGGGCCCTAGGTTGCAGGTTCGTATCCTGGCGCAGTCAGCTGGCATTTGAGGGTGCGCAAATGCGAGGGAGCCGTGTCAGTATATTTACTGGCACGTTAAAGATCCCCTTCGGGGCAGAATTCCGGCATCTCGGCGTCTCTCAAAGCCACAGTAGTTAAAAGGGACGTAAAACCAATAACATTATTACTATTAGAAATGTGTTCGCAGTGCTAACTTTGACGATTGACTCTAAATATTTCTAAAATATGTTGCACCTACACCGCGCTTAATATGAAGTTCTTTCAGTAAACATATTCGAGACATTGACTCTAGGGTCCAAAGATATTGAGAACATAAATACCACATTTGATCTGCAGGATTTAAAAAAAATATATTGACAGATTTTCAGTGATCAGGCTAATCACAATTCCTTTTGAATAACTCTGAAATGGATGATAACATTTTAGTAAGATGTGATGCAGTGAAGGGTTCAGATATAAGTCTTCATTCGAAACTTTCGTATAACACTCATGTTCATGAAATCATGAATGATAGGTATAGACAAATGAGATTTATTACCAGACACAATCAATAACTTGATGAATATAAAATTTCTTGATGAGAAGTAAATGCAATGCGTATATCTTTTCTGGACTGCTTATTATATGTTAGCTGTTAATTCACTCGGGATTTTAGAAAACAAACTACCACTTTCGGAAACGCAAATAGCACAGGGTAGCCTAATTACTGGGAGCAAAGACGCCGGGCATGGCACTGACAACTCCATCCCATCTTGTGCCGATGTCACAAAATGTGGAAGCCTCTACCTTCCACTACTCCCAGGGCCTCCATGGCCTGTACGGAGTTGTCTTGGCTTTGCTTTGTTAATTCACTAAAGAGAAAAGTTCATCAGATTGTACAGTATATTAAAATAAACAGATCTACTTGTATTCTTCACATCATGTAGGAATTCCAAATATACACTTATAAGTAGCTATATGGTGCTTAGTACAGGTAGGACATTATCATAGAAGATATATATTTACACAACTATTAATACGCATTGATATGAATTACGTCATACCTCAAGTTATCCATATTGACATATACATTAAAATACCTATGAATAGGTAAATTAGTTTTATTCCACCTAAGTCTATACGGTACTATAATAAAACAAAACTACATAGGGCTAGTTTCGGTTAACCCTTAACCATCCACAGCTAAAATAAAATTGGAATAACATTAAACTATGAGCATCACATAATCTAAGCGTTATGAATCTTTAAATAAAAATTGAGCACTAACATAAAAATATTCACTACAAAGAATATAATATGCGTTGAATAACTTTTCAAATATCAAATGAAATCTGCATAAAATAATGTTACAATGAGAAACAAAAACCGTCTATTATGGTATTATTCGAAGAATGCTTATAATCATGGTAAAAGAGTTATATTTTTAATATCATATCTATTCTGTTACATTGGATATTTAAAGAAACTTAGAAATCATTATAAAACATTGCTAATTGAAACCTTGAAGTTCAAAACTAACAAAATAATATCTGCTTGTGTAAAATGTTCCTCAATGTGCTATTATCGGTAAATTAAAATGACTCATTTTAATGTCATGCAAAAGATTCACTTTTGACGTCAAGATTTTGTAGCTTCTTGTACAAAGATCTTGATAGGTTATACCATTCTGCACCAAATTGGAATGGGGAGAGTTTTTCCATTGAAAACATCCGTTTGTTTTCATCCAATTCGAAATCTCAGAGTTGATTATGGTAATATATGCCTATAAGCCTCTTTTGAAAAAGACTTTGTGATTGTAGCTATGGAAGTAGAAAACAATGGTAAACGTCCCTTATGCATTTACGATTGCACGTACATTGCATGTACCAGACACTCAATTCGGGTTCAGGAAGGGCAGATCAAATATGACCGCAACAAAACTATTACTAACAAATATGTGGGAAGCCTTAGAAGGTAATGAAAAGTTTTACACAGTCTTCATAGACTTTACAAAAGCTTTTGATCTCATAAACCGAGAACTTGTGATACAGAAACTAGAAGAAACATTAGGTAGACAAAATGTATGGACACAAACTATAATATCAATACTCTTATGGAACAAACTAATAATTTCAGACAATATTTCATTATCAGAACCATTATTGCAAACAAACGGAATACTTCAGGGTGATCCAATTAGCCCTTTGCTTTTCATTCTGGCAACAGAAGAAATCATGAGAATAGCTCAAAGAGAGGACGTAGTGTCATACGCGTACGCTGATGACATAGAAATTGGCTCTCAAGACGTCACAAAACTCCAAAACACTTTAACAGAAACGGAACAATGGTGCTCCGATCACAAGTTTGAAATCAACGTTTCAAAAACAGTAATGATGGTGTTTAGAAAAGGAGGGAAGGTTCCGGCAGCGACAGAAATTTTCATCAAGAGGGGGAAAATAAACATCGTAAAGGAATTCAAATATTTGAGTATCACGCTCCAAATGTGCTAAATGTTTCACATATCATGTGATAGAGAAATCAATACAAGCAGTACGGGCAATGCATGAAATTAGATACTTGAGAATCCTCAGCTTAGAGACAGCAATGGCTCTGTTCAGAAATAAAATAATGCCTATTCTAATATATGGCATTGAAGTCATTTGGCAACACCTAACAGAAAAGAACCTTTCATCACTAGAAAGAGTGAAGGCATTACTCATAAAAAAAGCAATCGGAGTGTCAAAAACTACCAGGTCACGATTCGTCTACCTCCTGGCACGAGAATAATTTCTTATAGAAGTCCTTAGAAACTATTTACCTCTACCAAATACCAGAGCCTCGGAAAAGCTACTAACATCGTTGAAGAAAAAACGAGAAGACATACCTCAAGAATTGTATGGAACCGGAGCCATGATTGAATGGACGTGGACAACAGCCAACTTTGAGTTGAGGCATGTGTTTACACGTCTGGCGGTCCATGGTTTTCACCACCTTATTTGCGTTAGCAAATATTTCCATGAACCTACAGTGACGTGTGTATGCCAACTATGTGGACAACCATGTGATCGCTACCACTTAGAGCTCTGTAGGAAAAGGACAAAATCAATCAAAGACTATGCAACTCAAAGTGTCAGAGTGCAATTTTAGTGTGCGTTTTTATACTTTGTTTTCAATGGCTATTTGGCTGCAATAAAATCATTATTATTGCATGTACCCTATGTATTCAAATGGTCATGGAAATAATATAATATTAATATGTCTCTTTCTATATTATTGTTTTCTATTAAGAAAAATAGAAATGTTCAATTGTTAAGTATTAATTCTAAATGAGAGATTATCATGTTTACATAGAAGAGCGTAAATGTTGACTTGCTGATGTATTGAATTTTACGCCTGCATTGCATCTTCTCTCATGTATTCAAATGGTCATGGAAATAATATAGTACTAATATGTTTTTAAAGTGTGTTGCTACGTTACCTGAGTAAGGAATAACGGCAGTTGGATAAGAATTTTTTTCTTATGTTGGCACACAGAATATCTGTTGTGGATATTGAGATTAAGACTGTGATATTGAAGTGCTTAAATGCTATCATATCGCTAATATGTACAGTATTATATTAGCAATAAGTAAAATAAGGATATTGATCTTATCATCATCGATATATGTAATTTCGTTAATCATTGATGATGCGAAAGGGTGTATAATGCGTCATGTTATGTTGCTAAGTTACGAAAACCTTAAGTCAAAATGAAAACATTAGTAGAATGGGAGGAGTTAAGGATAATGTGTGGAACTGCAGGCATTAGATCATGCGCCGTTTAATGAAGTTGACTAAAGTATTTGAAAGAGCAGTTTCACCATTGTTAATGTCATTGACATTTTTGTCTGGATATCATTTCTGAGATATATTAATTTCTATATTTTCGAAGTAATTCATGAGTTGTCCCTTATTTAAACCCTGTATTAAAGACAAGTCATTTAGTATGTCAGTGACAACTTGTGTTGCGTCTTTCATGTGGTTGGCCATGGTGGAGTGTTTATTGCATATAAGGCCGTTAATGTGTCCTTTGGACCTAGTATGTAAACTCCGACCACAATAGCCGATGTAATCCGAATTATGATCGTTGCATTGGAATTTATACACACCTGATTTGAGAAAATAGTCAGAATTGTTAACTAGGCCTCTGTGTTGGGAATAAATTTATCTATTATTTATTTGTGAAAACGGTCTGGAAGGCTATTTTAATTTTAATTGTTTAATGTTTATAATAAAGTTAATGTTACTGTCAATGTACAGTATGTGAAAGTTATGTATTAAATATTATCATCATCATCAATTTTCTGCAGTGTTGTCTTGGGTTTGTTTTCAATATGGTTGGTTATTGAAGTATTGTGTTCACGCTTTTCTACTTGAATCGGTTATCTAAGGATACTATATTGAAGTTGATCATGTATTTTAGTTATTGACAAATTTAAGAAATTAAGTGAATGATTAATTTATGATTCGAGTGTGAATTTAAACTGTCTGTCGGCAATGTTTATAATGTCTTAAGCCTGTGCTGGTTGTATGATTTCTTTATCTATGATTGCGAAAATATCGTCTAAATAGCGTCCTCAAAACTTGATGTTTAAATGTGCATTGTGGTCAAAATAAATGTTGGATAAAATCCCCGATTCTGAAGAACCCATCGTCTTTAAATCTGAAAACATGTTGTTAAAACGAGTTTCAGTATGTGCATCAATTCTGTGATTTCTACTTGGCTTCGTCCACTATAAGAATATAGATTGTGTCGTAAAATTGTTTGTGTTACTAAAATAGGGATGTTAGAATACATACTGATAGTTGGCTCAGGTTCATGATGGTTAGATTACTACTGTATTTGCTGTCAAACAAGAAGATGAACTTCGTTTAAATATTTGTGGTTGGGTCTGTGTTGATTACTTGAAATTTAGGGTTATTGAAAACGTGTTCAGTTTCATTAACGTAGGTATTTCTGTTGAGGATTACTGTTGTATTACCCTTATCAGCCATTGTTATTATTAGATGGTTTTAATTAACTTTTTATTAATATTGCGAAAAATTTGGTAATCAGTTGTGGTTTTATTTTATTATTATTATTATTCGTGTTAATGATTAGTTAAATTTTTCGCTTCATATCTTGTAGTAACCCGTACTTCTAATGACAAATTAGAAAATGCTAACTCTGTTTCTGCAATTAAGTTAAGGATTAGGTGTGACGAAGGAAAGAATAGATCCAATTGTGATTTGGGCCCTGTTTCCTAATTGCCCTTTCTACATCTTTGAATACCATGTTTGTTAAATTTTTGAGCAGGGTTTGTCATCTTTCTGTGTTGTTGTGTATATTATGTGCTTAATATTACAGTAACTTTTATTATTTCCATAACCATTTGAATACATACATGTAATGTAGGCGCAAACTTAAACACATACGGTTCGTTTACTACTGTTTCCTACCTCCATACCCACATTCTGAATTGGATCTATATTTTTAAACGGAGGTTTGCGAGGTGTGTCATAAAAGAACCAACGAACTCCATTTTGCTAAAATTTTCAGGAGAGGCAAAACACAATTTTGCATAGTTGCAGTGAATTCATGATTATTGTAATCAACTTTTCGTAACAAGTATTACTACTGGATGTTCTACTATGAATCTTTTTGTCGTAGATAGAATATTATTCCAATTATATTGAATTATAAAATGGAGATTGCTAAGTTTGCCGTGACATCGTGGATATTGTTATGTTTGCTATGATTTTTATAGTAATATTCAGAATCAAAACCAACTAAAAGCTTATAGGGAAATGAAACTTTTTATTACGAATGCAGAAGAGCAATCACACGTTAAACCACAAATTCGGGTGTTGCGGACGTTTGTGTACACATGTCCTCGCAATCATCTTGACCTTCTTCACTCACATTTAAACTGTCCCTAGAAAACAATTCTATGTAGTACATAAGTTCCTCATTGAGCTCCCATTCACCACCAAAATGTTTTAGCAATAATGCTTTAACGTCAGATAATTTCTATCCTTTTACTTTATTTGAGAACTTTTGTATGATGGATGGGTTGAATTTCCTCAGACATCGATTCTTCTCTGTAACTGTCTTAAGTCAGTTCTCTCTTTCCACGTACTTTGATGACAATTCCTTTGCACTCAGTGATTTTGAAATTAAACGAGCTGGTGCGCCTCGGAAGAACTTGCGCACAACTTTTCCAGTCTGCAACATCACAATCTTCCACCATTTTAATGACTGTTCCATGTTGTGTTAGTACCGCACGATACTGCTCAGGGTTTAGAATACATTCTATGGTTCTCTGTTTCTTTTCAATGTTGCCAAACACTCGGTCAGGTGGTATGAAAGAATGGCCAGTTACTGGGAACAGAAGTTCTATACTAGTAATATTTGCAAGAGCACATTGCACAAGCCAAAGTGAACAAGCTGTCAGAACCGTGGTGTTCTTATTTTGTCCACTGCACCCATCACATACTAATTGAACTATAGATTTACCTAAAAAGTTTCTCTTTGAAAGTCTATGGAACAAGGCTGAAGCTATTTCAATACATCTCTTTTTGAACTCATCCTCCGTCCATGTATAACAACATGTATTACTTGTTACTGGAACCTTAAAAGAACCCATAGTAATAGCAAAATCATACAGGTACAGCTGCCTGCTATAGTAGCAGGACTGATCAGTAATTTTAGACATTGGCAGATTTTTTTGGCAGTCGAAACACCATGTGACCATTTCTTCCTTCTTCTCTCTAGCGAGGGCAAAAAACAGACGATCTGAGCTTGTGTATTTGTTTCTGACCAACATGGTTTGCCTTTTCATCTTCATTTACCTCACTTTTAATTTTCAAATCTAACTGGATGCATAGAGAGCAAGCATCTGTTACTGGATGTCCAAACCCTAAATTGAAGTTGGAACTGAATATCTTGAAAAAATGTGTGCGTTTTACGTTTAAGTCATCGGGGTTCATAGCATTATACATTTCATGTAATTTGTTGATGAGCTTAAATACTGTCTGGCTGAAGCACCTCTACAGTAATGTAAACCTTCACATTTTAGACCCCTTATCATTGTCAAAACATTCTCCTTTTTATTACTCTACTTTTCTGATTTATAGTCTCCCCCACGGCTTTCCTTCGAATGAGAACCAGACTTCGAAAAGTTAGTAAGTACAGTATCAATTCTGTTTCTTTTAACAACCAAAACAGTTTGAAAGGTGTTTGAACAAACTTGCATCAAGTTCTTCCCAACTGTGCCTATGTAAAACTTAGTATGAAACTTCTTTTCACAATTTGAATTTGTCTTAGGTCTACGTCGTTGTATTGGTACTGATTTACAATACTTCAAGCCGTCGTATTTTTAAGAGCGTTAAAAATCCCTCAGTATGCCTTCCTTCGGAGGGGAAGTAGAGCCGGCGGTCTCATGTCATAGATTTATGGCATGTTGAAGAAGCTTCCCCTAATTACACCTGTGTGAAGCTAAGTTGTATAGGTTACGAATGCAAACAACGCTCTTAGGTTTCTACGTTCGTTGCCAAGAGCCGACTGCGGTGGCGTCTAGCAGCTAAGTTCTAAACTAGGCCTAGTAGTCGTTGACGGTGGCGTTAGGCGGCAGAAGTAGGAACTATTTGAAAAATTCAAAGTTGCAGTCCTTACTTGAATTTAAAAAAACAGATTCACACACTAATATAGCCATCACAATTAACACCGGTTATCAGACAGATTCTACACACACCCAAAGTACACGGGGCTACATGACCACTTTGTCGCAGCCCCTAAACTGAGGAACCAACCAACCAACCAAAATCATTGCATCCTGTTTCACATTATCGGTTGTGCTGTAAAATGTACTGTAAGCACGTTGAATATCATTCATTGTGAGTTGACGACACTGAAGCGTTCCAAACATGTGAGAACAGGTGAGATACTCAGGGAGACCTCTCGGCTTGTACCTAAACAAAGAAGACACTATCTACACATGCTAACTTAGTAAACGCAGAAAGTAAATTAATTTACTGGAGACATGACTAAATTGTAAATAGTAGCCTAATGAAACTGTGACATAATCTAAATTGCAGTTACGGACTATATGCAAATTAATTTATTGTTCCATACCGTGACTCTTTATCTATAGATCTTTTCCATTTCGCAGGACAAGCCTTTCTCTTTCTGGACTTGCGGGGTGACACTTGAACTGAACTTTGGTCCATTACGGAGTATAACAGTAGAAAGCACAAAAAACATAAAAATCACATTAAACAAGCATACAAAGAAGATGCTGTTCGTTTTCGCAATGGTCATGAGACCACAACCTGGTTCGCTATTAGAGGGCATGGGGATTGTTGTGTCTGCTGTGAATATGAGCAAGGAGATTCCTAGTTTTGCTCTGAACACTGAATTTTAAATTACGTTTTACCTGGGATTTTGGTTATTTTGCAGTGAATTACCCCCATGGTCATGAAGTAAATACGTGTAAGAATGCATTGGTTGAATAAAAAGGAAATCCCTAAAAAGTGGAGATTGTTGACTTTGCTATGACACACTTCTTCATAGATTACCATAATTAACACTGACAATTTTAATTGGATGAAGGCAAAGAGATGTTTTCAATTGAAAAACCTCTCTCTATTACAATTTGGTGCAGAATGATTTAACCTATGAAGATAATTATACAACAACCTTCAACCACTCAAATACGAGTATATCATTTAATGTACTTTACTAACAATAACATATTAAAGAACTTTTTTATAGAAGCTGATATTAATTCATTAGTTTTGAACTCCACGGTTTTTATTAGCAATATTTTATAATCTGTTTTACATTTCATTAAATATCCAATGTAACAGATGAGATATATTAAAGAAAATTACATCTATTTAAATATGATATTATGCATTCAAATAGTATCAAGATAGACGTTTCTTTATTTCTGTTTCTAACATTATTTTAACCAGATTTCATTTTATGTTTGGAAGGTAATTCAACAGATAGTAATTTTGTTATACTGGGTATTTTTATTTTTGTGCTTAATTTTTATTTAAAGATCGATAACACATAGATTAAGTGATGCTCATAGTCTAAAGTTATTCCATTTCGATTTTTGCTGAGGGTGGTTACAAGTTAACTTAAACTAGTCCAATATAGGCTATGTAATTTAGTTTCTTTAGGTGGAATAAAACTATTTTACCTATTCATAGGTATTTTCAAACTATTAATGGAAATTTCAAGAATTATCAATTGTTTCAAACTGTGTAAATTAATTAAAAAGGGCGTGATATCGATTGCGACAAACATGTCATTTATTTGTCTTTGATAAAAGATTAAAGTTATAATAATGTGTAATATTGGCAATGCACCGAAGAGATCCTCTACCAACATGATACTCCGCACTCTTTTCCTAAAGATCTACCTCGCCCTTAACCATATATGGGTACATGGCCCTGGATAATAGACTCCTTTGTTACAAAATAAAGGAAAAAAACTCTGTGAGTTACTGGTAGCCTTCGGGGCATATCCCAGTCAGTCACAGTGTTTGCACATAAGTACACATTATTATTCATGTTTATTGGTTTGGGTAAAGGAACAAAAAAATCTGCTGTAAACAGAGTTTATTTTATGAGATTAAGATGCCTTCATACATACGTTTCTTCACACTCCCTTCAGGATATTTCCTGCATATTTCTAGTCCCAGGACAAATATCTCAATCCTGGACTCCAATACACCCGGAACTCCACACTGGGATATTTGCGACCCCGTGAAAAGCAAATTATTGAATAAATCTTTCATATGAAACAGGTTACTCAGACATGTTTGTAAACTAGGGAAGTACTTCTCCACACTCTGCAAGCGACACTGAGATCCGTCAGCTTAAGCATACATTTATGAGTCAGAAATTATTATAGGTCAGGGTCATGGAGACCCCAGTGTGGTATATACTTTTACCTTTCCCTGGGGTATCGTAACATATTAATATTGCTGCATTTCGTGATAAGTAATTGACGATGTGTGAAGCTTTTTCTTATGACTTTGCTTATGAATCCTCAAATAAACAAGACATGATTCACTCTTATAATGCAACCAAAGGTGGAACTGACACCTTTGATCAATACGGTATAAAGCATTCTCTACTAGTAGAAGAACTAAGCTTAGCTCACTTCGTGTCATGTTCTGTGTCTTAGATGCGGGATCAGTCGATTATATCATTCTCTTTGATCTAATCACTTCAGTATTGCAACAAGAATAGAGGTCGTGGACTAAGGCCAGTAACTCATTGAGCCTCACCTTGCTTATGAACTCAGTTTACCTACCGTACACCGCTACATAAAGGAAACAAGTGCTCAATTTTGATCTTTGAAATTTTGTATGGTGAAAATACTAACGTAAGTTGAGTTATGTGCCGCTTGGAAACATGTCAGGTAAAAACCCAACATGGCGGCCTAGTGAAGTTATAATATTTAAATGGCATGTTGTCGAGCTTCAATTAACCTAACGCAGTAATATCTAACAAACAACATGTAAATATAAGAACTAATCTGCTGGTACCTAATTAAATTCAATTGTTCTCATAAAAGAAATACGGGGCTAAGCAAACATTTAATTTAGTTATTTTTTGTGTCCTAAACATGCGATCAAAGTGAACGTTTAAATGATGAACCTACGCAATTATATTCATGTTATGGTTAATATCTCTATGGCCTAAATACAGTATATAGCAATCCAACATGACGATCATCTGAAATATTTAGACGGTTCTCAGTATCCACGAATCTATTTTTAAATCAAATTGAAATTTTGTATGTTGCCAGAGGCTGTTAACATAAGTGTATCTATGGGCCACTTAATAACCTGATCAACACAAATCCAACATGGCGGCGACGTAAAAAATTAATATTTATATGGATTATCTTTCGACTTAACTATACGAGTGCAGTGAAACTTAACTCGGTACATTTTCATTCAGGGCTTAATATACTGGCGACTAATTTAATTCAAATTCTATGGCGGCTGTGCTAAATTTTTAAAATCACGTTTATATTTCTCGTGTCTTAAAAGAGCGATATAAATGTAGGTTATTTAATGAGCCACGATTATAATGTTTATCCCCTGGCATTTATATAAAACATTCGAACATGGCGTCCATGCGATACATTTCACCGGTTCTCAATATCACCGAAACAATTTAAGCAATCAAACTGAATTTTTATGGTGTTAAAGAACTGTTAAATAATGAAATATATGTGACGTTTCAATTCCTGAGAAATACAAAATCAGCATGGCAGCCGAGTGATTTTGAAATATTTAAAATAACGTTTCTGGCGTTCTAATCACCCGAGTGAAATGAAACTTGGCACAGCGAATCTTTATTCAGAGCTTAGTGTAGGTACATCTGATGATGTTCAATTGTTTTCAAATTTTCACGGTGGCATCAGTTTGAAATTTTAAAGCCTAATTCTGTTTCTCGTTTGACTGCGCTCTTTTGATGTATAGGTAATTTCGAGAATAAGCCATTTACATGTTTTAAATTCCCTTGGCTTCCATGTTGGTTTTGAACTTACCATGTTTTACGCATTACATAGCTGAATTTACCTTAGTATTCTCTAGCACCATACAAAATTTCAGGGTGATACCAGTAATTGTTTCGGAGATACAGAATGCCGGTTAAATAATTCTCACAACCGCCACGTTAGATTCGCGAAACGTATTAAAATTTGAAGGGCACGCTTGGGGTCGGACAATATATTACTATGGGCTTACCGAGTATCATTTCAATCACTCCAGACGTTTAGATTTTATTAGGAGGGAGGGACACAAATACACACACACGCACAAATGGTGATCTCATACGCCTATTTTTTCATACGATGAAAATATACCACAAATTGTGAAATTGGAAAGGCACTGTCGTAGTTGGACAAAGTGGCTTCATCCAATCAGAATATATGGGACACACATATACACACAGGGTGTAACTAAATATGTGGGAATGCTATGGGGATTCGAAAGAGGAACTTTTTTTTTTCGTGTAGCCTCCTGAGAGGCCGAGTGCAGGTCTTTCTATTCGACGCCCGTGGGCGACCTGCGCGTCGGGATGAGAGATGAGATGAATGGATGAAAGTGGGCAAGGATGTGGAAGGCAGCGGCCGTGGCCTGTCAGAAGGTACTGTCCCAGCATTTGCCTGGTGTTGAAAATGGGAAACCACGGAAAACCATTTCAAGGACAGCCAACGGTGGGGCTCGAACCCACGCGTCTACCGAGTCAGCAGAGAGCTTGGCCCCATGACCTAACGCCGCGCTTTAGCCAGCGTAGCCACTACTGTCGGTGAAAGAGGAACTGACAACATATGGTGTATGTGCGTTCTGTTCGTGTTACGTGCATTGTTTGTGAAGTGCATAACACAGACGCAGACGGCGGTACGCATGTGGTTTATGGAGCACCGACTCATTTTGCTCTAGCTGCTAGAGGAATTTTACATCAGCGAATCTCAAACAAATGGATGGGGCGTCAGGGACAAACATCGTGGCCTGCTCGTTCTCCCGATCTCAACCCATTAGACTTCCACTTATGGAGTCATTTTAAGGGCATTGTGTATTCCAGACCAATTCATAACGTGGATATGCTGCGTCAACGTATAGAGCAAGGATGTCAGCAGATACGTCCGACGCCGAGAGTATGAGAGCGTGTGAGACAGTCAATGATGTGGCGCATGGACGCCTGCATTACAGCTCGTGGTAGCCATTTTGAGCACATTCTGTAGAGAATTGAAGTTAGTAACGTAGGCTACACTTTATCAACACAAATGACCAACCTGCATAGTAAAGCAGTCTGTGTTAAGTACTGTACACCACAAACAATGCTTGTAACACGGAAACGAAAGCAAATACACGTTATGTTTACAGGACACGTTTTTCTTGTTGTCAGGTCCTCTATCGATTTCCCAGAGCTTTCCCACATATTAACTTTCACCCTGTGTATTAATTTATTTATTAATAAACTCGTTTTCATATGGTAACATGTAGTTCCGTGAAGAACTAAATAGCCTGTTTTCCTATGATTTACTGATCTTTTCCATTATAAACTCTCCTTTGTAATACGGTTTTCCATGAAATGTAGGCTACTAAATAGCTTTTGGCACACGACCTATGTTAATAGCCTTTATGAACACACAAAATTTCAGTTTCCTTTCCGTATTAGATCCGCAGATATAGAGATCCGTCTAAATATTTAGGATGATTGCCTTGCTTTTCATTTTTCTACATGTAGGCCATAGAAGTATGTAGCCTACCATTTGATGAAGATTTGTGCTTGTATTCACTACTCAAACGCCCACTCCGATAACATAATTGATTAGGTCACAAAAATTAAAACGTCATTTAGAATTTCGCACAGCCGCCATCTTGAGTTTATGGGAAAAATTGACTTAAATTAGATACCAGTAAGACATGTAGGGTGTCAGGTTTCACTGCGGTAGGTTGTCTAAATCTCGAATAAACTCTATTTAAAAAGTTAAATTCACTTGGCCGCCATGTTGGTTTTGTACCAAACAGGTTATTAAGTGTCTAATAGGTGAACCTACCTTAGTATATTCTATCACCATACCAAACTTCAGGGTGATATCAGTAATAATTTCAGAGATATTGAATGCCGGTGAAATATTTAGCGCGGTCGCCATGTTGGATTGGTAAAACGTATTGAACTTGAAAGGCATGGTCGGAGTCGGACAAAATAGTAGTTTGTCCTTACCGCTGTTGTTTGAGTCTTCAGCCTTTCGATTGATTTGATCCAGCTCTCCATGCTTCCCGGTCCTGAGCTAATCGTTTCATATATACATTGCTACCACAGCCTACATCCGAGGCAATCTGTTTAACATATTCTAACCTTGGAGTACCAGTACAGTCCTTCTCCTCGACCCTTCTTTAATAAATAAGTTTGGTATTCCTGGGTGTCCTAGTATGTGTCCTACCTACATATCTCTCCTATTCGTTAGCAGTCGCCAGAAACATCTCTCCTCTCCCACTCGTCTTAATACCTCTTCATTCGTAACCCTATCGACCCATCTGATTTCTATAATTCTCCTGCAACACACAATTTCAAACGCTTCAACTCTCCTCTTTTCTGCTTCTCCAATTGCCCAAGTTTCACTTCCATAGAGTGCCATGCTCCAGATAAAGGCCTTAATGAATGACTTTCAAACAGCTAAATCTATATTCGAAGTCAACAGATTTGTTTTTTGTGCTAACCTTCTTTTTATATCCTCTTTGCTTCGTCCATCACTGGCTATTTCGCTTCGTAAGTTTCAGAAGTCTCCAACTTCCTGTAGCTTTTCACTTGCCAATTCGAAATCCATAGGTGTTTCTGATTTATTTGGACTGCATTCCAATATTTTTGTTTCACATTTATTAATTTTCATCGTGAATTCTTTCCTCAAGACAGAATCCATACCATTTAGGAAGTCATTCAACTCCTCTGGTGTGCCGTCTAACATGACGATGTCATCAGCAAATCTCAGAGTTGATTTGTTTTCTCCAAGAATCTTTACAACTACTTTGAATTTGTCTACAATTTCTTTCATTGCTTGATCAATGCAAAGATTGAAAAGTATGGGTGATAAGTTGTAGCCTTGCCAAACAACTTTCTGAATACCAGCTTCTCACTCATGTCCTTCCGCTCGAATATCTGCTGTCTGGTTTCTGTATAGATTGTAGAGCACCCTCATATCCCTATACTTTATTCCAATCGTTTTCAAAATATCAAACAACTTACTACAATCAACGTTAATAAAAGCCTTTTTGAAGTCTACAAATGCCATGAACATTCTCTTATCCTTCCTTATTCTAGCTTCCAACATCAGCCTAAGACTTAGTACAGCTTCCCTTGTTCCTACGTTTCTTCAGAAGCCAAACTGGTCTTGACCTAACTCTGTTTCTGTATTTCCATCCGCTTGTAAATTATTCTAGTCAGGATCTTTGAAGCATGAGTGACCTAGCTGATTGTATGGTAATCTTCACATCTGTCAGCTCCTGTGTTCTTCGGTATAGGGATGATAATATTCTTCTTGAAATCAGAGGGTACCTCCCCTGCCTCATATATCCTGCACATCAAGTATAATAACCCGATCAGACATTCATCACCTAAGCAGCGTAGCAACTCAATCAGTATATCATCTATGCCTGGTGTTTTGATCCTGCTTGAGTCTTCCAATGCTCTGTCAAATTCTGATGAAAAAAATGAAAATCCACAGCCTGCTTCCAGTCTCCGACCGGGTCAGGAATGGAATTAATGAAGCCCCCATCTAGCGGCGAGGATATGAACTATGCCGGCTGCCGAGGCCTGACGCACTCCACTGGGGCAATGATTAAATGAATGACAGATGAAATGAAATGATAGTGGAGAGTGTTGCTGGAATGAAATTTTGACAGGGAAAACCGGAGTACCCGGAGAAAAACCTGTCTGCCTCCGTTTTGTCCAGCACAGATCTCACATGGAGTGACCGGGATTTGAACCACGGACCCAGCGGTGAGAGGCCGGCGTGCTGCCGCCTAAGCCACGGAGGCTTCGGCTCAAATTCTGATATCATTATTAAATCTCCTTTCTCATCCTCATCAATTTCTTCTTCCCTTTCCATAACATGATTCTTAATCTCCTTTCCCTTATACAAGCACTGTATGTAAGCCTTCCATCTCTCAACCCTTTATTCCCTATCCGTTAGAGGTTTTCCATCCAATTTTACGGTACTTTGTCTTCCTTTCCCAAAAAGTACTCTTAATCCTTCGATAAGTTGTACCTAATTTTCCTAATTTCAGACAATTTTCTATACCTGCACATTTCTCATTCAACCATTCTTCTTTTGCTTCCTTGCACTTCCTGTTAACCTTATTTCTCAGACGTATGTAATCTTCTTTTCCCATTTCATCTCTTTCATTCTTGTGTTACCGCATTTCATCCATTAATTCTACGATATACTGCGTGTTCCGCAGTTTTCTACCTATTTTAGCATGCCTAAGAATGTTTCCTTGAGCGGAATTTGTTATTTCGTTCTTCAAAAGTGCCCATTCCTCTGCAATTGTAGGTTGTTAAGGGTGTTTCATTAGTCCATCATTTATACTCGTCTTGAATCGTTTGTTCTCGTCTTTCTCTTTCAGTCTGTCTATTGCCTCCCTCTTTGGCTTTTGACTTTTCTTCAATTTCATCAACTTACGTCTGCATTTCATAACAACCAGATTGTGGTCACTGTTTATAACAGCACCGGGATATGTTTTGCAATCCATAATCTGGTTTTGAAAAATCTGCTTGACCACATTGAAGTCGATTTGGTAACGCCCTGTATCTCCTGGTCTCATCCATGTGTATATTATTTTATTGTGGTTATTGAAGGTGTTATATATGGCCAACTCAAGGTGCAGAATTCCATGAGCTTGCTTCCTCGAACATTCCTTTCACCTAATATGAATTCTCCTACTATTTTCCCTTCTCTTCCTTTTCCAATCCTCCATTACAAAAACATTTTCATCGCCCTTGACATACCTCAGTACTTCATTTATTTCTTCGTAGATCTTCTCAACACTTTCATCATCAGCTTGACTGGTGGGCATATGGACTTGTACCACTGTGGTGCACTTTGATTTTGTATTTAATTTTGCTATAAGAATCCGTTCACTATATTGCTCAAAATATTCTTCCCGCTGTCCAAGTTTCCTAATCAATATGAGACCAACCCCCGCGTTGCCATTGTTTGATTTAATGCTTTTTTATTTGTTTAGCGTATGGCTTTTAGTGCCGGGAGTGTCCGAGGACATGTTCTGCTCGCCAGTTTGTAGCTGCTTCTAGGCGGACACCCAATGGGTGAGCTACACGTACCGTCGCGTGTGGAGTGTTATCTGCGGAGGAAAGTTTGAATGTAAGGACAAGGAGTTGGAAGGTATCGGATGTGGCCTATAGTTATTATTATTATTTTATTATTATTATTAAGAATAATCAATATTACATCCAGCAATACAAGAAAATATATACACACATAGCTTTTTAAGTATTAGGACATACGTCCGTGCATTGTTCAAGAAATCGCGTGTGCTATATACACATTGTCCTTTGCACTACAACATTGTATAAGTCACTTGTTCTCTTGATCACTGGAGTCCCGTTATATTAAATATGTACAATCTTCATCATATCGTAACTTTAGTCTATTTCTGATTATTATCTAAGTAAACGTATTAGTCTAAAAATGTACATTCTGAGATCTATGTGATGAATATCAAATTCAGCCGAGTTAGGGAAGAATACATGCAAGCTATACCACGTAAGGCAAGGCCTTTTGGGTGGCATATTAGGTCTACCTACCTAATTATAACGTTAAGTGTTCATGTTAAAAATATATTACATATACTGTATATATTAAAATAAGCGATGTGAAACAGCTAGGTAGCAATGGTAATGCTAATTTATAGATTAAGCTACTTTAATATATCTTTAATGACATTTTTATTTTCTCGAGCAAATATCTTTGCGTTACGTATAAACTTTGTAGATTTATGTAACTGGTCTTTTATGGGATTAGGAAGGATATTGTAAAATTTAGGAATAAAGTATTGAAAATTACGCTTTGCAATAGATAGATTTGGTTTGAAGAGGACAGACATATTTCCTATTCTTCCTCTTGTTTGGTAGGTGTGGCTCATGTTTATGACTGAATTTTTATTTTTATAGATATATTTATAGACTTCCGTCACGTAAAGTTGTCCTATATTCATGACGTTTGCTCCCGCATACAATTCATTCGTAGGATATAACCTTTCCTTTTTATACATGATACGCAACACCAAGTTTTGCATTACTTGAGCTTTTTTTACAATAGTTTGATAAGCTCCTCCCCATGCAATTATTCCATACGTGAGAGTAGACTGAATAAGTGCAAAGTAGATATCTCTCAGTAGTTTAATATTGAAAATGTGTTTCAGACAATGAAATACATAAACTGTCCTCCTTATTTTCTTTGTGATGAAATTAATGTGCGATCTCCACTTCATGTCTTCATCAAAATAAATTCCTAGATATTTTATATTTTGTGTGCGGTTGATTTTTATGCAGTTGCAGCTTGTATTACAGTTTTCCCGATGTACTGTAAGCTCGTTGAAGCAATATTGATTGCTTTTTAATGTGAAAATAATAAATTTTGATTTATTTACATTCAGAAACAATTCATTATTATCCAGCCATAATTTAATCCCTTTTAAAACTTCGGTTGCTTCTTGCCTGACTATTTCCCATGTATTCCCTTCAACAAATATAGCGGTGTCATCTGCATAAGTGATGATTGAACTATTTTTTTGATTATTTATTGATTTTTCTATGTCATTAATGTATATAATAAAAAATAGTGTTCCTAAGACTGTTCCTTGTGGTATGCCCCTTTTTACTTGCATCGGTGCACTCAATGTGTCATTTATTTTTACATATTGGAATCTGTCAGTACGGTAACTTCCAATGAGATTAAGAGCTGTGCCTCGAATACCATATTTGTCCATTTTTTGGAGGAGAATATCATGTGATACAGTGTCGAAAGCTTTAGTAAGATCTAAAAACATCCCTAGTGATGGTTTGGAGCAATTTAATTTTTCTTGTATTTGTTTAGTTAGTGTTGCAATTGCATCCACAGTACTTCAACTTTTTATAAATCCATATTGCCTTGCTGATAGAATGTCATGTTTCAGTAAAAACTGGAAAATATTGTTCTTGATACATTTTTCAAATATTTTTGCTATTATTGTGATCAGAGATATTGGTCTATAATGTTCCATATCTATAGTATTGCCTGATTTTAAGATTGGTTTAACTATTGTTGACTTCAGTTGCTTTGGAAAATATCCTTCTGTAAAAGATTGATTTATGAGATTTAAAAGCGGTTTCTCTAATGATACTATATTTTGTTTTATAACCTTTGCTGAAATATTGTCTATTCCCATAGCTTTACTGTCACTTATGTCACCTAGGATTTTTTTCAAATCAGTGGAATTTACCGGGGCCATGAAGCATGAGCTCTTATTGCTAGTTATATTAAGTGTGGGGTTTCCAATTTTCTTTATACATTTGGACATCTCGGTTGTCTTATTTATGAAATATTCATTAAATTTATTCGCAATTTGCGTGTCACCTTTGTAAATTTCATTCTGATACCTTATTTCACTAATTTGCTCTTTTTGATTAATTCTCTGAGCTACCTCATTAACTATACCCCAAATCTTTTTGGGATTTCCTGAACTAGCATTTACTAAATGTCTGTAGTAATCTATTTTTGCCCATTTTATTAGCTCAGTTAATTTGTTTCTGTATTTTTTATATTTCTCTCTTAATTCTTCATTATTTTTATTTGCCATATAATCGCGGTATAATTTATCTCTAGTATTTATGGACTCTACCAATGCAAGGGTTATCCACTCTTTTCTTTTGACTCGCTTTGAGTTTAACTGTTTAGTAGATTCATGGATGCAGCTTTGAATTGTTTCAATAAATATATTTACTTTAGTATCCAAATGTCCTTCTCCAAGTTTATTATCCCAGTTGATGTTGTTTAACTTCTGTTTTAGTTCCACATAATCTAATTTATGTCTTTGATAATTCCTAATGTTTGGTTTATTTTTCTGACAACTAACTTGATTAAATTTTAGGCTAATTATTGTTGTATTGTGATCAGTTATTTTGCTTTCCGAGATGACAGAGAGAATATTTTCATTAGGGACCAACCCCGGCATTTGCCTGGAAGGAAGATGGGAAACCACAGAAGGCCATCTTCAAGGTTGCCGGCGAGGGGATTCGAACCTCCTCGCCTCCCGGATGTGAGCGACTGCCAGCAGTCATGCCGTAACGACCACGGCTAACTCACCCGGTGATTTAGTGCTAATGATCCTATAGTCTCTTGAACAAAAGTCCTGACATTCCTGAGTGTGCATTTGCTAAACCTAAAAATAATCCAACCTCAACCTATCCATTTCACTTTATAAGTTTTCGAACCTTCCACTGCCTATCAGACTTCTAACATTCCACGCTCCGACCCGTAGAATATCAGTTCCACTTTGTCACCTCTGTGATGTTAACCCCTCTCGACTGGCCCCCATCCGGAGATTTGAACAGGGGACTAGTTTACCTCGGGATTGAAATATTACAAGAGAGGAGGCTTTACCGAGTTTCATTGAAATAGATCAAGTTGTTTAAATGTCATAAGGTGGGGGGGGGGGGGGGGGGGGGTGGACGTGACACACACGGACAAAAGGTGATCTCCTCAGCCTTTTCTTTTATGTGATGAAAATAGGCTGAACATTGGCTACATACCATTAAAGCCAAACTTGTATTTGAATCTCTACTTAGTGTAAAACAAAGTCCCGGATTCTTGGATGTTACGGGTAATCTCAGGAACCACTGGTTAAATTTTGATGCAGATTTCACCATTCTGTAAAGGATATATCGAGGAAGGTTCCTGTTGTAAATAATTTATTTATGATTAAAGGAAACCAAGCAGTAACGATTTTATTGAAAAAGTCGAAATAAAACCTGGCGTCCGTGCGCTTTTTAAGCTTACACTGGGCTAACCGTTAAAAGTATCTATATACAATGAGTGTATGGATTGATCAGCGTGTAAAGTTCTACCAAAAAAGTCCGGGACAGCATATCTCTATCATCAATACATCGCCCACTCTAAGTGTTTTTACATTTTCATTTCTTCCAACAATCTCCATTCAATTACAACGGTACCTTCGGCGACAGTTTACGACGTAGCTAGGGGGAGCCTATCACCCCAGTTACAGCCTAGCTAGTGGGAGAGCCTATCACCGCTGATAAAGTCAGCAGCAAACTGTCGAGTCGTGTTGAGTTAAGACTTCAGAGAAGAGTAGTTGTGTTTGGAGTTTCCCTGGAAGTGCAACTCGGCATTTCCTAATTTCGCCTGTGACATTTTCGTTCCGCAGAATACAGAGTCAAGTTTAGATTGGATGGAAGGGGAATTTGTGATTCATGCACCTCGCCATTTTTAAATTACGTCTGAGAAGAATTCATTGTACATGCTATCCCCATGATAACATAATTAATAGTCCAGTCAGTGATTTAACTCATTATGCCGAGATGGAAAGAGGATACAGGTCATACTTCATTGAAATAAAAAAATGCTTATCACGTTACAATGAAACTGAGTAACAAATACATTATCGGTTGTCACAAGAGAGAGAAAGAAAGAAATCACAGAGATATAGGGAGTCATCCCCAAATCTCCTATGACACAGGGAAGAAATGTTCAAGGTTTTTGGTCCAATAAAGATAATTCTGCTATGAATTTTGATTCCTCTATAAATTATATGCATGATGCTTCAGTTTCCGGGTGAAGCCAGGGCGGGTTGCTAGTATAGGATAATCTCACAATTCTTCCTGACGTACCATCGGGAAATCATCTTACCATTAGGACTGAGCATTTGGGCCAACGTAGAAAGAACCACTATTCTCCTGAAGGCATATAAACTAAGAGAGAGTCTCTACTTAAAAGAGTGATAACGTGTAATGTGAAATTTTTACATTACAAAACAGTAGTCTTGTCGGAAGTCCTATACGGTTCAGAAACCATAATATTGTAGGTCACTCAAAAATTGCGCACATTTGAAAACAAGAACAGAATATTCTCAGAATTATATATGCCCTGATGGGAGGAAACGTACTTTGAATGGGCAAAACGATAATAATAATAATATATTATTATATCGTAATATGAATGAAGAGGAGAACTGCTGAATCCTACAATATAACAGACAAGTATACAAGTATTACATGCAAAAGTCCTTTGAAATTCCATGGACAATAGACTAAACAAAAATAAATACCCCAAAAGATTGATTAATAATCTGGCTAAGTTAACTAAAGAAGACTTTCCGAAATGAATATATTGTGCATATTGAGTGTGCATCGTATCAAATCGTGAATCCTTAAGTATTTCTAATTAAGCATATATTTACAGAGAAAATGAACAAGAAATTGGAAAGAGTCAGAAGAACGCTAAAACTGACGAGCGATTTTTTGACGAGATTTTGGGACATTAATAAGGTGAAAATCACCAGGTCAGAACGTTGTCAAATCAATTAACGCGTTATTTAATTGAATAAAACGAATAATAATATTAATAATAATCATACTAATCGTAATGATAATATTAAAAATAATAATAGGTTCTTTCTTTTTACCGAGAAGAAATGCATTTGTGCCCTCAGTGTTGGATTCTTGAGTGGCACACTACCGACTAAAACTCCCCCGTAACTTCTGGAACCTAGCCAGGAACAGTTTAACACATTACTTCAGGTTAGGACCATACACTACGATACTTGTCTCCAACTATTTTTCATTCGTGACTGTCCTGATTCTTTTCTTCGTTCAAAAATGTCTTGAGTGTAATGTGAATCCACCTCATGCCGGTGAAGAAGGTGTGTTGAGCGACATCAATAGCTTCAGAGCAATAGATGCATTGTTGGGAATGTACCTTCCCCATCTACTTGAGGTAAGACCGAGAATACCCACGTCCAGTCAGAAGTTGAGTCAGATAATAATTTATATCTCCATGCTTCCTCTCTGTCCAGCGTTATACCTGAGGGATCAGCCTTCTAGATCAAAGATTCCATTCTTCAACTTCCCAGCTGTTCTGCCATTTTAGAAACGTCTGTACGTCTGTACTCTAGCATCTCGATTCGCAGTTGCCATGCCCACTTCAGTCTTCCTCTGGAAATTAGTTTTCCGCTCCTTAGTGAGGAGGTGAATCAGAATGACTCCATCAACAGCTAGGGCTGCGTCCGCGGAAACAGTACGATATGCAGACAACACCCGTAGTGCACTCCGTTTCTGAACTTGGGCAAGTTTCTTCCAATATATGTTCGTGTCAAGGGAATCCGCCCACACGTCAGCTCCATAAAAGAGGACCGTTTATACAGCTGACTTCAGAAGCCTCCTTTTGTTGGATTTAGGACCACCAACATTAGCCGTAAGACGACTAGGTCATGTCACCCATTTCGCCGCTTTGTCGGCTGTCTTTCTAATTTGTTCACCGGAGTTCATCATGGTATCAGTCATGATGTCGACATACTTAACTGACGACTCAGTTTGCACCTTAGTGGTGCCTACCTGAATCGGGAGGATGGGATCAATCCTCTTCTTGGTGACAACCACAATCCCTGTTTTACTGAGAGCAGGAGACATACAGGGTATCATGGTCATCCATCAATCTGCGGATAGAACGAATCACTCTATTCAGTTTCAACTGTGCCTATTCTATGATTCTGCCTGATATGAGGGCCGCAAAATCTTCTGCATATCCCACTAGAAATGATTCATCAGGCATTTCAAGCCTCAACAAGCTGTCGTATGTAACATTCCAGATATCAGCCCCTGGAATCAAACCCTGGGCAGCCCCAGCCGTGACTCGTACTCTACGGATCCCTTATGTATTGTCGGAAAGTAGACGACGATCCTTCAGGTAAGAGTCTAATATCCGAAGAAGATACCTTGGAACATGAAATGAATATTCCAGTGCATCCATATCTATTAATTTGACTGAGTTAAAAGCGTTTTTAACATCAAGTGCAACAGAGAGAACCACTCGGTGAGAGTGGTAGTTATAACACTGCGCTCTTCGTACTACGTCGGTAATTTCTTGCACTCTATCCAGTGTTGACCGGCCTATCCTGAATCCAAATTGTCTGGGTGATAATTAACTGGCTGGGATTATTGCTACAAGCAATCTCTGTCATATGAGTTTCTCAAATAGTTTGCCTGTTGTATCGAGCAAACAATGTGAGCGGTACTATGATGGTAACTCATGGTCACCCATGCCCCTAGTAATGACCACTAAGCGACAGACCTTCCAGCGAAAGCTAAAGATTCCTGTTTTCAAACACATATTGACCATTCTCTACAATAATGGCAGATCTTCATTAACTATTATTTTGAGAACCTAATTTAGAATTCCGTCCGGTCCCGGAGCCTTGTTGTTCCATAAAGAATGAGCTACGACCCGTGGTTCATTTTCAGTAAAGAGTAGTAAATCTAGATCACTTTCAAAATACCTCTCAGACCTTGTGGGATGATTTGGAAAAAGGGTTTGAACAATGGTGTCCTAATATCATCCTCCATGATACATTATGTTTTGCGAGTTCCAAGTTTCTGCGCAACAATTTTGTAACCCAATCCCGAAGATTTATCCTATTCTGAACCTTGCTCTTAGTTATGGCTTTCCGAAGTAGCTTCTTTGCAACTTTATGCTCCGCTGATTTTGCATTATCTTCTTTCCGATTTCATGCTCTCTGGGCAAGACGGCGAAGTCTGAGGCAGTCCTTCTGCTATCTTTCGGGTCCACCAATATGCAGGATTATTTCGTGACGTGGTACTGAGGAGAGCATAGAAATATCACAAGCGGACGTAATAATTTTCAGGGTTACAGAGACCAGATCCTCAACACCAACCTCTCTCTCTACTTCAGCAAGTTGAATCTGTTATGCACCCATTCAAATAACTCCCCTGATCTTGTCCACGCCAATCCTATTTAGATTCCATCGTCGAGATTTCTGTGGAGGCCCTTCCGTCTCTGGATATTCATTTCAAAATCGCTAGGAGAATAAACTTCCGACACATTCCATCTTTTAATGAATGGCACAATTACTTCTGATGCCAGGGAAATATCCGGATTATTTTCTGCACATCCTGGACTGTCCCAATATTTTTTATTAGAAGGCCTATCCTGGAACAATAGTAGTAATGATAATAATAATAATAATAATAATAATAATAATAATAATAATAATAATAATTAGCGTAATAAAAGCACTCAATAGAAGTAGTCATTACATCTAGGTCATTAGCATAAACCAAACTTTTCCCATGAGTTTCACCGAACTCAATTCCAATAAATGGACTATGTATTAAATGAATAAAGACTGAAATATTACAACCGTTCCATAGTGCTTCGAACCATCAAACCCCACTGAACCCTGTTTTTCCAAAGACATGCATTCAATTGGATGTAACAGACTTCGTTTCATCTAAGACCATAATTTGTAAGGCGACCAGCATCTCATCTCTTCATAAACTGGCACATGCTACTTCTGGATCAGGAAATCTTAAATATTACTATCCTTTTTCCTTACAATGGACATACATAAAATGTGATGTATACAGCCGCATTGCGGTCAAAATTCAAATTATATTTAATCCCATTCTCCGCAAATTTTCGCACATATCCTGAAAATACTTTAATTTGATTTAAATTTTGGTAAAAACTGAGGGTTAAGTATCTTAATAGCATACTCTTTCAGTTATTCTTTGCAGTCAGTCAATTTCTGCATTAGCACCATCCTTCACCTTTTACTGTCTATTTAATCAACTATCGTTGTCTTACAGCAACATGATTCATCAACATTTCTCTCTCTTTCTTAGCCCATTACTTCGTATCCTTTCTCGTTCTCGTCTCACTAGATCGGAAGAATTGGACAATAGCCGAATGTTTTCATTTAGCTTATAGTGATTAAGCAATCAAAATATTCCTCCTGTCTGTACAGTGCTTCTTTAGGATGTACAGTACAAAATGTGCACATCGCAGATTATTTTCCCTTGTTGCTTTAATATATCCTGTTCCTATACCCTTCAAATATGTTCACCTGCTATCTAACTTTCTTCCTATGATCGCAGGAGCGGTTCCCGGGCCTTGTAGTTGGTGGATAGAATACATGCCATTCCGATTGTGTGCAGTCAGCACAATAAGCACCGGGTGAGTTAGCCGTGGTCGTTACGGCATAACTGCTGGCAGTCGCTCACATCCGGCAGGTGAGGAGGTTCGAATTCCCCGCCGGCAACCTTGAATATGGTCTTCAGTGGTTTCCCATCTTCCTTCCAGGAAAATGCTGGGGTTGGTCCCTAACTATAGGCCACAGCCGCTACCTTCCAACTCTTCGTCCTTACATTCAAACTTTCCTCCCCAGACAACACTCCACACGCGACGGTACGTGTAGCTCACCGATTGGGTGTCCGCCTCGAAGCAGCTACAAAACTGGCGAGCTGAACATGTCCTCGGACACTCCCGGCGCTAAAAGGCATACGCTAAAAATAAAAATGAAACACCCTAAGGAACGTGTTGTTTATACGAGTAGTTATTGTTTTATTTACAAACTGGGATACCGTGATCATCAGCCCATGTAATATGTTCTATAGTAGTGTGTGTATTTCTAAATAAGGTTAGGATTGGAAAGGAGGAGTCTTTGGCTTTAAGTTAGGAACCATCTTGGTATTTACCCTGTGTAGAAGTGTGAAACTATGGAAAACCACTTCTTAATTGGCCGATACGGAATTCAAACCCGCCTATTTACAGTTTTGTCTCATTAAAGACCAGAATTAATTTTATGGCGCAGATGGAAATCCAACCCTAGATCTAAGTCTCGATATGGGCTCCTCGAAAGGAGGCAGCGGTAAAACCTCCAATATCCCATTAGTTGATTACACAACAACTGGAAGTCTTATCCCCAGGACATCAACGTAATGTTCCAGTTTCTTTGCTCTGTGGCAGTGAAAGTGTCTACATCAGAATTGGTGCTTAGTTTGCGTAGGTTGCAGCACCTCTTCACTTCAACACAAGGTTGCTCGGGAATGACTACCATTATTATTATTATCATTATTATTTTCGTTTTGCCTATTCAAAGAACGAGGTGGCACTCGTCAACTGGCCTGATGACTTGACTTTTGCCTTGCTGTTCTTCCAAAATCTATTCATCAATTCACTGAGCGTTTCTTTTGCTTTAGTCTGACTATTCCTTACCAGCCCTCTTCATGGATTTCTAAAAAAAAAAACTGGTGTTTTTTAGGCTTTGGAATTTCTTATAAATTCTTCTTGTTAATTTCGCTTAAGTCGTCTTTCTTATTTTCAACCAGATTATGTAAAATAAACTTTTGCCGATTTTATTGCAGTCTAGCGTACGAAAGTGAAAGAGTTAGGATCAATAATAATAATAAAAGTTAATATTAATATTATTAGTATTATTATGTCATGTCATTATGACTTGATATTAATGTGAGTTCCAATATTGAAAATTATTCTGGATCTGAATAGGGAACAATAGAGAGACTGCAAATATTCAGAATAAGCCTCAGTTCTCGGCAGAATGGAATTTTCGTGTTTCTTGTTAATTATTTTTCAGTTTTAATGGTACGTTTCTTTTCTGTTCAAATAAATGGTTGACAGAACTCGTTGCAGGCTACAGGGAAAGACATCGCTATATTTCTTTTAAAGGTGCAGTGAACTGATGGAATGAGAATGTGGTGTTTACCACATGTATTATTGGATTGGCTGTAACGCTAGTTTAGGAAGCGTAAAACAATACTTCAGGAACACAAAATCGATGTATTTGCTTTGAAATGCGCGCGCGCATGTGTCACAGTGATCGGCACAGGAAATTCATGCAATGTATGTCTCTTTTGCCTCCAAATCTCCCCCCAGGGATTTCAACACTTCGGCTGGCCTGCCCAGTGCAATGAATATCCGTTGGATTGTGACTTATTTTAATAACTAATCTAGAGAACAAAAAGTTTCCTATGCCACATTCCCTCCAGGCCTATTAGCTTGTGGAACATTTACTAAAATATCACATGAATAATTCCAGGGAGTTTCCATGATAATTGCCAGCTTTGCTCTCTCATGATTGTCCAATCTTGTTATTTATTTATGTATTTATTTGTTTATTTATTTATTTAATTATATATATATATATATATATATATATATATATATATAATTTTATGCGGTATAATACCAAAGAGTTTTTGTGCCAAGTCTCTGTAATTTTAAACTGTATGCCTTGCGAACTTGTATTTGTCGAAATTATTTATTTATTTATTTATTTATTTATTAATGTATTAATTTATAACTAGTATATTTCCAGAACGTTTCTTGTCAGGCCACACGAGTTTTAAATTCCAGACCTTGTTGACTCATGTTTGTAAAACTAGCCATGAATTTATTTATTTATTTATATATTGAATGAATCATATATTTATTTATTTACTTATTGATCTTTATGAAATATAATTACAAAGAATTTCCATGCTTGGCAAGGGAGAATTTGTTCCTATATCCATCATATGAATATACCCATAGGTGAACGACTTTTGTTCGTGTGTGAGTTTGTGTGTGAAAATAGTCGTATTTTTGCATGTGTGCCATAACATGTAACTGACTGGACACTTTTTAAAGAAACTTGGCAAGGAATTTCTACTACCGTTTCCGGCAATCCAAAATATTTCACCAGTATTCAATTTCTCCTAAACTATTCCATCAATCTGAAATTTTGTATGGTGATAGACGCTTATGAGACTTTCAGCAAGTATTTCCATGAAGAACTAAATAGCCTCTCTTTATATATTTTACTGGTGTTTTCCTTTAAGAACTTTCTCTCCTATAAAAAGGAATTTCCATTTGATAAACTAAATATAGCCTATGTCCTTACTTAAGAATCATTTAACACTACACAAAATTTCAGTATGATTGCTTAAAAAGTTTCTTAAATATTGAGAACCGGTGGCATGGACGCCATGTTGGATATCTTTACATGCCAGCAGATGAATAATATAATCCTGGCTCATTGCACTAACCTACTGTACATATCTGTCGCCTACAAAATTTCAGTTTGAGATACGAGAAATAACAGAGAAGGTTTAAATATCGAACTGATGCCATCTTGAATTTCTTGAAAACAATTGGACATGAAATGTCTCTAGACTGACAGAAAAATCATTTAAACATTTTGAAAATCACTTAGCCGCCATATTTATAATAATTTTATTAATGCAGCCAATGGCCATGTATTTTTCTTTTCAGGGCGGGTCAGGGAAGGGATTATAAAATGAAATCGGCCGTGGATCTATTGAAGGAACCGTCCCGGCATTTGCCTGGAAGTAAAATTGGGAAACCACGAACACCATTTCCAGGAGAGCCGAGGTGGGATTCGAACCCACGCTCTCCCGATGCCAGCGAGACACGAGGTAGCGCGTTAGCAGTCTCAGCTACCGCGACCGGTTAACCCCCGTATTTGCTTTCTCTTTCTTAGGATTTTGAAAGTCACATTTATGTACTTAGTTTACAGTCCTCCATCACCATAAAAATCAGTTTGATGGCTTAAACGGTTTTGTAGGTCTTGTGAACCAGTGAAATATATTGTCTGGAAGTCATGTTGGATTGTTTCATATATAGGCTAATTATATACCAGAAGATGAATGCTCTAATGATAGTTCATTATGCAAACCTACATTCCTATTGCTTACTTAGGACACGATAACTAAAAACTTGATTATAAGAAACCAGCACAGCTGCCATTTTTAAGTTCTCAAGCAATTGAATTAAAATAGAGGTCGATAAATTAAGCCTTGTATGAAGATATTCCGTGGTAAGTTTCACAGCGCTCGGATGATAAAATCGTCTGAAAAATCCATTTAAATATTTAAATTTTTCGTCGTCATCATGTTGATTTTGTGCTGTCAGGTTTTTGAATGTCCCATAGTTGAACTTAATTTAATTCCCTCTATCAACATGCGGAATTTTAGTTTAATCGCCATAATAAATTCGTATATATTCATAACTGGTGATTTATTTCAGATAATCGGCATGTTCCGTATGTAGGCCATATAATTGTGAACCAATAGATGACGATCGTTATGTTGGTTCATTTTATAAACGTTCACTTCGATCGCATGATTAGGACACAGAACACAATAACTTAATTTTATTGAGGTTATATAAATAATTGCATTAAAATAGATACCAGTAGATTTAATCGTGTATAAACATTACCAAGAGTTTAGTGCTTTTCAGTCGGTCAACACGAATGTACCCAAAAGAGATGGGTTATGCCCTAATCCTAAAATAAATTACATGAGATTAATAAATCCTAGTGTTTTATTAATCTCATGTAATTTATTTCAGGATTAGGGCATAACCCATCTCTTTTGGGTACATTCGTGTTGACCGACTGAAAAGCACTAAACTCTTGTTTACTAAGGCAACACTGAAAATATGGCTTCAAACACCACAATAAACATTACCATGTTTTACTGTGCTCGGATGATTAAATCGCCAGAAGATTCCAATTCAATATTTTATATTCACTTGATCGCCATGTTGGGTTTAAACTTAACATGTGTTTGAAAGTCACAGAGCTAAATGTACCTTGATATAATCAATCACCCTACAAAATTTCAGAGTGATATCGGTATTAGTTTCGGAGATATAGGACCCAGGTGAAATATTTCGTGCGGCCACCTTGTTTGATTGGTGAAACGTATTGACATTTGAAAGGCATGTTGGAAATTGGACTGAACAGTACAAAGTCCTTAACGAGTTTTAATCAAAACACTCCAGCCATTTAGATATTATTAGAGGATGCACACACACCACACTCACATAGGCCTACGCACACACACACGGTGATCTCATAAGCATAATCATAGCGTATTCTTAAACTTGTATAACATTAATTTTCGATATATAAACACAATTAACGTGAATTTGGTGAGAGAGTAACATATCAAATACCTCCCTAGCATTACTCTCAAAAATGTCACACTCGATATAGCGTGCAGCGGCCATCTTGAAACTATGAACTGTAAAGATAAAATACTCCATATATTTTTAAAAAGGAAGCTTGTAGTTTTACGTGAACGCTAATCGTGCGATCATGAGCCACGAGACCTCCCATTTACATGGAATCCGAATCACACAACATGGCGTTTCACATTGAAAATCTCACGTGCATTGGCTGGGAGCCGAACCCGGACCACCTTGGTGAGAGGCCAACAGCTTGAGCACTGCGCCACCATACCCCCTATATATTTCAAAGTTACAATACTTAAAATCAGTATTAAATTAAAACCGCATGTGGGCTTTGCATGCCCAATGCAAAAGAACAGCCTTGATATACCGGGTGTTATTGATATACATGAAGTCCGTTACACTGGTGTTTGAAGAGACTATTCCCAGCTTCCAAATTAAGAAATATAGCACCTATCTTTAAATTGAAAATTAAACATTAAAGAGTCAATGTTTGTAGGTTTTCAGAAACTGTTCAACTCGAAGCTGCAAACTAAGTCTGGGGAGCTTGCGGTATGGCGTGGCAAAAGGTGAGGCGGGGCGAGGAAGTTGTTGCGTAATCGGAGCATTGATCTTAGACTACCTGTTGAGAAGTGAGTGGTATCAGCTGGCATGAGGATAGCGGTACTCTTCACGTAAAATCACTACGTAAGAAAATATGTCTTACTGTTGTTGTTATTGTTGTTGTTGAAATGGTATATAATGGATTGGAATGTTGGAACTGGTAGTACTGTATGTGTAGCCTACTTTGTAAGTATGGATGTCATTGATTTATGTTCATGTAAAGGATACAATAATTTCGATAATCAGCCCTGGCGTGTCGTTGGATTCCGGCTCGTTAAAGAAAGACAGTGGGACAAAATTCTGACATCCCGTCGTCTGTTCAGAACTAGCATTTAAGACCGAAGCAAAATACTTGATGTTGGTATGTTGAGAGGCTTGGCGATTCTGGACATTTAGCCCCATGTAGTTGGGTGTGAGTAGAATTTGTCTGATAACCTGTGATTTTGTGGTTTCTGTAGTATTATGGGCATTTGTAATTCAGGTGAGGATTGGGAAGAAAGCGGCCATGGCCTTAAGTTAGGAACCAACCCGGCATTTGCCTGGGGCAGAAGTGGCAAACCATGGACAACTATTACAAGAATTAATACTAGTACGGTACCTCATGTACATAATAATTTAATTCAATTTAATTTAATTTATTTATTAAATACTGTTTATATTACATTAATGTGATATGTCTCACGAATCTGACGGCAAATCTAGTACAGATTATCTGTGAGACATAATAATAATTATTTACAACATATATTCAGTTTATATTTCAATACAAGAGTGCATGCAAAAATATGTTTTTTGGTGATAATGGTAATGGTAATTATAATGATAATGGTGATAATGAGAAAAACATTAATGTAAATAATTAGAGCCACAAAAAGTTACACTATAGTAGTTATATTAATACATTTATGTTATGAGTTACTGTTTTGTTAGGTAATAGTTTTTAATGCGACGTATAGCTAGTTGTTTGCTGTTCATGTTCGACAATCCAGTTGGTGGTTCATTAAGTAGTGATGGTATAATATAATTTTGTCTCTTGAAACCATAGCTATTTATACATAAAGATTTTACATATTTACTACTTGTTATGGCTCTTGTTTGTATGTTGTGAGAGACCTTATGCCTTGAATCTTGGATCATGGTAGTAGAGATTCACTACAGTAATTTGAATCAACTCTTTAATATTAAGATATGGGATACCAGTGAATTATTAAAAGAACCTGTTTTGGCTATCTTGAAGATTATTAATGAAAGTTGTGTTTGGATTTCTCCAAGATGCTATAGCTTATCTTAATTTGCTTTCAATCAGAGCACTATAAATAATTTTGTAAGTGTTTTTATCTACATAGAATCGGTGATGGTTTACTGTGTGTGTGTTCATTTTAAAGTGTTCATCAAGGGTAATTCCTAGGTATTCTTGTGTCGAAGTACTATTTATAAAGGTGTTACGTTTGCAACCTGCAAGGATGTTTTGGTGTATGCATGATATGCTGTGATGTGTCAGTTTGTATTTTTCTTGTGAGAAGTGATCAACTCTGAAGTGCATTATTTCAGATTTGGTTGTATTTATATACAAATTATTGTCATGACACAATTTTATGAAGTTATTGAAGTCTTCTTGAAGTCTATCAAAAGCTGTTTTAGAGTCTTTATATATGGTAAATATAGTGGTGTCACCAGCATAATTAAATATTTTACTATGCTTAATGGCTTCATTCATGTGATTTACGAACAGGTTATATAGTGTAGGTGAGATAATACTGCCTTGAGGAATACCCTCTGTTCCTTATGATGTGTCACTGACAGTGTTATTGATCATAACTGCCATTTCCCTGTTTATAAGATAGCTTTAAAATAGTTTGTAAGTCGTACCTCTCATACCAATATCGTGTAATTTAGGAAGTAGTTTATTGTGATTCATTGTGTCAAATTCTTTATAAAAGTCAAGAAAAAGTACCATTAAAAGAGTGTTCTTACTTAAAGCATTATTTATTACAATGGCAGGAGTAGTTCCGTACTTTTTCCCTTCCTAAACCATATAGAAATCCCTTTAAAATATAATATTTATTTAGGAAATTGTTCAATCCCTTATCCAAGCATTTTTCCATTATTTTGTATAGGATTGATAAAATGCATATTCATCTATAATTGCCAAAGTCTAAGTGATCACCATTCCCATAGGCCTATATAGGTTTAATAATTGTGTATTTCAGATAGTTTGGTATTTTGCCTGATCGAATATCTTCTTTATGAGATGTGTTATGATTGGTATACCTTTTTAGATGTTGCGTTTATGTCTTTCAAACGTATACTGTTTGCACCCGGCGATTTGTCTGTTTATAATACCTTAATTATGCTCTCTATTTCATATTCATCGGTTTCAAGTAACATAAAAGAATTCATTAACTGCAATTTCATTCGAATGCCATTTGTTGATATTACAGTTATGAGCTAGGCTGTTTATTTTTTCACTAAAAGTACTGTTGAATTTATTGACTATCACTTCATTAGTAAAATGTTTTCTTAAATGTTTGCTAATGACTTCATTGACAGTTTCTGTTTTCCGACCTGTTATATACTTAATAACTTTCCACATTCCTTTATTATCGTTTTTGCAATTATTTATCCTATTTGTATAATATTGATGTTTTGTTTTGTTTATTAGCTTATTTAATTTGTTTATGAATGCTTTGTATTCATTTTTATTGCAATATTAGCCATGTTTCTGAGCATTGTTTTGTAAAGTCTGTCTCTTTCCTTACATTGCATTTTAGATCATTAGTGGACCATTGTTTGCTTTTCCTGTGTTTACGTGTGGTTATGTAAGATACGTTTTTGGTAGATTTCCTTAAATTTGGCTGTTATATTGTTATATATGTCATTAGGATTTTTTAATTCAAGGCAATCTGTCCAGTCCATGATGTTCAGGCTTGTGTGTATTATAGTATCGTTCATTAGCGTAATGTATGATTCATTCATTATCTTGTGATTGTGTCTTATCATTTTTTGGCCAAATACCTGCATGTGTTACGTAGTGGTCTGAGATGTGTGATTGTATCACAGCAGAAGGATATTCGTCTAGTCTGCTACGATTGTATATGTGATCAATACATGTTCTCGATTCTAAATTTGGATCATAACGAGTACATTTAGTAATAAGTGGTAGGAAACCATAAATTGCCATCATATTTGTATATTTGATACCTGTTAGACTGATGTCATTTGATAAAGTATCAATGGTGATATCTCCTAAAATGGCGTATTCGTTGTACTTAAAGGTGTGTTGTGTTATATGTGTTTCCAGTTCATGAAGACAGTTATTTATGTTAGTGCTAGGTGGTCTTTAAATGCATGTTAATCCAATCTTTTTGTTCATGTGTAGTATTTATATTGCCTTAGATTCATGAGTATTGGAAATGTATGAATTGTGTGTTCAAATATCAATGTTGTTCTTTACATATATGGCTATGCCTCCTCCTTTACGGTTAGTTCTATTACAAAATACAGCATTCAAATTATCCAAAGTAAATAGGTAATTATTAGATTCAAGTATGTTAATTTCTGTTAGACAAATAATGTCCAGATCATTAATTTTCTTACCAGAGGTTATAGTTAAATAATCCCAGTTTTTATATAGATTGAATATTTAGAGAAAGGATATTCATTTTAGCATTGATTCTAGTCTTATTACTATTATAGATGAAATCGGGTATTTTGAGACATGCGAGTTCCTTTTGTGTTCCAGAATCATTTATAATGCCATCCCAACTGGTCATAATATCAATTAACATAATAATTCAATGTTTACATTCCTTTGAGGGGGGGGGAGGGTTGGGGGGGGAGGGTTGGGGGGGGGGGGGGAAGGGCCTTACCTAATTTTGTTTATGTCTTCCTCACGGTAGCTTCTCAATATACCAGATTCGTCGTTTTTAGCGCGAGAATTTTGCCGTTTTTAACAAAAATGAATTTCTAGTTATTTATAATAACAATAATAATAATTTAATGACCGTGAGGCTGTGTAGCTCAGGTAGTAGAGTACTATTCTACTCGAGGATTCGATCTAGGCTCAGTCAGGTAATAAATGAAGGTAGGTATATACGACAGACTTATGTCAACGGATTGAATGGCACGGACAAGAAATTCTGTGAACACAAAATTCTGGCAACTCGACATCCCCGAAAAACATAAAAATAGTATGTCTAAAAATGTATTATTACTACAATTATTACTGTACAGTTGCTACACGGTCTCCGCACAAAGTTAGATCATAAAGGTTGCTTTCATTAATTTACCATATATTTAGGATTCCAATTTCCTAATGCAGGATAGGCCTATGTACTATACCGTAGACCAATAAGTTGTGTCATATGCCAAGAAGCTGGCTGAATCCTTAACATATCCAACCATCACTAGTCATGTAGCCACTCCGCATGAAGATGTGAATCAGCTGTTATTAGGCTAGGTTTGTGTATTTCAATGCCATTGACTGACAAGGCGAGGAGGTCCCTCAACTTCAGACTCTTGTCAACATTCCTCAGCGTTGGAGGCGAGGACGACAGGGAGAAGTCAGCTGTATTGCTGAGGGGAACCCATCCTATTTGCTTTTCCAAAATATTGACCCACGAGTTTTGTGATTTAATTTCACCTACACTAATGAAGATACGACTAAATTTCATGATGATATTTGCTTTGAATAGTCTCTTCTATCACCAGTGTAACGGACTTCATGTATAACAATTACACCCTGTATATTGTATGTATGGTGTCTGAGCGTGTTAATAAACATCAAAATCAATAAATCACGATCCAGTTGAATAAAAAAATTACGAGCCTTACAGTAGTCGCATATGATGTGTAACATCCGACATAGAAGAAACCTCACGTGAAATTGTTGATACACCGGTATTGTATAGTATTATTGGCACAAATATTAATCTATTGTAAAAGGGAGTGTTTTACAGATATTGTAGTTTATAATACGGAACTCATTTTATTAGATGATTTGTAGCTTCCACCAGCACTAGCCTAAATAAAGAATACGATATGGATCAACTAGATTAATAGACCTTAAATTCCTTATAAACAGGTCCTCTTCATTCACAGACCAACACGTAATTTCATATGGATTCTGTTAAAATTAGTCATATTGATATGATAAATATAGATTAAAACGATAATCTGGTAGCAAAAATACCTACCCCGCCCAGGATTCGAACCCAAGATCTCTAGATTCTCAGTCATACGCAATAACCCCACGGCTATTTCGACTACGCAAATATTGTGCACAAGATGGTGACTTATTTCCACGTTCCAATAATACTGCATTAGGGAATTAAGTTTCATTTATATTTTGCTTGTTTCGATAATGTTCCTGAGTGACATTGAGTTTAAAATGCCTTATGCCAATGCAATGCCGACTACTTACAATGTTTGATATTAAGGCATTTTACCATTTAATTACTGATTTAATTACTGATTTTCCGTTCAGTATGTCATATACATTCCACATGGCCGAGAGTGCGTCATGGTATCAATTTTCGACACCGAGTGCTGATTGTTTCTCTTACCAGTGCCAGCTGGATCGATCGATCGAGTTGGCAGTGCGTCTTATACTTCCGTTCGATCCACCACTGCCAGCTAGGACACACTTCCATTCGATCGATCGAGCGGGCAGAGCATACTTCCGTTGTCCACCACTGCCAGCTAGTACACTTCCGTTTGATCGATCGAGCGGGCAGTGCCTACTTCCGTTGTCCACCACTGCCAAGTAGTACACTTCCGTTTGATCGATCGAGTGGGCAGTGCATACTTCCGTTGTCCACCACTGCCAGCTAGTACACTTCCGTTTGATCGATCGAGCGGGCAGTGCATACTTCCGTTTGATCGATCGAGCGGGCAGTGCATACTTCCGTTTGATCCACCACTGCCAGCTCGATCGTTCCGATCCACTTCCGTCCCCAATTTTCAAAATCACTCCCACAAAAATATCCAGCAACCGAGCGGAAAGATGATACACATCAATAATACAAATCCCTGTAATAAAGAAATCTCACAAGCATTAGTCATCATATGAATATAACCCTACGTATAACACATAGCCGCTGTCTTGAATATGTGGCATTAATAACGATAATCCACTTTTTATTACAGTTATAATGACGAAACACAAAACCAAAAAAATGTAGTTTATGTGGCCGTTAATCTCGAGATCATAAGCCATGGGACCTCCTTTTTACGTGGAATCTGAACCACAGGACATGGCATTTCACTTTGAAAATCTCACATGCATTGGAAACACAAAATGTATGTAGTTTCACATAAGAGACCTTCTCTACAGAAGACAGATGATCAACGATTCCATACATTTATGATGGTGGATGAACGTCATTTTCTAATGTCAGTCTCAATATCTCTGGATGTAAAATCGGAATTACAACGAAACGTATTAACTCATAATGATCATCACACAAACATTCAATGATTACACTGTTAGATAAGGTCAAAGAACTGGAACTTGTGCCGTCTGGCCTTTCGCAAGGTGTAGTTCGCAGTGGAAGTGTGTACCGATTAGCCTGGCGCTGGGCCCATTAAACCGGACTAAGGTTATGAAGGTATCAGAGGCGATGGATTGAACGTACATTCACTGCCATGTGAATGCAAGTTCTATTCGAATGCGCTATACATTATGGGCCTGGTTTAGCTTAGCCTAAAGAAATAAAGACTAAATAAGGTACACATGCTCAACACATAGGCAAAGAAGAGGTAATGTATTGACCAAAGAGATAATATTAAGGAATGACGAGGAAGCATTACATGCTATAAATGAGGTTAAGTGGACGTCAAACATGTGATATTAGGTAAAATAACGGGCGAAAGGATCGAAACGTAAATGTCATGATCGGTAGGAGATACGGTAAAGGGGGGGAACACATCTGGGAAAGCATACTCGTAAAGAGTAAAATTACATTGGGAAAAATAAAGATTAAAAGGGCTAGACAAAGAGTCGGGGAAAGTGAGTCTACCGTCAAAGGAGCGAACGGTAGCTCAAATAGCCCTGAAGGAGATGAGGGAGTGCGAGAGGGACGGAGTATTAATAACAGCGCGCGTAGATATGACGTAAAAGAATAAACAAAAAAGGGGGCAAGTAACCGATATTAAAAATAATTACGAGAAAGGTATTGCAACACAAAATAAAAGATACCCATGAAAATAAGTTACGTCAGGAAGGGATTAAGCCAAACTCATGGACTTGGATATGAAAACGCAATCCTAAAATAAGAGGGAAACAAAAAGATAAGAGATATGGCATAGGTCTTACTGTTGAACACACGTTACTCAGTAAACCAGGCCAAATACCTACACAAAAAGATACGACGAAATGGGGACAAAGAATAACTGGAACAAAACATATACTCCATGGACATACTAGAATAGGCGAAACGCCCTAGTATTCCATACAATGAGCAAAAACAAAAATACGTAACCTACCTTGTTGGTATCAGCATTAATCCGGCATCACAGAATTACATTAAATGAACTAGATTCGCACCTCTACGCGCACCTTTATAAAAAACACAAACGAACGGGAAAAAACGGATAGAAAAGCAAGGCATCTCGAAAATGAGAGCGGGCGCATAAACATAAAGGTCCTACCAGGATAGAAAAAACAGAAGACTGCCCTGAGAGTAACAAACGGTTGTCACAGGAGACGAAAAAAGAAGATAAAAAGGAAGGAGGTGTCACTGATCACGATTCGGCACAGTAAGAAATCACTATAACGAACCTTGATCAGCAATTATAGAAATGTCCACTGATCAGCTCGGCTACCCTGGCCAGTAATAACCAAGAAGAAAAGAGAACAATTCCGATAATTGACACGCCAAAGAAAAGAGAAAAAAGGTAAGACTACAGGCGAAAAAGAAAAACGGTTCAAACTATAACGATACATTTAAGAGAAATTAGGTTTCGTGTTAAGCTGATATGAAACAAGCAACGTTTGCCCTATCATGGTACTGAGCCCTGAATTTCCTTTGCGAAATTATATGATTTGAATATTTTAAGTCTATGCACTGTAGGCTGAGATTTACAGTAGCAGTAAATTGGTACAAGGCCTCGAAAAGTGTCAACTATGTGACACTGTCATAGAAAAAAAATTGTTACACAGGATTTAGTCAAGTGGCGAGGCAAAATTTATCAAACGAGCGGTCAACTCTGGTCGTCAACAAAAATAGAAAAAGAAAAATGCAAGTCATCACGCGCA